>VTFQ01000019.1:7404375-8004375 GCA_036281575.1 Ancherythroculter nigrocauda | reverse complement strand
AATGAATGCATTTTAAAAATATGACTATTTAAAATAAATCAAATGAATGCAAATAGTTAATAATAAACCATGCTATCTGTTTCATTTATCTGTGACTGACAAATATGCATCACATTAAGTTTATTAGATAAATGTGTTTATGTTAAAACTGTGTTATCAAATGGATGGAAATTTTATATGAAATTCAAATGCATACATCTTAAATTTAGGCCTAATTATTTTAATTTATTTATTTTAGTGCAAAAGTGACAGATAATTTTGTTTGCACTGTGCAAAATAGTTTGGAAGGGGTTGAATGACATTTGTCATGATCCTTGTGATTGTAGTTCATTTCTATTTTAATTTTATATATATATATATATGAGCAATATCACACTCGTAGCCGTGCAGTATGGCTGTATATTAGCACGGCTAGGTAATCACAGCATGCTGATATAGAGCGATATCGCACAGCTACTAGTGTGATATTGCATTTATACAACACTTCGACGGGTGTGTATATAAATAAGAACAACAATGGAGGAACTACTTCCTTCTGCCACAGACTCAAATCTCAAGTTTAACAGTTGAGCCCAAAATCTGTTACTAATTCTACAACGTCACTTCAGAACTAGTAATGAAGAACCTTGAGTTGCTTCATTGAAACTCACTGTAATATGTAGAGTATTATGAGAGAGAGATGGACTAAACGAGTGTATTACCTGCATCTGATAGAGCATTCATTCTTCAGGTCGATGTCCATAATATTATATACACTACAGAAAATCAGTTTGAATGTCCACAGAGGAGCACAACATCTTTGTCTTTGTCCTTTTAAAGGTCCCGTTCTTCGTGATCCCATGTTTCAAACTTTAGTTAGTGTGTAATGTTGTTGTTAGAGTATAAATAAAATCTGTAAAATTTTAAAGCTCAAAGTTCAATGCCAAGCGAGATATTTTATTTAACAGAAGTCGCCTACATCGAACGGCCAGTTTGGACTACATCCCTCTACTTCCTTCTTTAATGACGTCACTAAAACAGTTTTTTGACTAACCTCCGCCCACAGGAATACACAAGAGTTGCGTTTGTAGAGTGTGTTTGTCGCCATGTCGTCGAAACGCTGTTATTTTCATCCCGCAGTCCAATCACCGGGTCTGATTCCGGCTCAAATTGATAGGGTAAAATTAAAGACATGTTTACAATAACACTGAGCGCGTGCATCTCCACGTTATGGTAAGAGGCGTGACCTTTCCGGGCAAGATGCGCTAAACTGCTGTCGAATCACAACACAGGAACCGCTGGCACAATCAGAACTCGTTACGTATTTCTGAAGGAGGGACTTCATAGAACAAGGAAGTCATCAGCCCGTTTTTATGACAGTGGAAACAGCGGTATACAGATAAGTAAATTATGTGAAAAATACTGTGTTTTTTTACACGCGAAACATGAACACATGTTATATTGCACACTATAAACACAATCAAAGCTTCAAAAAACCACGAAAAATGGGACCTTTAAAAGTTAAGGGGATTTCCCACAGCGCTAAAACAACTTCCTTGTTCTGACTCAGTCATAAAGAGTATCTTTGCCGCCATCTAATGGAGTAATAATGTAACTTTCACTGATACTATTGACAGACTCTTTCTCAATACCAAATACCGCATATTATTTAAATAAAATAATATTTATTGAACAACAATATTTAGATTAATTAACAACAATAGCCATTATAAAATACATAAACACAAGCAAACAATAAACACAATCAAATAAATAAATAAACACAAGCAAACAATTTAGTAAAACGTACAAAATTAGCACTCTAGTAGCACTCTTAAATATAGGCTAAATATTAGTTTTATGAAATTAAATTTTCCCCTTAACCCAAATCGTTTCGCTCTGGAACAAGTAATAGATTAAGACTAAAGGTTGCCTGTTTGATATACCTCAAATTAATTATATTTTTAACCACAATCTACATAAGAGCCAGCCAAATTCCCGAAGCACTGGCCGAGATGAAGCTGTTCTCTGCGGGTACACGAGCACTGAACGACCGCTGACTGCCTGGAGCTCACTACTGTAAAAACATCTAAACAAATAGTAAAATAGGTACTATGTTTATATATGAGTCACATGGTATAAATAACTACATTCTCACCTAAAAAACTATTAAAACCACATTTCGTGGCACAACAACTTCTGAAAAAATATGGTGGATTTGCTTGACCGCCTTGACGGTTCCAGTGCTGAGACTGGGAGAATATCGCACGGCTCTCAGCCAATCGGATTCAAGAACCAGAAAGAACTGTTGTAATATATATATATATATATATATATATATATATATATATTTACAACAGTTCTTTCTTATATGTACATATATTTAAGATGTAACTGTTAAAATGGTCCTGAACTGGGACTAGTGTAGAAGTACATACTGATCCAGATCTGTCATCCCCAGAGTAAAAACTGCTCAGACAGAGAGAAAGTCTCACATACACCACAACATGTGCCGTTCATCTGAACCTGAGAGAAAATCACTCGTTCTACAGAAGACGGATGCCTCAGCCGCCCTTGTTTCCACTTGATCATTTCTCTCTTTTCTTCTGGTCTGGCTCTTGTCGTCTCCGTACGGGGTTCCAGTGATTATATTTAGCTCTTAATCTTGGTCTTATTTCTTGCGGCACCATCCTGACTTCCTCTCCAGCTGTTCATAATATTGTTATCTATCTTATTTTCTTGGCCGCAAAGGTTTGAATCTCTCTCAGTGCAGCCCATAAGTGTGCATTGAGTGTAGACAGTGAGAGAGTTACAAAGACAGCTAACATTTACATTCATAATGAAACCGTTTTAAAGTTGAAGATTGTTGGTTTTCATCTCCAAGGCTGTCTTTTCCATTTTTGTGTTTTTTTCTTTACAACGTCAGTTACAAAAACCATTTGTATAAATATATACAAATATAGCATTCACTTCTCTAGCATTTACATTCAAAATGGTTTCAAACTGATTTTCAGCTTCATCTATTGAAGATACTTTAGCATAAAATCATTCAAAACTCACCAGATCTTGTGATTTTGTTGAACTAGCAGGTGAAATATGAAATGGAGAATTTTCAGGATGAAGACTGACTTTGATATTGCTTGATTTTTAATAACGATTCAGTAAATATCTGATGGTGTTGAGGTGAAGTCAAGCTGTGAAACCTGATGAAGATTTAAATGAGCCTCTTCCTTTTGTCGGACCATAGTCCTGATGTTCCTTTACTGTCTCAAACTACTCAAAGAAAGCAGAGATAAGCAAGACCATGGTTTCTGAATGTCTGAAATGAGTAAGAATTTCATTAAAAGTATCAAAAGATTTTTTGTTTAAAATAGAGATCGCAATTCTCAATACTGAACCGACATCTAAACAAAAATAACATGTAATTTACAAAGTGTTAGCTGCTGCAGTCTATTAAATGATGATTCAATGACTCACTCATAAAGACTTCACTTCATTACCAGATGAATCAGCATTTTTTGAACGAATCTCTTGAATGAATGATTCAATGACAAACACATTTTTAACAGTCACTTGTCTCCACCTATAGGGTAATGTTGTAATCGATACAGTCGTTATTTGAAGCATCAGGTTCCTTTCAAAAGATGATTTACTCCATTTTGATCGCTACCGTAGACATCAGTGTTTATATCTGAACTATAAACTTTTATCTCAGTACTTCTGTGATAATATGAGTGTTTGTAAGACAGAAATAATGAACTCTGTGGTTGAAAAGAGCTGTTTCATACCTATCCATGACAGCTGCTCTCTCTGGATCAGAACTCAGATCTGAATGATCGCTGGGATTGTACTTGACAAAGGTTTAATAGACAGAGCCCAGTTGGTGTAATTTATGAATAAGATCAAGTGGGTGTTTTAATTGAGATTGTGATCTTTTATCGATTAATCGTGCAGCTGTAAAACATGGCAATTCTAATTAATGAGTTGCTGTTACTTTAGCTGGTTGATTCATCAGTCCAAACAGGACTTTTGATTCCGTCGGCATCACACAAAGTCCATGGCCTTCAGAGGATATGGAATATTTGGTTGATGGTTTACCACCATATACCTTACATGAGCATTTTTTATATATATCAGATTTGTCTGAAACATTAACAGATGCTTTTCCAACCTGCTTTCTGTGCTGCATGTAGAAAAGTCTTCAATGAGGTTAGCATGGATTACTTTCAGTAATTAACCTCTGGCCAGCAGGGTCTACCACAGTCTTCTTTGGTGTTTTAGGATGTTTGAACTCATTGCTGAATTCTTTCTTCTTTATAATACACTACTAAGCTTGTGATATCTGCTCAGTCTCTGATCAGCCTTCTTTCCTGCCAGACGCTTTTTATTTGCTCAGAAAAGGAAACAGAATATTACTGGTTTCTCCAGAAACGAGGGAACTGTGTGGGTCAAAATCAGGAAACACTGCTATTGTCTCTGTGATGAAATTATAAACAGAACTTAGTGAACTTACTCTCATAGATCCAGTTTTCATGGTTATATGAGTACACTGTATAGAATTAATGAAAAATTGATTACATATTTATTTAAATAAAATGTAATGCTTTCACTGTCTATGTAGGGTTTTTTCCCCCTATAATTGGAGTTTAAACAGAATTATAATTCAACTCTGAATGGTGTACAACCCTTCTTCAACCCAAAACTATATTAATTTTACTCTTTCACATATTCTGTGTTTTTGTCCAATGACCAGTTGTCATTGAATCATTGATTTAAAAAGATTCAATAATGCTGATTCATCCAGTAATGAAACAAGCGAACTCTTTATGAGTAGTGAGTCATTGAATCATTCACTCAAATCTATTTAATAGACTGCAGCGGTTTTTAATTATTTTGGTTTCGTTGTTTCTTTGCATTCATACCTCTGTTTACTGCCTAGTTTGATTTGTTGCCATAGTGCTTTTGTTTATTCCTCACCTGTTCTTTGTATCACTTTACTTCTGTTTCCTTGGTTCATTGTCGAATCTTTCATTTACAAAGCTGTTATGTTTGTATTCCCATTTTGAAAGAATCATCATCTTTACTCCTTTGAATTATCGTCTTGTGTTTTTGTAATAAAAGCTGAAAATACATCCACACCTCAGCGCTGCTCCTTCAGCTCCACAACCAAACTGAAAAAACAGGGTCTTTGTAGCGCTTTTGGGTTAGTAACAATGAATACCTGTTTTACAAGGCTGTAGCTACATATTTAGGATTTAGGAAATGCATTGGCATCCTTTTATGTGAATATTCTCTCCATAATCTCTGTAGCATCAGTGAAGTCAGACTGTAAAGCTGGAAAAAGCATTCACGTCACTTATAAACTCAGAATTTTCAGGGAGCTCCGACTTGTACTGCTGCAGATTAATTTTGCCGTTGATAGCATTGTCACAGAAACACCTAATTCCGAGTCTGAGGATGTGTTGTCATCTCGTAATTATGGTACTTACAATATGGTGTGAACCCAACACTAGTTTCAATGAAATGTCTTGCTTTAGAAGTGACTTTGGTGAAAGTGTTCAAAAACATTCAGTGTGAACTATACGCAGAAGTAAAAAGGGATAGTTCACCCGAAAATGAAAATTCTGTCATCATTTCCTCACTCTCAAGTTCCAAACCTGTATAAATTTCTTTGTTCTGCTGAACACAAAGGAAGATATTTGGAAGAATGTCAGTAACCAAACAGATCTTGCCCCCTATTGACTACCATAGTAGGAAAAATAAATACAAATACAGAATAAAAATAACATTGAATCGCTTTGAAAACAGCTGACAAAAAGCAAAAACCAATGTATCATTACATAAACTTAATGTCTAAAGTTAAAGTTTGTTTTTATGTTTAAGCTCAATGAAAGCAAGACTTGCCGACGGGTCTCGCTGTAGATCGGGGATGATCGAGTTCACACGCAGAATGTCCGACTTTGAGTGGAGCTCCAGACATTATTTCCTTGAAGATGGTGGGAAAAATCCAAATTCCGATCTGTCTGGAATCCATCATTAGACCCTACTCTAATTATTCTCCCTAACAGACCTTTCTATAGCTAAAATCATTTCCAGGCCCAGCGTGTTCTTCCGCCAATAGTTATAGAAACCATGAAAATGTTCATCCGGTGCAAAAGCCCCTAATGATGACAGGGAATGATCCCTTTAAAAGAGATGAGTCTCTGATCCATCTTGTGCGTGCATTTGGAGTCCCCAAGTGTGCAGTACATCAGAAAGGACCCTCGTTTCCACCGTCATTGACGTCTGTTATGTTTTATCTCAGTGGCAGCTGCTGCTTTTGCCCGTTTCCCTGCCAGTGGTTTTCGGCTTCATTTGCCCCTCTAATGAAGATTTAGAAGCTCCGACAGAAGAGAGAGAGAGCAAAACAGAAGGAAAGAGCAAGCATTTTCAATGCCTGTGAAAATATAGAAGAAAGACTAAAGTCTCAGGATGAGAAAAACAAAACAGACAAACAGCATGCCATCTAAGGCACATGTCCACACCATGGGCAAAAAGTGCCAAAATCCAGTGTTCTCCTCAAATCCACAGTTAGAATGGTGTGAACATTGCATGGAGTGTAACCAGCAAATTGCACAATGTCAAATTGTGAGTCTGAATGAATTCACAATGTGAATATAGTCTTTTATAGATTGTATAAGGGTAGATGTGATATTGAATGTATGGTGAATGAAGGCTGTGAGGGATAGATTTTAGGGTTGTTACTAATAATTAGTCGATTAATCTAGCGATTGATTGTTAAAGGTACAATATGTAATAATTTTGCTAGAGGTCGCTAGAGGCCTATTCAAAACAAAGGCATAGCTTGATGACACCAAGTTTTAGAGAGGAATCTTGGGACGTGGTCTTCATCTCAACAGACGGTGCAAAAGAATAGGGATAGGACTCGTGAAGAAATCATGATCATGGGTGTGATTATTAACGTTACTGTAGTCTGAAGCAGAGCAGGAGCGAGTGTTGTGGAGCTGAATGAGGAGCTGGAGCGATTGATCAACACACGCCTCACGATCAGCGGGACTTTTATTATGACACAGTCGCCGGCGCCGCTTCCGCTTTTCCGGTCATGAGTATGAGGTAACACAGCTCTGTTTATCATATTAGATACATTTGAGAGTGTTGAAAATGATGTTATAACGTTACTCTGTGCGTTCGCTCGGCGGCTGCTGTGAGACACTGTTACACACTGCAGTAAGATAGATCGATTTTACAATATCATATTAAATGCTGGATGATTGTGTTGATAAATGACATGCAATTAATTTTAAAACGTATTGTATGATGGAGAAAATGCTGTATTACTGTTGCTAAAAATAAAGATGCATCTGATTATGCTATGTTAGCTACTTCACAAAATAGTGTTTTTCTCTGAGGCGTGGTAAAGCATGGTACTCGCAAAACATCAAGAAAATTAGATTTAAACAATAAGACTAAACGTGTTGAGCTATATAACATCAATTCGTTTTCTGTCTATAAATATATCAGAACAGTTGTTCCCTTGTCTATTAAAATGTGTAATATTTTAAGGCATCTTTGGTGTTTCCATGGTTTCTACAAAATAAAAACTGAAAATTAAAACTGCACTGTCTGAACAAACTGATCAAGATTTCATCCATGCAAAATAACACTGCAGACACTCTGTCCTGAAGATCAGATCTGAAAAACAAATCAGATGTATGTGCACAATACGCCACATGTGAAGAAAACTTTAGTGTGAACAAGCCTAATTTGTCAGTCCCTCGTTTGTATTGCAGTTGATTTTCATTTATTTTGCAACATATGCAAGTTTTGAAATTGAAGTCTTGTTGTAACAAATGCCAGCGTCATATAAAGCGAGTGCTCACAGTGACCTTGTCGTCTCTTTCACGCCTCCTCCTGAGCGAGCAGCTGTTTGTTTAATGACTTCATCTTCTCTCTCGGCACACAGAGCACTAAGAACTGGAGGGCGGCCGTGGACCTGACGGGCAGACTGCTGACGGCTCACGGCCAGGGCTACGGCAAGAGCGGCCAGCCCACCAGCCACACCACAGACTCCTTACAGGTGAGCAGAGCACCGTGGTCTCTCTGCGCCGAAAGCTTAAGGCCCACGAAAAATAAAGTGAAGATCATGAACGAATGACAAGGAAGAAAAAAAGTAACCTATAGTATACGAGAGTATATACAAGCAA
This sequence comes from Ancherythroculter nigrocauda, assembly GCA_036281575.1. Classification (NCBI taxonomy): domain Eukaryota; kingdom Metazoa; phylum Chordata; class Actinopteri; order Cypriniformes; family Xenocyprididae; genus Ancherythroculter; species Ancherythroculter nigrocauda. The sequence continues at coordinate 7,996,192 of VTFQ01000019.1, read as the reverse complement.
GAGTTTGTTGTTAGTCGCTAGCAGCACACACTCAAAACAAACGTTTCTCACGTATGGAGCAGAAACAACACAACCTCTGCATCCAGCCATCTCACTTTCTACAGTCTTGCTTTAAATCTCCCTCTCACTCACTCTCTCTCTTCCCCCATCATGAGTGGACACGCCCCCTACTGCTGATTGGCTCACTCTCTCTCTTCCCCCATCATGAGTGGACACGCCCCCTACTGCTGATTGGCTCACTCTCTCTCCTCCCCCATTATGAGTGTACACGCCCCCTACTACTGATTGGCTCACTCTCTCTCCTCCCCCATCATGAGTGGACACGCTCCCTACTGCTGATTGGCTCATTTTCTCTCCTCCCCCATCATGAGCGGACATGCCCCCTACTGCTGATTAGCTCACTCTCTCCTCCCCCATCATGAGTGGACACGCCCCCTACTGCTGATTGGCTCACTTTCTCTCCTCTCCCATCATGAGTGTACACGCCCCCTACTGCTGATTGGCTCACTTTCTCTCCTCTCCCATCATGAGTGGACACGCCCCCTACTGCTGATTGGCTCACTTTCTCTCCTCTCCCATCATGAGTGTACACGCTCCCTACTGCTGATTGGCTCATTTTCTCTCCTCCCCCATCATGAGTGGACACGCCCCCTACTGCTGATTGGCTCACTTTCTTTCCTCTCCCATCATGTGTACACGCCCCCTACTGCTGATTGGCTCTCTCTCTCTCTTCCCCCATCATGAGTAGACACGCCCCCTACTGCTGATTAGCTCACTCCTCCCTCATCATGAGTGGACATGCCCCCTACTGCTTATTGGCTCTCTCTCCTCCCCCATCATGAGTGGCACGCCCCCTACTGCTGATTGGCTCACTCTCTCTCCTCCCCCATTATGAGTGTACACGCCCCCTACTACTGATTGGCTCACTCTCTCTCCTCCCCCATCATGAGTGGACACGCTCCCTACTGCTGATTGGCTCATTTTCTCTCCTCCCCCATCATGAGCGGACATGCCCCCTACTGCTGATTAGCTCACTCTCTCCTCCCCCATCATGAGTGGACACGCCCCCTACTGCTGATTGGCTCACTTTCTCTCCTCTCCCATCATGAGTGTACACGCCCCCTACTGCTGATTGGCTCACTTTCTCTCCTCTCCCATCATGAGTGGACACGCCCCCTACTGCTGATTGGCTCACTTTCTCTCCTCTCCCATCATGAGTGTACACGCTCCCTACTGCTGATTGGCTCATTTTCTCTCCTCCCCCATCATGAGTGGACACGCCCCCTACTGCTGATTGGCTCACTTTCTTTCCTCTCCCATCATGTGTACACGCCCCCTACTGCTGATTGGCTCTCTCTCTCTCTTCCCCCATCATGAGTAGACACGCCCCCTACTGCTGATTAGCTCACTCCTCCCTTATCATGAGTGGACATGCCCCCTACTGCTTATTGGCTCTCTCTCCTCCCCCATCATGAGTGGCACGCCCCCTACTGCTGATTGGCTCACTCTCTCTCCTCCCCCATCGAGTGTACATGCCCCCTACTGCTGATTGGCTCACTCTCCTCACCCATCATGAGTAGACACGCCCCTACTTCTGATTGGCTCACTTTCTCTCCTCCCCCATCATGAGTAGACATGCCCCCTACTGCTGATTAGCTCACTCTCTCTCCTCCCCCATCATGAGTAGACATGCCCCCTACTGCTGATTAGCTCACTCTCTCTCCTCCCCCATCATGAGTAGACACGCCCCCTACTGCCGATTAGCTCACTCTCTCCTCCCCCATCATGAGTGGACATGCCCCCTACTGCTGATTGGCTCACTCTCTCTCCTCCCCCATCATGAGTGGGCACGCCCCCTACTGCTGATTGGCTCACTCCTCCCCCATCATGAGTGGACACGCCCCCTACTGCTGATTGGCTCACTCTCTCTCCTCCCCCATCACGAGTGGACACACCCCCTACTGCTGATTGGCTCACTCTCTCTCTTCCCCCATCATGAGTAGACACGCCCCCTACTGCCGATTAGCTCACTCTCTCCTCCCCCATCATGAGTGGACACGCCCCCTACTTCTGATTGCCTCACTCTCTCTCCTCCCCCATCATGAGTAGACACGCCCCCTACTGCCGATTAGCTCACTCTCTCCTCCCCCATCATGAGTGGACACGCCCCCTACTGCTGATTGCCTCACTCTCTCTCCTCCCCCATCATGAGTAGACACGCCCCCTACTGCCGATTAGCTCACTCTCTCCTCCCCCATCATGAGTGGACACGCCCCCTACTGCTGATTGCCTCACTCTCTCTCCTCCCCCATCACGAGTGGACACACCCCCTACTGCTGATTGGCTCACTCTCTCTCTTCCCCCATCATGAGTAGACACGCCCCCTACTGCCGATTAGCTCACTCTCTCCTCCCCCATCATGAGTGGACACGCCCCCTACTGCTGATTGCCTCACTCTCTCTCCTCCCCCATCATGAGTAGACACGCCCCCTACTGCCGATTAGCTCACTCTCTCCTCCCCCATCATGAGTGGACACGCCCCCTACTGCTGATTGCCTCACTCTCTCTCCTCCCCCATCATGAGTAGACACGCCCCCTACTGCCGATTAGCTCACTCTCTCCTCCCCCATCATGAGTGGACACACCCCCTACTGCTGATTGGCTCACTCTCTCTCTTCCCCCATCATGAGTAGACACGCCCCCTACTGCTGATTAGCTCACTCTCTCTCCTCCCCCATCATGAGTGGACACGCCCCCTACTGCTGATTGCCTCACTCTCTCTCCTCCCCCATCACGAGTGGACACACCCCCTACTGCTGATTGGCTCACTCTCTCTCTTCCCCCATCATGAGTAGACACGCCCCCTACTGCCGATTAGCTCACTCTCTCCTCCCCCATCATGAGTGGACACGCCCCCTACTGCTGATTGCCTCACTCTCTCTCCTCCCCCATCATGAGTAGACACGCCCCCTACTGCCGATTAGCTCACTCTCTCCTCCCCCATCATGAGTGGACACGCCCCCTACTGCTGATTGCCTCACTCTCTCTCCTCCCCCATCATGAGTAGACACGCCCCCTACTGCCGATTAGCTCACTCTCTCCTCCCCCATCATGAGTGGACACACCCCCTACTGCTGATTGGCTCACTCTCTCTCTTCCCCCATCATGAGTAGACACGCCCCCTACTGCTGATTAGCTCACTCTCTCTCCTCCCCCATCATGAGTGGACACGCCCCCTACTGCTGATTGCCTCACTCTCTCTCCTCCCCCATCATGAGTGGACACGCCCCCTACTGCTGATTGGCTCACTCTCTCTCCTCCCCCATCATGAGTGTACACGCAGAGAGTGTCCACTGCTGATTGGCTCACTTTCTCTCCCATCATGTGTACACGCCCCCTACTGCTGATTGGCTCACTTTCTCTCCTCTCCCATCATGTGTACACGCCCCCTACTGCTGATTGGCTACAAGTTTGTTGTGCTGCTCGGTCCGATCCACTTTCAACAGCATTTTTCAGAAATCACTTACTGCACCTTTTAAATGTTTGTTTACAAACCACTTAAATATTATAGTTATGTACCAACTGACAGTGTTCCCTGTATGGTTTAGTGCATTAAATTGACATGTAATGTACCTGATATATAATTGGATATCGAATCAAATTGAATCGCAAGCTTGTGAATCGAAATCGAACTATGAAATTTGTGTCCTAGAGTTGTGTTCAGTTTTCCCGCACTGATACGCTGTACGTGTGAAGCAGAGCTGTCGGTGTTTTAGCTGCCGTCCCGAGACTCCCGACTCCCACTCAGTCCACAGTAACCCGCTGACGGGCCCGCAGCTCATATCAAAGCACCCGCTCGCTTTGATGTGCCGGTCTCACGCGGCTCCGCACGTACTGATGCAGAGAAGAGCTCGTCTGTAATACATGAAGATCAGAAAGCACTGCACAACTAAGTTACAGAAAGAACAATATGTTGAGTTGTTTTGTTGAAGCAGACACCTCTTTTGTCTCTACAGCTGTGGTTTGTGCGTCTCGCTCTTCTGGTGAAGCTCAACCTTTTCCAGAACGCTGAACTGGAGTTTGAGCCCTTTGGGAATCTTGACCATCCAAACCTCTACTATGAATATTATCCGACGGTTTATCCTGGAAGACGAGGTAAAATTTGTTTAACTACATTTCATGTGCAAGGCAATATTAAGTTATTCTGATATATTAAGTTATATCTTCCCATCCAGTGTTCACAAGTCTGGGGTCAGTAAGATTTTATTTATTTTTTTTTAAAGAAATTAATACTTTTGTTCTACAAGGACGCATTAATGAGATTTATAATGTTACAAAAGATTTCTATTTCAAATAAATGTTGTTCTTTTGAACTGTTCTTGTATTCATCAAAGAATCCTGAAACATTAAGGCCTGGTTTCACAGACGGTGTTTAGATTAAGCCAGGATTAGACCTTAGTTCAATTAGGACATTTAAGTAGCTTTTATAAATGTGCCTTTGAAAAAAAAAAAAAAAAAAAAAAAAAAAACCATTACTGTTGTGCATCTTGAGACAAAACAATGACACTGATATATTTTAATATATACCAGTTAAAACAGCTCAAACATGCATTTTAGTCTGGGATTAAATTTAAACCTTGTCTGTGAAACCAGGGAGAAATATGAAGCAGCACAACTGTTTTCAACATTGATAATCATAAAGGTTTCTTGAGCATCAAATCATCATATCAGAATGATTTCTGAAGGATCATGTGACTCTGAAGACTGGAGTAATGATGCTGAAAATTCAGCTTTGATCACAGGAATAAATTACACGTTACTATATATTCACATAGAACTGTTGCTGCTGAATTTTAGTAACTGATGACTATCTGTAATCACTGATTGTGTAATTAATACTGTGCCTAAAGTGTTATTAGATTGCGACCCCAAACATTTGAATGGTACTGTAAATATCTTTATAATGATGCCACAAACCTGGCAGAATTTGGCAAATCCAGCAATTAGTTCCTTCTCAAATGCAATCATAATATCAGCCCATTACCCAACAGAACTTTATTTCCAGTCAACCTTTTTGCAGTCGGTCAGGTGAAATTTGAAGATACAGCCCTTGACTCAGGTCTGCATTACAGGATCCATCCTGATTTCAAAGAGTGGTGTGATCAAAGCTACAGCTCCTCGTCTCACCATCATGGAGTCTGTTTCTTCAGTGTATTTCTTGACAGAAAAAGAAGCAAGAATGGAAAAATTGTGCTTGTTAGTTTTTGCTTAAGAGAAAGAGTATGCATTAGTATTAATATCCCTAAATGTGTGAGTCATTTCCCGCTGTCTTGGATGGCCTAGGCTCGATGGTGCCGTTCTCCATGCGTGTTTTGCACGCCGAGCTCCCTCAGTATTTGCAGAAGCCTCAGGAAACTCTGGACCGCCTCCACAGAATAAAGAGCGTCTGTCAGAAGGTGAGCTGAACTTTACACCTCACCGGCTGCACCTGCTCCACAGAGCTCTGAAATTTAATTAGCGTAGCTGTAATTGGTGTTGTAAAACTGTTCTCGTCCTTTCACAGATCCTGAGTAACCTGCAGGAGGGTTTAGCTGAGGACGGGAGTATGATGAACCTCACACAGGACAATAGACTCGGTACAGACCACTGAAATCTCTCCTCTAGACCTAGTGCATGTCAAATACAAAAAGAATGAAAAATCCGTCATTGTTCACTCATTCTCATTTCCACCACCATGCAAAATATTTATTTACAAGATTCCATATCTGTTATGATGCCTGTGTTAAATTACATCCTAGACTTTTGGCAGATTTACAGTTGTAGACTTTACATTCTTTCTTTTTGATGACTTATCTTGCAATCACAGATAGCAAAAATTCGTATATAAAAAGCTTTATAAATTATACAATCCCTTCAGTGTGCTTGGAAAAATGTTAACACAAGAAAGAAAACTGCGCTCATTATGTCTGAATGAAACCACCCATATGGCAAAAATATACTATATATACTTTCAAATATATTTTTAAATATATTTCAGTGTATTACTAATATTGTTGGTAAAATATATTTATATATATATTTATAAAAATATATAAATATATTTATGGGGCTATGCACCTATTGCATTGGCGACCGCAAAGCTTGGCTGCTAAGTACACCACCTGTACCACCCTGGCAACTTGACATGTCTCAGGGAGAACAAGACTGGCATCCAGTGTGGAGGATCTTCTACTGATGTCGGTACTCAAGTCTGGTGGTCTCAGCGCTCCCCAGCCCAGTGGTCTATAGCCCAGTAGTCTCTGCATTCCCCGGCTCAGTGGTCCCAGAACTCACAAGCCCGGTAGTCTCCGCATTCCCCGGCTCAGTGGTCTCTAGCACGGTGGTCCCAGAACTCAAATGCCCGGTAGTCTCCGTGTTCACTGTCCTAGTGGTCTTTAGCCTGGTGGTCTCAGCACTCCCCAGCCCGGTGGTCCCAGCGCTCCCAACCCTGGTGGTCTCAGTTTTCCCCAGCCAAGTGGTCTCTAACCCGGTGGTCCCAGCGCTCCCAACCCTGGTGGTCTCAGTTTTCCCCAGCCAAGTGGTCTCTAACCCGGTGGTCCCAGCGGTCCCAAGCCTGGTGGTCTCAGCGTTCCCTGACCCAGTCGCCTCTAGCCTGGTTGTCCCAACGCTCCCAAGCCTGGTGGTCTTAGCGTTCCCTGGCCCAGTGGTCTCGAGCCCAGTGGCCTCAATGCTCCCAACCCTGGTGGTCTCAGTTTTCCCCAGCCAAGTGGTCTCTAACCCGGTGGTCCCAGCGGTCCCAAGCCTGGTGGTCTCAGCATTCCTCGACCCAGTCGCCTCTAGCCTGGTGGTCCCAACACTCCCAAGCCTGGTGGTCTCAGCGTTCCCCGACCTGGTTGCCTCTAGCCTGGTGGTCCCAACGCTCCCAAGACCGATAGTCTCTGCACTCTTCAGGCTAGTGGTCCCAGCGATCCCAATCCTGATGGTGTCAGCACTCCCCATCCCAGTGGTCTCTAGCCCAGTGGTCTCAGCACTCCCCATCCCAGTGGTCTCTAGCCCAGTGGTCTCAGCACTCCCAAGCTCAGTGGTCTCTAGCCTGGTGGTCCCAGCGATCCCAATCCCGATGGTGTCAGCACTCCCCATCCCAGTTGTCTCTAGCCTGGTAGTCACAGCATTCCCAAGCCCGGTGGTCTCAGCGCTACCCAGCCCGCTGGACTCTGTGCTTCCCAGTCTACTGGTTTCAGCGCTCCCCAACAAGGTGGTCTGAGCGCTCTCCTGCCTGGTGGTCCCAATACTCTCTAGTCCGGTGGTCCTGGAGGTCTTTCCCCTGTCCTCAGCGCTTCCAGTAATGGCTACCACCATTTTATGTGTCTGGGCTACACATACTTCCCCTGAGGCGGTGGTATCCACCACAGAGGCCTACTCTGAACTCTCGGTGCTCTTTGTCTCGGCCACAGAGGACACCCCTGAACTTTCTGTGCTCCCTGTCCCTGCTTCTGCCATGGTCCCCTGACCCCGTGGTCTTCTGCTCTGCCATGGTGCTCTATTCCTAATCCTAGCCCTATAGTAAATACAAGTTGTTAATTAATATCACCTGTAATAATTTACAATAAAGTCCCATTAGTTAACATTAAGCCGAGTTCAGACTGCACGATTTTAGCCCCGATTTTGGCTCGCCGACAGGTTTTGACAAATCGCCGACAAATGCCCGAAATCACAGGCAAATCGGTGCTCGTTCACGCGAGTGACAATCACGCAGTGTGAATGAGCAAAGACGCGATCTGAGAGAATCGCCGACGAGTCGCCGACGCCCGTGAGATATTTGGCATGCTAAATATCTGGACCTGTCGGCGATTCAAAATCCTGCAGTGTGAAAAGTGTTCTGACTGAAAACTACATCGGCGATGACTGACAGCCAATGAGAGAGCAAGATACAGAGCAGCGGGGAGTTCGGGGAGGAGTTATAGACCACAACATCAGCAAGCATGGCTTCATTCACATAAACATTACAATTCTATCAAACAGAAACAAAGCACAAACATTTGCTTGACCATCCGCAACAGCAGCACATTGAAAAGTTATGTATTTAGCTCCGACTGTCATTGCAGAACACACAATCCTTGTACTTTGCGTCTCCCCAAACATTTCCTCCATATTCTTCTTTTCTTTGTATTGTTTTCGCTGCAAATCAGCGCACAGGCAATTCGTATTTCAAGCTTCATGCGGGCTACTATTTTTAATAATAATCCCACCGTGTGTCTCCATCAGCTCCCTAGTTCAGTAGTCAGGGCACTGATCAGGGTATCAGCCACATTCACTTTCATTATGTACTGATTCACTACCTAGGGAGCTAGGGAGCTGATTGAGACGCAGGGCCAGTCTCACGTGAGAACTCTGGTCTTGCGCGCGTTGTTTCCTTGTCAGGTCTCGCGTGTGTTTGGTTGTGAAACGTAGTTTGCGTGCCAGACAGAGTTGTCGGCGATTCTTCCTATTGTAAAGTCACGCAGTGTGAAACCTTCTGTCGCCGATCCATCGTGCAGTTTGAACACAGCAGCGACTGAATGCTGGCCAAGATAGTCATGCAGTGTGAAAAGAACAGTGACCCGACTACTTTGAAAATCATGCAGTCTGAACTCGGCATTAGTTCATGCATTAACTAACATTAACAAACAATAAGCAATACATTTTTTACGGTATTTATCGTTCATTGTTAGTTCATGTGAGCTCAAGTCCATTAAATACTATTTACAGAAACTTTTATTTAAAAAAAAAAAAATTGAATTTACCCAAAATTTATTTTAAGATTGGAAATTATTTTCATGCCTCTTTAAATACATTTTGCAATATATTTTGACATTTATTTTCAGTGTGAAAAAATACAAACACATTATGCTCACAACATATAGAATTTATTTCAAATGTATAGAAAGTTTAAAATGTTTAAAAAACATCACCATTTACCATCGCCTTTATAATTCGAGTCTAAAGATTCCTCCATCCAGAGAGGGATCAAGAGCGAGCCGTAGATGGCAGCGATCTATCAGAACGGAGAGCTGACGCATTCTATAAGTCTTGCATGCTCGATTGACTTGCTCACATGTTGTTTTGGTGAAGACAGAGATAAATACATGCTTCAGCATAGCTATGAGGAGAGTCTGTGATTTCAGCAGCCCCCCACCGGCCCGCCGCCTGTGCACCTGATGTGGTTTCAGCGGGACGGACTCCCTCTGTCATGGGCACATGTCTCTGAGGGAGCTGCCAAGTGCTGACAGACTGCTGCCGCCCCCTTTACTCTCACCCTGAGTTTTGTGGGGCTGTTCATTGCTCCCGTTTGCCTCTGGCAGCGTGAAGGTGTTTTGGTGAGGATGAGAGGTTAATCCGAGGAGGATGGGTTCAGTTTGATGGCAAACATCCTATAATGTGCGTTGAAAGAGCAAATTTTGTCTGAGCTGGGGTGGCTCGGGTTCAAAGAAATATCATTTTCAATATAATTAATATTATTTTCTGTCCTCCATTTAGTGTACTGATAAAATGCCCCCCCAAAAAACAATGTGACAGCAATAAAAAATGTATTTTATTTTTACTCATTTAAGTCGTCACATTTATTTATATTGTGCTTTATACAATACAGATTGTTTCAAAGCAGCTTTTTATTTATATGTATTTTATGTAAGTATCTGCTATACTGTTATGAAGAACTCATTGATTTACATTACAAACTATCAAAATTTAATCTTACCTTTTGTCCATATAAATATCAGCATGAGCCATAAAAGCTTGATGAATCAAATATGATGCTCAACATGCAAACTTTTTTAGATTTAAAAAATACATATATTCCATATAAAAAAATCTGTCTTTTCTTTCATATAGGTTTAATTGATTGACAGTAATTTTACTTTATATGCACTTCAGGGATGCTCTCATAATTATCATTGCCTGTTTTTGCGGCAGGTGTGTCGTTCTCTTTCTTCAGTTGTGATCACACACCATCAGTACTGAGACACACACTGAAGTCTGTTCATGCACACACACACACACACACAGATCTGAGATCAGATCGGCTCGCTGATGGGGGTCTACAGTGAGCCAGAGAGGGAAAATAAATGTGATTGTCACTGTGTCTTTTCCTCCTGCACTATAATTCCCACCAGCAGACAAATAATTGATGGTTTGTAGCCGGGAAAAGGAGGCAAAGACTGCAATTTTCAATTCCATTCCATTTGCTCAGCCGGTCTCTCTCTCTCTGCTCCGTGTTTCAGCCTCGATCCAGCTGTGGAGGTCACGTCTGAGCAGGGTGATGTACTCCATGGCCAACTGTCTGCTAATGATGAAGGTACGTGGGCGAACACAGACGCCTACCACAAGCACTCAGTGCTGAATCATATCTGTGCGCATACAAACATTCTCTATCTAGGGTTATGAATCCTTTGAACTAGATAGTGTTGAAATGGGATAAAATTGGTTTTCTGATTATTGGTTGTATTGGTAAACGTGTCTGTGCGCACATACTATACCTGTATAGTATACACTTAGATTTGCATTGCCAGTAGCTGAAATATACGCCTGATTTTTGCAAGTTATCATGTTAAACGAGTGCCATCTGCTGGCTAAAGACTGTAGTGGTTATCAGACATGCAACAAAGAAACTCACAATCACAAACACCGTTGAACATATATTGTATAAATGTCACAATCGGATTACCCGAGAGTTTTAGCAATGCCAACACAAGGGTTCTGTGAGGTGAAAAACTGTTTAAGAGGTTCTGTATATCTCTATATATGTCATGTTATTGAAATGATTTCCCCTTCCTGTCACATTCAGGATTATGTGCTGGCGGTGGAGACGTATCACTCCATCATCGAGTACGAGCCGGAGCAAAGCGTGCAGCTGCTGAGCGGAATCGGACGCATTTTCCTACAGGTGAGAGCAGGGACACCTGAACGCCACTGCAGCACTCACCTGACGTCAGGAAGAGCCTCCAGATCACATGACATACCGCAAGACAGAGTTAGGGGCATTTTCTGAAGGAAATAGCAGCACTTTACAATAGCGGTAAAGTTTTAGTATGTGTCTTGTTTTGGGGTCAGTAAGATTTTTTTTTTTTTTAAATGAATACTTTTATGCATTAAATTGATGAAACATCACAGTAAAGACATTTATAATGCTATGAAAGATTCTATTACAAATAAATGCTGTTATTTTAAACTTTCTATTTATCAAAGAATCCTGAAATCATCATATTAGAATGATTTCTGAAGGATCATGTGACACTGAAGACTGGAGTAATGATGCTGAAAATTCAGCTTTGATCACAGGAATAAATTACATTACAGTTACATAGAAAACAGCTATTTTAAATTGTAATAATATTTCACAATATCACTGTATTTTTAATCAAATAAATGCAGCCTTGGTGAGCAGCAGAAAGATCTTTCAGAAACATTAACAAATCTACTGATCCCAAACTTTTGAATGGCAGTCGTGTATGAAAATCAACACACATCATCTCTGCAGTGTGAAGCTGCAGAGAAAGAAAGAAAAAAGACCAATCACAGTTCAGTATGCAAATAAATGCAAGAAAGAAGATGAGTTCAGTATTGGTCACATTTTTAATGTGGAACAAACATTATGAGTCAAACATGAGTAAAATTTCTTAGAAATTTATATAAGGTTTGCAAAACAAAAAAACAGTAATAATAAAAAATAATAATAATAATAACCTTGTTAATCACTGTTATATTCAGTATTCAGTACAGAAAGATTTGTTCAATGTAAACTGCTGTTGGTTTCGTCCAGACCAGGTTAAGCACAGTAAAATAAGATATTGTTTTTAGTTTTTTGCAAGTGATTATTGCAGAAAACAGCGTGTTATCAGTGGATGAGTGAACAGTGTCTTTTCTTTGAAGAGAATCAAAGAGTCTGTTTTGCTCTTCATGTTTTATCTTCACACAGAGAAGGTAATTAATGTTCTGTTTGTTCATATTTTTAGATTGGAGACATCAAAACTGCTGAGAAGTACTTTCAGGATGTGGAAAAAGCCTGTCAATCAAAGGGAAAAACACCTCATGAAGACACCTCAGTTCTGATGAACAGGTAAAACTGACTCAATAACTGCAGCATGATGGCAGACACTTACTGAAACCTGTTCATGTTTACACTACCACTCAAATATGTGTCATAATTATGATTTTTTAAATGTTTTTGAAAGAGTCTCTTCTGCTCACCAAAGCTGCATTTATTTGATCAAAAATACAGTAAAACAGCATCATTACTCCAGTCTTCAGTGTCACATGATCCTTCAGAAATCATTCTGATATGATGATTTGATGCTCAAGAAACATTTATGATTATTATCAATGTTGAAAACAGATTTCTGTGGAAACCATGATGCTTGTTTTTTCAGGATTATTTGATGAATAGAAAGTTCAGAACAGCATTTATTTGAAATAGAATCTTTAGTAACATTATATATAATGTGTTTACTGTCACTTTTGATCAATTTAATGCATCCTCGCTGAATAAAAGTATTAATTTCTTCTTCTTTTTTTCTTACTTGCACACAACTTTGGAATGGAAGTGTATCATGGTTTCCACAAAAATATGAATCATGTGACTCTGAAGACTGGAGTAATGATGCTGAAAATTCAGCTTTGATGACAGGAATAAATTACACTTTAAAACATACTATAATAAAAAAGCCACAGTTATTTTCAATGGTAAAAATATGCAATCTTGATGAGCAGAAGAGACTCTTTCAGAAACATTAATAAATCATAATTACTCCAGACGTTTGAGCAGTCGTGTACAGTCTGTGATAGCCTGACTGTGATGTTGTCGACAGGGCTTTTGTTCATCTGAGTCAGAATAACTACGCAGACGCACACGTGTGTTTCTCCAGTGTTCTGAAGATTGATCCCAAGAACCCCGTGGTAAGTGCTGCTTCTCTTTATGAACAAGTGATGATTAAAGTAGGCATGAAGTAGGTCTTTTCTCCTCTATTGTGTCGTATATCCGAGTGAATCGCTTCTCAAACAAGAACAAATGTAGGGCGGGGCTTGATTTTGTCTGTGGGGAATTGATTGGATGGTTGTGGTTTGCTATTGGTGGATCTCACGTGAGTGACAGGTTGCCCCGCCCTCGTCATCAGAGAAGAGAAGAAACGCTGTAATACTGCCATATTCCATAATAAACAAGAATTGTCATTTTGATTTCATGGGGACTGTAACACCTCTGGAAGAACAGCAGCTGATGAATATTGGACGCATGTGACAGTACTAACAGTTTCAGCCGTTTTTCCTCAGGCGAACAACAATTCTGCCGTGTGTCTCCTGTATTTGGGAAGGCTGAAGGAGTCCCTGGGCCAGCTGGAGAGCCTGGTGCACAAGGACCCGGCGCTGTACCTGCACGAGAGCGTGCTCTTCAACCTCACCACCATGTACGAGCTGGAGTCGTCCCGCAGCACGCAGAAGAAACAGGCTCTGCTGGAGGCCGCGGCCTGTCGAGAAGGAGACAGCTTCAACATCCAGTGCCTCAAGCTGGTATGAGACCAGAGGATTGAGTGAACAAGCTGTGGCCGTAAATATTGTTGAAAATATTGTTTGAAGCTTTTACAAGTCTTACAGTGTACAGACAGGACCAAAGTTAACGTGACGCTCCGCACAGGACAGGAAAAGGCTCGTGCACTTTTCCCCGTGTTTCAGGAATCAAGAGAAATGCTTTTAAACACATTAAATGATTGTTTTCCAAGAGTGTAAGCTAATCACAACTGTACTGTGTATTCTGAAAATGAGAAAATAAAATCTTGTTAATAACTGTGTGAAGGCCTGCTGTGATGTTGAGTGTGATTTATGAGTCCCAGCTCTGTGATTTTGGCTTAAAATAATGTGCTGTTTCAGACTATTTATTGAATTATTTTTTCTCAGTCACTGAACCAGAAAACTTCAGCAGCTTTAAATTCATATCTATATTCTGAAGGCTTTACTGAGGGATTGTTCATAAATCATTCGCCTGATTTTATACATTTTATTCATAAAATAACACATCTTTTTTCTGGCTATTGACAGTGTTTTCTTATTTATGGAGTGATAAAAAGAGATATTAACCAGCGGTGGGCTCACAGCCATTACATATTTAAAACAGTGATATTATTTAACTAATCTTGACAAACTATACATCATTTGAAAGCTTACAATCTCTGGTTTTCATATTTGATTTTCAAAATAAATTACAGAGGAGCAGTAATTTATCAATTTGCAACAAGCATATTTTCATACTCATAAGGCATGTTCAGACCTTTATTTTGAAATAGCGATGAACATGAAAAACATGTTTGAGCCAAGAGTTCAAAAGATAACATCCATTCAATTTTTTGAATAGAAAAAAAAAAAAATACATTTATGATTGTGGCGGTGATCTATAACCCACATACATGTTGTTTTTATGTTTATTAGAGGCTGAATTCATATCAAATTCTGCCAAACTTCCCATACTACTTCTATATAGGATGTCTACTTCATAAATTGTATGAAAATAATGGAAATATATGGTTCAGGTCACTCAAACCATATATGGAAATGGAGGCGCCCTTATATGGTCAGGGAGCTTGGGTGTCATCTAGTGAAAAAGTGTGGTACTGCGCCCAAACCAAATCTTACTGAAAGCTCATTTTTTGAGATATCAACCTGAAATTTGGAACACAACTTATTCAGGTTTTTGGCTTTGATTTCCTCACAGCTTTAGATTAAAACTTGTTTTGTAAAATATATATTTTATATAAAATACTGTATTTTTACATTTTCATAAACTTAAACTTCTATAACTTTTTTTCTGTTTCACTTACATAAGTTATTTCACTTCTACAATAATCTGCCAAATTTCATCCAGCCTTATGTCTATATTCCAAAGTATTCTTGAATTACAACCATTTAAGTTTGGACAGTGCATTTTCGTGTCTATTGAAAAAGTGGGGGGTGACAGTTAACAGGTTAAAAATCCCCAATATGACTAATTCAAAAACTCTAATATGTGTCCCAAATGAAACTAAATTATAAATCTGGCTTCATCCACTGTTCAGATTTATGTTCTGGAAATGTATGCAAATGAGTGCATATTTAATTTGCATATTTAAACATTGCATTTCAAAAAACATGCAATAAAAAAAAAATGAAATTCTTCATGTAATCAATCAGCTGGGGAAGTATGGTGATATATATTTACCCTCTTCACCTCTAGTGTCTGACCTTAAAGGGACAGTTCACCCAAACATGATGAATGTCTGAATGTGAACACAAAGAAGATATTTGGAAGAATGTCAGTAACCAAACAGATCTCGCTGATTACCGTAGTAGGAAAAATATATACTATGGTAGTCAATGAGGGGCGAGATCATTCTTACAAACATATTCGATATAAAGTTACATTTGCATCTTTGTATGGAAACATAAAACATGAGCACACAGCAGTCTGTAGTTGTTCCCCACATCTTTAATATTAAATGAATTAAATGAAATTCAACAACATGTGAGAACATTAAACTCTACAATTCATCATCATAACATCATATCAAAATACTCACTAATACTGTATAAAGTGTTTCTCATTAGTATTGTCACACAGATCTACTCAAGAGAGTTAGAGTTAAAGGCACTACAGAGCCTCGTTCTGATGAAGATCACATCATCAGTCCTGTGATTGGCTGCTTCATCCACTCCAAACCAATCAGGAGCATGCGAGGGAGCTGACGTAGGCCTTACGGATGTCGAAGTCATCGGCTGGACGGTTGTAGGCCTTCCAGACCGGCTCCCCGACGAACAGACGCATGGCTTTAGTGTAGTTCTGAGGAGAGAAGCAGAGATTCTGGTCAGTGACTGGATGAGGTTCTCAAACAGGTCCTGGACCTCATCTGTCACTCCTAATTCAGCTCACTAGAGACAGCAAGACCTGAAATGTGTGTGTCAGAAACAGGGACCTTCAGGACCGGTTTGAGAACCAACTCTGAAGACACGTACGGCTTCATCGACGGTGAATCTGTGGTAAATCCCCGCCGGCAGCGTGATGAGGTCTCCTTTAGACATGGCCACTCGGATCCAGCGGTCATCTCTGTCCCTCACGTCGAAGTACGACGATCCGTCCAGGATGTAGCGGATCTCGTCGTCGAGATGGAGGTGTTCTTCATAGAACATTTTCACCTGCGGATTACAGGTGGATCTCATTAGCATATGCTGAACATTATTCCCATCTCATACGAATCAGTCATGAGGATACGCATAACCTACTTTATTCCCATAGTCAGGAAGTTTATCCGGGTGAATAGTTATAATATCCATATAGGAATAACCTCTTTCCTCACGGATCTTCTGCAGTTCAGGGTCGTTTTCATAAATATCAGCATTTAACTGAAAAAAAAAAGAGCAGAACCATCAAAAACTGTCAAAATATAATAGTTTCTGTTAATATTGTGAATTATAATTTTTTATATATAGCTTATATTTTCTCTTCTCACTTTAATTTTTTAGTTTTTTTAGTGCTTCAACTTCTTAAACTATACAAAAATGAGAAATGTTGCCTTGGAAATAAATATTTGTTTTTATATATTTTACTGTATTTCCATTATTTGAAGTAATGAAAAACACAAGTAATGTTTTTGATGCTTTTAGTTAACTATAAATGTGGAGAACGTTTGGAAAAGTCTGTGGTGGTTTATATTGTTTATATTGATGGTTTATATACTATGGTAAATGAAAGAGAATACCAGGGTATATTTGTATGGTAGTATCAAGATACTTGCAGTAAAACTAAATGATGTTAAACATAACTCTCATCAAAACAATGGAGATATCGCAGAGTTGGTGCTCGTGTGTGTCACGTGATGTGTGACTCCTGCTCGGACCTTCCAGTGGTAAACTCCGATCTGCTCGAGCTGCTCGCGGGTCACGGGCCGGTTCGGGCTCAGTCTGTGCGGGAGCCTCTGGTCCTCACTGGACTCATCCATGTACCATGCCTCGATCCCACTCATCTTCCAGCTTTTTCCTCATGCGCGAGCCCAGAAACCACTGACAGGAAGTGTGCTTTTCAAAATAAAAGTGTCACATAACAAATAAATAAATAAATAAATAAATATATTGCTTTTGATTTCTGTGTATGTTGCTTTATATTTCTATTTCAAACTATCTCAGTGATACCAACCAGGGTACCAGATATTCCAGTTTGGACTTTGGATAAATCTCATGAAACAAAAACAATTAAATAATATTAAATAAATAAATTAATATGAATGTTAAAAGGTTAACATATTTTGATGAAGGTGCACCTAAAAGCTTAAGTATGAAAGCTTGTTTTTTGACACTGAATAAAAATAAAAAACTTTTAATTTTCTCGCAATTGCTAGTTTATATCTCACAATTCTGACTTTTTTTTTTTTTTTTTTTTTTACAATTACGCATTTATAAAAAGTAAAAAAAAAAAAAAAAAAAAAAAAACAAACATACTAGTACTAGTAACCCTACTAGAAAGATTAAAGGGTTAGTTCACCCAAAAATGAAAATAATGTCATTTATTATCTTCAGAACACAAATTAAGATATTTTTGATGAAATCCGATGGCTCAGTGAGGCCTCCATACTCCATAGCCAGCAATGACATTTCCTCTCTCAAGATCCATTAATGTACTAAAAACATATTTAAATCAGTTCATTTGAGTACAGTGGTTCAATATTAACGAAGCAGTGTTTTTAAATCAGCCATCACTAAATAAGTCGTTATTTTGTTTTTTGGCGCACCAAAAATATTCTGGTGGCTTTATAATATTAATATTGAACCACTGTACTCACATGAACTGATTTAAATAAGTTTTTAGTACATTAATGGATCTTGAGAGAGGAAATGTCATTGCTGTCCATGCAGGCCTCACTGAACCATCGGATTTCAACAAAAATATCTTAATTTGTGGGTGAACTAACCCTTTAATAACTTGTGTGGAACGAGACTCTTATTTTGAAAGCCTCACAGTTTCGCCTCTGTCGGGTCGTGTCTCGCTTCACAGTGTCGGGCTTTTATCAGAGTGAATTCAGACTCCAGGTTTGTCAGACATTCATCTAGAAATCATGTTATTTCAACAGTTCCGTTTGTTAATTTTCCATAAAGTGTTGTATGACTGTAGGGCTGTTTTCTTGTAGTTGTGAAGTGTTATCCTAGACCTTATTAGTGTGATTTATCGGCTCTACAGCAGAGAATCGAGCTATCAGAAGCGCTAGCTAGCCTCGAGCTAACACTGAGACACTAAGCGCTGCTCGATCATGTTTCTAACCTTCTTCATCAGTCTAATCTGTGTTCCTCCATCTGAAGAGGAAACCGTGTGTCCGCAGAGTGAGATCTGAGGAAACTGTGTGGTTCAGTCAAACCCATGATAACAGCCTGAGACACACTCAACTGATTCGTGTGTTGTGTGAATAACAGGGTTTCTGACAACAGGGTGGTCCTGATATATATATATATAATATATTAATGTTTATTAAAGCTGAATAATATGTCCATCTGATATCATGCCTGGTTGAGCCACAGAGGTGATATCTGTATGTTCAGTGGGTCATCAGGGTGGTGTTCATTTACCTCAGTCATCTTCACATTATGATGATGTTGTTATTGTGTGTCAGTGCAGAGGTGAGCTGTTTCTATGATCTCTGGGTCTCTTCACTGCATCCATGGCTGATCATGTGGAAAATCCCGTCAATAATGTGGTAAGTCTGATTTTCCAGCTTCATCTTTGATTATGGCATTGTTTCAAACTGTCAAATGCATTAATCTCATCTAACATAAATTCTGTGTGTATATGTGTGTATATATATATATATATATATATATATATATATACTCACATACTCGCATATTATTATGTATTTTAGGGATTGGAGAAGTAAATGTTATATGTAGATTAGTTATTTTTAATATTTATTAGTAGGACACTAATCTCATGACTCATGACGATTCAGTTTCAATCTCAATTTAATTGATTGATTGATTGATTGAATATATCAGGTATAGCAGATGTGGAGTACAGGTGGAAATCTCTCAGCTAAAGCTGTAAACTACATTACTGTAATATTAAAGTTTAAAATTAACAGCTGGTGTATACAAACACTTACATTTCACATAATGTAGTTCTTATAATAGGGTCAGTGACAAAGGCCTTAATAATAATAAAAAACAAAGATTTGACATCCAAAGTGTGTAAGGCAGTACAACTAGATCTCTTTTATTGAATCCAAAGGTTTTAATTATATTTTGCTACATATAAAGGTATTTTAAAGATTTTGAAGTGTCAAAAGGTCGTTCGGTTTAACTGTCCAACCATTCATTTGTGATTAAAATATCTTAAAATGTAATAAATACATATATTTTTTATTCTGGCATGATTTTATAACATCATATATCAACATAGTGCAAAAATGATATTAAAATTATGTGTAGAAGTCATTGCTTTATGAGAAAGAATGTCCGGAAAAATGAATTTCATTGATGTCATTTGGAGTAACCAATATAAAGAGACCATTTTGGATCAAGTCATGCGGTCAGTATCATGTGACAGGATGTGACATCATTCAGACACCTACACAGGATCACATGGTCGTGAAGCAAAATAACTAACTCTCTCTTAACTATTTGATAAATTCATGTTTTCACTTGATCATACGCATGTCCCGAAACATCAGGTCATTCGGTGCAACCGCTATAAAACATGGAAAATGATGTAATATTTTAAAAACTTGTGCTAAATATAAAATGTTTGATTGTCCTTTTGCTAGATATCAGCCTGTTAGCATTGTTTGAAAATATCGTCATTTGGTAAAACCAAAATTTTGGTTAAATCAAATGACTTTTTGGTGACAAATTCTGTCCATCTTGTAAAAAATGACAAAATCAGTGTTAATTGATTATAAAAACCACATAATCTCATTGTTAACACTTAATAAAAGTTCAAAATTATTTATATCTCCATTATGTTTTTACACTTTTAAAAACTTCAATGACCCGATAATAACTTTTTAATGTTTCTGGTCCAGTTTGATTTTTAAAATGTAAATATTTAAACTGGCTGTCATAAAAACACATAAAATGGGAATGCGGATGTAATCGTTTGAATTTTGTCTGACAGAATTTGAAAGTTGAGACCTTTTCAAATCAAAAGTAACTAATCTTATTGTGATTATTGGATTAATAATGTTTAGTGAAG
The DNA here is from genome assembly GCA_036281575.1 of Ancherythroculter nigrocauda. NCBI lineage: Eukaryota > Metazoa > Chordata > Actinopteri > Cypriniformes > Xenocyprididae > Ancherythroculter > Ancherythroculter nigrocauda. Next base: position 7,975,965 of record VTFQ01000019.1, on the reverse strand, counting down.
TTTTGTTCATTCATCAGCTGAAAACCTCACAGAGTAAGAGATCAGATCTTGAGATGTAAGGGTCAGTAAACGCAGCCCTTTGACCATCACGCTGGCGCATGGAGAGCGTTTCCTCATGATAAGGCTGTAGATGGGAAGAGGCGTGTTCAGAGAGGTTGTGTAAGAGCGCACCGCACCCATGTGACACGGAGGTATTCACCAGTGTTTGTAGCTGCGGGCGTCGCTCGTCTTATCTGACTCCAGTGATCACAGCTGGAAACTCTGGCTCTCTCTCCGGGACGAGGCGGCGCTCACGTGATGAAAGGATTCGACAGATTCTTGATGTTAATGTCCTTTTCTTTCCACGCGTTCATTCATGGCATGACATCTTTGAAAGGCTTTTGTTGGAGGCACTTACTAGAACTGCGGTGTTCGACATTTGTTTACACAAAAACATGCTCTAGACTGATTGATTCGTGATTATCGTCCTTTATAGTTGTTCTTTTGCACTGTAATCAGTTTTTGTTTACTTTACACAGTTTGTAATATTGTTTTATTGTATTTGAAGGTTCAGAGTTCTTGTTGTCACAGAAAAAGAAGATATTTAAACAGATCAACACTCACACCGTTCACCGTGATGAAATTATTGATACAAAAATTTTTTATTTCAAATAAATGCTGTTCTTTTGAACTTTATATTCATTAAAGAATCCTGAAAAATAAAATGCATCACAGTTTCCATAAATATTTAACTGTTTTCAACATTGATAATAATCATAAATGTTTCTTTAGCAGCAAATCATCATATTAGAATGATTTCTGAAGGATCATGTGACACTGAAGACTGGAGTAATGATGCTGAAAATTCAGGAATAAATTACACTTTACTATATATTCACATATATTTACATTGGAATATTATTTCACCGTTTTACTGTATTTTTGATCAAATAAACGCAGCCTCTTTCAGAAACATCTCACACTTGTGAATGAAGCCACACGTTCACTCCTGTTCTGTTCTCTCTCTCTGCAGTCACATGACGGAGCGGAGATCAACCGGCACACCGAGACGGGCAGCACGGCGGCTCCCGGCCGGAACGAGGTGGAGCTCAACGGACAGCCGCCCACCGCACGACCCCCACAGGTGGCCACAGACGCCGAGGAAGACGAGGACGAGGAACTGACTCTCAAATATGGAGCTAAACATGTGATCATGCTGTTTATCCCCGTCACGCTGTGTATGGTGGTGGTGGTGGCAACGATCAAATCCGTCAGCTTCTACACGCAAAAGGACGGGCAGCAGCTGTGAGTATCATCTCTGGAATCAGATCTTCATATTACGCTCTTGATGTTGTTTTTGGGCTCTACTAGATTGAATGTTGATTATTTTCCTCATATTCTCCATTGTTGCAGCTCCTCTCTTCCCAGTCTGTCAGTAACGCTCTGTTTACTTCCTGTCTCTATGAAGCCCCTCCTTCTGAAAAGCACAATGTGCTCTGATTGGTCGGCTGGAGCAGTGTGTTGTGATTGGTCATTAGGGAAATGTCCCGCCCCTTACCATAACCACCAGTTTCAACACACTACTAACTAACTCAGCCAGGCCCCGCCCCTTTATTCTGCGCATGAATTATTTAAATGAGGAATATTGTGAAGAAACTCAAGATGGAGTTCAGAAACACTGACACTGATATAGAGAAGAACTCCTGCTGGTGGAAACACCGAATATTAAATTATCTGACTTAAGATTTTTGTCTGTCTGATGATGAAATGTCTGGGGCTGAGCCTCATCTTCAGAAGATCAGAGCTTTTTTACACAGCAAACACCATCATTCATATGTTCTTCAGATCTGACTTTGTCTGAAATGATCAAGTTGCTCTGGCTCCATTTTGTATCCAATTCCCACACACCATATTTCACAGTCTGTTTCCCCATACAGTCATCATGTGTGTTGTAGTTTAAATCTTCAGTGGTGTATGAGAAGCAGGTCAGTTTGTCCAGTGATGCAGTTACAGTGACTGTCCTCCAGGCAGCGCTAATGACCCCCTCATTACTGTATGAACTGTACATCTGTCCTCTTATATTGTTGCACATGTGGTTCTCTCATAACCATTAGATTTTACTCTGTATGATAATTTTATGAAACAAACACATTTTTTGCATTGTAATATTTTGCATAATTAATGTTTTTTTTATTATTATTATTTTATTTCAATTAAGCAATTATTTATTTATTTTTGAGTTATTATCAGTAGTTTTTATCACTAGATTTAATATCAGTATGAATAACATGCTGACACATACTAACATTTAAATCAGCATAATTGTAAATACATACTATAGTTAATAAATACAAATAATATTTTGGTATAACAGTATGCCAAAAATTATTTTGGCACAATTTAAAGGGTTAGTTCACCCAAAAACAAATTCTGTCATTTATTACTCTCCCTCATGTCGTTCCACACCCGTAAGAACACAAATTAAGATATTTTTGATGAAATCTGAGAGGTTTATGACTCCTCCATAGACAACAATATAATCAACACTTTCAAGGTACTAAAGACATTGTTAAAACAGTCATGTGACTGCAGTGGTTCAACCTTAATGTTATGAAGAGACGAGAATACTTTCTGTGTGCAAAAACAAAACAAAAATAACGACTTTATTCAATAATCTCTTTTCTTCCCTGTCATTATCTTACGTTGATTACGTCCAGTGCTTCCAGGTTCTACATCAGAACGCCGACTCGGTATTGGCCGGCTCCTGTGTCAATATCACACACGTGTCACGTGATCAGCTTTAGCCAATACTGAGCCAGCGTTCAGACGTAAACACGGAAGCACTGTGCTACTGCGTCACCTGCGTAAGATAATGAAGGAAGAGAAGAGATTGTTGAATAAAGTGGTTATCTTTGTGTTGTTTTTGCACACAAAAAGTATTCTCGTCTCTTCATAACAGTTAAAGGTGCCCTCGAATGAAAAATTGAATTTACCTCGGCATAGTTGAATAACAAGAGTTCAGTACATGGAAATGACATACAGTGAGTCTCAAACTCCATTGTTTCCTCCTTCTTATATAAATCTCATTTGTTTAAAAGACCTCCGAAGAACAGGCGAATCTCAACATAACACCAACTGTTACGTAACAGTCGGGATCATTAATATGTACGACCCAATATTTGCATATGCCAGCCCATGTTCAAGGCATTAGACAAGGGCAGCCAGTATTAACGTCTGGATCTGTGCACAGCTGAATCATCAGACTAGGTAAGCAAGCAAGAACAATAGTGAAAAATGGCAGATGGAGCGATAATAACTGACATGATCCATGATATCATGATATTTTTAGTGATATTTGTGAATTGTCTTTCTAAATGTTTCATTAGCATGTTGCTAATGTACTGTTAAATGAGGTTAAAGTTACCATCGTTTCTTACTGTATTCACGGAGACGAGAGCCGTAATATTTTCATTTTTAAACACTTGCAGTCTGTATAATTCATAAACACAACTTCATTCTTTATAAATCTCTCCAACAGTGTGTAATGTTAGCTTTAGCCACGGAGCACTATCAAACTCATTCAGAATCAAATGTAAACATCCAAATAAATACTATACTCACATGACCCGACGCATGCATGCAGCATGCATGACGAACGTCTTGTAAAGATCCACATGAGGGTTATATTAGCTGTGTGAACTTTGTTTATGCTGGTTAAGGCAGTCGAGAGCTCGGGGGCGGGGAGCGTGAGATTTAAAGGGGCCGCGCGCTAAATCGGTGCATATGTAATGATGCCCCAAAATAGGCAGTAAAAAAAATCTATGGGGTATTTTGAGCTGAAACTTCACGTTCAGGGGACACCTTAGACTTATATTACAAGTATATTACAGTTTTATTGTTAAAACTGGTTCTAGGGCACCTTTAAGGTTGAACCACTGCAGTCACATGACTGTTTTAACGATGTCTTTAGTACCTTTCTGGACCTTGAAAGTGTTGATTATATTGCTGTCTATGGACGAGTTAGATACCTGCTGCTTGGTAGGTTTAGTTTAAGCCTCAGTTCAGTGCTGAAGTTGCTCTAGTCTTCATCATCTGTGATGTTCTCCAGATCGTCTGTGTTCAAATGAAAGGTTTTAATGTTGAAAGAGCATTATTGTCTTTTAGAGTTGAATGTTTCCTCTATTGTTTTCTGTTCGAGTATAATGAAGTCCGTCAGGCGTAATGGACAGGTTTGAGAGTGACGTGTGTGTGTTTGCAGGATCTACACTCCGTTCCGTGAGGACACAGAGACGGTGGGTCAGCGCGCCCTGAACTCCATGCTGAACGCCACCATCATGATCAGTGTGATCGTGGTCATGACGCTGGTGCTGGTGGTGCTCTACAAGTACAGATGCTACAAGGTCCGTTCGCTCCCGTGTCTGTGTGACGCTTCACATCAGCTGGTCTTGAGCACGTTCAGCATTTGTTTTTGTGTTTTCTTGCAGGTGATTCAAGCCTGGCTGTTCTTCTCCAACCTTCTCCTGCTCTTCTTCTTCTCCTTCATTTATTTGGGGTGAGATCCTAGTGTTGCTGCTTTAGGGCTGTAATTAACAGAGCAACTAGCAGAAATAATCATTTATTTCATTTAACGTTAATTTTATTGCAAGTGGAGTTTTTTTAATGGTTTTTGTATTATTTAAGTATAATAACCCTGGACCTGTGGTGGGAAGAGTATTATCATCATTATTGACAGTATAGAAGTAAAGTGCAGTACAAATGTAGTAACAATAATCAAGCCCATGATCGTTCATCTTGTGGCGTGAAAGCGATGACAGATGCACTGTGTTTCTTCACACCAGGGAGGTGTTCAAGACGTACAACGTGGCCATGGACTACTTCACGCTAGCCTTGATCATCTGGAACTTCGGTGTGGTGGGAATGATCTGCATCCACTGGAAGGGTCCGCTGCGGCTCCAGCAGGCGTATCTGATCATGATCAGCGCTCTCATGGCTCTGGTCTTCATCAAGTACCTCCCCGAGTGGACCGCCTGGCTCATCCTCGCTGCTATATCTGTCTACGGTCAGTCACTGAGGACAGCTTCTGTTTGACTTCATATTTACAGTCATATACTGTAGTTTTACTTACTTTTTTGACTTTATTGTATGGCTGGGTGATAAACGATATCACATCAAGATCGTGATAAAATTTATGTCAAAAAATATAAGCTCTGGACATTTTTACTTGATATAATGGATTAATCACACAGCAGAAATAAATGCGACAACAGCCAGTCAGTGCATGTCACTAATAAGTGATTTCTCTGTGTGAATGAATGCCCCGGTTTCGTCTGATACACACACATCATGTGACACTCGCAGTGTTTTCATCATCTGCCATCTCAATATATGAACACGTGAACTTCATCTCTAGAGCTGCTTGAGAGTCTCTTCATGAGCTTTAATTTGAGGAAAACTACTGTCAGATTCACACTGAAACTGAAAGATCTTCACAACAAAACATTTTAACTTAAATTAATTATGACAGAAAGATATCACTACTGTATACTAAACTGTACTTCTCAAAGCAATAATAATAATATTTCTAAAAAAAATCATACAACCAAGATATTTTTTCATCCATGTTTTAAATTTATACAGTAAATTTATATTTCGCAGCATCTCATTTGACAAATCATAAAAATGCAACGTTTTGTTGTAAATTAATTGTTATATTTTCATTGGATTACATTTTTAAAGTTTATATAAATTTTTTGTTAAATCATAAAACACAGAATCCCCCAAAAATGAAATGGAAAACACAGAATTTAGAGAAAAATAACATGTATTTAATGGGGCTCTGAATTGAAAAGCATCTACTCTGTGGAGTTTAATTGTGAACAAACAAGTTTACATGTGTGCATTCATTCTCAAAGTCTAACAGATCTGTGGAAAGCATTTCCTTCCCATTAATGGTGAATAAATATCATGATAAATATCAATATCATATGATATGGAAAAAAATATTGTGATAATATCTTTGGCCATATTATTTGGGAAACTTACTTCTATACATTCCAAAGCATAATATCTTACTTTTTAACACCTCATTTCATAAAAACATGTAATTTCTAATTATTTCAATCTGAAAAAATCGACACCCGTTCCAAGACACTGTGATGTCCGGTTCATGAACAATGAACCTATTGAATCGATTCGCAAATCACATTGAACGATTGATTCACTAATTGGACTGATCTGATTGCAGCTGATTCAATGATCCGGTCTCAGTTCACTGAAATGACTCAGTGGAGATCAGAAGAGCTTGAGTGTGTCCACAGCTGATGCCGTTATTAATGCCAATTTTTGATATTGATTATTTGAATCATGAATCAAATCATATTTAGGTCATGTCAGGTATTTATGGAGACTTGTTTCTGCCACAGAATAAAAAAGGGTAATAGCAACTTAACTTTTTAATTGGGACTTCATGTCTCACAATTCAGACTTTTTTTCTTGTAATTGCAAGTTTCTATCAAAATTTTGAGGAAAAAATTTTTTTGTGACTTGACCCTGTGGTGTGAATTAACACTGCAATCATGTCTTCTTCACTTCTGTAGATCTGTTGGCAGTGTTGTGCCCAAAAGGACCTCTGCGTATCCTGGTGGAAACGGCTCAAGAGAGGAACGAACCCATTTTCCCAGCTCTCATCTACTCCTGTAAGATAACCTCTCAGCACTCCTGTCTTCTCAGCCTGTGTCAACTCAGTGTTTTTAGTTGTTACTGTCTCATTTACTCGTGCGCTCGTTTGATTCGTCAGCAACCATGGTGTGGCTGTTCAATATGGCGGACACTGCGGAGACCAGGAATAATTCCAGCCATCCGGTTCCTCAACAGGAGAACCAGGGTGAGTGTTCGGAGGAGCTGTGCCACCACACATGCTCATGAATTCACGTACATGACACCGTTTGCTTGTTCATTTCAGATCTATGACTTAAAAAGATGATGTTGTTTTCATTGGTAAGAAGGAGCTCTTTGATTAAATATACCGTATTCTACTGTTCAAAAGTTATTGTGTTTTAATGTTTTTGAAAGAGTCTCTTCTGCTCACCAACACTGCATTTATTTGATCAAAAATACAGTAAAAACAGTGAAATATTATTCCAATGTAAATATATAGTAAAGTGTAATTTATTCCTGTGATCAAAGCTGAATTTTCAGCATCATTACTCCAGTCTTCAGTGTCACATGATCCTTCAGAAATCATTCTGATATGATGAATTGATGCTCAAGAAACATTTATGATTATTATCAGTTTCATGTTCGCTTGCTGAATAAAAGTATTAATCTCAAAACTACAAATTAATAGTTAAACTCACAGTCCGTATGAACCCCGTGGCGTCTCTCTGTCTCCTGTAGTTGCGGTGGCGCCCACAGCTCAGCCGGAGGATGATGGGGGTTTCACGCCAGCGTGGGTGGATCATCAGCAGCACCAGCTCGGCCCGATGCAGTCCACTGAGGATAGCAGACGAGAGATCCAGGAGATGCCCTCCGCACGGCCGCCACCTGTGGACGACGACGAAGAGAGTGAGTATCAGCAGGGTCACATGACCATGAGCTTTCTGCTCAAAACGTAGGGGTGTGCGATGTTTCTATATGATATAGTTACACAATATCACATGAGCACGTGTGGGGTTTTCCCGAATATCAGCATGACTGCAAATGTGATATTCACTTTATAAAACAGTTCATTAAACAAGGACTTGCTTTGTTCTTGAATGAATCGTTTGAATGAATCAGTTGAATGAATGACTCATCTATTGGCGGTTTTAGATTCATATTTGAGGTATCACTTCATTTTTTTTTAAATTATTAACTCACTGCACAGAATATGTAGAATATGAGTCATGGAGTCAGCTGTCAACAACAGGCTTAAACCAGTCAAAACACCAGCACAAAAACACACTCGAGACAATATCGAGATATCGTTCACACACCCCTAGTGCTCAGATGACATTCAGATGTAGTTCTGATTCAAGTGCTTGATCAACATGCAGAGACACGCTTGTATAGCAAGAGATGGATATAGTCCTGAATTCAGAGGAAACACATCTGAGGTTCGTGTTAATGTCAGGTGTGAACTGGACCTGACAGCATGCGTGTGTCTTCACAGCACAGCTAATGCTCTAGTGCTCACTGCTGAACAACACTGCTGTAAAATAATGCCCAATCCATATATCAGTTTTACTGATCGATTACATTTGATCAGACTCTTATTTTACCAGCGCTGAGAACCCAGAGTCATGTTTACTGTGTACTGTAAGTAAAATTAGCAATGTCTGCTTGGGGTCACAGGCTAACACAGCTTCTGCGACCAATTGCGAAGAGCTTTCGGCACACTAATTACTCTGACGTGCAGAGACACACACTTGGCATTTACTGTGAACTGAGACGCTGAAAACACTGATTCATGAGAGTAAACTTTGTGTTTTGCTTTGAAACGCATCAGACCATATGATTCAGCCTTTTGATTTGATAAGCGCTCTAGGCCATATCACACTTTCGTGTTAGTTTGATTGCCAAAGTGATGGCACAAAATACACCATTAGTGATCTTTTATGTTATAATGAGAAATTAAAAATCTTTTGAGTTCATTATGAAACTGTGGAGGGACAGAAAAGACTGTGGAATCAATAAAGCTAATAATAGGATTACAGAATCAAGGCCTAGTATGTATCTGTTTACTATATGTGTCCCATGCTGACAAAATGAGTCACAATGAGCACATTTTCAAAAATTATTATTAAAAATTCTCTATTAAAAAACCTTCAAAATGATGAATGGTTTGCTGGAATCCGAGCTACACCTGTTTGAAGTCGATGGTGTCTGAAAGTCAATTTTGAGAAAAATGGAGTTAAAGTTTTCTGAAGGTTCCAAAACACAGTCACCTAGAAACCAAAACTTAAAAATCTCTGTTAATAACACCTCATTTGGCACACACCTTGTCAAAACCCATATCTATAGAAATATATATTCAACTTTTTTCCAATATTTTACTTCAATATTTTGAAGTACTGTAATTCTGTGTATATGTGTGTATCGGGATCTGAGGAGTCTTTGTGCGCGCGCTTCGGATCTGTCAGTCGGCGTGAGTAAGATAGATTTGTTTACATCAGCATGAGTTGCCAATCACATTTCATTGGTTTAAAATTCACTATGAATATTCACAAAGTTGGAATGTTGCGCTTTAAAACGATACCAAACTTAGACTAATGAAGAAGTTGCTGAGGGAAGTGTGAGTGCAGAAGCGAGCAGAGAAAAACAGCATTTTTCATGGTCAAAGGAAAGGTACTCCTCTCAGAAAACATACAAATAAAGATACTTTTAGATGTTTAATTGATATTTGAAGCATCTGGATCACTAGACGAGGGCTTAATGAACTAATATTTGTGAAAATCTCAAATCCGACCAAAATCGACATTTTTGACTTATTTTGCCTGTAGCTCAATTATCCTGTGCGCATTCTGAATCATTTTGCCAGCACGGGTCACATATATATCTGTGCTCGTAATGAGATACGTGATATGAAAAATTAAACATTGTTTAAATTGTGTTGCCTATTATTTCAGATGTTTTTAGAAAATCATTTGAAGTTGCATAATATTAACTGCAAACAAAACCCTCACTGCCTGTTGTAGCCGTCTTGAGCAGGATTTTGTGCACTTACTGACGTGTGTGTGTGTGTGTGTGTTTCAGGGGGAGTGAAGCTGGGGTTGGGAGATTTCATCTTCTACAGTATGCTGGTGGGTAAAGCTTCAGCTACAGCCAGCGGTGACTGGAACACGACGCTAGCCTGCTTTGTGGCGATTCTTATCGTAAGTTTCTCTCAGTCATGTACACTGGCCCCAAAAATTATTTTCACACTTAAAGGGTTACTTCAGGATTTAGCATTAAGCTTTGTATTAGTAGAATACCACTAGTATTTTCGAATTAGCGTGCTTTCCCCCTTCATATCAGCCCGAGATGAGAGATTTATGCATTTTTATTCTGTAAAAAAGCCTCCGATGACGCAAAAATCGTCATTTTGCGTCATCGGAGGCTTTTTTGGCCAGAGGCTTAAAACTACAGCCAGTAATAGCAGGTAGTTCCGCATTTTTTCACCACGCCCATAACATATGCGCGTTTGAGGTTACTCACGGACATAGATCAAAGATTTTATCAAAAGTGGGTGTCAATTATATTTTTAAGCTTACAGTAATTAACTTTATTTTGTCTGCACTACATGGTTCATCTTGCAAATTTATCGGCCTCTGCAATCATCTCAACCAATACAGCAACAGGCTTTTGTGGTAACGTTAGCATAAATAGATAAATAAGCTCAGTTTTACAGAACAGAGGCTTTACTTTGATAACAGTCAACTTATATGCAACTTATATGTAATTGTCTATCTAACGTTACTTTGCTAAGTTTGCAGTTTTACTGCTACCTACAACACTACATATAGGCTACTGTGTTATCAGTCTAGTATCAGCGAGTCTTACCTCTAGGCGAATACGCTTAGTACCAGATGCCCAGGCTGTTCGTCCTCTGGGAAAGTGAATATCGATGGTATCGCGGTGTCCTTCAGAATGGTTCTCTTCATTGCAAGGATATTTGGTTCGTAGTCCTCGTGCTTGAAATGGAGACTACATATTCTGCGGTTTTTTAGGTTTTCTATAACGGTGTCATCTCCAAACTTCGGGTGTTTGATGGCCCGCAGCCACTGTTTACATCGCTCCAAATCTTTAACTTAATCGGAAAATGATGGAAACTTACTTGTCCTTTCCTGGTTTTGGGTGTACATCCAGGTACAAAGCAATTTAGCACCATTTCGCTGGAAATGTATGAACTAACTCGCCGATAGGCGTGGTTTGGGCGTGGCCTCGCAAGGGCAGCAAAACAAGTGCATTCTGGGAGTTGTTGTCTTTCATCCACATTAGTCAAAAATACATTTTCTGCCTTTTCTCAGTCTAGAAAGCTCCAAATTCAAAAATAATTTCACATTTCTACTACATAAATGACCAATTTTAAATACACATTCATCTTTCCAGGGGTGAAGTACCCCTTTAAGGGCGTTTTCACACCTGGCTTGTTTGGAACGTTTGTTTTGGACCTATTTTTTCTCTTAGTTCATTTTGTTTAGGCATATATATGAACATGGTAATCGCACTAGGATACGCACCAAATAAAATCTCATTGGTCTAGGCCCTCTTGAATATGAACTCTGGGACAGATTGCAAGTGAACCACTTCAGTGGACCATCAACATCAGTTCAGTTGTTCCACCCTGACATTCAAATAGCTGTTTTTCAATTATCTCAACAGCTTTAAAACTACTGATATTTATAAAATTTGTTTATATGAAAGGTTTCAAACCTAAAATGATGCCATTAGTAATATTAACAAACTAGGTAATATTAGTTTTTAATTTTATTAAACCATTCATTTGTCCAGACAGTTGCACATCCTGACATTTTGGGAGTTTATGATAACAAAAAATAAATTAATATGTATTATTTAAATGTACTAAAAATGAATTCAAGCTAAATAGGTTTTATAGAATAAAGTGATGCATGTCATGAAATAATGTGCTTGGACACACAAAAATGTGCACGCCATGTCATTGACCCATTAACATATTTTGGCCTTGTGAAAGCTTCCTGTTCCAAAACAGGGATTAAAATTGTTACAATCTACAGATCTGAAAATGCCCTCAACATGAACCCATCTGAGTGTGAAGTGAGGAGAAACATTGGACTTGATTTTATCCAGGAGAATTGATTAGATTGTGAAAAGTAGTGATGACATCTGAAAAATAAAGTCATTTTAGAGGTGGAGCTGGTTATTATATTTTGATGCTTTTTTCTGTGCAATAACATGCACAGATGAATCGTTCACAAAAAGACCAGAAGAAAGTGAATTTAACAATGTAATAGCATTGGATAATTTAAAGCAAATGATGTTGGAGTATTATTTAATCCAGGATGCAAATGACCTACTCACTTTTGTATTAGCATTTCCAGTAGTCTGATTTAGTTTGTTTTTCCCTCAGGGTTTATGTCTAACTCTTCTCCTCCTGGCGATCTTCAAAAAGGCCCTTCCAGCTCTCCCCATCTCCATTACCTTCGGCCTGGTCTTTTACTTTGCCACCGATAACCTGGTGCGGCCGTTTATGGATCAGCTGGCTGTTCATCAGTTCTACATTTAGAGAGGTCACTTCTCATGCACTCCACTCACAGCTAATTCCCAGAACCCTTCTTTCGGGGAACGTGATCCCTGTAAACTAGCACACCTTTCCTCTTCCTCTGGACACATGACTGGATTTGCTGATTTTGGCATTGAATGACTCTTTATTAATTACAGTGCCTCTCCAGTGACTCATCTGATCCTGATATATAATTATTTCGGTTTGTTCCGAACATTTGTTTGTTGGGAGAAAACGCAGAGACCATCTAAAGTCACCTTACATGTATGAATGCATTACCGTAAGTGGATGACAGTGGTTAAGACTTAATTCGGAGTTTGATCAACTCTGTTGTATGGAATGGGACCAGAGCTTGCTTTGTCCTCCCGATCTTGGATTCACTCTGTAGGCATTATGTTAATTCCAGCTGCGATATAGCAAGCATTAACCCAAAGCTCTCTGAATGATATGGCTGCACGCACACAGGTAGGTATTGATGGCTTTTGTTGGTCTTCTGAAGGTGCCTGTGATGCTTTGAGTTTTCTTTAACACCAACAGAGTCCGTTCGACCATTTCAGATCATATCATATGTTCTAGTTAACTCTAGCATTAAATCAAGTGCTGATCCAAGCTACTGTTTTGATCTCCTAGAAAGTCTGGGAGCATAATTTTGGAATGTATAAACTTTCTCTTAAATTTCCTTCATGTTTGGACAAGATTTCAGGAGCTGTTTGTTTTCAGTGTTTTTGTTTTGTTTCTCTTCTTTTTTTTTTAATTTACCAGCAAAACGGTTTATGAATGACTTTTGCTTTCATATTACCCACACCTTTTGTCATTTCAAGAAAATGCAAATGTTTTGTAACTAAATTGAAAGATTCACAAATAAAGGGGTTGCTCTTGTGAGCAAATTTCAGTCTCCTGCATTATTTTCTGTCGAAAGAGTTTTAGAATTGAAGTGTTGTTGCTTTTTCTTCAGCCCTGATTACACACTAGCTGTGTTTCCACTGTCACTTCCCGGGCTTGATCGGGCCTCATCGGAGCTTCCTCGGGCCAACGGCCAGGGGTTATGGGCCAGCCGAATACCTCTAAAGGTCCAAAGCTGGCCAAGGATGGGTCATGAACATGAACAAATACCGCTGTTAATATCCCATGTTATACCAGGTTACCAGATAACCTCAACATTTAAGACATTTAAAACAATTTTCAATCGTGTATTTATTTTGTTTCATGTTTTATCAGTCTCTTTTGTTGATACCGGACTAATATGTTGTTTTTTATGTGAAATGGAAATTACTGTTACTGTAACCTTTTTTTATTGTAGATGCTGGTATCTTAAGTTTTTAAGTAAAGATCATATGTTTGCTTATATCTAGCTAGTTTTCAGTCAGCTGGTGAAATGGTGAGGTCGTGTGACGTTCTGTGGAGGCGTGTTAAAGGATTAGTTCACTTCTGAATTAAAATTTCCTGATAATTTACTCACCCCCATGTCATCCAAGACGTTCATGTCTTTCTTTCTTCGTTCGAAAAGAACATTCCAGGATTTTTCTCCATATAGTGGACTTCAGCAGGGTTCAATAGGTTGAAGGTCCAAATGTTCAAAGAGCTCTACACGATCCCAGACGAGGAATAAGAGTCTTATCTAGAGAAACGATTGGTCATTTTCTGGGAAATTTTAATTCTGAAGTGAACTAATCATTTAAGGGCAGGTTTTAGGGTAGCGCTGTGGATCTACTGGCCCGACAGTGGAAACGCAACTTGTATTGTCCCTGCCTGACACGTTGTTAACCCTGGCTCGCACTGGCCCGACAGTGGAAAAAGGGCCTCTGAGTATACAGTAAATATCATGTAAATGGGGGGTCCAAACAGTTTTGTGATCCAATCATTCACATCACATTTGGAGGCAGTCAAAAACGTGACAATGAATTTCTAGTGCAAGGCCACCAAAAGAAAATATATAGTATTCCTGCAACGCACTCTGTTTTTATATTAATTTGTTACCATCAATTCAGTACAATGGTGTAGAGTATTTAACCTTCAATGTTACCTGACACATTTGTTTACCTGTAGTAAATCTGTAGCCTTCTGATGTAAGGTTTATCTGAACTCTCCAATATTGAGGACACTGTGTGTGTGACTAATCTCATGTGATTGTGTATCACTGTGGAGCTCATTGTTTTTGACCTTTTGTTCAGTCTCCCTGATGCTGAAGGGCCTGAAAATGGTGGGAACGTTTCAGAAATTCCAGAATATTGTAGGACTGTTGTCCCCTTTACCGAGTCCCTGACCCTTTGGAACTGGCATGTTGCCTGAAACTCTGGAGGTAGTAGTAGTTTCCCTGGGAACCACTTGGCATGGCATGCACTCTCCTTTGTGATTGGACCTTGGTGATTTGCGTCACGCTGAGCCTTCACGTTCCACCTCAGCCTCTATCCTGAAGTCTACAATTATCTTGTTCATCAAATCAACAGAGATTATTTTTACAAAAACACAACAGGTACTGACACGTCACTGATGCTATTGTAACTCATGCTTCAGTGTTTCTGCTTAAAACATATGTGATACCTCAAATTGCTCTCGGACTTGCGAGTTTTCCCTGGTGGACAATAAAATGGCTGATTTGCATTGAATGAAGGACCTAAGCCAGGGCTCTTCAAATCCAGTCCTGGAGGGCCAGTGTCTGGCAGACTTGTGTACTAATCTCAATTTAACCCATCTGTCTGTAATTTGCTAGTTCTTAACATCTTGATTGATCAGGTGTGTTTAGTTGGGGTTAGAGCTAAACTCAGAAGGATGCTCCTCCAGGGTTGGAGTTGAAGAGCCCTGACCTAAGCCAAACATGTTTCTATTGGTCAGGCGTGTCCAATCCGGTTTCAGGAGGGCCTTTTTCCTGCAGACTTTAGCTCAAACACATCTGCCTGGAAGATCCTGAAGACTTTGGGGCAGTTGTGGTTAGAGAGTTAGACTGGTAACCCGAAAGTTGTGGGTTTGATTCTCAGTACTGGCAGAAAGGCACCTAGGCACCCAACAAGTCATTCTTGGTGCCACAACAAAATTGCTGCCCACTGCTCCGGGTTAAATGCAGTGGACAAATTCCAAGAATGGGTTCCAAGTATTGGCCTTTACATGTCACTTCATTTGATTAGCTGGTTCATCTGGGATTAATTGGGACTAGAGCTAAACTGCTGGAAGGTGGCCAAGGGAAGAAGGAATTGGGAACCGGCAAACTTTCAACAATAACTTTAATCATATAAAACAAACACAAAACAAAAGTAAATGTGGCAGTCCCTCATGGACGACTGACACACACACATAAACAAAACATAGCGTAAAATAGTCCAGGGGAATGTTTCATAAAACAAGTTTACCAAATAAGCTAGGCTTATTTCAGTTAGTCTGATTATTTTGAACCAAATCAACTGACAATAAATCAGACTTACTGAAGTTAACCTGTATTATTTGGTAAACTTGTTTGATGAAACAGGCCCCAGGTCCGGTCCTCTCTCGTCCTTCACTGCTGTCGCTCCTCCTTTTATGCTTCAGGGCTCCTGTGAGATACGAGACCGGTGCAGCACGCAGGTGGCACTCATTATCAATCCTGCCATCGACCTCATGCCGTTCTCACTGCTTGTCACACATCCCCATCGCCCCTTGCAAACGTTCAACAATAACTTTAATCATATAAAATAAACAAACACAAAACACATAAACAAAACATAGCGTAAATAGTCCAGGCCTGGTCCTCTCTCATCCTTCACTGTCATCGCTTGTCCTGCTTGCCACACATGGTTCTAGCAACAGCAGGGATGTGGGCTTGATTCCCAGGGAATGCATGAGATTGATGAGATGTACAGTATACCTTGAAGGCAATGTAAATCATTTCAAGCATCTGAAAATATGAAATGAGATGCTAGAACATCACAGAGAATGAGGGATGTACTCTTGAGTTTGAGCCAATGATCAACCACCCAGAATACCTTACATCAATCTTGTAGTTTGATCTTTAAAAGAAATGTATTTATGCCAGTGTGAGGAAGCAGAGCTAAATTTGATCACTCATTGTTTTGATAGCCTGTCCATTGATTTCCCGGTAAGGTATTAAGCTGGCTTACTTGAGGCCATGCAAGGGTGTAAGACATTCTAATCTCTTGAGGTGAGTCTTGAGCACTTAGACCACCGAGACTACAGGAGATGTGGCTAAGGATAGCTCCTCTAAGGGGATTACCAGAAGTGTGAGGGAGTGTCCTATGACACGCAAGACAAGCCGGCGCTGAAGGATTAGGCCATAAGTGATTAGTTGGGACACGTATCCCGAGTCACATCGCAGGCACCAAGGACACAGACACTCTTACACTCTGCAACTTAGTCCTGCACCTTCTACTCACAACCATGTCGAAGGAAAAACTAGAAGGTCTGGTGAAGCGCATGGAGGTGACCCTCGTGGAGATGGAGCAGCTGAAGCTGCACTGTGGCCGGCAGAGTGAGGAGCTGAGCCAGCTAGTAGTGGAGCTCCGTCGGGAGAACCAGGAGCTTGCCGAGAAGTACAACCAGCTGGCGCAGGACATGAAGGAGGCTAAAGAAATCATAGAACAGTTGCAGGACACCAAGTACGCTTTCGACGCAAAGGAGAGGCAAGCCCAGAAGCTCAGCCGACAACTCTGAAAGACAAAAATCGAACTGGTGACCCAACGTTTACTAGTTGCATGTGGCACGTTACTGGGAATATTATTAATTGCAGAGACCTGTTACAAAAAAGCGAAGAAAACTACGTGGATGTGGAAACATATTTGTAATGATTACACACTGTGTGCTCCTGCTGGGGGTGTTTTAGGCCAAGGAGTGAATCAATGTCAAATATGCCAATACTGATGTTGATGCTGTACTTGAGTTCACCCTGTAAATGTTTGGTTTCAATGCAATGAAAGATGGACAAAACTGCAGATTATTATGGTTGAAAAAGGGACATGGGTCAAAACAAAGCCTTGGTACTAGAATACTTAGCTGCCCGTATTTGAAATGTGAAGTTAGTTGTGGTTGTGGAACTGTGACAATGACGAAGTATTTTGTAAAGTGAACCTCTGTGATTTAGCAAAGTAAAATCACACTGTAGTTGATTAATGCCTGAACACATGGTCAGACTACATTATCTAGGATTATCTAATCAAATGTAAAATCACTGCGGGAGACTGTACATGCAAGGTCGGTGGTTTTGAAATAGTCATGGAAACGCTCTCTTTTGAACCCTGGTGGTTAGAGTATAGATTGCACCAACATGTGTATCGGTGCCCTGTATAGTTACAAAGATTATATCCAAAAATATCCCATTCCAGCTAATCGGTTTAGAAAAATGACTAGATCAAGCTTTGCCTTCTGCATTGATTTTCAAAATGACTTTGAATGACTTCACCTTGAATTATTGTTTCCTCGTCCTATACTCTAAACATTACACAAGTAACTCCTCTATTAAAAAGAAAAAAAAAATAGATGCTTCTCTAATGCCTTTTTGGGCCCTTTCACAATATGCAATATGTTTTTTTTTTTGTTGTTGTTGTTTTTTGTTTTTAAGTCCTAAGCCTAAAAAACCAGGGCCAGTAATTTGCCTGTTCCCAAGCCCTACCTTTTTTTTAAAGTCCACTTTATTTTCTTTAATACAGTAATTCTCTATTTTCATTGTGTTTTCACATTAAAAATGCCTTCTAATTTGATTCAGCAATTTGTAAAATATTGGTATAAATCATTTTAGGTTAACGTGGATTTTATCTGTGTATGATTTCATCATATCACTTTTGGATCATCATTTTTCAAAGATCCATACCTTACTATGTCCATACACGAATTCTTCGGAAACCACCAATCTCTTTGTACCATCCTCATACACTGGCAAATGAAGTAATTACGCTATAGTGTAGACTACATAGCCTGCAGAGCATTGTGGGAAAACATTTGTATACCACCCTGGATGTCATTGAATTAAACCCACAGTCTTGTTGTGATATGACCAGTGTTATGAAGCTGTGAAGTGTGTTATGATTTCTAATGCTAGCGTGCTTCTCTGCTGATTCTCTGCATATACTGGTTTATGTAGTGTTGTGAACAATGTCATTGCATGAAAACATGTATTTACATTTAAAAATGTCAACATTATTTTTAATGTTTAGTGTTAATGTGTGATTATCATTTCAACGAAACTGAAAAAGTTCCTCCGATTAAAAACATTATATTGAGAAAAAAAACAACCCAAACAAACATATTTTGTATGTAAATTGACAGAAATGTAGTTTCTCTGTGGCTCCATGCCTTTATCACAGGATCATGTCTGAAATTAATCACTAATCCCATTCCCATGAGCCGTAGTGAGATAAACCAAAAGGAACCCCATGCTAACATTAAATCATGGTGCATGGATGATTTCATGATGCTTCTCTGCCTCGGCAGTTTGTCATTGAGTTGATCAGAGTGTAAATGAGATTACGACGAAGGTAAATCCTGTCAATACCAGCTCTTGAAGCTGGAGGGTGCAGCAAGAGTCCAACAAGGCAAATGCATGTCTTGTTGAACTCCTGATTACACAGAATAATGAAAATTAATTATTACATTACATTCATTTTTGTTTAAATAAAGGCTAAATATGCAATCATAGAAGTTATAGCATAGTTTAAACCATTACTGAATAATAGATTTCAATTAAACAAGCATTTTACTCAAAAACACATATATGTTCAAAAAACATGAGTGAAAGTGAAATGTACAACTTTAAATTGTTAAGTATTAAAAAGTAACCTAGTGAAACTGAAAACAATAGAGGTTGTTGTTTAATCATTTTGAATCATCTTTTTAAATTGCATAAAATGTTTTGTCGTATTAATTTGCATGGATTCATTTTTCACCACAAGACTAGTAATGCACTAACAAAGTAAATAGGGAATATGTGGACTGAAAAAACAGTCCTGTCCGATCAACACACATGGAAGTTTCATTGTTTTTTAATGAATGGCACGAGCGAATGATTCAATGACTTGCTCATAAAGAAAGTCACTTATCGCCGCCTGTTGAAGTAATAATGTGACTACAGAAATCTCCATCACTGTCTTTACAGTACTGGCTCCAATACTGTCTGTATGAACGGGTTCGGGGACCAGCGGGCACGTACACACTGCACTGTTTCTGGAGTTACATCTGCATTTAAATAAACAAAAATATATGTCAAAATAGAAATGTAAATTAAAAAATATAGCTGCGAGCAGCGATGGCGGGCCCAAGCCCGGTGGCACCGCCACCCCGGTGGCTTCAGGGCAACTGTGCACAGCGGGCAATAGGCACTTAAAACGGTTAAACATCAAAGGACTATGTCAAATTCACTCCACATTTACTGCACTACAAGGTGCCGCTATAGAGCCCCTCCTCCCTGCCCATTTTCAAAGGATTACATGTGCCAAGTTTTAACATTATTCTGATGAATTTTGAAGCAAATCAGGTAAAAATAAGAGGGTGATCTCAATGTATGCTGAAAGTGACACATTTTCTGCTTCCAGTTGGTGGCGCTATGACTTTGAATCACAATAGTCAAATCCATGTGATCAGCCTTGTACAACGAAGACTAAGCCAAAGTTTCATCAAAATCAATTAATGTATGCAGAAGTTATAACACTTTGTTTCCCTTTTCTTGCCATAAATTCGTTGCCTCGCCACGGCCAAACCGTTTGAGATATCCAAAATCCGTTTGCAATTAAACAACTTCAATGTGTTAGCAACAAGTTAAAAAAAGCTTGGTGTAAATTGGATAAACCCTGTAGGAGTAGTAGTATAAAATTCATAGCCTGTTTTTTCAAAAAATTAACATTCAAACCAAAATAGCTGACTTCCTGTTGGTCGGAGCTAATGAATGTAAATTAGAAAATTGTCCGGCTTGATGAGAATAATATGTGTACCGAGTTTGGTGACTGTAGGAAAAACTAACCCCCCCACTTTTGTCAAAAGGTGGCGCTACTGAGCCCCTCCACCACGCCCATTTCTATGGCTTTGTCCATGTCTACTGGTTGACAATATTGATGTGTGTGTCGAGTTTCATGCAATTTGAAGCATGTTAAGAGCCTCAAAAACACTCAAGAATATTATTACAGTTTGACCTGTTGCCATGGCAACAATATTTCAAATATCAAAAATCCTGTCATAGGTCTACATCTGCTGTGTATTGACATTACACTGATGAAGTTTGAAGCAAATCAGGTAAAAATAAGAGGGTGATCTCAAAGCATTTTAAAAGTGATACACTTCTTGCTGCCATTTGGTGGCGCTATAACTTTGACTCACAATAGTTACATCCATGTGATCAGACTACTACAACCAACACACTCCTGAAGTTTCATAAACATCAATCAATGTATGCAGAAGTTATAACACATTTCCTGTTTCCCTTTTCTCGCCATAAATTCGTTGCCTCGCCACGGCCAAACCGTTTGAGATATCCAAAATCCGTTTGCAATTAAACAACTTCAATGTGTTCGCAACAAGTTAAAAAAAGCTTGGTGTAAATTGGATAAACCCTGTAGGAGTAGTAGTATAAAATTCATAGCCTGTTTTTTCAAAAAATTAACATTCAAACCAAAATAGCTGACTTCCTGTTGGTCGGAGCTAATGAATGTAAATTAGAAAATTGTCCGGCTTGATGAGAATAATATGTGTACCGAGTTTGGTGACTGTAGGAAAAACTAACCCCCCCACTTTTGTCAAAAGGTGGCGCTACTGAGCCCTCCACCACGCCCATTTCTATGGCTTTGTCCATGTCTACTGGTTGACAATATTGATGTGTGTGTCGAGTTTCATGCAATTTGAAGCATGTTAAGAGCCTCAAAAACACTCAAGAATATTATTACAGTTTGACCTGTTGCCATGGCAACAATATTTCAAATATCAAAAATCCTGTCATAGGTCTACATCTGCTGTGTATTGACATTACACTGATGAAGTTTGAAGCAAATCAGGTAAAAATAAGAGGGTGATCTCAAAACATTTCAAAAAGTGATACACTTCCTGCTGCCAGTTGGTGGCGCTATAACTTTGACTCACAATAGTCACATCCATGTGATCAGACTCCTATAACGAACACACTCGTGAAGTTTCATAAAGATCAATATATGTATTAAGACGTTATAACACATTTCCTGTTTCCTTTTTCTCGCCATAAATTCGTTGCCTCGCCACGGCCAAACCGTTCGAGATATCAAAAATCCCCTGGCAATTTTTAATCATCAGTGTCTTGACTTCATGCTGACCGAGTTTGGTGGCGATCGGATTAATCGTCTAGGAGGAGTATATCAAATTCCAGAGCATGCGTTTTTCAAACAACCCTTAATAGCTGACTTCCTGTTGGCGTGGCGATTAACTTAGAGCGCGAAAGTTGTTCGGCCCGATGAGGTCTATATGTGTACCGAGTTTCATACTAATACGTGCAAGCATGTTTAATATATGGACCAAATTTTCAGACTTTTTTCAAGGGGGCGCTGTCGAGGCCCCCTGCCACGCCCGGGTACCAGCCTCTGGGGCGTCCTAATGGCCGCGGATTCCAATGTGTGTGCCAATTTTCAAGAGTTTTTGAGCATGTTAAGGCCCCCAAAAAGCCCCGGAAGACGGGAAAAAAAAATAAATAAATAAATAAATAAATAAAAAAAAAAAAAAAAAAAAAAATAATCCTTAGAAGAACAAGAGGGCCCTGCGCGAATTTTCGCTTGGGCCCTAAATATTCTTTTCATGACGTATTTATTATATATAAGTCAGCAACACATTCATGCCATCAACATATTTTTGAAATGCTGTTGCAGTTAGCTATTTTTGAAAGTAATAAGTTGTATATTTTGTAAATATCTCACTATACATTGTTATTTTTGATATGGTGTATTCATCATGTTCAGGAACTCATGTGAGATGTAGAGGAAAACTTTCCAGTGTAAGTTCAATTCATTAGATATTTATCAGTATAACATGAAGTATTGCACATTTATTTGGTGCAGAGATCAATGTGTGTTTTGTAAAACATTTGGAGCTGCTGTTATTATTATTAAATAAGAAGCGCCATATAAGGTCTGAGCTGAACTCTAGGGGGAGTTACAATTTCAGTCTCAGAATAATAATATGTTTAAATAGAAGTTGTAAGGTATGGTATTTATAGTTATCTTGGTATTTTTGTTAGGGGAGATTTTCCCACTCTTTTCTCAGTGCTGGTGTGTGTGTGTGTGTGTGTGTGTGTGTGTGTGTGTGTGTGTGACGCGCTGTGGACATTTAACACCAGTCTTCTCTCACGCGCCTCAGAGGGAACAGGAGAGTTCAGAGAGCAGATTCATCACCGTGAGATGCGGACATCAGCTCTGTTTTCTTTCGACAGCCGGGAAAGAAGTGAGTTATATGTGTGTGACTTTGCTAATGTTCATTTCTTTCAGTGTGTTTCTGTGTGAGACTAAAAGTTTTAGACGTTCTCGCTGAAACATGAGCAGTTGATCAAACCCTGTTGAGTGATAGTTTGATCTCTGATGAGGGTTAAAGTGTTTAACTGGGGCTGGATTATTTAGTAAAAAGAGTCTTAGCAGTTTTATTCATCTGCATGGATTTCGTCATTGGATGCAATTTTTACAGAAAAAAATAACAAAAACTTACAAACACTGAAATGAAAGTGAACGGTAAGAGCAACGGATGACATTAAACGAAACAAAGCAAGTTCAGATTAATCAATAATAAATATATATATATATATATATATATATATATATATATATATATATATATATACTTTATAACTGTTTTTGTTATGTCGCAATATTTTAATCACCCTTTACAGTTACTTCAATAGTCCCGTGTTGTTTATTTAATTAACAACATCATTTAATTAACATGCTGTTTGGTTTTTGATTCACATCATCCTGACAGTCATAAACTTGTTTCTTGTCAGATTTGTCGTCTTGGTATATTTGTAGTTGTATGTTTTGGCAATATGTGATGACTGTATGCTGTGTTAATGGGAGAGATTACATAAGTAAAGTTTACATCTGTGGGCTCAAAATCACCTATAGTCTTCTTCTCACTTCAGAAAGTCTCATCTTAGCAGGTGGCAGCATGCTCAGACTGGCAGCAGAGCAGCCGTTTCTTACAATAAAGATGATTTGTAGCTGGTTTCAGACTGATAGAACATGATTTATTGCTTAATTACTCAGAGGTTTAATGTATATTGGTGGATATTGAAGAGCTTTCACTGTTGGCAGCCCCAGATGACAGGTCGGGTCATTTCCTGTGCCACACACACAGCACTGATGCTGCACACAAACCACATCACTGCAACATCACACACATTCAGACATTATGAACTGGCATGTGGGTTTGAAGTGAACACAGGATGATGATGAATTGGGATTTGAATTTGGATGACGAGAAGAGAAATGTAGGTCCTGAATTGCAATGTAAAGAAATTCAACACAGTTGTAATTTTGATATGTAGAGTAATAATTTTTCTCAACTGAAACTAAACTAAAGTTGAGTTGAAGCTATGGTTGGCCACCTGAGGCAGATTTTGGGTCTTTGCACTGGATGTGATGTTCAGTTTATTTGCGATCTCAATAAATCTTAGCCTCTGAAATTCTGGCAGTGTCAGAAATTTTGCATCACAGTCATGAAAGTGCTTCTGTGTACTACAGGGTTATTGGGACCTAATGCTTGGTTACAATGTGCATCATGCAATCTGATGTACAGCCGTTTCAATACCGTCAAAATAAGTGATGCATCCATCAAAACTCTATCTTAAAGTCATTCTAAAGACTGGAATACAGTATGTGACTTTTGATAGGATGATTTACAATCTTAAAAATAAAGGTTCAGAAAGGGGGTTTCTACAGCGATGCAATAAAACCGTGAAACACCAAACCGACGTCAAAGAACTATAGTGTTGATGAAAGCCATAAAGCTGTGTTTGAACACACTGCAAAGACTACAGTCGATAACCAACTAGCATGTGCGTTCTGCGCCTGCATGAGAGGAAATAACTGTATATCAGCAGGTATCAATAGTTTATATTCATCATTCAAACAGCGCTTGCTTACCATTTTGAATATCAGTCATGCTGATCACTTTCTTCATTCCAGGTGGCTTGTGTTGTTATGAAAATTTTTGGACTGATGACATAAAATTTAAACAGCCTTCTGTCTGTACTGTCTTGACTTCTTTGCTCGCTGTCATCACTTTCATTTTTATTCTCATGCACTGACTCATTTGCTAAACTGAACAGTTAATCAGAGTGATCTCCCTCACTGGCAGCCCGACTACAGCCGACGTGTGGAGCACACTGCAAAAACTAGCCTGACAGACGCTCACCGACAGCCCAACATTGGTCAATGGCCGGCCATTAGAACAACCGTTTTTTGGTTCTTCAAAGAACCTTTCTGTGAGCAGTTCTTAAAAGAACCATTTTTTTTCTTAGTGTGAAGAACATCTTAATAATCAGAAGAACCTTTTTCCACTTTAAAGAACCTTTTGTGCAATGGAAAGGTTCTTCATGGAACCATCAGTGCCAGTAAAGAACCTTTAAGAGTACACAGTCTGGGGTGAGTTTCCCGAAAGCATCGTTAGCCAACTATGGTCGTAAGTCCCATTGAACTCTATTGCTAACGACAGAACTTGCGACCATAGTTCGCTTTGGGAAACGCACCCCTGGTCGAGTCAACACTAGTTGCCAAATTTCTGAAGCAGTATACAGATTTTGGGAAATCTGAGTTGACTAATATCACAGAAAAATGTGTGTATGACAGGCACAGATTTTTTGTTTGTTTGATTGTTTTATTTACTTCAGACTGAATCAATTCAGTTGGAGGATGTCAAACATGTCTGATATTTTGAGCCAATTTTAGAGCACGTTTTCATTTGTTTCTGTGCGAGTTTTTGTGTTTGGAATGACTTGAATGTTTGAAAGTTTGGAAGTGTGTCGTTTAGTGTTTGATGCCCAGTTTTTGTTTTTGTTTTTTTGTGCAAATGTCAAATAACGCTTTGAAGAGGATGTTTGGCAGGCGTTCCTACTAATGTTTTTTTTTTTTTTTTCTTCTCTTCATAATTCATGTTTTCAGACGAGGTGATGTGTCTTGTCTGTTTGAGCATGCACAGCTTCAGGGGCTTTTCTAAATCAACAGAAAACTAATACACACCTTTGTCTGTTGCAGGACGCTGGGTGTGTGAGCATTGAATTGGCACAAAACAGGTATGTTCTACACGTGTCATGTGGGCATAATATTGTGTGGCGCAGGTGTTGTTTTTCATCATATCTGCTGTGTGCTGTACCATAGTGCTGCATCAGTGAGGATTCATCAGGAGCGATCAGGATGCTGTCGGTTGTGGTCTGTCTGCAGCTGTTACTGGCTTCTGTTTTCATGGTGAGTGAAATACTGCAGTACACTACAACCAATGATGGTTCAGCCAATAAATTACACTTGCTTCACCGTGAAATGTAGATTACAGCTACGAAACCTGAAACAGAGACGTGTAACCAGTACATGGTGTGAGAGAACAAACCTTATCTACTTTTCTTCTTTTAAAATACCTTATCTACTTTACCAGATATACACTTAATGTCACGTGTGGGTGCTGTAGAGACACACTGGACAAAGGAATAGAAAATCTAAACAGTCTTTATTAAAATCCACCCACTAAAACTCAGCCGATAACAGAAACACAACCACTTAACATCGACGATAACAGACAAACAAACTAGGGAAACTTCAAAACACAGGTACGAAGAAGGCCATGATACAGCATGTAGACACGACAATACCGGAAAACTGAATGGAGCACAAAGAGGAACTTAAATACACAGTGATGATGACAAAATAACAAACAGGTGTGATGATTTAATCAGTGTCCATGGCAACTAATGACTAGTGGGAAACTAGAACAAAGGAAACAGGCAAATGAAGAGAAACAAACTAAAAGTCCAAGAGAATGAAAGTAAACACAGATCGTGATAGAACGGCCCCACCTGGGAAGGTTCTGGAGGGGTGGACGAGGGTCCGGCAAGGCACTGGAAACAGATAGGCGAACAGGTGGGAGGAAACAGGGCGGAACAGATGGCCGAAGAAGCCATGGAGGAGATGATGGTGGAAGGACCCATGGAGGCGTGGATGGTGGTAGGATCCAGGGAGGAACAGATGGCCGACGAGATCTCAGAGCGAGCCAGGAGACGGCTATGAGGGAGACAATCCAGGCAGCAGTGATGGAGGGAGGGGCCAAGGTGGTAGTTGGAGCACCAACCAACAGCGATGACACCTGAAGATGTAGAGGCCCAGGCGGAGTCTGTGGGACAGAGAGACCTGGTGACATGGAAGGACTGGAAGGCCAAGGCGGAGTCCCAGTGACGAGCAGCTGAAGTGGAGCCAGGATGCCGGAGGACTGAGGCAATGCCGGTGTAAGTGAGAACAGAGGCAGAGTCAGGGGAAAGGAAGAAACCTGATGGAGCCATAGGAGTGGAGGGATGAGGTGCTGTCGAAGGCTGGAAGTCCATGGTGATGGTAGAGTGATGACTGATCAAGGTGGAGCCGGTGGGACGAGGGAGCCCGGTGGAGCCAAAAGGACGATGGTCCCAGGTGGAGCCGAGGGGGCGAGGAACCAGGGCAGAGCAGGAAGCCCCAATACAGATTAGGGCTGCATGTCAGGGCTGGAGTCAGCAGTGGCAGAGCTGAGGGAATTGCTGGCTTTGAAATGGTGGCAACGAAGAACACTCTGATGGTTGAGACTGGTGGCGACGATGAACTAGGGCTGGACAGGACCAGCAGTGATGAAGGCATAGAAGATTCCGAGCTAGATGGGACCAGCGGCGATAATGAAGACACAGGTGACAAACATACATTTGTGCAGGAAGGGACCAGCAGCAGAGAAGGTTCGTGGGTGGGAACGCTGGGAAGCACTACCTCTGCTTCCAAGTCTATCAACCATTCCTTTGAATCCAGGTCCACCAAAACCCCCACTTGCGGATGTCATGGCCGGCTCACACATCTAGTCAGCCGGGACCTCGGACTACTCCTCTGGGATGATGTGGCTCCTGGCTCTAGCTCCTTAGCAGGCATTGGCTCAGGCTCGATCTCTGTGGTGGGAATCAGCTGATTCTCCAGCTCCTTATCCACAGTGGGAGCTGGGCCTGTCTCTGGGGTGGTGATGGATGTTGAGTGGGGCTGAACGCTGGCGGTGGGATCCTCTTCTACTTCATCCACTGCAAAAGAAGATATGTCGACCCACAGGGTGAAGCTGATGTACTCGGCCTGTGTCCAGCAGGAGTTTCCCTTAGGCATCACCACTAGTAGTCCAGACCTATCCAAAATCCCTCTATGAGCATGATGTCATTGCAGACGGCGAGGTGGCTGGCATTAATGAACTCCTCCCCGTACTCCTCCAGGTCTCTTTCTCCTTGGAAAATTAAAATCATAGCCCCCTTGGGCTTGGAAAATCTCCCCACTGGAGCTATGTTTATGGTTATTGACTTCACTTTTCAGGTCCAGTATTCTGTAACATTTTAGTCCAGATGAGAATGAGAAAGATACAAAAGGTTCCAAAACAAAAGTTTTTATTAAAGGTCCCGTTCTTCGTGATCCCATGTTTCAAACTTTAGTTAGTGTGTAATGTTGTTGTTAGAGTATAAATAAAATCTGTACAATTTTAAAGCTCAAAGTTCAATGCCAAGCGAGATATTTTATTTAACAGAAGTCGCCTACATCGAACGGCCAGTTTGGACTACATCCCTCTACTTCCTTCTTTAATGACGTCACTAAAACAGTTTTTTGACTAACCTCCGCCCACAGGAATACACAAAAAAAGGGGGCGTGGTCTTGTTGCGCTCCCACGGAGAAGAGCAAGAGTTGCGTTTGTAGAGTGTGTTTGTCGCCATGTCGTTGAAACGCTGTTATTTTCATCCCGCAGTCCAATCACCTTTGTTTGGCCTTCCCAGGGATGCTGCACTTAGAGATCAATGGTTACAATTTATGTTTAACTCGGTTCCCGAAAATTATAATCCACATGTAAAACTATGTGCAGCACATTTTGCTGAGGACAGCTTCCTCAATCTGAGCGCATGCATCTCCACGTTATGGTAAGAGGCGTAACCGTTCCAGGCAAGGTGCGCTCTATATGGCTCTGGGTGCGCTAAGCTGCTGTCGAATCACAACACAGGAACCGCTGGCACAATCAGAACTCGTTACGTATTTCTGAAGGAGGGAACAAGGAAGTCATCAGCCCGTTTTTATGACAGTGGAAACAGCGGTATACAGATAAGTAAATTATGTGAAAAATACTGTGTTTTTTTACATGCGAAACATGAACACATGTTATATTGCACACTATAAACACAATCAAAGCTTCAAAAAACCACGAAAAACGGGACCTTTAAGTAAAACAAACTCAGGTAACCCACAGGTACGAAGAAGGTCGCGAAACAGCATGTAGACACGACAATACTGGACAACTGAATGGAGCACAAAGAGGAACTTAAATACGCAGTGATGATGACAAAATAACAAACAGGTGTGATGATTTAATCAGTGTCCATGACAACTAATGACTAGTGGGAAACGAGAACAAAGGAAACAGGCAAATGAAGAGAAACAAACTAAAAATCCATCTATATTTTCTCTTTATTTATAATGAAATAGTATGTAGTTAATGTTTTATAGATATTCTAAACTGATCAAGAACAAAACACTCTAGTAAATACTAGTATCGGATTGGCAGTGATATCAGCAGATACTCGAGATTGCGGAGTCGGTTTCGGACATGAAAAAGTGGTATGGAGCCATCCTTAATCTCAACATTTCCCATTCATTATACAATCTATTATAATCAGATCTACATCACAATGAGGAAAGAAAATATCTCTCGCTACTTCTGTTTCATTGCATTTTTAACTTCGTATGTTATTTGATAGAAACTCATGATTTCTTAACTGTTTATAGCAACCCACTGGTGATTTCTGGGATGAGTGGGGTCCGTACGGTGAATGCAGTCGCAGCTGTGGCGGTGGGGTTACCCTGAGGACCAGGCGCTGTGTAACCCAGCGGTACGTGGACTTTGTCTTTGAGAGACTCTTTTATTTACTGTAATTGTATTAACACTTGAGTTGTGTCACCCAATGCATCAAGGGTAGAACAGATGTCACCCTTGAATACCTCTTCTCCTTTATAGAGAAGCCTCATGGGAACCATGCCATATAAATAATAACAATATCTCTTTTTCTAAGATATTATTTTACACTCTTAACTCTTAACTTTGATGAAATATTCCGTCATTTATGACACAACGCTTCCCCGCCATTGATGAGTTACTCCGGCAGTTTGTGTTTTCGCTGTAATACAGTAGGGGGCACTGTTATGGATCTTCAGAAACAGTACAGCATCTCTGAATCCAAAAACAAGCAAAGAATAAGATCTGCATAAACCAGAAGGTGGATGTTTACGAGAGGTTTACGACTGTGCAAGCTTTGGGGTGTTGATGGACTCGATCTCTGATAATTCATGTTTTGATCATCGCTCTGAATCCAAGCTGGACAAAGTTTTTTATTTGCATTTTTTTTTTTTTTTTGCACAAATTCAAGTTTTGATTAAAAAAGAATGAAGCTAGAATGCTTTTGTTTTCTGTTTAAAAGCAGAGACTGTTCGTCTGTGTTTACATTGAGTGTCTACAGTGTTTATTCAATCAACAAAATATTCTGGTCATGAAAGTTGTGAATATGATCAAAAACTTAAAAACTGGCAACTTAAAACTAAAACGCTGACAGGGAAAGAGTTGAAAGGTTCTTTATAGCGGACAAAGTTTCTTTAGATTATTAAAATATTATTTACACTAAAGGAAAATGTGTTTCTTTTAAGAACTGTTCACTGAAAGATTCTTTATGGAACCCGAAACGCTTGAAACAGTTCTTTTGTCACACACACTGGTTTAGTCAAGTATGCAAGGTCAAGTATGCTCTTTAAGTGGAACTCGTTACATTGTATAATTATGCGTTTGAGTGATAGGGACTTGGCTGGGGAAAGTCTTCACCAGGACATTGAGAGCTTTGGCCATAAATCTGGGTGTTGGAATCTGGTCTGCTTGTTCTGTCTTGCATTTTACTCTGTGAGTGGTGCTTATGAAAATGAGGAAGATTGTCCATCAACTTACCACTCCTCTTTAAATTATTTGCCTAGCCCATATTTATTTAGTAAATGATACTTCTGTGGTCTAATACAAACCCATTGCCCATGCCTATAGAAACTGAACAATACGAACGGTATTTCTACCAGTCAGAATGTGTTCTGTCTGATGTATGCTACTGTATTTGAATGAAGTTACAATGCATGAGAAATATAACAATCTATGTGTGTCACAGTTTCCCAGAAACAGTTTTGACATTGATCTCAGTAACTTCGAAGAAATGTGAGCTCCTAAATACACTTCTCGCTCGACACTGAAACGTCCCCCTGAGGCGATCTTTCTGAGACTTTCAGACATCTCCCTTCCAGCTTGTTGCAAGTGTTTATACCTGTGCGCTCTAGTCTCGCCGGCTGAATGAATCAGGCACCACACCCTGACAATATTACTGTCTGTCATGTGCTGACTTTAGAAATACTGGAAAGTCCATGCAGCTGTATCCGCTCATTGATAATGTTATTGATGCACGAGTACAGAAGAACAGGATGACGTGGAGCAGGTTGAGAATTTCTTGTGAATTTGTTGTGTCTCAGAAGAGATTGAGGCATCAGCCCATAAACACTTATGATCTCTGTGCGTTTGTGTGTCTGTGTGGGTGTGTGTTTCGTTAGTGAGGGTGTGCGTTTGTATGCATCCTTAGACATGTCTATAATATGAGACACTTGCCATTTTAGTTTTTTTTTTTTACACTTTTAAAGTCCAAATGAGGCATTCTGAGTATGGTTCACTTTAAGTCTGCTGTGTGGTTCACTTAAAACATGCATCATGTTGTGGTCGACTGATATAAGGCTGATATTATCGGCTGATATTTAGCAGTTTTTAATTATCAGCATCAGGCTTGGCCAATAAGTGTTGTGAGTGGGACTTTTATTTTGACAGCGCTGTGCCATCTTTGCACTCATCTGTCCTCTCTCTGCAGGACTGATGGTGGTCACAGCTGTGTGGGTCCAGATAAGTCCCATCGCTCATGTAATGTCCAGGTACACATCGAAGCTCTTCTGCTCAATGACCCATGTGAATCTTTATTTAAATATCTTAATTAAATCTTATATTTGATCAATTAAAGGCATTGATATATTTGAGAATTTATTATTTTTTAGCCTTGTTTTAAATTATTTTTTTGATATTTACACTATGGTTTAAAAGTTTGGGGTCACTTCAGGAGTCTCTCCTGCTCACCCGCATTTATTTAATCAAAAATACAGTAATAAAAGTGATATTGTGAAATATTATTAGAATGTAAATCAGCTGTTTTCTATGTGAATACATAGTAAAGTGTAATTTATGCCTGTGATCAAATTACATCATTACTCCAGTCTTCAGTGTCACATGATCCTTCAGAAATCATTCATATATGATGATTTAGACATTTCTTATTATGAATGTTGAAAACGGTTGTGCTGCTTCATATTTTATGGCAAGAGTGATACTTTTTATTTTTAAGGATCCTTTGATGAATAGAAAGTTTAAAAGAATTATAAATGTCTTTACTCTCACTTTTGATAAATATAATGCATGCTTGTTGATTAAAAAGTATTAATTTCTTTAAAACAATCTTTCTGACCCCAAAGTTTTGAATGGTAGTGTATGTGATCTGAATTCTCTGAGTTATCAGGACTGTCCGGAGGGTTCCAGGGATTTCAGAGAAGAACAGTGCTCTCAATTTGATGGCACTGATTTTCAAGGAAAGCGCTACAAATGGCTGCCATATTATGGTGGTATGTACAGATAGGAAGTGATTTTCTGTGTCAGGGCTGATAGTTCACCAAATTATTGACTATTGTACAACTGGAAGTTTAGCAGAATGTTTAACATCCTGCTTTTTACTTTTTCCACACAATAACATCATAAAATAATGATGCACCATGTTCATTTACCCAAAAATGAGGATTATTTAACAATCAATTAATCAAATTTATTTAATAATTAGCACTCAAATAAATATAAAAAAATATAAATTGCACATAAGACAGTTTTTATATAAATGTTCTAAGTATATAATATTACATACATTAATCAAGACAATAGGTTAAGTAAAAATACAATGAATATAATGTTGCATGACATTGTTTACAAGCTGTCTTTCTGCGGTTGAAACACTGATTGATTGATTACATGAGACGTGATTCAGAGTTGTTCTGTATCTTCTGATGTTCATTCATGTTTATTTGGTGCTGTAACTATAGTAAAGAGGAAGAGATGATCGGTTCAACTACAGTGATCTGTCACCACACATTTAAGAACCACAAAACCACATTTATTGACTGAATTTCAAAATAGAATTTGAAAGATGTGTCTTTGTTTCACATCAAAAGTAACAAAGCACAAAAGCTTATTGTGATTATTGGATGTGAGGCGCAACAAATAATGTTTACTGAAGTTTTGTTCACACATCAACTGAAAACAGCACAGACTAAAAGATCTCGCTTCATCAAAACGAAGATCGATTCAAATCAAGAAATCGATATTGTGAACCCAGCCCTCGCGTCCACACCGCTGACATGTTTACACAGAAAAGACACTGACACAGTCAAAATACGCCATCAGAGAAGTGTTAATTCAGTCATTTATTTCAGCCTACCAAAATTGCATCAGCCGAAACTGAAAATTCATTTTTGGCCCCCAAAAGTTCAGTGCATGACTAATATAAAACTAGCCCATGTGATGTGTGTGCTATACTTCATGCTTTTAATGCTACAGCATTTACAATGAATGTGACGTAGTTTTGTTTCATTTTGTCTACATTCTTAAAGATCATGCAGATCTAAATAGTGTTTTATCTCTTTAATGTTTTGGCTCTTTGCCAGTATTCTGTACAGTGACAGTGCTGATGTTAAGCTGAATCTTCTTTCTTCTGTTCAGGAGAGAATCCCTGTGAGTTGAACTGCATTCCCAGAGGAGAGAATTTCTACTTTCGCCACAGGTCTGCGGTGGTGGACGGCACACCCTGCCACCCTGGAGGAAAGGACATCTGTGTGGACGGGCTCTGTAAGGTTAGCACAGCGATCTTCTAGAACACTCAACGTTATCGCTTATTTTAAACAACTTACGTTTACATTTATGCATTTTGCAGACACTTTTATTCAAAGCGACTTAAGAGAATCAATAAAAGAGCCAATAATATTCGCAATAACAATACCAACTTACCTGAGTACAGACTAAATCTTTTTTATTTCTTTTTTTTTGGCAAAAAAGTGGTTAATTTATCATAATCATTAGTGATGCACTGAAATTATTTATTTAATGAAACATCAAAACCGAAATACTTAATAATCAATTAATTTAGTTTACTTAATAATCAATTAATCAAATTTAATAATCAGCACTCAAATAAAAGCTGAGTTGTATATAAAACTTTAAATTGCATATAAGGCAGTTTTTATATACATTTTTAATGATATATTAGTTCGTTGTTG
The DNA here is from genome assembly GCA_036281575.1 of Ancherythroculter nigrocauda. Lineage (NCBI taxonomy): Eukaryota > Metazoa > Chordata > Actinopteri > Cypriniformes > Xenocyprididae > Ancherythroculter > Ancherythroculter nigrocauda. The sequence continues at coordinate 7,942,179 of VTFQ01000019.1, read as the reverse complement.
AAATATAAACATTTAAACGGTTGCTGTAATTAAAACTTGTTTCATGACAGATTTATTCAGATTTATGACAGATTTATTCAAATATACATTAAATACTAAAGACAACAGGTTAAAATAGCAAAAATGAACTAAAAATAAAACAAATATGTAATTTAACTTATTATTTCTAGTTGACTAATGAGTTTATGGACATTGAATGGTTTTCCTGAAGTAAATGTGAGATCACGTGTTTACAGGCGGATAATTTATGCGGTTGAAACACTGATTGAAACAAGAATTTTTGTTCTAGAAATTTTTGCAAATTATTGCAATTTTTTTGTTCTAGACATTTATGCAAATTATTGCATAATTAATTAGATAATGCCTTGTTTGCATATTTAAACAAAACATTTCAGAAAACTTGTAATACAAAAAATGTTTGCAGTTTTTTAATGTAATCAATCAACTGGGGAAGTATGGTGATATCTATTAGTTAATTTTTACCCTATTCACCTGGGGTGTCTCGCCTTAAAAACCTTGCAGATACACTGAAGACAGTGAAAACATGAACTTTATTTATTGTGTCAAAAAATGTGAGAGCCTTTAATTGCCTGTTTGAGATTTCTCCGTGGACATGGAGAGCCTTATGGGCGTGGAGTTGAACAATAGAATCCTTGTGGAAAGGCGCAGCCTCAAACACTGTCCCTGTATTTGGCCGTGACTGTGAAGGGTGTGTTGTGAGAACTCTTGCTCCGTCTGCTCACAGCGTCTCGGCTGTGATAACATGCTGGAGTCGCCCCAGGAGGAGGACCCCTGTCTGCAGTGTGGAGGAAATGGACAGTCATGCAGTCTAGTCAAAAACAGTTTCTCAATGCGCAACCTGCCCAAAGGTAAACTCGCCTAAGATCCAACCGGATTTAGAAATATATGGACAAATATGCCTAAAAAAGTAGTTTTACCCCCTACCTACAGGTTACAATCAAATGTTCATCATCCCTGTTGGAGCTACCACTATTAGCATCAAGGAAACTGTACCAACACGCAATTACATTGGTGAGTGTGTGAATGCGATCGCAATCCTAATCTTTTCATCATCAGCATCAGCCTTTTTATCATTAGATATTTTTCTCTAACAGCAATCAAGAACCTGCGTGGTGAGTACTACCTCAACGGACACTGGGTGATCGATTTCTCTCGTGCCGCACACATTGCCGGCACAGTGCTGTATTACCGGAGGGGAACAGAAGGGGAAAACACCCCGGAGATAATCACTGGCCGTGGCCCTACAACCGAGCCTCTGGTGATAGAGGTGAGAGCCACTTTCAGAGTGAAGCACAGCACTGTGTTCATTTATACGTGTTCAGCTCATGATCCAGCAGTGTTTTCAGCGTCTCGAGTTAATGCTGCTCAACATGAACTCCATCTGCATCTGCTCTGAGTTTGAGTCACTTTAACGTGCATTTAGGAATGAAACATGCACCAACCATCTTTACAAACTTGTAATGAGAAGCACATATCAACAAGAGAGAAACTTTAAGGGCTTTTTGAAAGACAGCCAATATCCAAGACCACTGCAATGAAGAAGAGCCAGTGAAATCAACCTAAACATACTGCATGCACCATTATCTTTTTGAGGCTTTTTTTCACATTGAATACTGTGAGCATCAGTGTCTTTGTTGATCTACAGCTAATCACTCAAGAGGCCAATGAGGGCGTGGAGTATGAGTATTATCTGCCGAACGGACGCTTGACCGAGGGCTACTACTGGAGCTATGGCTCCTGGTCTGCCTGCAGCAAAGAGTGTGGCTCAGGTCAGTGTCAAAGGAAATCTGTCTGTGTTTCACTTCATGCAAGACACTACAGACCACAAATTGTCCTAAATGTACTGTGATTAATCAACTGGTGAAAGTATGGTGATATCTATTAGTAGTTTCACCCTATCGTGTCTTTAAGAGTGTCACTGTAGTTCTGTGAATTTCTGACAGTAATTCCAAAGGCTTTTTACATGAGCTTTTTGTGAATTTTGTTAAAAGTGCATTTATTGGTGAAGATTTGTGTCACCAGCACACTGGACTGAACTGAACAGGATAGGTAACGGTTACAGCAGAGCACTACATCCTGAGGTATTTCAGCTCAAAAGTGGCACTGTTTGAAGAGCTTGAAGGGCGTGCTTAATTTTTGGCATATTTCATCTCTGATGAAAGGCCATCCTCATCAGGAGTGTCTAGGCAATCTGGAGGTTATTTCACTAAGGGGCATCAGGAGAAATTGCTGTTGAGAAGCGTATCATCACAGCTTGGAAAGACTACTCTTCGTTCCTTCAAATAAGATGACATGATAATCCAATGATGTATAATAACAGTCTTTATGAATATCTAGTAAGAAGGAAAGCAGAAAAAGCCTATGCGCCAAGCCTATCCTCCAGCCTATCCTTAAAGTGTGTTTACACCATGAACAATTACTATAAAGTTTTAATATTCGATTTAATTCAATGAGAATAGGGAAGTCCACACTACAGCTATAACGATAACGACACAGAGGAACGATCGTGTTGGAATTACTCTCAAAACCACTTTTTTTTCCAGCTGATGGATATTAAAAACATTGACAGCCAAACAGAATCCATCCGACTTTAAAGAGCTCAAACACATTTTCTTGTACTTCTGCTGTAATGACAAAGCTGCTCATTTCCAAACTTTGTTTATTTACAGAAAGTAGCAGTGGTAATATAATAAAATAATACAATAAAATAATTACAAATCATTTAAATTCCATAATCTCACAATTCCATAACCAAATCTTCTTACAGGATTTTTTTAAAACACAGATAGCAATTTATCAGCAATAAAATCTTTTAGAGCTTGACTTAACTAGGAAGAAAATCATAAAAATTTCCATGAAGTTTTATGTTTTTATTCATTTCAATTACTTTTTCAGGTCTAAAAATCACATTTTTAAAGTCCCTCGTGTATCCAACACTGTGAGAATCCTGGTTCATTAAAGGATTAGTTCACTTTTGAATAAATTTTTCCTGATAATTTACTCACCCCCATGTCATCCAAGATGTTCATGTCTTTCTTTCATCAGTCGAAAAGAAATGAATGATGAAAACATTCCAGGATTATTCTCCTTATAGTGGACTTCACTGGCCTCCAGACAGTTGAAAGTCAAAATTACAGTTATATAGGGAAGGCGTACGACATACAACGTAAGCATTTTAAAGAATGCGGAAACCGGAAGTACGTTCAAGGCGATCATTTGTGTTTATTAAGCATACACAGTTGTATTTTTTTTCGAAAATGACCGATGATTTCTCTAGATAAGACTCTTATTCCTCATCTGGTATCGTTTAAAGCTCTTTGAAGCTGTACTGAAACTGTAATTTTGACCTTCAACCGTTTGGTGCCCAGTGAAGTCCACTATATGGAGAAAAATCCTGGAATGTTTTCATCAAAAAGACATGAACATCTTGGATGACATGGAGGTGAGTAAATTATCAGGAAAATGTTATTTAAAAGTGGACTAATCCTTTAACAAAAAATCAGTTATTAAAGGAACTAATTACAAAACAGAAATACATCTTTCATTTTGCATTTTTAGTAGTTTTAGGTTATTTTAAAGGGGTTATGAATTGAGAAATCAACTTTTCCTTGAGCTTTTGATACACTATAATGTGTATAATAAAGTTTTGGGACGCCTGCCTTCATGTGCACATGAACTTTAATGACATCCCATTCCTAATCTGTAGGGTTTAATATGGAGTTGGCCCACCCTTTGCAGCTATAGCAGCTTCAACTCTTCTGGGAAGGCTTTCCACAAGGGTTAGGAGTGTGTTTATGGGAATTTTTGACCATTCTTCTAGAAGCACATTTGTGAGGTCAGGCAGTGATGTTGGCGAGAAGGTCTGGCTCACAGTCTCCGCTCTAATTCATCCCAAAGGTGTTCTGTCGGGTTGAGGCCAGTCAAGTTCCTCCACACCAAACTCGCTCATCCATGTCTTTATGGACCTTGCTTTGTGCACTGGAGCACAGTCATGTTGGAGCAGGAAGAGGCCATCCCCAAACTGTTCTTACAAAGTTGGGAGCATGAAATTGTCCAAAATGTCTTGGTATGCTGAAACATTAAGAGTTCCTTTCACTGGAACTAAGGGTTCAAGACCAACCCCTGAAAAACAACCCCACACCATAATCCCCTCCACCAAACTTTACACTTGGCACAATGCAGTCAGGCAAGTACCGTTCTCCGTTCTCCAGACTCGTCCATCGTATTGCCAGACAGAGAAGCGTGATTGGTCACTCCAGAGAACACGTCTCCACTGCTCTAGAGTCCAGTGATGGCGTGATTTACACCACTGCATCCCACGCTTTGCATTGCATTGGTGATGTGAGGCTTGGATGCAGCTGCTCGGCCATGGAAACCCATTCCATGAAGCTCTCTACGCACTGTTCTTGAGCTAATCTGAAGGCCACATGAAGTTTGGAGGTCTGTAGCTATTGACTCTGCAGAAAGTTGGCGACTTCTGCGCACTGTGAGCCTCAGCATGCGCTGACCCCGCTCTGTGATTTTACGTGGCCTACCACTTCATGTCTGAGTTGCTGCTGTTCCCAATTTCTTCCACTTTGTTATGATATCACTAACAGTTGACCGTGGAATATTTAGTAGTGAGGAAATTTCACGAATGGACTTTTTGCACAGGTGACAACCTATCACGGTACCACGCTTGAATTCACTGAGCTCCTGAGAGCGACCCATTCTTTCACAAATGTTTGTAGAAGCAGTCTGCATGCCTAGTGCTTGATTTATACACCTGTGGCCATGACAGTGATTGAACACCTGAATTCAATGATTTGGAGGGGTGTCCCAATACTTTTGGCAATATAGTGTATATAAGAGGTCATCATACTATAAGAATATCCTGTATTAAAGAATAGCTTCATCATTGCATCATTAGCTCCGCCCACTGGTGTGTTAGTGAGATGAGGAGGAGAGAAGAGCGATACAGGACTAAAATAACATTACCTTTCAAAGGATCCTAATGCAGGAATATGGTTATTTATTTTCAACAATGTGAATGTCTCAGTTGAACTTTATTTATTTGTATTCGGTTCATTTCACTGTGGATTCTTTGGTAAATAAATCACATTTCAGTGCAAAGTTTTACGATATGAACTCGACAGTAATGCAACAACATGTCAGTAACTGTGTTCATTCTAATGCCTGATCTGATATTAATGACACAGTCACATGATCTTTGTCTGTGTGTCAGTAAATCAAACCAGTGACTAAACGCTCAACTTCACCTTGTTTCTCTTAGTAGGATGAAAATAATCTGTTATTTAAACAGTGATTAAATTATATATAGAAAGTGATCAAAGAACGCTCCCTTTACAATCGCTGGAGCTGTCAATCAAACAGAGCGTAGGGTAGGAAAAATGCCTTTTATTTCTAAATCCATTTTTTATGTAAAAAAGCATACTAACATTATAAGTGTACCCCAGGAAACATTATAAAACAATAAAACAATGCAGTTCATGACCCCTTTAATGTTTTTTGTCTTATTTTAAATCATTTTAAGCCTTCTTGCTGAAGCCCCCTGGTTGAGAAAGGCTACTAATGTTATGTCTCACATGAAGTTGTTATGATTGGGTTTTCTTCCCATATTTGTAATGCATTAATTCATAGTTGGTGTATTTGTATTAAAAAAGGATTTCTACACTTCTGCAATTTTACATATTTTTCTTCCATATATTTTAGGTTACCAGTCCCGTCTTGTCTTCTGTACCATTGATAATGAAGCCTACTCTGATTACCTGTGTGCCTCCCTCCCTCGACCCCTCAGTAACCGCACATGCAATGAGCAGCAGTGCCCACAAACCCACAGGTACATTAACACGACATATTCGGCTAAAAGCCAACTGTAATGTATGTGTTTTGTGCTTTAACAATGTACAGTTTTTATTGAATACCAGAAACTGATTTCTGTCGACAAATGTTTTAAAACTGTGCGGTTGCTGTCTGACTTGTGGAGAACCATTGGGTCTCACAGCTTTGGCTGTACTGTTCCTGTTCTGTAAGGATGGCGTATGTGTACGAGCCGCGTTTGTGGAGGCCCATGGAACCACCACGAGTTTATGTACAAGTGTACAGGTAACAGCCTTCAGAGGCTGATATACTGCAGCGCATGACCTCAAACACACATTTGTGTCCAGTCTATGCAATCTCTCAGGAATCTCAAGTACTTCATGCTCCCGGGTCACAAACTCTGGGCTACATCATGAGATTTCCTGAAGAATTTTAAGTGTGTAACTGTTTTCCCATCCTCTCCTTGTACGTATATCAAAAATGGATCACCAGTATAACACTGATGTATGTCTTTTATGGCCTCTATGGTCTTAGCTTTTTAGTACTTCAAGTTAAACTAAATAAAAATGTATTTTTCTTCTATTAATTAGGTTTTTGTTCAGTTAGCTATAATAACTCAGGCTGGCACAGCTAAGAGATTGTTCACATCATTAATATGTGTTTGAGTTCAGTTTGCACCAGTGTTTCACATGTTTAGTGCGATTCTTATTTGTTAGAGTCTTGTTTGCTTTTGTTCCTTCACATGTGAAGATGAACCAAGGCCTTGGGCAACTGTTCAGCTCAGAGCTTCACATCTCTTTGATCCTCCCTCATGTCAGAGGAGGTTTTTCTCTTTTGCTTTATAGACACTGCAGTAGTTTCACCTCAGTAAATATTTCACCGATTCCTGACGTTCACATGACATAAACTGTGGAGCTCTGAGCTAAGCTGCTGTCTGTGTTCTAGGTAGGGAATTGTCTGTTTCAGTGTCTATTTTGTGGGCACTATAGATCTGTTTTCTATATATATAGATTTTATATACATGATGGCCCTGATTTACTAGGATCAGAGAGTACTAATTAGTGTTTGCACTTAGTTGAAGAATAATTGCACAAGTGATGATACATGAATATAGGTTGGATCCATCATTTAAAACGAGGCTATTGCATGTGGAGGTTGTACCAAGTACCAGCCACAGCTCTCACTGAATGCCATCATTTATTTATTTATTTATTTATTTATTTCATAATACACTGTATATAGGCTTACACTACCATTCAAAAGATTGGGGAGTTATTTTTTTTTTTTAAGAAAATTAATAATTTATTTATTATTCATATTTAAAATATTTTTTATTTATTTTATTCAGCAAGGATGCATTCAATTATAAAAAGTAACAGACTTAGTTTCACATAAGATTGAGTCTAACCAGGTGCGAGAGCCTAGGATATTTTGCTCCTGCTGGTCCCGTGGGGATTAGATGATTTGCTAGTCCATGACATGTCCCAAGCCCTCCCTCCTCAACTGGTCCCACCCTGCCTCCTGTCATCGCTGCCGCTTTTCTCCTTCGCCATCACTGGTCCTGCCCAGCCTCAAGTGTCCTTCGCCACCACTGGTCCCTCCCAGCCTCAAGTGTCCTTCGCCACCACTGGTCCCTCCCAGCCTCAAGTGTCCTTCGCCAACGCTGGTCCCTCCCAGCCTCAAGTGTCCTTCGCCACCGCTGGTTCCTCCCAGCCTCAAGTGTCCTTCACCACCGCTGGTCCCGCCCAGCCTCAAGTGTCCTTCGCCACCACTGGTTCCTCCCAGCCTCAAGTGTCCTTCGCCACCGCTGGTTCCTCCCAGCCTCAAGTGTCCTTAGCCACTGCTGGTCCCGCCCAGCCTCAAGTGTCCTTCGCCACCACTGGTTCCTCCCAGCCTCAAGTGTCCTTCGCCACCGCTGGTTCCTCCCAGCCTCAAGTGTCCTTAGCCACTGCTGGTCCCGCCCAGCCTCAAGTGTCCTTTGCCACCACTGGTTCCATCCCAGCCTCAAGTGTCCTTCGCCATCACTGGTTCCATCCCAGCCTTAAGTGTCCTTCGCCATCACTGGTTCCATCCCAGGCTCAAGTGTCCTTAGCCACTGCTGGTCCCGCCCAGCCTCAAGTGTCCTTCGCCACCACTGGTCCCTCCCAGCCTCAAGTGTCCTTCGCCACCGCTGGTCCCTCCAAGCCTCAAGTGTCCTTCACCACCGCTGGTCCCTCCAAGCCTCAAGTGTCCTTCACCACCACCTGTCCCTCCCAGCCTCAAGTGTCCTTAGCCACTGCTGGTCCCACCCAGCCTCAAGTGTCCTTCGCCACCACTGGTCCCTCCCAGCCTCAAGTGTCCTTCGCCACCGCTGGTCCCTCCAAGCCTCAAGTGTCCTTCACCACCGCTGGTCCCTCCAAGCCTCAAGTGTCCTTCACAACCACCTGTCCCTCCCAGCCTCAAGTGTCCTTAGCCACCGCTGGTCCCTCCAAGCCTCAAGTGTCCTTCACCACCGCTGGTCCCTCCAAGCCTCAAGTGTCCTTAGCCACTGCTGGTCCCACCCAGCCTCAAGTGTCCTTCGCCACCGCTGGTCCCTCCAAGCCTCAAGTGTCCTTCACCACCGCTGGTCCCTCCAAGCCTCAAGTGTCCTTCGCCACCACCTGTCCCTCCCAGCCTCAAGTGTCCTTAGCCACTGCTGGTCCCACCCAGCCTCAAGTGTCCTTCGCCACCACTGGTCACGCCCAGCCTCAAGTGTCCTTCGCCACCGCTGGTCCCTCCAAGCCTCAAGTGTCCTTCGCCACCGCTGGTTCCTCCCAGCCTCAAGTGTCCTTCGCCACCACTGGTCACTCCCAGCCTCAAGTGTCCTTCGCCACCGCTGGTTCCTCCCAGCCTCAAGTGTCCTTCGCCACCACTGGTTCCATCCCAGCCTCAAGTGTTCTTCGCCATCACTGGTCCCTCCCAGCCTCAAGTGTCCTTCGCCATCACTGGTTCCATCCCAGGCTCAAGTGTCCTTAGCCACTGCTGGTCCCGCCCAGCCTCAAGTGTCCTTCGCCACCACTGGTCCCTCCCAGCCTCAAGTGTCCTTCGCCACCGCTGGTCCCTCCAAGCCTCAAGTGTCCTTCACCACCGCTGGTCCCTCCAAGCCTCAAGTGTCCTTCACCACCACCTGTCCCTCCCAGCCTCAAGTGTCCTTAGCCACTGCTGGTCCCACCCAGCCTCAAGTGTCCTTCGCCACCACTGGTCCCGCCCAGCCTCAAGTGTCCTTCACCACCACTGGTTCCATCCCAGGCTCAAGTGTCCTTAGCCACTGCTGGTCCCGCCCAGCCTCAAGTGTCCTTCGCCTCCACTGGTCCCTCCCAGCCTCAAGTGTCCTTCGCCACCGCTGGTCCCTCCAAGCCTCAAGTGTCCTTCGCCATCACTGGTCCCCCCCAGCCTTAAGTGTACTTCGCCACCACTGGTCCCTCCCAGCCTTAAGTGTCCTTCGCCATCGGTGGTCCTGCCCAGCCTCAAGTGTCCTTCGCCGCTGCTGGTTTTAACTGGGCTCTCACTCCCTCCTTCTCTGACAACACCATTCAGTTCCTTGGCCTCATCTCTGCTGGCTCCCTTCAGCCCTTTTGCTCCTCCTTCAGTAGCGCCTTGGGCTTCCAGTTCTCCAGCTCCACCCTGGTGTGTCGACCCCCTGCCTTCACTTCAAGCCTGTGAGCACTGGACTCCACCTAGGCCTTGCTTCCCATCGGCTTCAGCTTGTCTCCATGCTTCCTCAGCTCCACTGTGCTCCGTCATCCCTCGGGCTCTGCCTGGCTTCCTCATTCCTATGGCTCCACCTTGGTCCATCGTTGCTCTGACTTCCGGTTCTCCAGCTATGCCTCAACCCTACCCCCCTCTGGCTCCACCAGGCTCTGCCTTTGCTCCGGTTCTGCCATTTTTCTCACTCCCTCCAGGCCTATAGTGTCACCCCGGGTCTTTGTCTCCTTGCCTCTGCCTGGGTCTCCACCCATTCAAGCTCCACCTCAGTCTGTGAGGCTCCTGGCTCCACCTTGGCTCCTCCCTCCATCAGTTCCATTATGGGCCTTCATCCTAATGGGTCTGCCCTGGGTCACTCCCTGGTTCCTTCCTCCATCGTCTAGTCCCTGACTCCACCCTTCACCATCTCCTCCTTGGTGTCTTCCTCTGTTGGCTCCACAGCCTCCTTCTAATAATATTTCACAATATTATTGTTTTACTGTATTTTTTGATCAAATAAATACAGTCTTGGTGAGCATAAGATACTACTTTCAAAAACATTAAAAAAGCTACCCCATTTTGAATGGTAGTGTATATTAAAACTATTTATATAAATGTACATATGTTGAATCTTTTGTGAGAATCAATATATCTACGTTTTGTTATGAGATAAAAGCTGGCACATAAAAATAAATGAATGAATGAATATGACTGACAAGATGCTATTCTGAAAGTCTGAAAAACACAGTCCTTAGTAGATCAGCTAAGATTTTTTTTTCATGCAATCCTTTAGTAAATCATGGCCTGCATGTATTATAGAGATGTTTTGTTGATGAGTGCACTATATCTGGGTGTCTTTGGTCTTCTGTGTTCTTTTGATTTACTTTGCCTTAAATACCTGAATATATTTGCGTGTGAAACGGAAAGCAGCATTTGATCTTTAAAAACAAAAAAGCCTTTGACTTGTCATGGTGGTGCCCTCTGGGATTTTCCTGTGATGTTTATGTACAGAAACCTGAAGCTGTCATGGTCCCTGAGCAGATCGACCTGCCAGAGAACATGTGCTTTTGCTTTTTGTTGTGGGAGAGACCAAATTCTTTTGTCCCCCCCGTGACTCATATCTTCATATTTTTTCTCTCATCTTCAGGTTTCTGGGAGCACCTGCTTGACTTTGACAGGCGAAGTGTTTCTGTTGAACACTTGCTTTGTCCTTCTAATTTTCCAGAATGCACAAATCTTTATATGTTTGTTTAATGTACGTGTAGTGGTAGGCCTATTTGTAAACTATTAAAACACCTTTTGTGTTTTCGCTTGAATATTCTAGGTTAAATGCAGTTTCTTGGGCATGCTATCAATTATCACATTAAATAATTTTGACTTTTCTGTAATGTTGTAAAAACAAACAAAATGTTCATGTCCATGTTCATTTCAACATTTACTTTATTATTATTATTATATATATTATAATTAATATTATTTAATGGGCCTGTGCTGATATGAAATAACAATGACTTAAAACTTAAAAATAACATCTAAATTAAGGGGTTGCATTAATTTAAAAAATATTATTTAATATTGCTGAATGCACCTAAATATATTAATTCATACCAACAAAATAAATTTTTATGCATTAAAGCAAGTAAAAAAACAGCGCTTTAAGGTAACAATTGCAATTTACCAATTTTTACAGGGTGTTTACATTTATGTATTTAAAGGGGTAGGTCACACAAAAATGAAATTTCTGTCATTAAGTACTCACTCTCATGTCGTCCCACTTTTGCTTGTCCTTCCTTTTAAGGTACTAAAGACATTGTTAAAACAATCAACATGACTGCAGTTGATAGAATCAATAACAAACCCTGTTAACTCAGTTACTTTCGTTTCTTTATCTGTGTTTACCAGAACGGGACCTGGGAGGAATGTTAAAGTGCTGTTTACATGGAGCAAACTATACTGCAATTACTTCTGTAATGCATAATCAAATGTTCATCTGCTAGAAAAGTATTCCCACTTCAAAAGCATGGCTTTATGCCTTGACCCACTTGCCATTGAAAGTGCAATACTGTAAATTGCATTTAACAACTGAGAGACAAGTCAAAATATTTTTGTGCTAATAGATCTTAGGTTGTATTTAACCCGGGATATTCATGTAGTCCATGAATGTAAGTGTGCAGCTTCTTTGGGTTAGACTGGCACTGTAAATGCTAGAACTCACTCGGATTGTCCTTGCTTTCTGGTGATGTGTGTGTATGTGTGTCAGCTGGACGACCGGCGAGTGGAACCCGTGTCCGGTGACGTGCGGCGGGGGCCTTCAGGTGAGGAGAGTGGAGTGTATGTCTCACGACTCGGCGGGATCACGAGTGGTTGAGGACTCGCAGTGTGCTGCTTACACTCCCAGACCTCTCAGCCAACAGAACTGTAACATGCAGAAATGCGCTCAATACAGAGTTTCCAGCTGGAGTCAGGTATGTAAACTACATGTAATGCTGTCTGACTGAACCTGCCAGAGTCTTATTTCACACCAAAATCAAAATTAATTAGAAGAAAATTAAGCGTATTTTTGCATTGTGGTATTATTTTGATGGCTACTAAAGGATTAGTTCACTTCAGAATGAAAATTTCCTGATAATTTACTCACCCCCTTGTCATCCAAGATGAGTCGAAAAGAATATATATATAATTTTTAACCAGAAATACTGGAAAGGTCACACTTGATTTAGGCGGAAGTACCGTAACTCCATCTCATTTTGTCCCCCAAGTTCAAAATCATCCAACATCGTTGTTTACCTTTTTTTGTAAAGGCCGTTTGACTTAGTCTTTATACGTTCACTTTGTAAACACTGAATCGGTACTTCCTACGTCACGTGTGACCTTTCCAACATGATTATATAATGTTCAGATAAGATATTATTTTTTCTTTGTCATTTTTGGGAGAAATTAGAGATCTGTCAGTCTGTAAACTCTTACTAAAGACATTCCTAATATTCCAATGCTTTGAATAGTAATTGATTATATATAATGCAGCAGATTCGTGCATGAACTCAAACCTGTTGATGTTTGTGTAGTGTTCTGTGACGTGCGGCTCTGGGAAACAGATGCGAGATGTGGTGTGTGTGGGTTCAGACGGAGCTTCTCTGGAAGACTATGCATGTGGGACTCAACCAGAGCCACCCAAGACACAGGCCTGTGAGATGCCCGTCTGCAGGAGCCCCATTGGCTGGCATATAGGAGACTGGGGCTTGGTGAGCAATAATCCACACCTCATGTACAGACACACCTTTGGAAATGCATGCACCCTCCCTCTTGATTATATAATCATAACCTTACCTGCTCTCTCCCTCTCTCTAGTGCTCTAAGAGCTGTGGCTCGGGGCTGCGGGAACGGCAGGTGATCTGTTCAGACAGACAGAGGAACATGTACAGGGTAGAGGAGTGCCAGGCCAAACCCAAACCTCCCACCGTTGAGAGATGCAACGCCCAGCCTTGTTACAGGCCTCAGGGTACACAACACCTCTCCACATCCCACATACGCCTCAGCACATTCATTTGAGCCTTTATATGTTCCCCACATTTCCATTCATGGTAACAGCTTTCTTTCACAATAAATGAATGATTTCTGAAGGATCATGTGACACTGAAGACTGGAGTAATGATGCTGAAAATTCAGCTTTGATCACAGGAATAAATTACACTTTACTATATATTCACATAGAAAACAATAAATTGCAATAATTTTTTACAAAATTATTGTTTTTACTGTATTTTAAATAAAATAAATCCAGCCTTAGTGAGCAGAAGAGACTTCTTTCAAAATCATTAAAAAAACTTAATTATTCAAAACATTTGAGAGCAAGTGTAGATGTACAGAACTCTAAAGTGTTTAAATGGGTTTGATCCAGATTGTTTTTTAAGTATATCTCTCTCTTTCACATTGGTATGAACAGAGGTTCCCAGCATGCAGGACCCGACAGGTCACGATAACACCGTTCAGGGCTTCCTGCCGTACACCCTTGAGGATCCTTCACTAGGTTTGTTTCTGAGCATAGTTGGCCGTCTTTCCATACATACACGACATACTTTTACCTCATTGTAAGGTTAATCTTGGTCTGATCCCGAGTTCAGTTCTTAACCAGCTTAATCGGCTAGACTAGACCAGCATCAACTAGATTAGACCAGCATGGGAATTCATACTCGTTAAAGCTGGTCCTTGTGTGCAGTTCCTGCTTACACCAACAAAGACTAGTTAATTTGATCTATTTGATCAGAGCCAATAAAATTAATTTGTGATGCACTATAGTCTGTGAGAGTCTGTGAGGGAAAAATAAAACAATCGTTTCTACTTTTCACTTGGATTACAGGGTAAGACTAGACAATGAAACAGAACAGGGCTATTGACAATATTATTAAATTGTCATAATTATTTATTTTATCCAGGAAAAAAAAAAATCCACCTAATAGAGGGATCAGTATGACTATTGGTATCAAATTCTGGGACACTGCTATGGTTAATAATTCAGAAGTACATATAATTGGGTGTGTAAAACACTAGGTTTTCCCAGCATAATAATTACTACAAAGTATAAACTTGTCTGTCCATTGGACAGATCTGATCAAATATGGTAAGTGCCTGTAATAAGGTGTTTAAAAGATGACATAGTCAAGCGACCCATACATTTTATCAGACACTTTGTTTTATGAAGAAGCTCTTTGTCTGCAGGAAACATTAAAAAAATTATTGTTATTTTTTGTTATCTAACACAACAGAAACTCCTCAAAACAATCCAGTCCACAATCCTCATGGCACGACTCTCACTCCTCACTGCAGCCAGACTCACTATGGCTGCTGTCCTGATGGAAGTACACCAGCTAATGGACCACAGCACCAAGGCTGTCCCCAGGACCAAGGCCTAGCATCCTGCACATGGAGCAGGTACACATGGACTTGGATGAGTTTATTACAGAGACTAATTGACAGATATTCATAAGCCTAAAACAAAAAATCTGCTGGTTTTGCAATATAATCCCAATCCTTAACAATCCTTACCAAAAATGCATATGAACACTTCTCTCAGGTACGGCTGCTGTCATGATGGTGTGACCATAGCCCAAGGCCCCAACAAGGAGGGCTGTCCAGATTCCTGGCCTAACGGGTCTCCAGCAGTGAGTGTTCCATTTCCTGTTATCAAATTGAGCTGGAATGATCCAGAACAGTGTTCCACAAGCTATGTTCCTGTCTAGCTTTTGCCCGTTCCATTTTGTTTCTATTTAGCAAGTGCACTAAGAAGTACACTTGCAACAGAAAAAGAACAATCACCGTTGTGTATCAGACAAGATCGAGGAACAGTAAAACAGAGCAGGTCTGATGAACAAAGAGACTTTATAGGTTCATAAAAACTAATTTCACAAATTAACAAATGCTAAAAATACTAACTAAATGACACAACCCTGTTTCTGATATACATATTTTTAAGATGTTGTTATCCCAGCATTCCCCAGACAAGGTGCATCCATGCCTATTTTTCCCAACATCTCTCTCCCAGTGAATGACAATTACTGGCTGTTCAGCACTAGACTCATGGGTTGGACTCTTTGGAGGGAGAGTGGGAGCCTGAACAACGGACTGAGACCTTGGCAATACGGACCCAGTGAACCGTCATGCCAGCTTCCGAGATTATTAGCAGGTCTTTATTGGAGAGCCACACAGATATTGTTCACTTTCCCCTTGTGGCCCCACTTGGCCATCAATGAGGAGCCAATGCAGTTGCTCTCGGCCCCAAAGTCCAAAAGGACAGAGCAGTTGTAAAAGGATTGCCCCCACAGTACGGAGGCAGGGAAGAGCGTGTGGGCATCACAGAGGATTTTATGATTGGAGTTATACTCCGTAACTCCTGGTCCTGGTCACAGGATCAGTATTAGGAGGGAATGAGGAGGACCCGTTGTCCCCAAGAGGCCATGATAAGCAATTGCAGCAACACAAAGCCAGTCATCCTGATGGCAAGATCTTCCGGATCAGGACTGAATGGCTGATTTTGAGCAGAGTTTAGCTCCAGTCCCAATTAAAAACACCTGAATGAGCTAATCAAGGTCTCCATGGTCAAACTTCAAGGCAAGTAAACTCTGCAGGAAGGTGGCTCTTCAGAAGCAGGATTGGAAACCCCTGCTCCAGATCATCATATTGCGTCAAAAGGTCAAGGGTGTAAACCTCCTCCAGAATGTCATCTGCAGGACCATATAGGAAGGGGTCCCAATGATCTGCAAAATCCCACCCTCAGGAAACCATCAGGGAGTAAATTCAGTGGAGTAATGTGAAATATTCATCAATTGAACAACTGGGATCATATCCGCAGAGAACATTTTGGAGGCAGTGCAGCAAGGGAACATGACTTCCCAGACGGGCATGGCCCATGAGCAGGGTGATGACATATGTCTTTGGAAGAGAAGTGGCTGGAAGAAAGTGGCTTTAAAGAAAGCAAGCAGCTTGACTGTATGCCAAACAGATCAACCTGGGGCACCTTCTAGTTCAGAGCAGGTCAACCAAAAAAACAACATCTACCCCTTAAGATGGTCTCAAAGATGTTCTCACCACATTATATTGAACCCCTCAAGTTGGCCTACTGATTTTCGATGTCCAACAGTCTGTGAGTGAGCTTAGTTTTTCAACAGACTCTTCACTTCCTACTTGTGTCCCTCGAGGTCTTGCCCTTTCTGGCTGGAATTATTCTTGGTGGTCCGGTGCACATGTTCTGGAGGTTGATGCCTGTCCACAGTTTGGGGATTTTGAGGAAATATGTGATGTTCTCTTGACAGTCTTGCTCTTAGATTGCGTTATCTAGATATTTGAGTTTCTAAGATCTGTCTAGTGATTTCTTTTTAATTTAGAAAAGTTAATTGCCACTACTATTTTGGATCTTTTGTTTAGAAACCATTTTTGTGGAACTGCGAGTTACTTTTGTTAACGGGTTACATTCATTATTGAGACTTTATGATCTGCTGTTTGCATTTGTACACCGTACACCCTCTGAAAGATATTCCCTAATGTCTCGCTCTGTCTTTGTCTTTCTGTTTTTTTTTGTTTTTTTATTTTACCTATAAAGTCAGATACCTTACCATCTGAACCCACAGACTGCCAAACATCCACCTACGGTTGCTGCTATGATGGTGTGACGGCAGCTGGTGGTGCTCACGGGGAGGGGTGCTCCAACCCCCACAGCAATAGTAAGTCACAGTATAGACATACTGTAGTGATCGTCTTTTTCCCAATACTTTTCAAATGTTAGTTGTTTTATTTTCAAATGTAGTTGTTGTCCTCGCTGAAGAATAATGTTTCACAATGTGTCAAAATTAGCTTAAATTGATTTTGAATATTACATTAATGAGTACTAGTTATGGTTTTCAACTGCTTCAAAATTAAAGTGGAGTATTGTGGTGTAATGCATGTATTGTTGAGAATATCCCTGTCTGAATATTGATATTTTTGAGCTCATGATATTGATATTTTTTTGAGCAAAATGTGTTGGGGAAGAGTTAGACTGTGTTGTAGTCATAGGTGTAATTTGTGGGTGGGGCAGGTGGGGCAGGTGGGACCCTCCACTTTGTCCCCACTCACTCACTCACTCACTGAAAGCTGTTGTGCAAACCCAGGTGCGCACCGGGGTACCGAACCCGAGACTACCTGAAGGAGGTGGTCTAAATTTGGTTGCACTCGAACTGTGGCGCGGTTCATGTGAATATGAAAGCAACACGGACTCGGGTGCGCCCTTGTTCAGGAAGTAAAGTAACCTGCGCATGCGTTTTAGCCAATTACAATGTATTTAATTCAATAACAGCCTGCAGTGTATTTGCGCTTTGCGAGTGCAATCAGAGCGGCAAATGAATGGCATTCGGCTGTCTCCTCAAAATATTCTGTTTGCATGCAGTGGAAAGCCGTCTACATGCGACGCACATACAGTAAACACAAGTGTCGTTTACTCTGCTGCACATAATAGCACCAAATTAATAAAAAACTCAATTCACTGATCCACGTTCTGTTTTCTATAATGTGCATGTTTGTGATGACGTAAGATGAAGGCAAACGCACCAGGGTTCGATAGAATCAAGTTTAGTGTGAAACCAGAACAACGTTGCAGGGGGCACCACGAATAATCGCGCCCGGGCTCGGACCGCAGCAAACCCCACAGATCATTTATTATAGCTTGACAAATTTGCCCCTATTTGGGTGTGAGCAAAAACACGCCGTTTTTGTGTGTGTCCCTTTAAATGCAAATGAGCTGCTGCTCCCGCCCCCTTTCTAGAAGAGGGCGGAGCTTTAACAGCTCAACAACAACAAAGCTGGAGAATCTCACGCAGCCAAAATGAGGATTGTCAGTAACGGTGTTCAGCCTTACATTGTTCAAACCGGCTGTTGTTTATGCTCAAACCGGGTGTGTCTCATACGTCCTGAAAAGTGAAGCTGCGGGCTCTTTGATCGCCCCCTGGAGGCTGGATGCAGTACAGGTCATAAACCCCGCCCTCTCAATGCAGTCGAATGAGACTTAAGTGAAAACTTAAAAATAAATTCTGCTTCAAATAAAACTTTCTGAAAGATGGTTTTGGTCATTTAAGGTAGTTGTTATCACGCTGATATATATTCAATTGTTCGTTTTTGTGATGATTTAGATTTTAACTAGCAATTTGATGCTATAAAAACGGGGCGTGTCGTCATGATTCGAAGTTGATTGACAGCTTGTCTGAGGACTGTCGGAGCTTCGAGGGGAGATTGAAGATGTATTGACTAGCTGTTAATTTTCGATTTCTTTGTTATTTAACACCAACAAAATGAGCTGTTCAGCAGTAAACTTAAACATACATTCTGTAACATTAAATGTGGGCGCTATAAGCTAATTAATAAATGTTATTAGTTAAGATAACACACCTAATGTTAACCATGTCGGGAAAAAGCAGGTGATCGTTATCTGGCAGTTACTTATTATTTTTATGGGTATAAAATAATAATTAGCAGGACAAAACTAATGATAGCTTACTCTAATTACAGCAATCATTCTCCTGTAACGTTAGTTGAACTTGATTTAAAATGGCAGGACTGTTTCTGACGATTTAGAGTTGTTTCTAGTGGCATATTATACTGAGTTTATCTACTGAATTTGCTGTTTCAAAAATATTATTGCTCTAGAAACAGAATAGCCTATTATTTTATAGGTAGAATTTTAAATTGTGTATAATTTTTATAGTCTATTTAAAATACATGAATGATGACGCAGTCTTTGGGCGGAAGTTTGATATCGCGACTCCGCCTCCGGCTCCACTGACGATTCCTTCTGCGCATGCCCAGGCTCCAAACTTTTTTTTTTTGACGTATTGCGTAACATGTCAGCGCCCATTCATCGGCCCATTTTGGCTTCAGTTCAGTACAATGGAAGGAAGCGGCGTCGCGGCGTCCATCTTTTTTTACAGTCTATGGCTCAAACAGCAACATTACACACTAGCTGAAGTTACAAAAGTGAAATCATGATCACAGACCCCTTTAAGAGGCGATCTGGCACTTGAATGTGTTGTTTTTGAAATCATGCTGAATGTGCGTTGCCGCTGTAATCAGTGGCGGAAGGCAACAGTGTTCTCTTGAGGCTCATGCACAGGTGAGCGCTTCAAACTAGTTCTCCTTCCAGTGAAATCAGTCCTGGCTTAATGGTTAGACGGTCAGACGTGTCCCTGCTCTTGATATACAATAAGTGATGAATATTCATGAACCGCGGATTAAAATCCAGAACCTCTGACACGCTCAATAAAAATTCTACCACCAGACTTAAGACACACAAACGTTAAATGTGGTTCTATGTATTTTTTCACTAATTTAAAGACTCTAGGGACTAACAATATATTGGATTACAATAGATGTAAGGATGAAACTATCACATTAAACATGAGTATGTGATAAATTAACTCTAAATAAATTAACTATTGATACCCCCTTCCCCCCACACACACTCCTGTCCCACCCACTTTTTAAAACAAAGTCACACCAATGGTTGTAGTCAAGACCGGCTCATTTGAGTCTGAGAAGAAGGATGAGTCCGAAAGGATAATATGAGCAAGACAATGAAATACTCAAGGCCAAGGGACTCTTCTGGTCTTGATTTGGACTTGAATGACCTGGTCTCAACAACACTGGTGTTTGAGGGAAGTTGCTGACCTATTGAATGTTTTAGAACAGATTATTGTCATATTGCATATTGTCTCTTACCCCTCTGCCCCTCAGCACAGCGTTCTCTGTCTTGTGACCTACCCCATGCGGTCGGGCCATGCGATCAGTGGACGTCCCGTTACTACTATGACCGCTCTGCCTCACGCTGCATGCACTTCTGGTATGGCGGCTGCCATGGCAACAGCAACAACTTCGCCTCGGAGGAGGAATGCCAGAAGATGTGCCTGAGATCGGACCTAAGCCAGCGGGACCAGGCGCATATCTTACAGCACGGTGAACGTCGCTTCCCAGCACGTGTCCATCTCAGTTCTAGTGGTGCGATCCACGTGCACCGGGCTCACCGGCTGGCCGCCAGTGCCATGCAGCAGAGCAGCCCCGCTGCCAGGTAAGATTATCCAACTTGCCCTGGATCGCTCTCCTCCTCTCCCAGGCCCAATCCCAAGCACTGCAAGTTCTCTTCTGCTGTCTGCACTTCACGCCCTGCTGAAGAGCCAAGAGAGGAGCCCACGGGACATGCACAGAGTCTTACATAGGCGTGTTAAATGCATATGCTTTTTACATGCACAAAGGTAGTGATAGTGAGCATTGCTTCACTAACAGACTGCAGCATATGTACACACAGGATCCAAAATTAACTGTCAATTAATCTGTCAATGGTGAGAAAAAATATATCGTGAATATTCTTGATGGCCATGAAGCTGAATTTTTATGAAAAATTGACTTTGTCCTCAATTGTTTCACATGCAACATCACATACAAGCTACTCTCTAGAAAATGCTGGGTTAAAAACAACCCAAGTTGGGTTAAAAATGTTCAAACCCAGCGATTGGGTTAAATGTTTGTCCAACCTGCTGGGTAGTTTTATTTAACTCAACTATTGTTTAAAAATGACCTTATTGCTCGCTTAAAATGAACCCAAAGTACGTTGGAAATGAACATGTATTAATAAGTTTAATGAATAATAATTAAACAATAAGCATTTATTAAATTATTTATTAATAAATGTACACCTTTTGATTATTATTGTTGCCTCTAGTAATTATGTGTCTGATTTTTAATTTCCAACATATTTTGGGTTCATTTTAATCCAGCCATATAGTCATTTTTAAACAATAGTTGAGTTAAATGAAACTACCCAGCACGTTGGGCAAACATTTAACCCAACCGCTGGGTTTGTCCATTTTCAACTCAGCTTGGGTTGTTTTTAACCCAGCAATTTTTAGAGTGTAGATTGGTCTCTAAGTAAAAATAATTTACAGGCATATTTTAGTTTTGGTGGCTTAATGTGAGGAATATTCCATATATGTGGCATCATTTGGAGTATTGGAGAAAAAGAAAAACTTGAAGCATCCTAGATAAACGTATGACAATAAAATGTCAATGTTTGTATGTCTTTGATTGGAATTGCTCACAATCAGTGAGTATTATATTATCATTCATAAAGTTAAACTTAAACCAGGTATGATGTTAAGTTCCTAAAAAGTTATTGGCCAACTAGCAAGTTTTTGTTCCTCACCAGAGTTAATTTTAGACCCTGTGTACACACTCGTAACACGTTATCTGGCAATTCTAATGCAGTGTAATGTCATTTGATGTATTATGACTCACGCTTCTTAATCATACTAATCAACATACGCTCTCACACACACCCTGCAGAAGTGTACACCCCTCACTGTGACGTGTTGGACATTGCTGTGCTTTTGGGACTGGTTTATTTGCCCTGACGCAGACTGTTAACCTCCTTTCTCTGTTGCTTTTAGTGTTTAGTTAGGTTTAGTTTTCCTCCCATCCCCAGGTCTGTGTGTGGTACATGATTTCATTACAGTATGACTAATAAAACCTGCTGCGGGTCCCAGTCATCCCTGACTATTTCTGTGTGTCTCCCAAGTCCTTACAATGTATCTGTAGGATGATTCAGGTGGACTGTGAACATGTGAAACAGAATGTTGTAGAGTAGATCACCTCATCTTTAAGGCCTGATATACTCACAGTGATTTCGCTTGAAGTATATCGGGGCCTTTATGCTTGCTGTGATTTTGCTAAGTGTTCATGGATCAATGTCCTTGTTGGTTCTGGAACAAAATACCAATCAACCAATCAGATTTAGGGCTGATGTTGAGGCCTGATCTACATGCTCCCCTCTGAATGTTCCAGAGCCATCAATACATGTTGAACTGTTGACTGCATTTTTCCCTCATCCTAATACTAACACCAAGTCCTAAATATAGTAAAGCATCAAGTAATAAATTACATTTCTTCCATGGTACTTCTGGAAGGCAGCACTATTGCTTTGACAAAGGCTGTTGGTGAAGTGGTCAAATGGTTCAAGCAATCACTTTAAGGAAGTAATTTTTTTGTTTCTGACCATATAAAACTTGATGCAACTTACTAAAGACTTACCCAGGCTTCAAAACCTTAATTTACTCTCCTGTTTGTCATTGGGAATTATTCCTAATGTATTTTTATTCCTTTTTAAACATACAACAGTAAGCAACATAAATGAAACAAAGCACAAAGATGCAATATTGTATTAATGTTTTGTCACAAACAAACAAAAAAAAATCTTTTTGCTTTTTAACTGAAAAGGACAGAAGATTCAGGGTCCGTTTACACAACACTGTTTTCAACTAAAAACAGAAAACTTTGTATGCATTTTGCCTGTTCATTTACACAACTACAGCATTTTTGGGGGCCTGAAACCAAACTTGAAAACGGGTTTCAAAGTTCAGGTTTTTGAAAACAATACAGTTATCGGCTCTGTGTAAACTACACATACACAAATGTTGTCTTCTGTATGCAAAAAAAAAGCAAAGGAAACACTTTTCCATTTTTTGTACATCTTTGTCGTGTAAACGTACCCTTCACTGATGACACTTAAAGACATGCTGATCTGAGAGATAGTAATAGAGTGCTGCAGTGATGATGTGTTTTCATAGACCAACTCAAACGTTCGCATCACGCTGGTTCCCTTAACAAAAACCAATAGTATTTTTCCATTGCCTTTGAAATATTGCAGAACATAAGCTCTGTGACAAACAAAAGTTTATGATTTTTACACACTTTGTTCATCATGACAATCTTCACAAATGAAAACAGCTTTTATGAATTTTGAAGCCTAAATAGAATCACTAGAAGTAAAACGCTAAACATAAAATGAACTACGCTTGTTCACATGACTTCGACATCACCATCATTAAAGGGTTAGTTCACCCAAAAATGGAAATAATTTATTACTCACCCTCATGTCGTTCCACACCCGTAAGACCTTCATTCATCTTCAGAACACAAATTAAGATATTTTTGATGAAATCCGATGGCTCAGTGAGGCCTGCATAGCCAGCAATGACATTTCCTCTCTCAAGATCCATTAATGTACTAAAAACATATTTAAATCAGTTCATGTGAGTACAGTGTTTCAATATTAATATTATAAAGCCACGAGAATATTTTTGGTGCGCCAAAAAAACAAAATAACGACTTATATAGTGATGGGCGATTTCAAAACACTGCTTCAGGAAGCTTCGGAGCGTTATGAATCAGCGTGTCGAATCATGATTCAGATCGCATGTCAAACTGCCAAACTGCTGAAATCACGTGACTTTGGCGCTCTGAACAG
Organism: Ancherythroculter nigrocauda; assembly: GCA_036281575.1. Classification (NCBI taxonomy): domain Eukaryota; kingdom Metazoa; phylum Chordata; class Actinopteri; order Cypriniformes; family Xenocyprididae; genus Ancherythroculter; species Ancherythroculter nigrocauda. The sequence goes on along the minus strand of VTFQ01000019.1, from coordinate 7,918,823 downwards.
CAGATTCGACACAAAAGATTCATAACGCTCCGAATCTTCCTGAAACAGTGTTTTGAAATCGGCCATCACTATATAAGTCATTATTTTGGGGGGTTTTTTGGCGCACCAAAAATATTCTCGTGGCTTTATAATATTAATATTGAACCACTGTACTCACATGAACTGATTTAAATATGTTTTTAGCACATTAATGGATCTTGAGAGAGGAAATGTCATTGCTGGCTATGCAGGCCTCACTGAGCCATCGGATTTCATCAAAAATATCTTAATTTGTGTTCTGAAGATGAACGAAGGTCTTACGGGTGTGGAACGACATGAGGGTGAAATTCCTAAGAGTTTGAGTTATAATAGTTTGCAAGAGCACAATCATAAACATAAAAAGCTGCTAGTGAGTAGATGAGTTTACCTGTTCAGTGTGATGATGTGTAATGTCCCTGTGAACCTAACGTCATTCAGACACTTGTTAGGAAGCGCGTTTTTCAAGACAAATAAAAGCTTTAGAAAATCACACAGGTCTTACTGATGTATTTTTTTTCTTGGAATAAAACATGAAAACATCTCGAGTTTGTGTTCACCACAGACCTTATTTCAGGCATTTAACCAAAAACCTGTTAAAAAAACCCACTGATTTCAGGGCGATGGAACTGCAGTGGTAAAATGCCACTTGTTTGTGGGTTTTAACCCACTGAAGTACGTCATTCCTGCAGCACTCTATGGTTGGTCCATAAGGAAATGGTTAACTTTTAGGTTTTGATCCTTTCTGTCTCTTGGTCTCTTTTGATTGAATTGTCAGCATGTTGGGCTGGTGTTGTTCTTTGGGATCCTGTATTCCAGCTGTAGCCGGTCGAGGCGGATCTTTATGCTTGCTGTGGTGACTGTTCCCAATAGTACAGCATAAAGTCATATGTGTTCTCTTCTTCCTCCCTTTCTGTCTTTCTTTCTGCATGTCTGTCTGTCTCTACCCCATCTCTTCTGTCCCTCCATTCTCTGTTTCTGTGTCTGTTTCCTCTTGCTCTCCGTACTCCTTTACTTCAGCTGGACAGCTGTAGGTGTGAGTATAGACAAGTCGGATCCCTCCACGGTGGAGGGGCTGGTTGGTCAGCAGGTAGTGTTGCCCTGCAGCGTGACCCCACGGCCCTCCTCCACTGTGTTTGTGGAGTGGAGACGCGACGGTGACCCTGTTGACCCCTCCAGGTGAGTACCTGCAGCATTTATATCCTTCTACACTCTCAGAATATATGGAATATATATAGGGTTCTGTCAGTGCTTCATATATAGAACCTTTCCCATCATGGGACCATTTCAGAGATTTAGTTTAAATTAATTACATTTGTTTTAATATATATATTTTTTTTTGATTGAATTGTATTAATCAAGCAGGTTTTAAACACATTATCAGTATAAAGCATTGCTATAACCTGTTAAACATAAAAATATTATGCAATCATTTAAGACATTTCTGGCTATATAGAACCTTTTTTGGCATAAAATTGAGTCAAAACACCAGTGAACTTTTTTTTAAAGATTGCATACTTGCTGTATAATATGAATGTCATATACAGTGCTGGGTAGTAATTGATTACATGTAACCTAGAATACATATTCAGATTCTAAAATGTATAGGGTTAGTTCACCCAAAAATGAAAATTCTGTTAATTATTCACCCTCATGTGGTTCCAAACTTGTAAGACTTTTGTGCATCTTCAGAACACAAAATAATTTTAATTATTATCTGAGAGATTTCTGTCCCTCCATTGACAGCCTAGACAACTACCACTTTCCAGCCTCAGAAAGGCAATAAAGACATTATGTCGTAGTTTAGATATATTTAGAAATGTAAGAAAAATGTGTACTTTAGAAGAATGCGGTTTTACAGATGCTAGTAACATGGCCTTCAAATGAAAGATTGGTATCAAAGAGCACACCCAGGTTCCTAGCTGACGACGAAGACTTAACAGAGCAGCCATCAAGTGTTAGACAGTATTCTAGATTATTATGTGAAGAAGTTATCGGTCCAAAAATTAGAATCTCTGTTTTTGCTGAATTTAGTAGTAGGAAATTACTGGTCATCCAGTTTTTTATATCAGCTATACATTCTGTTAATTTAGCGAATTGGTAAGTTTCATCAGGGCTGAAGAAATATAGAGCTGAGAATCATCAGCGTAACAATGAAAACTAACGCCATGCTTCCTAATGATATCTCCCAAGGGTAGCATGTACAGAGTGAAAAGCAATGGTCCTAGTACTGAGCCTTGCGGTACTCCATATTGAACTTGTGATCGATATGACATCTCATTGTTTACTACTACAAACTGATAACAGTCATGTAATGACATGCCAATGCAATTCCACTAATGTCAATGTAATTTTCGAGTCTGTTTAGAAGAATATTGTGATCGATAGTGTCAAATGCAGCACTAAGATCCAGTAACACTAATAGAGAGATACAACCACGATCTGATGATAAGAGCAAATCATTTAGCAAAAACAAACAGCTAAACTCGACTGAAAGTAAAAACATCAAATAACTAGATCCAATAACCATATCTAACAATGAACACCTTACTGCAAAAAAATAAAAAATAAAATTCTATCTATGGATCTGTGGTGTGCCAACTTTTCCCTTGTTGTGATTGTTTTTTTGTTGTTGTTGTTGTTTTTTGTGGTTGAGCACCCTCATTGAGCTTTACGCCGGCTGGATATGTGCACTTTTTGTCTAATTCTTAATTGATCATGTAGGCATCAGCAGCAGTCGGATGGCTCTCTGTTGGTGGGGCCCATCACATTGCAGGACTCTGGCTGGTTTCTGTGTGTGGCCACTAGAGAGCGTGAGAGAGATCACCGCTACATTTACCTGTCTGTCTCAGGTCAGCTCTATCCTATCGATTTATTTACTTACAAATCATTTATACTTCATTCAATGCTTGCAGCTGTCACTATTACCATTGATCGCATTCAGGGTTAATGATTTAAAGGGGACCTATTATGCCTTTTCACAAGATGTAATATAAGTCTCTGGTGTCTCCAGAATGTGTGTGTGAAGTTTCAGCTCAAAATCCCCCACAGATCATTTATTATAGCTTGTCAAATTTGCCCCTATTTGGGTGTGAGCAAAAACACGCTGTTTTCGTGTGTGTCCCTTTAAATGCAAATGAGCTGCTGCTCCCGCCCCCTTTCCAGAAGAGGGCGGAGCTTTAAAAGCTCAACAACAACAAAGCTGGAGAATCTCACGCAGCCAAAATGAGGATTGTCAGTAACGGTGTTCAGCCTTTTTCATGTTTTCTGGTTGGTAGATGCACCGGGACCCGATTATAACACTTAAACACGTCAGATTTTCATGATATGTCCCCTTTAAACAAACCAATCTTATCTGGATAACATTTTCACCTGCTGTATACATACAGTAGTTTTTTCTGACTAAAGGAACAGTTTCTTTCATTACCAAATACAGGAACATCCCAGAATGGTGCAGGAATATCAGAGGTGGACTCTTCTCAATCAATCACATCACATTCATCTTCCAGGTACAGCCATCAATCATTAAATGACACACTGCTGGTAAATTATGCAGCACATATTCTCACTCAATATTGCATTGCTCATCATGGCCCTTGTTTTTTTCAGGTTCACGATTGACTATTCGTCTCTGGTTGAGGCTCGAGCAGGTCAGATGGCCAAACTGCAGTGCACAGTGCTGCCAGTCTCGGCCATACATGCGGTCACCATTCACTGGAGCAGAGCTGGACAGCCACTCAACTCTCTCAGGTATCTTCATCTGCACTTCTCTTCAAACCCTAGTGAGCAGCTTTGCTTTGTGCTGTCTACATGGGCAGCTCCCTTCTAAAGCAGCATCCTACCCTCAATGGACCTTATAAGAGAATGATTTGTTACGCTAAGAATATGCAGCAACTCTGTGTCAGACAAATAGTAAAGTGCACAGGAGACTCCATTCACAGTTGATTCCGATAGATTTTGAGCCTTAAAACTACACAAAACACACAAACACACCAATTTTTAAAAATAAAACAGAATTAAATAAAATTAAACAACACTGCAATAATTTGCTGTTATTTTAGTGTCATTGTTATACTATTATAGTTTTATACTATTATATATTTTCTGTTTTTTTTTTTTTATTAGAGCAATGTTTGTAGTAATTTTATTGTTTTTGTCATTTTTATTCATTTTTTAATGTCTGTATAGTTTTTATTAAGTTTTAGTTATTTAATTATCAAATTAAACTAAACAAAAATTAGAAATATTGCCCTAGCAACTAGCTGAAATAAATACATTTTATATTTTATTTTATTTCAGTTCATGTCAATTTTGTTTCAAGAAATATGATTTTTTTTTCTTATGGTTTTAGTTAACGATAATAACCATGATAATTTGTGGTATTGAAGGAAATGCTTTTTCTACCTTTTTCTTGCCTCATCCACCATTTTCATTGCAGTGCATTCTGGGCAGTGCTGGTCCTCCCTGTATGCAAAGTACGCAAGTTGTGTAGAGCCCCCCGAACCACCAGGGGGCACCCTTGCTCTCAAGAACGATTAAGGGCTGTGTTTTAGTTTTGTTTTTGATTTTGGCTTTCAACGATTATGAAAACATGAAGCCACTTTCTATTCCTTTCCTTTAAAGCGGTGCGCTGCCACCATACGTAACATCCAGGGCAGAGTTTCCCAAAAGCATCGTAAGCTTAAGTTGATCGTAGCTCCATGGCCACCAATGGAGCTATGATCAACTTAGGCTTACGATGCTTTTGGGAAACTCTGCCCAGATCAGTCGACTCGTGTAACGTCACGTGTAAGAGCGGATTGAGCTGCGAAAGAGATGCTGTTCAACAGGCGGCTTTCTGTGAGCACGATCCGAGATGGAGAGAAACACAGACAAGTACATGCTGCTTTGAGCTTCAGTTGAGATCTTAAACAGACAAATACACACAAAAATATGCCATAATGTCCGTCTTGGGGACTTTTAACTTAAATGCATTCAGTTATTTCTTCAGCAGTGTTGCAGAGTCCTCCGTTTTCCCTCAGAATTTGGCTTTTTTACACTGTTGCCGTGGGTTTTTCATGTCCGCGGGTTGAAGCAACCCCAAATAATATGATATTTAGCCCCTGGAATGCAAATTTTACCAGGTAACCCGCCTAAAAACATGAATTTTACCACCCGGAACATGATTTTTACCGGGGGGACACCCTGAAACACGATTGGGCTAGTTTTCAGTAGCAACTGGGTGGGTTTTGTTGTGAAAACCTGGCAAGCCTGGTCTTCAGTGAACATAAACAGTTAAAGTAATCAAATGCTTGTCAGTGTATTAGCTCTGTGCATTCAGTCTTAAAGGTGCCCAAGAATGCTTTTTCACAAGATGTAATATAAGTCTAAGGTGTCCCCTGAATGTAACTGTGAAATTTCAGCTCAAAATACCCCATAGATTTTTTATTATTAATTTTTTTAACTGCCTATTTTGGGGCATCATTAACTATACACTGATTTTGGCAGCGCGCCGCCCCTTTAATTCGCCTGCTCCCTGCCACACGAGCTCTCGACTATAATACAGTGCATTTACAAAGTTCACACAGCTAATATAACCCTCAAATGGATCTTTACAAGATGTTCGTCATGCATACTGCATGCATGCGTCGGGTCATGTGAGTATAGTATTTATTTGGATGTTTACATTTGATTCTGAATGAGTTTGAGGCTATGCTCCATGGCTAAAGCTAACATTACACACTGTTGGAGAGATTTATAAAGAATGAAGTTGTGTTTATGCATTATACAGACTGCAAGTGTTTAAAAATGAAAATAACGACGGCTCTCTTGTCTCTGTGAATACAGTAAGAAACGATGGTAACTTTAACCACATTTAACAGTACATTAGCAACATGCTAATGAAACATTTAGAAAGACAATTCACAAATATCACTAAAAATATCATGCTATCATGGATCATTTCAGTTATTATTGCTCCATCTGCCATTTTTCACTATTGTTCTTGCTTGCTTACCTTGTCTGTGCACAGATCCAGACGTTAATACTGGCTGCCCTTGTCTAGTGCCTTGAACATGGGCTGGCATATGCAAATATTGGGGTCATACATATTAATGATCCCGACTGTTACGTAACAGTCGGTGTTATGTTGAGATCCGCGTGTTTTCCGGAAGTCTTTTAAACAAATGAGGAGGAAGCAATGGGGTTTGAAACTCAATGTATGTCTTTTCCATGTACTGAACTCTTGTTATTTAACTTTGCCGAGGTAAATTCAATTTTTGATTCTAGGGCACCTTTAAAGTGACAGCAGCCTAATAAACTGACAGTGACAGTGGCCCCTAGAAGTCTAGGACCGGCACTGATTCGGGGATTTCCTTCTCTGTGGTCGTTTCCTGTGACGTGTAATGAGAATATTGAATATTGTCTCCTAACGCAGGCATTCTCAGCACTCTGACGGCACGTTGATGATTAACCAGCTGACGTCAGATGATTCAGGGGTTTATACCTGCACAGTCACAGACGCCCAGAAGTCTGAAGAACGTCAAATCCAGCTCAAGGTTTTTGGTGTGTTCAGCATTCTCTATTTGTGTGTGTTTGAACAATATGCAACATATTTACGCTGCATGATTTGAGGAAAAATCTAGTTGTAACTTTTCTAATAAAAACTTTGATTTAAAATGTGATTAAAAAAATTGTGCTTGTTGTGCTGGGGCTGCACAATTTGGCCAAATATTATAATTGCATGTCAACTTCCAGTCTCTGCAGTATGCTTGTAATGTTTTCCTGTTTCTTCAGGGGACCTGAGGATCACTAAAGCCCCCACAGACGTGGATGTTCTGCAGGGCAGCACCGCTCAACTGCCCTGTGTGGTGACAGGAGAAAATGTGAAGGTTGGCTGGTCACGGTCAGTTCAGAGGTCACGGTTTGTCTTTAAGTGTCAATAAAGCCTTCATTGTGCATCTAACATGACAACACCTCGTCTCTCTGGTCAGGAATGGTGTGCCAGTGCGACCGGACGGACTTCGTGTGCATGTGTCGGCAGACGGGACGCTCATACTAAATAATGTCCAGTCAGTGGATGAGGGGCTGTACACCTGCAATGCTTACTCTGGGACATACTCCGTCAGTGCCGCGGCTGAAGTCCGACTGGCCAAATCCACTCAACAAGGTCTGTGAAGTGACAAAGAAAAGCTGCTTTGCAAGTTTTCCACATTTGCAGAGTTGCCATAATGAACAGTTGCTGTGTGAACATCCACACTGCGTTTATATGAATATACATATGTGCTGAACGCTTTTCTCTCAGCAAAATAAACACACAATGAAGATGAGAAAACAGCAGTTCAGAAAGCATCTGATCATAGCGATGTGAATATGTCACACCAGTTTGTTCTTTATATCAATCTCAATTCAGCATCACAGTGTCAACTATAGCAGACCTCACCTTATGATCACCTGTATGAATGCATTTTAATGTGTTACTTGTTGTCTCACTCTCTGTAGATTTCGCCGGGAGTCAGGGTTTGCCAGCGGACTGTGTGGATCAGCCTGAATTGGCGAACTGTAAGCTGATCGTGTACGCGCGACTGTGCTCCAACCAGTATTACTCCAGTTTCTGCTGCTCCAGCTGTGCCAGATATGCCAGAGACAAAGACAGACCTAGACAAATCCGATGAATCCGGCAGCCTCATTGGTCGATTCAGACTCACCTCATGATTTAACATCAGCATCACCGCCTCAGATCAACACTGACCTCAGATCTGCAGCTAGTGTCCAGCTGAACTTCAGTATTCCAGACTCATTCAGATCAGTTTATTTATCTTTGTGTATTATACAGTATCTCTGTGTCCATTTTATTGTGTAACTGTTTTTATTTTTTTAAAGAATAAATGAATGTTCAGTTTTAACAGGTCATACTGTAAACACAGAGACATCAGTGTCTGGAGTTGTAACGTGGATCAGCAGGAACAAAACTGATAACACAACTTTGATAGGAAACCCTTTCATGTATTTTAGATGTGTAGATTGTAGTGATGCACTGAAATTTAGGAAACCTAAAATATTCAGACAAAATCCAATTCAATAAATCTCAGTAAGTTTTGTGCTTTGTTACTTTTGATAAGAAATTAAGTCTCTTTAAATCCTGATGTCAATTTTAAATCAATTAATGTGTGGTGACAGATCTTCAGCTGAACCGATCATCTCTTTACTACTAGTTACAGCAGCAAATAAACATGAATGAACATCAGAAAGTATGTTGAAAGATACAGAACAACTTCCTGAAATGAATCATGTCTCATGTAATCGATCAATCAGCGTTTTAACAGCAGAAAGACGTCAATAAAACAGCTTAATGTCATGTAATGTCATATTTACCCGTTCAATGACCATAAACCATGACCATTTTTATTACAGCCACCATTTAACGAACATAATTATTTCATTAAAACGTTGATATGAAAACTTTAATTTCTGTGATTGTTTTTTTTCAATGCATCTCTAGTAGATTGATTTTTGTAAGTAAAATGTAAATTTAAATGAATGTTTAAATATTAGTGCCATGTCAAATAAGTGATCATGACACATTAACCTAAGAAGGATCATTTTCCTGATTGGCTAGCTTTGTGCTGCTGACAAACTATGAGAACATGAAATATATCTAGTCAGTGACACAAATGAAAATCCCTGCATTTCTTCAGTGAAGGAACGTGTCGGCAGAAAGCTGGAGTTGTCTGGGTTTCCCGTGTAGCTGTTCTCATTACATCCGTCGATAGCTCATTTACTCATTTGATCATTTTGCTATTTAATACCCATGAAAACTCTGTTGAATGAAGAAATAAACATCTAGACTTTATAAATACAAACATTTTTGTGGACATGATTATATGTACATACAGTATGATGAATGGCACTGAAAAAAAAATCATTTTGCCAAGACATTTCTAAGCAAGATTTAAACTGCAAAGCTAATAAAAAGACCTGATTCTTCATGATGATCAGTGTCTACGTCACGGGCTGGACACAGAGGAGAAGCAAATGAGAAAGCATCCATGAGGAATGGAAGCACTAGCTTATCTTCCCTGAATACTGCATGCTTAAATGACTACCTAATACTTACAACTTGGTGCATTCAAGTCATGATGTTTTATTAACAAAGTTCAGGAGGAGCAGGTTCTGATAATTAACCTAATTAACAGGAGAACATTCAGTAAACATTCAGGTTTATATACAGCTGACTTACACTACCAGTCAAAAGTTTGGAAACATTACTATTTTTAATGTTTTTGAACGAAGTCTCTTATGCTCATTAAGGCTGCATTTATTTCATAATAAATACAGAAAAAAAAACAATAATTTTGTGAAATATTAGTACAATTAAATTTTTTTTTTTTTTTTTTTTATGAATTTTCAGCATCATTACTCCAGTCTTCAGTGTCACATGATCCTTCAGAAATCATTCTAATATGATGATTTATTATCAATGTTGGAAACAGTTGTGCTGCTTAATATTATTTTATAACCTGTGATACATTTTCAGGATTCTTTGATGAATAAAAGGTTAAAAAATATCAGCATTTATTTAAAATAGAAATATTTTGTAACAATATACTCTACTGTTCAAAAGTTTGGGGTCAGTAATTTTTTTTTCTTTCTTTTTTTTTTTTTTTTGAAAGAAATTAATACTTTTATTCATCACGGATGTGTTAAATTGATAAAAAGTGACAGTAAAGATTTATATCATTAGAAAAGATTTATATATTTTGAATAAATGCTGTTCTTTTTAACATTTTATTCATCAATGAATCCTGAAAAAGTATCACAGGTTATAAAATAATATTAAGCAGCACAACTGTGTTCAACATTGATAATAACTGAGCATATTAGAATGATTTCTGAAGGATCATGTGACACTGAAGACTGGAGTAATGATGCTGAAAATCAGCTTTGATCACAGGAATAAATTACACTTTACTATATATTCACATAGAAAACAGCTGATTTATATTGGAATAATATTTAACAATATTACTGTTTTTTTCTGTATTTATTATGAAATAAATGCAGCCTTAATGAGCATAAGAGACTTCGTTCAAAAACATTAAAAATAGTAATGTTTCCAAACTTTTGACTGGTAGTGTAAGTCTGTTCATTGACAGTTTATCAGCATCCCTCCTCCACTCCAGTTCTTAATATTCTTACCACAATCTCTAGTTTCGGGCCAAATTTCCGAGCTCGGAGCCACGGACAGCTCACCAAATACGCTTAACCTTACTCTATGTGTAAGTGTGAACGCGTGAAATGTCGGTAAGATCGTATTTATGAATGGCACCACAAAGTCATCTTGCTCAGACAAAAGTAACTTAAACACACCTGATGTTGTAAACATGACTTCCTAACCCATAAATACAAACTTCCCAGGAGGACTTGAATCCAGCATAAGTCATATCACAATTTGATTTTATTTTGATGAATTATGCAGCCCTAATGTTAGAGTAGATCCAAAATTATTAACTTGGTCTCAAGAGACCAGATTATTTATTCCCAGAAGTCTTCATTTAGTTAATATAGGGCTTGGAAACGGCAGCATTTCTTATGTTTTTGGCTACAGCACGTACAGGGTGAAACTGACAATGAAACTGAAACACTGGTCGATATAGTGTTGGAGGATCCACATCTATATATGCATGACAAGTCTACTGATTTCACAGTTCATCAGTAAGAGCGTGAAGGTTGAAGTATCAGAGCAATAGACAGCTGTCCATAAAACAGTGCAATCCACACAACGGGAGACTTAGCAGAGTTCAGAAGAGGACAAACTGTTGGTGCGTGTCTCTCTGGCTCATCTGTGACCAGGACAGCAAGTGTGGAGTATTGAGAGCCACAGTATCCAGGGTAATGCAAGTGAATGCAAGAGTTAGCTGTCTGAAAGAGAGGGGTACTAAATAACATAAAACCACAGCTCTCCAACCTCAACAGTCCTGTTTCCACCAAATCTATTCATCGAAAGTCAGTATTGAGGGTCAGGCTGCTACAGCCACACCTTTGGTCCCTGTGCCAATGCCAAATATCGGTTTCATTGGTGCTCGGCTCAATACCTGGACTGTTTCTGCCCAGAGTGGATCAGTGATGGTTTGGGCTGCAGTATTATGGCATTCCCTATTGTGCTTGATGAACCATTCTGGAGGCTCATGTGCACCCAGTGTTTCAAACATTGAAGGTGCACACAGCAAGACTGTTGAAGTTGAGAAGTTGAACACCTCTCATGACCTGCACAGTCTCTAGATCTGAATATTTTTGAGCCGCTTTGGGGTATTTTGGAGGAGCGAGTCAGGAAGCGTTTTCCTCCACCAACATCACATAGTGATCTGGACACTGCTCTGGAAGAGGAACGACTCAATCCCTCTGGCCACTGTGAAGGACTTCTGCCATTCCCAAGATTGACTGATGCTGAATTGGCCACAAAAGGAAACCTACACTATAATAATAAATTATTGTGGTCTAAAACCAGATGTTTCTGTTTCATTGTCCACACCTGTAGTTCCTCTGTGGATAAAGAGCCATGCATTTCAGGTTAAATCTTACTGTGTGAGATGAAACGGAGGTTTGGCCAGCTCTGATGAGACGCTTGCTTGGCATTTCTCCTGCTCTTTTCTTTGCAAAAAACACTCATCATGAAATGAAAGCTTAAAGGGATAGTTCACCCAAAAATGAAAATCATTTACTCTCCCTCAGGTTGTTCCAAATCTGTACACATTTCTTTCTTATGTTGAACATAAAGGAAGATATTTTAAAGAATGTGTTAAACTGAACGGTTCTGGGGCACCATTGACTTCTGTAGTATTTTTTTTCCTACTATGAAAGTCAGCTGTGCCTCAAAGCACTTGGGTAAAGTTGGTTTTATATTCGCACATTCGGACATCCGTATTCAATAGCCTTGTTAATCACACTACATTGGACATTCAGTGGACATTCACAAGTAAATATGCCATTAAAACAATACTTGCCTATTTTGATCGACTGTGAAAAATGTTGTAAGTTGACAATCGTTGGTTGTCAATATCATGTCGCTGCTTAAAATTCGCAAACATTAATTTATTGCACATTTATTGGAAAGTCTGAATTTATCAGAAGTCCGAATGTGCAAGTATAAAACCAACTTTACCCAAGTCCCCAAAGCAGCCTGGTTACAAACTTTCTTCAAAATATCTTCCTTTATGTTCAGCAGAAGAAAGAAACTCATACAGGTTTGGAACAACTTGAGAGTGATTTAATTTTGGGGTGAACTATCCCTTTAAAGTGAAGGTCTATTATTTCAGCAAGTATATTCTTTTTTATTTTCTGTATTACTTTTGGTACAAGTTCACATGATGTAATACTGGTTCAACATTCTCACCATTGGTTGATCAAAAATCGCCTTTAACTTGAACTTTAACATTTTTATTTGTGTTCCAAGAACCAAATGTACCTTTTCAATTATTCTTTTTCTGCCCTAAACATATCTGGAGACTGTAAATCACCACAAACTTGGCTGAATGGTCCAAAAAATGCAGAGTTACTCAATGAAATGCTTATGTTCACCATTTATAAATCCCAATCCCAGTTGGCAGTCATGATTAAATACATTGCTGTCTAATATATTTAAAACGGAGACAATTTTAAAATAGGCATACCTCTTTTAAGATAATACTATAATATTATAGTAAATATATGAAAAACAATTTATACACACTTATTGAGTGTTGTGGTGGTATGAATAATAAAACAAACCATTTTAACACATAAACTGCAAGCATATCAGTAATCATACAGACAGCTTTTCTCATAAAACCGACACCAGCCTGACATTTAATCATTTTAGTAGCTTATTTTAGTAGGCCTATATTGGCACTCCTTGTATCTGTAAATCAAAAAGTGTTAGAGCCGCTGATCTCGTCTCTCTCTGCTCTCAATAAGGCTTTTATTTTGTAAGGAAACTCCGAAAGCGGAAGTTGTCATTAGCCGCGACTTTCAGACTTTCACATGTTAGCATGCGGCTAACGCTAGTAACGTATACATGACGTCTCTGTTATAAACAAAGTTTGCATTGTTTATCAGTATTGATTAAGTTCACATTCCAGCATATATTGTGTATGTTATGTTGTCAGCAGTGAGTGCTGAAGAAGTGAAGAAGCTCCTCAGTCTTATACAGTAAGACACATGATAATCTGATTCGATTGATCGATAAATCATCAGGGATCGATGATGCAGAAGGACTCGAGGCTGATCAAGACCTCCGCGCCCTCCGTGTCTCAGATCAACGCGGAATATGTCACTCAGGTGAGCTATGATCACTTTATTATGAGAAACACAGTCCTGTTATTCTGTTCATCTGCTCACACTGTGTGTGTTTATATTCTCTCTCAAGCTCTCGAACAAATACTGGGCTCCTCATGTCAAGAACAAACTACCCTTCGACCCTCAGGTGAGATCAGACACTTTCATTAACTTCAGTCTAAAGTGTTTTCAGAGAGAAACAGATCCTCCAAACACCTCTGAATGGATAGAACAGCTTTATCTGCTCAGTGAATATCTAAAGTCTGGCTGATGAACATCTTCTGTTTTCAGGTCATTGAAGACATTTATCAGAATGAGATTATCAAATCAAAGTAAGAATATTCATGTACAGTTCTTGGAATACAAGCTTCCATCGTATTCAGTTATTCTGCTCTATATAAACATCAATAAGAGCTTTTTTTATATGTATATTGACTTTGGTCGTGTCTCTGCAGATTTGCCATCAGAAAGATCATGTTGTTGGAGTTCAGGTTGGTGTTTGTGTCAGTAGTCAGTTAGACGAGTGTTGTGTGTCAGTAGTCTGTCTGTGTGTAGTTCTCTGATGTGATTGTGTCCTGCAGCCAGTACCTGGAGAACTTCCTGTGGGTGAACTACACTCCTGAATCCTCCACCAACAGCTTCCTGATGTCCATCTGCTGCATCGTCAACGAGAAGTTTCGTGAAAACGTTCCTGCCTGGGAGGTGTGTGTTCAAACGCTGACGAGTGACAGTAAAATAAAGACACTTCTGCAGAATAAGATACTTTGCTCACACTTCATACTTTAACTACTGTGTAAAATATTCAGCACAGTGTAGTTGTTGTGTTGGTGTTGAATGGCTCTTTTGAGGTTAGGACAGGTTTGGGTTAAGGTGTGAGGAACGGTGTAGTTACAGAAATTCATTACCAAAGTACACTACCAGTCAAAAGTTTGGAAACATTACTAGTTTAAATGTTTCTGAAAGAAGTCTCTTATGCTCATTAAGGCTGCATTTATTTGATCAAAAATACAGAAAAAAACAGTTATATTGTGAAATATTATTACAATTTAAAATTATGGTTTTCTATTTTAATATAATTTAAAATATAATTTATTCCTGTGATCAAAGCTGAATTTTCAGCATCATTACTCCAGGCTTCAGTGTCACATGATCCTTCAGAAATCAATCTGATATGATGATTTATTACAAATGTTGTGCTGCTTAATATTTTTTTATGATGTGATATTTTTTTTTTCAGGATTCTTTGAATAAAAAGTTAAAAAAGAGCAGCATTTATTTAAATTAAAACTTTTGTATCAATATACACTACCGTTAAGAAGTTTGGAGTCAGTCATTTTTTTCTTTCTTTTTTTGGGAAGAAATTAATATTTTTTTTAAGCATGGATGTGTGAAATTGATTAAAAGGTGACAGTAAAGATTTATATTGTTAGAAAAGATTTATTTTTGAATAAATGCTGTTCTTTTTAACCTTTTATTCATCAGTGAATCCTGAAAAAGTATCACAGGTTATAAAATAATATTAAGCAGCACAACTGTTTTCAACATTGATAATAATCATAAATGTTTCTTGAGCATCAAATCATCATATTAGAATGATTTCTGAAGGATCATGTGACACTGAAGACTGGAGTAATGATGCTGAAAATTCAGCTTTGATCACAGAAATAAATTATATTTTAAAGTATATTCAAATAGAAAACCATTATTTTAAATTGTAATAATATTTCACAATATTACTGTTTTTGTTCTGTATTTTTGATCAAATAAATGTATTTTAAAAGATGAATTAGAGTAGACACATAATTATGTGTAGACAATAATTTAGTTATTATAACTTTATTATTATAAAAATCTTCCTTGTGTGTAAATTGTAGGGCTGTAACGATATGCGATATGAAACTGAAATCGCGATACGCAGGTCCACGAACCTGTATCGCGATGTGAGAAGGCAGAATCGCGACACACCCTTTCCAACTCCCAGTCCAGATCCAATGCTACCACATTTTTAAATTACTATAAGTATTAGGGGTGTAACGATTTATCGTAGATGGTGTGTCTCAATCAGCTCTCTAGTTCAGTAAGTGTTTCGGGCACACATTGAATCTTGCAAGCAGGTTTAAACGTTTCTCATGTCAGTCTCTTGCATGGTCGCGTGAGAAAAGTCGTGGCTTTCTTTCACCGCAGTGCACAGCAACAGCTGTGCTCACAGAAAAGCAAAAGACGCTTGCGATGCTTTGCTTTAAGAAGTTCTGTGGGGCCGTTCACATATTGCGTCTTTTCCGCGTGCAAGTCAGTTATTATTTTCAAATGTAGCCGCGCGGCAGGCGCGCTCATAATGGGATCGACGCGCATGCAATTCTCAACTTCTCAGAATGCCGCAAGCGCACCGCAGGTCGTGTGACAAGAATCAACCGATCAGCTATGGCCTTTCCGTAACAAAACATCAAAAGCTCAGCCGAACAGCTGATCATAGCTGTACATGGTGGTTTTTATATCTCCATCAATATATCTCGTAGTAAAACTAATGCAAGGGCTAGAAATCATTTATCCTTTGCAGAAACATCCTGATCCTCTTGGAGAGCTCAGTTCATGGTTGCATAGCAACGACCGACGCCACGGGAGCGCAAGCGCTTTGGAAAGAAGGAGAAGCGGTGCGGCCGCGCCTTCCACGCGTTTTTAGACGCGATATGTGAACGGCCCCTATTCATAATTCTAAGTTCATGTTAAATTTAACATTTTTTTTCAGTGACAGACAGCCCTATTCAACTGTTAATTTGAATACAGAAGGTTTTTATTACAATTTTATATTTATTTATTTTATTGAAATGTGATCTTGTATGTACAACAAGGAAAATTATTGAAATTTGTTCATGTTTTTTTAATAAATCTTGTTTGAATTTCAGTTTCATTTTGTTCAAAATATCGAGATACGTATCGTATCGTGACCTGAGCGTATCGTTACACCCCTAGTAAATTGAGTTAATATTAACCTTCAATATTTCACTAATGTAGTACCAGCTGTTTAGTTTACAGCATTATTGAGATTTTTTCTCTTGAGAATATTTGCCATGTGCTGTACCTGATATATATCCAAAACAATCCATATTAAATAGAATTGATTGTGAATCTAATCTAACTCACAAGCTTGTGAATCGAAATGGAATTGTGAAATTTGTCAATACCCTAAACACTATTAAAATTAATTTTAACGGTAGAAGACTGTAAACATGCCTTTGTAAATCCTGACAATTTGTCAACGGTAAGTTCATTATGGTGAAAAACTAATAGATCTAATGGACATTTCATGCTTTAAAACACTGTTAAATGTACAGTTTGTGTAAGTGAAAGAGAACAAAGGATCTTATTTACCGTGAAACTGTAAATTCTCACATTTTCACTGAAATAACTTGTTTATTAGTTTTTTGTTGTTGTCAGTGTTATGTACATTAGGGTTTTGTTGCGTCCTGTGTTGTTCAATGAATGTTTATTGCATTAAGTCTCACGTTTGTTACCATGTTGGTGAACACCGTGTGTTGTGTCTCTCGTCAGGTCTTTAAGAAAGCGCCCGCACACTTCCCTCACTTCTTCAGGTGTGTGATGGAGTCGTGTCTGTCGGGCGAGCAGCTCGGCCTGTCTCTGAAGGAACAGACGGTGCTGCTGCTCTTCCTCGATCACTGCTTCAACAGTCTGGTTCGTTCACATGCATCTCACTTCCTGAACCGTTATCAGTCATTGACTCAGAAGTGTGCCACATTACCTGTTGTGTTTCTCATCACTTGGTGGCACTGTTGCTTTGTCAAACAGACTATATATGGTTTTTAACTGCGCTCTAAACTCAAAATATCAGCCCAGGGGTTCATCTTCAGCTCACGGCTGTTTTCATCTATTTTTGGCTTGTGCTGATTTAAGGCGGGGTGTCTCCCGTCCCGTCAGGTGGCACATTTGCATTGTGATGTGATTTCATTGTCTAGTGTTTGTGTGCTGTGATGAAGACTATAGTTTGCTCCATCTCCAGTAAAACAGAACTGTTATTGACTCTTTATCGGTGACGTGTTCTTCACTACAGGAAGTGGACTTGATCCGTGAGCAGGTGCAGAAGCTGGTGTCTCTGCCCATGTGGATGTGTCTGCTGCCGGTGAATATTACTGCATCACACACACTTCCTGTCCCTTATGATCTCTGCTAGGGATGTGCCCGAAGCCTAAATCCGAATTCGGAAAGGCACGGAAAATGAATAATTCATTCTACAGAGCCCCTAAAGGGACACGGTTAGGCTTGTCATATTTGGCCAAACAACACTGTTGTAAAGTACACAATGATAGTCAAAGGTCTCCCTTCATACAACATAAAGGTTTGTGGGTTTAATCAAACTGCATTATATTATATTATATTTAGGGCTGTCAAAATTAGCACGTTAATGCATAATGTTTTCAGTTTAATATGCTAAAAAATATTTAACACCATTAACGCAGCATCCATTTTCTGTCATAATTTGGCTAGCGTTACATTATATGAGCATGCTCTTATTCACGCAAATGCTTTTAAACCATTCAAGCGGCACAAGAAAAATCAAGAACGCGCTGTCTGTGAATGTCGTGTCATGTGACTCACACGACTCTTGTGCACAGAAAGATGCTCGCCAGTATCGAGTTCTCTTTCGCTCTTTAACAAACAATAACACACAGAATTTTGACAAAATGCTTGTTTTGTGGAGTATCCTCATAAGAGCGGTCTTAAATGAGTTAAATAACATCTTAAATGAACTTAAAGAGTTGTGAGAAAATGAGATGAGCGTCAGATCCGTGTCATGTTCGGCAGTGGCAGCTCTTAAAGTGACAGCAGCCTAATAAACCAGTTGCTGTGATGATATCTGTCATTAATGTTCATCAAACAACAAAGATAACAGAGAAAATTGTTAGCTTTAATAAGGATTAATTTATTTTTACTTTATAATTCATGCAGTGAAGACTGTAAAGTGTTTAACTCTATTCAATTTCTGTTTATTTCCTACTTGTTAGGTAAATATGACATTTATTATTATGGGTTTATGTGAAGATTGTTTTAAGTTCACTTAAATTAAAAGTTATTTTTTTAAAAGCCTAATAAATGTTGAAATTGATATCTTTCAGTTATACTGTAATGTTGAATATCTATAATAATGTTTAAATAGATTCAAAAGTAGTTTTAGAATCAGTGAATCTGGCCTTCATTCATAAAAACATGCCATTAAACAAAAATATGCCGTTTCTACTTTAATTTGGAGAGTAACTCTGAAATTATTACAATATAAACATTAAAACTCCACTGTTTTCAATTGCAATTAATTACAGAAAAAATGTGTGATTAATTAGATATTTGTTTTATTGATTGACAGCACTAATTATTATATTATAGTATATTATATTATATTAGGGTTAGTGCCTATTTTATTATAATTTGTTTTTTATATTATATACAATTCTAAGTAAAATAAACCAATGTATTAGGCTTACACTGTAAGTGACATGAACAAAATTCATAATTGATGAATTATTAAAAATGCTGCACAACAGAGTTTACAGTAGTAGTAACTTTAATAATTGCAGTAATAGTGAAATGTAAAAAAAAATCATCATCATCAGATATTTCAGATTCTGTTTCTAGGTCACATCAGTGTGAACTCATTAGCACTCCCATACTTTTGGAAAATGTGGAAAAATTAGGGAAAAAGTTTTAATTTCTAATGAATAATAAATCTCCATGCATTGACAAGACTCTGCTCTGTTTTAGCCACTGTGTTTGTTAGATGTTGGAAACTGACTCCAGGCTTTGTAATCATTTAGACGAGACTGCAGCAGGAGCTGAAGAAGGTCCCCAAACTGCAGAAGTTCTGGAACCTCATTAAAAAGAACTATGAGAAGATGGACCCTCAGGAAATGGAGCAGTAAGACCCCGTCACACCCCATAACCCTGAAACACGTCAGAACAATGTCCTGTGTCTCACGAACTGTGTTTCCACAGAGCTAAGAAGGAGCGCACCTTCCTCGCCGCCCTCATCAAGAAGTTCCTGCTGGTTCTCATGTCCATCCCTGCGTCAGGTAAACCTTCTCATTCAGACTGCCGATATTCCATACTGACACACATGTTGGCTTTGGTTTGGGGTTGGTCAGATTTTTAAGTCTCTTCTGCTCACCAAGGCTGCACTTATTTGATAAAAAATAAATTGAAAACACTAATATTGTGAAATATTGTTACAATAACTGCTTTAACACTGTAAAGTCTGACATATGAAGTAATAATCTAAAAAAAGCCTAGATTTATATTGACCTGCCCTGCTGTCTAGACAACAGCACTGACACCGAAAAACCCATTTCAGCAGTACATATATAGTGCTAGACATTAAGATGGGGCTGATTTCTGATACCCATAAGGCCTCAGTGCTCCTGTCGCCCCTTCAGGCAGTGACTTTATTTCTGCTTTGAGTATCTCTCTGTGTTTTCACCATCCTGTGACGTGACCCAGCTTCAGAGCAGCTGATGCTCGCCCTCGGGCGGCTCTCGCTGCGCTGCTATCACAGGCCGACGCGCCCTCCTCCCATCATCCACCTGTTCAGGCCGAAGATGGGGGGGGTCACGCAAGAGGCCAGCAGCGCGTCCTGTTTATGAGACGATCATAATACTGTCACTCTCTCTCCTCACTGCTCTCCCCCGTACCCAGCATGCCCTGCCCGTCTGTGTGAAATGAGGCGTGTCATCAGTGGTTTAATGTGTGTTTTATGGTTCATGTTGCTCCAGGCTCCGTCTCCATGGAGAAGGTTCACTACTGTGAGAGATTCATTGAGTTCATGATTGACCTGGAGGTACGTTTTCATACCAGCATTCGTTCTGCTACTCTTTTTCATTCCTCTCGTTATCTTTTTTACTGATATTAAAGTCGGCATGAAATGAAAATTCACAATTCATCAATTTTCTAAATGCATGTTATTTATTTGTGCACACGTTTCATTTTTAAACATTTGTTGACCGTAAGTTTTTTTTAGTGAAAAGTGAAAGTCATGATATGGAAGAAAAGATCTGTTGCATTGCGACTAGGGATATAACGGTATTATCAATTTCGTGGTATGGCAATAGCAAAATTGTCTCGCTATTATTGTGGTCACATGACTGTACGAAACGATGCATCTTCTGGGCAAAAAGTTGTTTTTTCAGCCCGGTTCGAAAAACGGTTCTGGTATGATGGCTGGGTGAAGTTCGAGAAGCATATCTTTTAATATCCATATTCGATTAGTCTTTAAAAGGTTGTGTTCTCGATTTCATCACCCACATGATCTAATTCCTAAATGACGATTCGCCCATGTATATTAAACCTTTGACAAAAAATAAAGATCTAGATGCGTGTTCTAGATCATGTTTAGATATGAACTGCTTCACAAACAGTCTTTTCGAACACACAGTGTCATTATGTCTGTTGCATATATTCAGATGATCACAGAAGTGTACAAAAGTTTATTATTCAGATATAAACGCTGATGTTACCGATCAAAACAGAATAAATCACCTTTTGAAAGTAAATGGGTGCTTCAAATAACAACTGTGTCGATTGCATTATTACGCCACTAGGTGGCAACAAATTACTGTTAAAAATGTGTCCATCACTGAATCATTCTTTCAGAAACAAGTGAAGTCTTTATGAATCCCTTTATGAATTCAAACTTGACTGTTTTTTACACTTTAAAATTAATACGTAATCTAAGAGGTAGGTAGATCGTTAGGGTTAGATGTTATAATAGTTGTTACCTTTTTTATATATATAAATATTGCAATAAATACTGTACCGTGGACTTTATACCGAGGTATATTGTTACATCCCTAATCGTGACTTTAATGCGACTTTAGATGTTTGGTGTTTTTGACCTTGCCCGTCTTTGCAGGCTCTCCTCCCGACCCGGCGCTGGTTCAACACAGTTCTGGACGACGCTCATCTGGTGGTCAACTGCCAGCTGTCTCACCTCACCGACAGGGAGAAAGAGGGTCACCTGTTCTGTCAGGTACAGCGCTGAACACACCACAACCACACAATCCAAAATAATCCAGATTAAACCACAGTCCAGATATGGCCTAGTGCAATTATCAAATCACAAAGGCTGTGATTTAATGAAAGAAATGTTCATTTACACCCGATGAATCCTGATAAAAGTCATAGTTGTCTGCTGATATCGATCTGACAGCCTCACATATGACTGTTTCTGTTCTACGTTAATGATTTTTGAACACACACAATGTTTTATTACACTAAACTAATATAATCGTTGTTGTGTGAAGCTGCTGGACGTGTTGAAGTTCTACGCTGGCTTTGAGATCAGTGATCAGACAGGAAACGCTCTCACACAGAAGGAGATGACCACACTGCACTACGACAGGATCACCTCTCTACAGGTAACCTTCACTCCTCAGGGTTCACACGCTCATGGAGAGCATGGCAATATGAGGGAGTTTAATGTGGCCTGGAAAAGTCATGGGAATTTATACAATCTTGGAAAAATCCAAGGAAAAACAGGCAATTTTTTTAGGACTGACCCCTAATAGTCAACTAAATATTAAAGGGTTAGTTCACCCAAAAATGAAAATTCTGTCATTTATTACTCACCCTCATGTCGTTCCACATCCGTAAGACCTTCGTTCATCTTCAGAACACAAATTAAGATATTTTTGATGAAATCCGATGGCTCAGTGAGGCCTGAGCAATGACATTTCCTCTCTCAAGATCCATTAATGTACTAAAAACATATTTAAATCAGTTCATGTGAGTACAGTGGTTCAATATTAATATTATAAAGCGGCGAGAATATTTTTGGTAGCGCCAAAAAAAACTAAATAACGACTTATTTCACTTCAGGAAGATTTGGATCATAAATGAATCAGTGTGTCGAATCAGCGGTTCGGAGCGCCAAAGTCATGTGATTTCAGCGGTTTGACACGCGATCTGAATCATGATTCGACACAGCTGATTCATAACGCTCTGAAGCTTCCTGAAGCAGTGTTTTGAAATCGGTCATCACTAAATAAGTCGTTATTTTGTTTTTTTGGCGCTCCAAAAATATTCTCGTGGCTTTATAATATTAATATTGAACCACTGTACTCACATGAACTGATTTAAATATGTTTTTAGTACATCAATGGATCTTGAGAGAGGAAATGTCATTGCTGGCTATGCAGGTCTCACTGAGCCATCGGATTTCATCAAAAATATCTTCATTTGTGTTCTGAAGATGAACGAAGGTCTTACGGGTGTGGAACGACATGAGGGTGAGTAATTAATGACATTATTTTCATTTTTGGGTGAACTAAAACTTTAAATGTTTTGTTTGTGGTTTTGGTGCCATTTTCATAATGAAACGTTAAATGCAAGGGCATGGAGAAGTCATGGAAATTAAGTGTTTAAAAGAGTGGGACCCTGATTTGTTACTATTATAATATGCACACTGTGCACATTATGCCTATAATAAACACGTAGTATGTAGTATGCTCCTCTCCATCGTTTTTAAATTAGATTTTTAAATGCATCACGACCTTGAACAGCTGATTGAAGTCCACCGGTCTGCTGTTACCTGCAGCACTCAGTTTCACTGCTATCAGCTTTGATGGTGTATCCGTCATCACCAGAGCTCTGTGATACTCATGTGGGTCGTGATGATTCATTGGTCGGTTCTGATGAAGTGTGAAAGGTCTGTGACGGATGTGTTTGTTTTTCAGAGAGCAGCGTTTGCTCATTTCCCTGAGCTCAATGATTTTGCCCTGTCTAATGTGGCGGCCGTGGACACGCGAGAGTCCCTCACCAAACACTTCGGCCATCTCAGGTAAGAGCCTGCAGTACATCGAGCTGTTAAATGTGATGTTATCTTTATAGAGCGAGTGAGATACGGCCCATTACATTAATGGCTTGATGGTCAAGTCTCTTAACTGCAGACAGGGCTCCTGCCATCATGGAAAACATAGAAATATACTGGAATTTTAGAACTGTATTTGTCTATTATTCTTTTGATTAAATAAAAATGTATTAATTTTTAAAAGATAATAATTTATTAAAACTTTAATTAAAGAAATATAGAATACAGAATAAATTATATATTTAGTGCATTATTTAAAAAAAAAAAAAAAAACATAACTACTGCCAATTGTTGTCCTTCAGACACTGTGCAATTTGAAGGCAATGAACATAAATATCTATATTGAATGTGTCTGTGTAGGCTATGCTGTAGAGCTGCACAATTCATCTTTAAATTCGATTCAAACACACACGATCTTATTCATTCACAGCGATTCGTCTCTATTAAAGCTTTCACAAGTATGATCACAGCCATCATTCAGACCTGCGTTCTGATCCAGAGAGAGCAGCTGTCATGTGTGGATATGAAACAGCTTCACAAACGCACAGTCTCTTTATTTCTGTTTTACAATAATTCAAATGATCACAGAAGGACTGAGATAAAAGTTTATACAGTCAAACCAAAATTTATTCAGACACCTTGAACATTTCATTCATTAATTCAGTTTATTCACTATAGTTTAAAAAATGGTAATAAAATATGACAAGATCTCAGAGTTAAATTATTATTAAAAAAATAATCTTAATTATGTCAGATAACACTTGGTCAGGTCCATTTTTGATTTTACTGGTAGTCCACTGTGTGAAGATTTTTTGGGTATAATATGTCACAGTTTACTTTATTTTGCTATCCTCACTTACATAAATGAACTATAGTGTCCTGCACCTACTAGAAAAATATATCAAAAATGTCTGAATAATGTCTGGTTTGACTGTAGTTTGGATATAAACACTACAGCAGCAATCAAAATAGACAATCACCTTTTGAAAGTAACTTGAAGCTTCAAATAAAGAATGAATCATTCATTCAAACTGAGAATTGTGATCTTTGTTTTAAACATAAAAATTGTGGTTCTTAATTAATCGAGAATCGTGCAGCTCCACTAGGCTGAAGTGCAGAAAAGCATTGACATATAAACGTTACATTCACTAAATTAAAGCATAAATAAACGGATTGCTTACTGCTTTAAAGTGGAAGTTAAATTCACTAAATTCAAAATGATAAACAAAAACAAAATGTACAGACTAAATGTGAACTGGTGCAAGAGATTATATGACATTATGCTCATTCAGTGAAGTTTAAAGGAGAACCGTTTGCATCGAGGACGAGCCTTTATGCCGAATGGGAATAATCGTGCGACGTTAACATTTACAGATGAGTATGCAATCATAAAATGTAAGTTATGCGATGAGGAAGGCGTGTCCCGAACACATGAAAGCTTCATAAAAAAAAAGCAACATTTTGAACAAAAAGCTGAGAAAATTGCGTTTTTGATCAAAACACACATGAAGATACGTAACAGCGCCCAGTGAAAACATGAATGGGAAAGAGTTAATACATCCTGAATGTTCTCAGAATACCCTCTTTTCATGTTTGCATCTGTCCAAATCATTGACAAATTATTTTCGTCATAATTTGCATCAACGACATTTTTTCACGGACGAAAACGAGACGATGACTAACTAAAAATGTGTTTTGAATGACTAAAACTGTGACTAAAATCTACTCTAAAAACAAGTTATGCGATGAGGAAAGCGTATCCCGAACACATGAAAGCTTCATTTAAAAAAAAGCAACATTTTGAACAAAAAGCTAAGAAAATTGGCAAAGACTTCGGAATGATCAAAACACAGATGAAGATGCGTAACAGCGCCCCCTACCGCATACATGGATTGCCTGAAAAACTCGTCAATGGTGGGGGAAGAGTTAATGCATCCTGTATGTTCTCAGAATACCCTCTTTTCATGTTTGCATCTGTCCAAATATTTCATAAATCTGAAGGCTACTGAGAACATTATAATGACATTAGTGGCGGATGGATGATGTCATGATGTCTTATATTATCAGAAGTGCAAATGGAGTGTGACAATTTGCTCATTTTATAGATTTAAAAATCCTGCCGACTCAAATGCTTTGCTTTTGCAAATGTCTTTTAAATTGTGAATTGCCGGTCGTTGATTTAAAAAGCTAAACTTTTGTCCAAGTAGTGTATAGTTTTTATAACGTGCAAATGAATGCCTGTTTTCAAGGCTTGTTTCTGAATCCTGTCCTCTTCTGTTCATTTGTGGCTCACTTTTCCCTCTTCATCTCTCTGCAGTCCCAATACCCTCCACCGGGTGTCGGCATACCTGTGTCTCCTGCCTGAGCTTCCTGATGGAGAAGAGACGTCCTACGAGAAAGAGTTTCTTCTGGAGCTGCTGGTAGGCACATCTTAAAATGTGACACAAATTCTCTTTTTGCTCGTTAGGTTCGAGTGACCGTGCTGCCCGTGTCGGCTCAGCTCACTGTGGTGAGAACAGAGCCGTAGTGTCGGGGGACAAACGCGTTAAAAAGGGTTTTGATTGCGATTTGCTACATTAATTTGTTCGCTCTATTAGAGTTTGGCTGCTTTGATTTTCACTCTTACAATGTACTTTATTAAACCTCTATTGGGTATGTTTAAGATGTTTCAGACCCATTGGTGGTCCTGCTCCGGCATGTTTTAATTACTCGCTCCAAATCTCATCAAGACTCCAGCGTTTCCTCTTTAATGCGTTGATGGAGCCGGTGTCAGGCCGGTCATTTGAGTGTTCAGCGTTTCCTTGAGCAGCTGAAATCTGGTTATGTGCATGTGCTGCGGCCAACAATAGAGTCAGAGCAGGTCACAAACCAGATAAAACACTTAATTAAGCTTGAACAGGATAAGCTGCCCCAACACTCCTGATTAATTCATTTGATTTTCTCAAAGCGGCGTCCCACGTGAGTGGCCCGACTCATTTTCTCATTGAAATTGTTTAATGTTTTCTCAGCAGAGTTGCCTCACAGCGTTTGCTCATTTGAATTTTGAACATAATGGAATGGATTTATAGTGTTTAGGAAGTTCAGGAAAAGTTGGACTTTTAAAAGTGTAGTGCGTGTAGCAATTTCCTTTAAGAAAGGCTTTGAGATTGTGGGATTTGCTCGATTTATGATAAGTGACACAAACACACAAGAACATCATTTTGATTGGCGTACAAAAGAGTGCTGGAAAACACGTTTACATTTGTACTTGTTTCAAAACACGCAAAAGCTAGTTGTGATGCTGTATGCCTCTTTAAAATGTTCATGGGATGCGATTGGCCCCTTGCGCTGTGAGATATGCAGCCTACATTTGGCCATCTGCTGTGTTTGAAGGGTAAACCATCATGGCACAGCGGGCAGATGATTTGGTGGTTCATGGAGGAGCTGGCTGAGAGGAAACAAACCTCATGAAATCTTTCTCACTTATGTTCAGGTGTCCCACCACGAGAGACGAATCTCCCAGATAGAACAGCTCAACCAGATGCCTCTGTACCCCACCGAGAAGATCATCTGGGATGAGAACATCGTCCCCACAGAGTACTATTCAGGAGAAGGTGGGCGTCTTTGCAGTTCACTTCGCATCACTGTAATAATTATACCATATACTTTTGCATCAGTGGAATTAAATTAAAAGTTCAACAAAAAATTATTTTACTACTTTACCCTTTCCTAACCTGTATCACTTTTTTCATTCTGTGGAACACAAAAAGAGACATTTTGGAGAATGATCAGCTCTTTTCCATACATCAGAAAGATGCCCATATGACTATACAAATGATCTTTTTGTGTTTGGCAGTAACATGCACATGTTTAAGTCATTGTTCACTGATAATCTTCCTCTCCACCAAAGCTCTTAGAGCTCATTTGAATATGTGCCAAGCATGACATCATTAACACAAACTTCATTGGTGCAAATTATAAAAAGCTATGTGACGATTTTTTTTAAATTCCTCTTTTCTGTGTGCTTGGGTTTGGAGTAGGGCTGCACGATATATCGTTTTAGCATCGAAATCGCAATGTGTGCATCCACGATAGCGCTTCACAAGATGTGTGATGTCTAGACTCTAGTGTAGGGATCGTTAATCCAGACGGACCAGACACCACGGTTAAACACGCAGGTGATTCTCTGATTAGTTGCAAAGTTTATATTATAAACCATTATAAATTAGAAACCATTGGCATAAAAGAGAACTCAATTCTGAATGTGCAGCCGTTTTAAGTACACACACACACACACACACACACACACACACACACACACACACAGAGCCACGTAGATGCACGTTGAACACTGAAAGCCATTCTCTTATGCGTCTATTTGTGCCTGAACAGACACATATATGCAAAAACAATTGTGAAAATGCATGCAAAAGATCGACTATCCTTGTAAACAATTGATTATGGCTTAGATGAACGAAACAACTGATGAAAAAAAAAAAAAAAAAAAATGAATGTGTAACAGTATTTTGGGTCCGCACTGCGCTTTCTGTGTCATGAATGTTAATCAAGCAACAAAGCACAAAGAGAAAAACTTTTGTAGTTTTAACAGATTAATTATATTTCATTTATACAGTGAGACTATGCAGTATTATTTTACATTTGTTTATTCAATTTCTGTACCTGAATGCTGTTAGTGCTTTATATTTTTCAGATATATCTATTTTTCATTTGTATCTTTGTTCTATTATATTTATCTATGCTTGTAATTTGTTCATTATTTTCTATGCGTATTCACAAAATCACCCCAATCATCCTAGAATGATTATTCTTTATATAGAGCTATTCAAGTCATCTGGTGATTTTTATTTATATCGCAATATATATCGCAGAAAAACAAAATATGGCAATGTCCAATATCTTGCAGCCCTAGTTTGAGTGATAAGTACATTTTTCATTTAACTTTTCCTGTATCAATATCTGATTCTAAACTATTAACATTTTAATAGTGATGCATCCGAAAATATTCGGCCGAAAATTTATTTTTGGTTGGTTTTGGAGGACTGAAATGATTGACTGGCACTGTTTAAATGTTTATATTTTAACAAAGAATTGGAGAAACATAATTTATGTAATTTAAAAGTTGAAATAAAAACGGCATTCTGTGCAATTTAAAATATTTTATAGACAAATTATTTATATACAAGTTTTTATTCGAGTATTGGTTTTTAAATTAATTTATATTGATTATTGCATAATTTTTATTTGCATTTTTGGCTAAATGAAAACTTTAATTTTGGTTCAAATTTAATTTTGGTTCTTTACTATATTTCAAGCTTTAAGTGCAAAAAAACCTAAATAATGAGTAAAATATCTAACGATGTTTGTTGTTGTGTGTGAATCTGAAGGTTGTTTAGCTCTACCGAAGCTGAACCTGCAGTTTCTGACGCTGCACGACTACCTGTTGAGGAACTTCAACCTCTTCCGACTGGAGTCCACCTATGAAATCCGGCAGGATATCGAGGACGTAGTACTACGGATGAAGCCATGGTTTGTTCTCAGAGTCAAACATTTTTAACAATCTTATGTCCTGAAGTGACAACATAAAAAACAGTTTAAAAAAACATACTGAAGTGTATATGTGTAATTGATTTAGGTGTGTGTAGCTGGCATTGTGCTCTTCCGGGTTCAGAAAACTGTCCTCCATAAAATGCTCTGTACACAAGCTAACGTTTGGGTTGTACTGATCAGGCAAAGCGTTGATTATAAATCTTAACCACTGATTCCTGACATGACCACAACACTACAATTGCTTCTTTCTTTGTGTATGCCTTTGGGGTGGGAATTTATGCTAATATGCCACAATGTGACGTAGACATTCCCGGAAGTAATATCTGGACTTTGAAGAATGTGTTTTTATGATTGTCATGATACATCTCTTTGTGGGACACTATTTTATTTTACTATTATAGCTACTAGATTTGCAGATCTTATACATGCACAGACAGATCAATTACACTCTGAAGGAAAAGGAAAACATTATAAAGCATCATATGACTCCTTTAATGCTGTAGCTTGATTCATCACTTCATAGCATAGCAGGGCTCTGAGACTAAGATGGTAGCAAATACATAATCTAAAAAAAAATGATATCATCCGCGTCAGTGTTATATCTGATTCGTGAACAAATGACTCTTTTGAACAGTAAATGAGTCCCTCAAAAAGATTCAGCCTCAAATGAGCCATTTGAATCCAAGTGAATCATTCGGATCAGTTACTGACCAATATTTCGTTTTAAGAGCCAGTGTCTCCATCATTTAGAGTTCAGTCCACTGGGGAATCAATGTTGAAAGTCTTTTGAAAGTTATTCTCACCCAAAATCAAGTCTTTCACTCACTTTTTTTTTTGTGTGATCTTCTGTGAAACTCAAAGGCAGACGTTTAGCAGAATGTTGACATTCTGACCATCACTGTCAAACTCCAGAAATGATAAAAACACCATAAAAGAAGTCCATTTGATTTGTGTGCCATTTATGCTGCAAGTCTTCTAAAGTCACATGATAGCTTTGACAAGAAGTTATTCAATGATAGTGTATTTATTCAAATGTGGTGAGATTTTCTCTGAATAACCTGCATTTTCTCACTTCAGAAGACTTGAGATGGTTGTTTTTAATGATTTTGGGAGCTTGACGACCACAGGTCAGCGTTGACTTCACTGTATGGAACAGAACAGCATGAACATCCTCATTCCTGATATTGTGTGCTAACGCTGAGGGTTGTGTCACGCAGGCAGTCGGAGTATGGAGGAGTGGTGTTCGGAGGATGGGCTAGAATGGCACAGACCATAGTGTCGTTTTCTATCGTGGAGGTGGCCAAACCAAACATCGGAGAGAACTGGCCTGCCCGTGTCCGTGCCGACATCACCCTTAACCTCAACATCCGAGATCACATCAAAAACGAGTGGGAGGGTAAACGGCTCTTTCTCTGTCTCTGCACAACCACTCAGAACACCCCTGCATTAACTAAAACTAAAAATACATTTAGGCCCGGTTTCACAGACAGGGTTTAGGCTAAGCCAGGATTAGGCTTTATTTCAATTAAGGTATTTAAGTAGCTTTTATAAACATACCCTAGAAAAAACATTACTGGTGTGCATCTTGAGACAAAACAACGGCTCTTGACATTTTTTAAGATATGTCAGTGCAAGTTACTTTCAGTTAAAGCAGCTCAAACATGCATTTTAGTCTAGGACTAGCTTAAGCCTTGACTGTGAAACCGGGGGATAATGTATAAATATATAAAATGAAAACAGAAAATAAAATCTATTAATAAAACCACTTACACAAACGTCACGGTGAAATCATTACGCTCACTTCATCCTTCAGTCTCTTCACATCATGGTTGGTTCTTGCAGGGCTGCGGAAACACGACGTTTGCTTCCTGATCACGGTGCGGCCCAACCTGCCGTACGGGACCCGCTTTGACCGCCGGCAGCCGTTTGTGGATCAGGCTGGTCTGGTGTATGTGAGAGGCTGTGAGGTGCAGGGCATGCTGGATGATAAGGGCCGCGTCATAGAGGAAGGTAAGACTGTTCTCTGAGTTTAGTCAGCATACAGATCGTCAGTGGCTCCTGAGCAAAAGTCATAACAGATTCGCAACGCATCACATAAAAAATGTATACGTTTACATGTGCATTTTTAGAATTTACGTGCATCTTTGCATTTCTATCTAGCGTTTTTTTTTTTTTTTTATGCAATATCCCAAAATGTGCATAAAAATAGCTGGATGGAAACATAGCTATTGAACAATTCATTTTACCGATTCGTTAATGGACGGATCCATTAAGTAACAAAACACTGCTATGTGTTGCTCAGAGATGCAAAACAGTTCTGCTGTGGCTTTGTTTGGAAATATTTTCTTCTGTGAAAAAGAGCAAAACAGGCAATATTGTTTCTGAAATGTGAACCACTTAATTGTTTATTAAACTGTTGCATAAAATCATTATCGCATTTGCAATTGTGCAACTTTGTATATAATGAGTAGGGTGTTTTAAGCTCTGAAACTTGCAGGATGTTTTAAGGGTACAAAGACCTCTTATATGTCAAAAGATCAGTGCAAATTTGATTTCTCTCATCATGACCCCTCTAATGCATCCTTGCTGAATAAAAGAAACAAATCTGACCCCAAAATTTAAATGGTTCTGTATATAATTTTTTTAATTATCTATAATGTGTTAATATGTCTAGAGGAGGGGTGTGTGGATGATATTCTTTCAAGACATTGTAGGAGAGCGTTGGACCCCCACGGCGCATGAACACAGCTCTGACCCGATAAGACGAGTGATAAATCCATCATCTGGCCCGAATCTCTCTCTCACATTGACCGCAGGCCGTCCTCATTGCTGGACCTTGGGAATGTGGTCTAGAATCGCGGGTCATTTCTGTTCCAGTGATTTCAGTTGACAAATGAAGCCCAATTTAGACGGATTAGTGCTTTGTCCTGAATATTTATTTCCTTCATTACAATTACATTTATTCATTTAGCAGAGGCTTTTATCCAAAGCAACATTCGATTACCCCGTGACTCTGATTTATGGTTTCATAGTCAAACAGATTACTGTATTCTTACAAGATTGAATGTGCGGTTCACTTGGCTTTCAGGACATCTGTTTTAAATACAAAGATGTGATGTATTGAAATTATTGTTTTCTGATGCTTGCACCAAGGTCCTGATCCGAAGCCCAAACTCAGAGGTGACACCAGGACGTTCCGGGTCTGGCTCGACCCAAACCAGTACCAGCAGGACATGACCAACAGCATCCAGAACGGAGCAGAAGACCCCTATGAGACCTTCAATATTATCATGAGACGCAAACCCAAAGAGAACAACTTCAAGGTCAGAAAACCAGACTGCTGGCCTAAAACAAGAAATATGAAAAATAAAATAAATAAACATTAACTGAAATGAATTGTTAATGGTTTTAATTTTGTATTTTATTTAATGTTTATTTATTTTATTTAAATTAACGAAAAATTGTATATATATATATATATATATATATATATATATATATTACTAAATTTACTAAAACTGAAATATTTATAAGTGAGCACCACTTGCAGTCGGGCAGAAATGAGATATTGCTGATTGAATAACATCTAAAATAATGATTCAGTCATCCACAATTATCGAAAAATAATTCCTTATTTCCTTTTTTTTCTTGCAGGCTGTGCTTGAGACCATTCGTAACCTCATGAACACAGAGTGTGTGGTTCCCGACTGGCTTCACGACATCATTCTGGGTTATGGAGACCCCGGTAGTGCCCATTACTCAAAGATGCCAAATCAGATTTCCTCCCTGGACTTCAACGACACCTTCCTGTCCATCGAGCACCTGAAGTCCTGTTTCCCCAATCACACGGTGAAGGTGACGGAGGAAGATCCTGCTCGACAGGTCCCGCCTTTCAGGTCAGAAATCGGCATTATTGGATAAACGCTGTGTGTGTTTTAGAGTTTGTTCTTTGCTTCTATTTGTATTTTTATTGTGTGTATTTTTTATAGGCTACTTTTTAGAAGTATTTTTAGATTACTTTTATTCAGCGAAGATACATTAAATGGATCAAAAAGTGACAGTAAAGACATTTATAATGTTTTAAAAGATTTCTATTTCATATAAATGGAACTTTCTATTCATGAAAGAATCCAGAAGAATATGTATCACAGTTTCCACAAAAATATTCAACACTGATAATAATCATAAATGTGTATTGAGCAGCAAATCATCATATCAGAATGATTTCTGAAGGATCATGTGACACTGAAGACTGGAGTAATGATGCTGAAAATTCAGGAATAAATTACACTTTAATATATATTCACATAGAAAACAGCTGATTTACATTGTAATAATATTTCACAATATTACTTTTGAACGGGAGTGTATGTGGACAATTTGTACAAGGTTTATTGAAATTGTGTCTCTTCTGTACCAGAATCCGATTCCCTGTGCAGAATGTGAAGGGTAAGAAGCGTAAAGCAAATGAGGAGGACACACAGGATGAGGAAGATCAGACGCTGGTGGTGGAGCCTCATGTGATTCCCAACAGGGGGCCGTATCCCTACAACCAGCCCAAGCGGTATGTGGAGGTCATGCTCACAGTCACAGCCACTTCATCATGACCGCATCTGTCCGGCTCTTTCTTCAACACCTGGACAGTGTAATAACTGCCTGTTATGGAAAGACTGACATTTGTGTCCACTTCAACAGAAACACCATCCAGTTTACACCAACCCAGATTGAAGCCATCCGTGCAGGGATGCAGCCAGGCCTCACTATGGTAAGAAATCTCCTGCTACACTTTTTATTTAGATTTATTTTTTTCTTCCTGCTCTTTCATTTTTATTTCTCCAGTCTTCAGTGTCACATGATCCTTCAGAAATCATTCTAATATGATGATTTGATGCTCAAGAAACATTTCTGATTATTATCAATGTTGAAAACAGTTTTTTTATTTAATATTTTTGTGGAAAACGTGATAAAAAAAGAAATTGATACTTTTATTCAGCAAGGTTTCATTAAATTGATCAAAAGTGACAGCAAAGACATTTTATAATGTTACAAAAGATTTCAGTCTTTCTTTTGATCTTTCTGTTTATCAAATAATCCTGAAAATGTGTATCACGGTTTCCTCAAAAATATGAAGCAGCAAAAAAAAATTTTTAAATAATATTTCACAATTTCACTGTTTTTACTGTATTTTTGATCAAATAAATGCAATCTTGATGAGCAGAAGAAACTTTTTCAAAAACATTAACAAATCATAATTATTCCAAACTTGTGACCGGTGTTGTGCAGTATGATCCTCCCAGAAAGATATTAGTCTGTCACTGCGGTTACCCGTATATCTATCAGCTGGTTTTGAATCTGTAATTGAAATGTCTCAGTCTCTTTCTGTGTGTTTATGTAAATGTAAGGCTTTTAGTCTAAAACATGTGCTGAAGTTAGAGCGGGTCAGCGAGGGAAGAGGAACGGTCAGCTCTGGCAGGGAAGGATCAGTCATCAGCAACAGTCTCTTATCAAATCATCTAATCGCTCTTTCCCTCGGCTGTAGGTTGTTGGTCCTCCCGGCACAGGAAAAACAGACGTGGCTGTTCAGATCATCTCCAACCTGTACCACAACTTCCCCGAGCAGAGGACGCTTATCGTCACACACTCCAATCAGGTACGTGACCAACACTGTCACCGAGGGAGTTCATCGCTCATGTTCAAAGCTTAGCATTCAACCAAGATTAGGGTTTCCTAACTCGCAACATCTATGAGTTGAAATGAATATTTATTTTCTGTTGTTTCTGGATATGTGTGTGTTTGTCTTGTTCAGGCTCTGAACCAGCTGTTTGAGAAGATTATGGCGTTAGACATCGATGAACGGCACCTTCTGCGTATGGGTCATGGAGAAGAAGAGCTAGAGACTGAGAAAGATTTCAGCAGGTGCAGATCTCACACACACACACACACTCTCTCTCTTAATGTTTGCCAAATCAGTTCAGATTTACTGTCGGGTTATCACGAGGCATCAGTTGTCCCAGATGTTTTGAACCATAAACTATGAAAACATGCTGTTACTTTCAGAAGTCGAGGTCCTTTCCAATCCAAGCTTTTAATTGCATTCTATTGACATCAAATATCACTCACATTTGACCCATGAACTGACGAGTTTCTGAGGTAATAAGGAAAAAGCAGCAAAATAACATTGATAAAAGCAAAAAGTGCATGAAAATGTACGCTTTGAAGATACTGAAGAATCCTAATGTTAACATGACGTATCAAGAACATTTTTGAACGTGAGAAATGTAAGCAAAGGAGATATCAGAGGTGCTGCTTTCTAGTGGAAATGTTTGAACGTTAGACATGTGATATACCTTATACAGCATTAATGTTTTATCCTGTGTGCAGTCCAGACTCTTGTCATTTCATTTCTACATGTACAAAAACTTGACAGTGTCAACGTTTCACTTGCATTTGCAACTAAAAATAGACACGAGCATGTGTGTGAATAAAATAAAAGTCCCTGCAGGTCCTTGAAAAGTATATCAGTTTTATGAAATTTAAGGTCATAAATCGTCCTAAATATTTTAAATGGTGTAATAAAAGTCTTAATTTTCATTTTAAGAGGTCTTCAATTTGGGTATGGAAAAACAAGAATCACAATACAGTGTAATGTGATTATTAAACTTTAAAAACATGCAGCTCTCCCATTTATTTAATTCAGTCATAATATTTCTTTAAAGTAAAAATTATGAATACCGCACATTTATTTATCATTTTACTATTGATGAATGATGACAATGTACACTTTATGGTGTTTATATTGTAATAAGTTGTGGCTGGTTGTAAGAGGGCATGTTTTATCTCCCTCATCTTTTTGAATGAGCAGCTGGCATTAGTAAAGACATTTCAAAATAAGAGTCCCAGTGCATTCCAGACTTGTTTATAATTAAAAAGTCCCATGTTATGCATTATATGATATGTTTTTGTTGTTTTTCCCCCTTTATTATTATTATTATTATTATTATTTTGGTTACACAATAAACTGTATCATTTAATTCAGTGTAATTCCTGTCTGGTCCATCCAGTCACAGGAAGACTGAACTTTATTTAAGACACATTATTCAGTATATACATTCTGCTAATATTGGCACAATAATCTGTTTATTACAGTTATTTAAAACTGTATACAGTTTAAAGCAGTTCTATAAATAATTACGAAATTCAGTACGGTTTAAAGCTAAAATATTTTAAAAACCTTTGTATTCTAATTTTGCTCGCAAATGTCTCCTTAAATCCTTTTATTTAAGAAAAAAACATTATTGATCAATTTTCATTGTACCCTTAAAGTTTCTAAATTTTTCAACTAAGTTATTCAGCATACTGTGGGAATGGTAAGCGTCCAGCCCTGTTCTTGTGTTGTGTCGAGTATTCAGTGTGCTCTCCTCTGTGTCAGGTATGGGCGAGTCAACTATGTGCTGTCCCGCCGTCTGGAGCTGCTGCGAGAGGTGGCGCGTCTGCAGGAGAGTCTGGATGTGCCCGGTGATGTGTCCTACACATGTGAGACCGCCGGACACTTCTACCTCTACCAGGTACCCATCACTCCCCTCTCAACATCATCTGCTTCCCTTTGACTCCACTAACTAGCATTAGAAGTAATAGTAGTAGTGTTAATCAGATTGTGCAGTCATAGTTTTGATGATCTGTTGTGCGATTTTACTTCTTAACTTGTGTTAATAACCAAAAATGGGGTATTTAGCTGTCTCACATTTGTTAAGAAAAAGGTGGATAAGATGGTATAAAATAGTATAAGATCTTCTAGACCTGTAAAAGACGTAAATATAATCAAATCTTTGAATTCACATGAATATACATTTTCTTACATATACATTTTTCTAGTTAGGGTTAGCGCTAACACATTTTATCAGGTAGAAAAAAACCCCAAAAAACCTTATCCTTATATTTTGAAAACAAAACTAGGGCTAGAAGGCCTTTGAATATTGTTGTGTGTGATGGGGGTCCTAGTCAAGAAGCACTGATGTGTAAATCTAGGCAGGCCTGCTTTCATTTGTGTTCATCTTATCTCTCTCTCTGTGGTTCGATCCATCACGCTGTGGTCGGTAGATTCATATCAGAGCCCCGGGGGATCCGTACGGGCCATTAGCTCCGATCCCAGAGATTAGTGTGGCGCGTGATGCACTAATTAAGTGTGGGTTGTGACAAGGCTGTCTGTCCAGTGATGCGCTGTTAATGAAATCCTCAGGCGCTGATCTTATCTGTCTGTCTCTCGTGTCGTAGGTCATGTCTCGTTGGGAGGAATACATGAGTAAAGTGAAGCCAAAGCCCAGCCGGGAGGTGCAGGTGGAGGACGTGGCGTCGCACTTCCCCTTCCATAAGTACTTCTCCAACGCGCCTCAGCCGGTGTTCAAGGGCCAGTCTTACCAGGAGGACATGGACATCGCTGAGGGCTGCTACCGCCACATCCGCAAGATCTTCACCCAGCTGGAGGTAGGGCTGGACTAGAGCTGAAATTATATTATTAATTATGTTTAGATACTTCGATTCGATTAGATTTGATTGATTCAGAGGGTAGTTTCAGTTCTTTTATTAGCAATAATTGTTATATTAATAATCACAATATCATTGTTTTTGTTATTTTGTCTTTATTATTAAAAAGAACAAAGATGCAAATAACAAACAGTGGAACAAATACAATATAAGAAACAAATTAAATTAACAGTGCTTTACTTTTTTCATTTTACATCTATTTAACAGAAGCATTCAAATAAGAAATAATACAGAAATTGAATAGCTTATCAGTTTCAAATAAATTATTATTAAAGCTACAAAAGTTATTCAGTCAATGGCAGCGATTTATTCCCGCCAGCGTCATATTGAGTTCTCTTTTGCGCTTGAATGGACAAAAACACACAAA
This sequence comes from Ancherythroculter nigrocauda, assembly GCA_036281575.1. NCBI lineage: Eukaryota > Metazoa > Chordata > Actinopteri > Cypriniformes > Xenocyprididae > Ancherythroculter > Ancherythroculter nigrocauda. Next base: position 7,881,198 of record VTFQ01000019.1, on the reverse strand, counting down.
ATTGGCAAAATATCCTAGTAAGCAGTAGGGGTGTAAATCGGACAGCTCATCACGATACGATATGATATCGATTCTGTCAGCCAGCGATACGATTTGCCGATACCTCAAAAAATTCCACGATACGATTACGTTTCGATTCGATTCAGGGCTATATCGATCGATTTATCGATATTTAGATATTATGTGCCAGGTTTATACAACGAGTTATATTTTTATTAACTCACAACCACAACCAAAATTGATAACATGAACTTTTTTATTCTCTTTTTTTATTATTATTATTACACACCCTCTATTATTATTATTATTACACACCCAAAATTACAGTTTTTTTTAAATAAATAAAAATAAATGACTCACAAAGTCACATAAAATAAATCAGGCAGGCAGATTGTATGGTGAGAAAACGGAAATGCGCGCTTTGGCGGAAATGCGGACGTTACATGAGGTTGCGGAGGGTGTCAAAATAAAGGTACCTCATATCGATATTATAAATGTGGCATCGATGCATCGTATCGTTAGACGTTTGATCGATGCATCGATCCATATCGATGTATCATTACACCCCTAGTAAGCAGTAAGCACAGTCTTAAATGACTTAAAAGTGTTTAATGAATATAAAGATTTGTTAGAAAATCAGATGTGTGTCAGATCTGTCATGTGCTTCAGCTCTTAAAGTGACAGCAGCCTAATAAACCTGCTGCTGTCTGTCATTAATGTTCATCAAACAACAAAAGACAAGGAGAAAACTAGAGATGCACCGATTGCAATTTTCTTGGCTGATTCCGATTTCCGATTTTTTTTTGTTAGTGAGATCGGCCGATTCCGATTTTCTTTCTAAGAACTATAATTGACAACATATACAAACAAAAATCTACTTTTCTTCAATGCAAAGTTTCATTTTCATTGAAAAAAAAAAAAAACAAGTAAAAGTCCGTAATAAAATAGAAACAGCTCAAATAAATGCAAGTTTTTTGGGTTAACTGGGTTTCTATTCAGGTAAGAAATACTACAGAAATTAAAGTAATCAAATGTAAAATGACACATATTCAGTGTTATCTTACATTGGTTACCTTAATTTCTGTAGTCTTTATTGTAAATATTAATACAGATCAATTCTTACCATTAAAGTTATAAAACATATTCAGTCAAGAGCAGAAAGTGATTTTCTTTGTCTTTTGTTCTTTGATTAACATGACAGACAGCAGCAGGAATATTGGACTGCTGTCCCTTTAAGAGTCTATGAACTGTGTTCAACGGACCCAATACTGTTACACACGACATGGGTTCACTTTCTTAGCTATTTAACGATTCAAAACTGACTGTTTATCTGTATACTCGCCAAGATTGCCTGTGCCGCTGGTTTTGACATACTTTTGTATGTATTTGACAGTTCAAGCGCATTATGCTACTCGTTTTGGTACTTGTGAGTCTGTTTGGCTTCTGTCTCTGTTTGAGACTGAGCGCGGCTTGTTCACTTTACTAATATAGATCAGTGGTGCATGTGCTTTTGGTGTGAGTGCGAAACCTGCGGGAATGACTAAAATTTATACGCATTAAGCACTATTTAACCGGAGCGAATGAGACGAGTGAGTGAGGCGCCCCGTGACAGAGAAGAGAGCGAGAACGCGCATTTGACATTATTACCTGGTACCAAAAAAGATCGGCTCGGAATCGGTAAGAAGTGAGACTGATCGGCCAATCACAGATCCGGGCCAATCATGAGGAAAATCGGCCGATTCCGATCCCTGGCCGATCAATCGGTGCATCTCTAGAGAAAATCACTCACTGCTCTTGACTGAATAACTTTTGTAGCTTTAATAAGGATTTATCTATATTTAATTTATAGTTTATGCAGTGTTTGATTATGCATTTTCTGTATATTTACCTGTTAGACCTACCTGAACATCTTAAAACACTGTTTAAAAGGTTACATGGGTCTAAAACAATGAAAATAAGAAGTTTTTTGTGCCTTTTAGCAGGGCAGGTAAATCTCTGTAAACTCTGGGGAAAACCCCTCAGTGTTGAGCCCTGATATATTAAGAAGGTACAGCTAAACGTGACATTTATTACACAGGGTTTATGTGAAGATTGATATTTTTTTTTAAAGCCTGTTAAATGCTAAAATTGATAGATTTCAATTATACTACAATGCTGAATGGCTATAATTAATGGAGAAAAATAAATCCATTTAATAGAGACATCAGTATCAGTGACACTGGCCTTCATCCATAGTGCTGAGGAAAAAGATGCCATTAAACAAATATTTAAATATACTGTCTACATTAACTTGGAGATTCAAGGTATTGCGATATAAAAATATATGAAAAACTTTAATGTTAGATGTGATTAATTACAATTAACTAAAAATGAGTAATTGTTTTTTTTTTTTTTTTTTTTTTTTTTTTTCAAATGATTAACGGCACTAATTATAATACATATATTTTTAAAGACAGTTACTCCAGCCAGCATTTTATAAATGCAAGAATGTGTCAGACTGCTGGCATTAAGTCTGATCCATTTTGCAGCTTATTCTGGCAAAGATCTGAGCACAGCGACAGTGTGTTTTGTTTTTAAGTGCCTTTTAGATAAGGGACGGTTTGTCTGAAGTAGATAATATATAATAGTACAATGAAAAAGACAGTGGGGGGTAAATAATTTATTATATAAATCAAAATTAATGTAGTTTCAAGCAGCAAATACAGGGAAATGCACAACAGCAGGTCTGTTATAAGTCAATTTAATACACTGCATCCCTGATGATAATTTAACAAAAAAAAAAAATGGAATTGAAAAACGTGTAATGTTATTCCTCATTACTTTTGCCAAATTGACATGGTATTGTCAGGGAATGTTTCCATGCAGAGTTTCACATAATCATGCTGAAGCGAGATCCTTTAGTGACTTGTCATCAAATTTGACTCAAGGACAGTTGGGTATATCAACACTTTATCTAAAAATCACTCTTTTAATAACTTTTGACCAGCATAGTCTGAAGATAATCTGACCCACATTTGGAGAAGATCCGATAAACGCTGCTGGAGAAGTTTGCTTTTGCTTTGGTGAAATTCAAAATGGCGTACGCAATGGGTTCATTGTGCTGATCGGTGAAACACAGGAAACCAGGCTAATAACAATAGGCTTCAGATGAGCCATGGTGCTATCACTTTCATCACAATACACCAGTGCATTTGTGTAACACAATTCAAAATAGAGGACCTATTATGCCCCTTTACAAAGTCTTGATGTTGTTTTTGGGCTCTACTACTCTATTTTCCTCATATTCTCCATTGTTGCAGCTCCTCTCTTCCCAGTCTGTCAGTAACGCTCTGTTTACTTCCTGTCTCTATGAAGCCCCTCCTTCTGAAAAGCACAATGTGCTCTGATTGGTCAGCTGGAGCAGTGTGTTGTGATTGGTGTTTGGGAAATGCCCCGCCCCTTACCATAACCGCCAGTTTCAACACACTACTAACTAACTCAACCAGGCCCCGCCCCTTTATTCTGCGCATGAATTATTCAAATGAGGAATATTGTGAAGAAACTCTAGATGGAGTTCAGAAACACTGACACTGATGTAGAGAAGAACTCTTCATGCTCAAACAGCAACATTACACACTAAAGACAGATGAAGATGAGAAAGAAGCGTATTAGGTGCTCTTTAAATACATAGTTTGCTTTGAACAGAGTGTGGTGTGAGCTCAAGGTTTGTTTGTCCATCAATAATGACCTCCCTCCCCTCCTTTAAGGCCCATTATTCTGGGACGCCCCCTTCTTTGATGTTGATTTCTCATCCTTTCATCCTTTGTGTTCATCTGCTGACAACAAAGACACGTTCCTGTAATAAAGTTGTGCGTCACAGCCACATTGCTGCTGTGCGTGTGTGTGTTTGTGTGGGCATCACTGTCCCTCGGCCGTCACCGCTGAAGACTCAGGGTTAAAACATGGCCTCATCAATATTGAATGCTTTGATGGGTTTAATATTAATGCAGAAGCGCATCAAATATTCATTTCCCAATGGACACAGTCCTGAAAATATCCAGCTGGGTTAACCTCTCTTCACTGCGCTGATCTGAGCCACTATCGAACAGAAACCGATACTCAATATCTGAGTGTGAGAAGAAACCAAAGATGCCGTTTCTAACAAATGACAGGAAGTAGAAAGAAACACAATCTCCTCGGCTGATGTTTAAACACCAACATCACCTTGTGAAATTAATAGTCATTTAAAATATTGTGGTGAATCTTACATGTTAATAAAGTCGGCTGTATTATATTGGATATACACATTTCTAAGACCTCGAAATTATCAAATTATAAAATTGAGCATTTAAATATCATCTTTCTGAGACATATTTTTGCCATATATTGATATTTATATGCATTTTATGTAAGTACCTGCTGTACTGTTATAAAGATCTCACTGATTTACAAGAATCTGCACCAAATTGCATGTTTTCACTGAGAATATAATAAAATTGAGCTTCATATTCTCACTATATCAGACTATATGTGCCATAAAAGCATGATGTATTAAATACGATACACGATACTCAACAAAAAACACATGCAAACTTTACATTTTGTCTAAAGGTTCACTCTTTGCATGCTGTTTTTACTCTAGAATGGTATATACTTGGTATATTAAGGGATTTTTGTGTGATTCGAGTAAAACGAGCCATACGTTTAAAAGTGTGTTTGTCTGTGGATTTAGCACTGAGGTGTTCATCAAGGCATCTTCTCTCCTGCAGGAGTTCAGGGCGTTTGAGCTGTTGCGCAGCGGGCTGGACCGATCCAAATACCTGCTGGTGAAAGAGGCCAAGATCATCGCCATGACCTGCACACACGCCGCCCTCAAACGCCATGACCTGGTGGAGCTGGGCTTCAAGGTATCAGTGGGATGCCATTCACTAGCAGATTAGTTAGACCAGTTTTAAAACGTTTCAAGACATTTTTGATTGGGTGACATCAAGCATAAACAATGCATTTGACAAAGACATGATCAATAAAGGAAGCATGAACAGTCATCATCAGCAGACAAATGTTTCCAATTTATCTCTAGCTTTTATCACTATTATTGTAAAATTTGTTGGAAAAAACATGTCCAAACATTTGACTTAGTGCATATGTCACTAACAATATGAATTGGTGTTGTGAAGCAGTTCTTTAATATGATCTGAATTAGCTGATATACTAAAGTGAATCTGAAAGTCTACACTTAACATTAATGTGTGCATCCCTAATACTGACTGACTTGATCTTTCTCTAGTATGATAATATCCTGATGGAGGAGGCAGCTCAAATCCTGGAGATTGAGACCTTCATCCCTCTACTGCTACAGGTGCGACTCTCTCTCTCTCTCTCTCTCTCTCTCTCTCTCTCTCTCGCTTAATTATTATATTGTTATATAATTTTCAGATTAAAGGAACCTTCATTTCAAGCAAACGGCCATTGTAGTAAATTAAATTCTGAATGTTTAATGCAAATTTATATTATATTATATTATATTATATTATATTATATTATATTATATTATATTATATTAATTATATTATATTATATTATATTATATTATATTATATTTTATATTATATTATATTATATTATATAGGGATGCCAAAATTAGCCCCTTAACGCTTGCAATTAATTTTTTCAATTGACGCAGCATCCATTTTTTCCATCATAATTTGGCTAGTTACATTATATGATCACACTCTTATTCACTCAAATGATTTTAAACCATTCAAGTACCACAAGACAAACGAGCACGCTGTCTGTAAGTGTCATGTCATGTGATGTTACACACATCAAAGACTCATGTGCACAGAAAGACGCGCGCCAATATCGAGTTCTCTTCCACTCTTGAACAAGCAGTCTTAAATGAGTTAAATAACATCTTAAATGAACTTAAAGAGAAAATGAGATGAGCGTCAGATCCGTGTCATGTTCGGCAGCGGCAGCTCTTAAAGTGACAGCAGCCTAATAAACAGTTGCTGTGATGATATCTGTCATTAATGTTCATCAAACAACAAAGATAACACAGAAAATTGTTGCTTTAATAAGGATTAATCTGTTTTTAATTTATAATTTATGCAGTGAAGACTGTAAAGTGTTTAACTCTATTCAATTTCTGTATATTTCCTTCCTGTTAGACATATTATTATAATGGGTTTATGTGACGATTGTTTTAAGTTCACTTAAATTAAATGTTATTATTTTAAAGTCTAATAAATGTTGAAATTGATATCTTTCAGTTATACTGTAATGTTGAATGTCTATAAATAATGTTTAAATGGATCAATCAGTGATACTGGCCTTCATTCATAAAAAGATGACATTAAAAAAATAAAATATACTGTCTTAAGTTGCTTCTGCATTAATTTGGAGAGTAACTGTAAAATTATTACAATTTGAAAATATTAAAAATTACAATGTATTAGATCTGAGGAAGCTTCATTTCAACCAAACAGCCATTGTTGCCAATTAAGTTCTACATGTTTAAAGTGCCCCCCCTTTTATTCTATTTTAAAGGTTTCTAATTGTGTTTTGAGGTCTCAGACAGTAGGTTTACATGCATGTAAAGTCAAAAAACACTTCAATATTCTCATAATATACACTGAACATCAGCTCATTTCTCAAACAGACTGAAAATGGCTTGTTGAACTTTGAAGATTCAGTCTTTCCACTCTGCTCTGATTGGTCAGATGGTTCAATCTGTTGTGAATGGTCGACCGCTATCGAAACGAAACGCCTATTACTATATCTGAGTTTCAGATCTGGAGGCTTCAGTAATTCCAGTCTCACTTCCTGCTGAACCTACGTAACAATGCAACAGATTGGCCTTGTTTCATGCAATATTCAAAAAAACATAATACAGACACTTTAATGCAAAAATTGAATATAGAAAACATCTAGTTAAAAATAATCAAGACATGTTTTCCACAATAATTTTCATTAAAAATTAAACATTTCTGTCTTTGTGTTGCACAGAACCCGGAGGACGGCTACAGTCGACTCAAACGCTGGATTATGATTGGTGATCATCATCAGCTGCCTCCTGTCATTAAGAACATGGCCTTTCAGAAATATTCCAACATGGAGCAGTCGCTTTTCACCCGCTTTGTGCGTCTGGGTGTCCCCACCGTAGACCTGGACGCCCAGGGCAGAGCTCGGGCCAGGTCAGTCCGCATGTCAGACTAGAAAGCTGCTTTTAGTACGTACCCATGTGACGCCACTGTTGGTTTGTTTAGTGTGAAACTAAACAAACTGTTTAGTTAACATGAACTAATAATGAACTGCGATTATAAAGCTTTTATTAATCTTTGTTAATTTCAACATTTACTAATACATTATTAAAATCTTGTTAACATTAGTTAATGCACTAGTTAGTGAACTAACATGAACAAACAACGAACAACTGTATTTTCATTAACTAACGATAACGAAGATTAGTAAATACAGTAACTAATGTATTGCTCATGGTTAGTTCATGTTAGTTAATGCATTAACTAATGTTTAACTAATGAACCTTAATGTAAAGTGTTACCAATATAATAGTATATAAATAAAATATATAAAATCTATATACATATAGTGTATATAGTATATAAATAGAATATATATATATATATATATATATGAAACTATTACTTATTGTTACTAGTAGGATTTGGATAATATTCTCTCTACTCATCCGCCATTTTTTTTTTGTTAGACTGCAGATGATCCCAGATGATGCACTGCGACAAGCTCAAATTATAAATGATATATTTTTTTCCATTAAAACTTGGAATCCAAAGCACATAATCTTAGAAGGCAGCATGATGTTGTCTACTTTAGCATCAGAGGCACAGCTACGATGCTTTAACATGCTGCTTAGTTAAACGCTCACTGCTGTGTCCTCAGATACACTTGTTCATCTGAAGTGTCCTACTTTGACTCTCTCTCTCTCTCTCTCTCTGTGTCTCTGGCAGTCTGTGTAACCTGTATAACTGGCGCTATAAGCAGCTGGGGAACCTCCCTCATGTTCAGCTCCAGACAGAGTTCCAGGCGCCGAACCCCGGCTTCACCTACGACTTTCAGCTCATTAACGTGGAGGACTTCAACGGCGTGGGTGAATCAGAACCCAACCCGTACTTTTATCAGGTGAGCGTGAACACGTGCTCATTTATATGACGTACACATCGATCGCTCGAGTCTGAACCATCATAAACTCGCAGTCATTTCCCGCATGTCTCAAAATCATCGTTCGTTCTGTGGAGGAAGTGAACATTTTTCAATAAATTGACAGGATAATTTCGTAGTTTAAATTGAAAGTAGTATGCGCACACCCAAACATCATTTAAGCAGGTGTTCGATCAAAAGAACTGCTATCTCTGCTCCCAAAGAAGTTTAATAAAATGTATTAAATGTAATTAAATTTATTAAACTTCTTTGGGAGCAGAAATAGCAGTGTGATATTTCAGCTAATTTCATAGCTAGCATTTTATCTCTCTTATATACAAATAAATAATAATTTAACACTTTTTTTCATCATTTGGAAGTGAAACAATAAAAAAAAGTTCTGTTCAGTTAAATAATATTTAACTTTATTTAATACATTTCATTAGATATTTAATTGGAACACTTTACTTGAAGCCTTTAAATGTAAAGCATTATAAAATTTTTAATGCATTAATTATGTCTTGTAATGCACCTTTATGATCTCATGAATAATTCAGTCATAAACAGTTTTAATACTTGTCTTTTTATTGTTACACCTTTAGAAAGTATAATGCATTAAAACACATGATAAACAACCAATTTCAGATGTAACAAGGAATCTGGATATTATGCAACTTTGGTTACAACTGTTTATGAAAAGATATGATGTGTTATAAGGTACGTTATGAATACCTTTAATAATGCATTATACATCAAGGCTTTAATATTTCTTTGACGTTTAGTTAGGTCTTCTCTGCTATTATTGTTAAAACAACCATTTAAATGTTACCCTTTCAACAATGAATTAAAGTAGAAAAGTAATTAGTGATGTGCACTTATGTTTAAATATTTTAAATTTAACAGTTTAAATATTTGTTTTTTTTTTATTTGAGTGTTGATTATTAAATAAACTTTATTTTTGGTTTTGTTTTTTGGCTAAATGAAAACTTGCATTTTTTACAGAAACTTTAATTAGTTTCGGTAAAAAAATTCATTTCTGTGCATCATTTTTAATTTCTTAATGTAACAGTTTTTGAGAAATAAAATATAAAATGGATATTCACACCATAAATATTGAAATGGTTTGTTTTCACTCATTTAGATCATTAGATTATTTGATAATGTAACACTTTTATGATGGATTTTCTAAATTTACAATTGACAGTTTGGGTTTGGAACAAGAGAAAAAACAACATATATAGATTAAAGGCAGAAATAGCAAATGTTTAATTGAAGCCATGGAAAAAAGTTTCAGTATGACCTTTATGTAACAAAAAAGCTTAAATCTAAAAAAAAAAAAAAAAAATCAACCCCTGGGACATAAAAGTGCATGTAGTTAATGAAACTCCCACTTATGTTAATGTGCAAGGTGAGGAAGGACACTAGGCATGACTTTCATGACATGGATTTTTTTAGCGTATCCTGGCAGATTTGTGTTGAAGCTCATTGTTCCTAAGTGACGACCGTACGACATGCGGTGTGTGAGTCACATGAGTCCGGCTATGTGCCCCTGCTACTGTTTACTAGGGTCCTGGAGGGAATTGTCCTCATTACAGTATCCATGCCAACACACACACACATACGCGCGGCTCTAATGGGCCGAATGAATTAGCCTCTCACAGAGCAATAGGAAAGACATTGTTTGCGCAGTCAGTGCTTGCAGCCGCTGAAGAAGCATCTCTTATTAGTAAGTTTGTACCCTTATTAGTGTCCTACTGGAGCTGTTGCCATCTCAGCAGTGGCCTGTTTGAGTTCAAAGCTGTTCCACTCGCTTGTCTTTAGACTGCCTGATATGCATGTGATGGGGAAAAAAAGTATTTAGGATAAATTAGAATTTTTTGATAGTCAAATTAGGTCAAGCGAATAGTTCAATTTAATGTCATTTTACTTTATTTTTAGTATTATTGATAAAAGCTCATAATTGGTAATGTTTATTGGTCATTTCTCTATTAAAATTAAAATAATAAAAAATAAGACATGACATTATATAATGATCAACAGATTATTAGTTAACCTGGAAAGAAATAGTTAGAAACTGTATTTACTGCAAGCACTGTTTTGGGTTTTCCTGTAGTCACATACCATTCTTTTCCTTCTCGTAATTTTTTATAAAGTGAGCATTTTTGTCATGCAGTTGAATGCATTTCTATTAAATTCTCTGGTCAAACTTAGGCACTTCAGCTTCAGAAAGTATAAATCCAAATAAGTTGGGCTCAAAAAACTCAAAAAATTTGAGGTAATCAGTTTATCAAATTTTTTGAGTTATGATTATCCCAATTTTAAGTAAAAAGAACTATCCTAGTTTTGAGTTTGTAGTACTCATGCATGTTAATTGCTCCTAACTTGAAGTACTGAGTTAGCTAAGTTAGCTTAATTTTGATAGCAATCAACATAAAAGATTTAATTAACTAATTTAATTAGATTTTTATTTTGAGTTCTTGCAAATCAAATGAGTTATTTACTTCACTGTAATCCCTAATACGTTGTCAGAACTCAAAGTTGAATGAGAATTTTTAAGTTATGAAACTCAAAGTTTAAGTAAGATTTTTTTTATTTTGTACTCATACATTTTTATTGTTCTTAACTTGAAATATTTGAGTACACCGATTTATACATTTAACTTAAGAATTCCATGTTCAGTGGAATAACTAATGGAATATTGTTGAATTCTCTGATAATCAGGTGACCAGATTGCGATTTGCAAAACAGAATACAAACCTGTCAAAGCTTAAATTTACGGCCTCGTGTACCTCTCTCATTCGGCATGAACCAAAATTTTTGCATGGCTGCGATGTCACATTTAATTGCTAACCTATTAGCCTATTTCTTCTGCAAACAAAGCTTTGTGGTTTACTCGTATCATATTCACGTAAATACTGGCACAGCCCTATCAATGGGTACTGCGATACTCCCGGTACTACAAAAATGCTGGTATCGTCACATTTTCAAAATTTCAGTACCGACTTGGTACCGAAGTACCGGTGCTTTTGACAACACTTGTTTACAGTGTAATTATATAACATAGGATGTAAATAAAGAGCTAAAACTCATCCTCACTCAGTGAGGGATTGGCTGCTAGCTTACATGAGGACAGCAACTTGACTTATTTTCCCTTCGTTGTGATAAAGGAAAACTAATATGATTTGCAAATTAGATTTTTTTCCCCAGTATGTTAAGGCATGTGATGGGATGAAAATTTAATGCACATGATCTGTTGAGCTTTATATAATGTTTATAATTTAATGTTTAGTCATTTAAATCTTTTCAAACAAACAAAAAAATATTGCATATTATATTGTAAACATATTCAGACTTTGTATCTGAACATTTATTAGAGCCATAGTAAACGTGCTCATGCTGAACATGCATGTTCTCTGGTGTTAATTCGAATACAGCTGTGTTTACTAATCACATGTCTATATCAGCCACTGGGCTCAATGTGAAGCCATAGTTCAGCAGCTCTGAATACAATCGGATACACTCATGGTTTATTACATGTCTTCATACTGCAGTAAAATAAGCGCAGGCTGTGTTTCCACACGCTCTAGGCATCTTTAATTGGTTTGTGGTGCAGCATTGACCTGCTGTCCTGTAAAAGTGCATGGGATTCCTGAAGCAGCTCACCCAATAATCAATAATGTTAACCATGATCAGTCAGTCAGATTTACCCTCTGAGGTCTGAGGATTTTTGCGGCACTGGAGAAGTTTTGACATGCCCTGACATTTATGCTTTTTTCACTTGCTTATGTACATATTTGTATTTTTGACAGAATAATGTTTATGCTAGGTTATTGGGAAAACAAAAAATGTAAGACACTGAAATAAGGCCACAAAACACATACTGAATATGTGTCCACAAGACTTCTGGGTACTGAATGTAGAAGCCTAGAATTTTTGCTTCAAAATGATGTGAAAATCATCCTACCTACTCATTCACATAAACAATATATTGATTTTAAACACTTTTTGTTCAGAAAGACAGGCATGAATAATCCTGAATAATGCTGTGATTCACACCTGAAGAAACAAAGACTTGATGTGATTTTTTTGCAATGATGCTTGTTAAAATGTAGTAGGAAGGCATGTAGTAGATTGTGACAAGGTTTTCAGCAAATGTTTGATCGTGTTGGTAATTTAGTTTACATTTGCGTTTCAAATGTGATCAGTAGGCTTTAGATGGTCAGCAGTGACATTACTGTATAGTGAGAGATGTTGAATCCATGTAACCTGTGTGTGTGTTTGTGTGTTTGTAGAATCTGGCAGAGGCCGAGTATTCAGTGGCGCTGTTCATGTACATGCGTTTGCTGGGATACCCCGCTGAACGCATCAGTATACTGACCACCTACAATGGCCAGAAACATCTAATACGAGACGTCATCAACCAGAGATGTGCCAACAACTCATTCTTCGGACAGCCCAATAAAGTAAGACCAACTGATATGATGATTTCCTGACATGACATTCGTGTTTTACCTTCAGAAGTGTGTATATAACCCTTAAGACCATCGCACTGTTAGATGCTTCTGTGTGGCCGAGTGAACTGCTGCGTTTGATTAATGTGTGTGAACAGCTTGTCCTGTATCACGCTGTCCTGTGTTCTAAATGACTTTTTTTCTGCCCTGTATTCACTATTTTCCCTCTTTTGCAGTAGTGTACAGGTTTGCTTTAGCTCGCTCTTCAGGGTGATTGGCAGACAGAGTCACTAAAGCGTATAAAGCGTGTGTTTGGTCGAAGTGTTGCTAACAGTCTGTCAGAATTGTACAATAGTGCAAATTGATCCCACAGTGGACTTCTGTCAGACATTTCATTAAAGTCACGAGTGAGTACAAAGCAAATAAATAGACAACTGCCATTTGCACAGACATTTAGTTTATGAGCTTTCAAGACTGCAAAACAAGAATCTCATTGCCTTTGGGAGACGTAATGAAGATGATTCTCCATGGTTCACTGGAAAACTCAATTTAAAGGAAAGTTATCATTTACTCGCCCGTATGACTTTCATATGTGGAACATAAAGGGAGAAATTCAACAGTGTCTAACCTGCTCTTTTTCATACAGTGGAAGTGAATGGGGCCATAAGATTAGTCCATGATTTGTGCATTACATTCAAAGTCTAATGAAGTGATTTGACTCTTAATATTCAGTAATATTATCAGTTTGACACTATTGGATAACTAAATTGAGCTGGATAATGACAAAGAGCTGTTTTATAGCTGAATCAAATTAGTTTGAATCAAATTTATTGATTGATTCAAAATCAACACTGAACTGACAACACTGTTGCCTTGTTTTATAGTTTTACGAATTTTTCACTATTATTGAACTAAACTGAAAACACTGAACTGACTTTAGCTGAATAACAACACTAGCATCATCTCTAGAGCTACTTTATAGTTGAAAAGATTAAGCTTCACTAATGAACTTTGCAACATTCACTCTGTTATTGAACTAAATTGAATCAACGCTGAATTAAATTGAGTTGAATAATGAATAATTTTTTATTTTAAGGCTGCAAAGACAGCTGAAATTATATTTGTTTCATAATTGAACTTTGCAAAATTGGTGGACATTAACAAAGTATTTTTACGCAAGCACATTTTTTACTTTAGGAAATTTTTAATTCACAACTTTCCAACGCATATTATACTTTTTTACTTCACTACATGTCATGAAAGCATCACTATTCATCATTATTCAGCATCATTATTATTGTTCATCATTATTTTGAACTGAAGAAATTGACACTGCTCCCAGATGCGATAACGATGTCCAATTCCTGAACAAGCTGATTTTCTTCTGTTGAATCAGTTCACGAATCGCACTGAATGATTCATTCTTGAATTGTACTGATCCAATCGGAGCTTGAGTGTATACTCGACTGATGTTTTAGTGAATATTGTAAATGAAAATCGTAAGTCTTTCTCTCTGTTATTTGTGAATTAATTTTGCTATAAAAGGGTAGATCAATACATTTTCAATGTCTTCAATATCTTCATCCACTAATATTTACTAATATTGAAATCATTTGTTTTCAGTATTATTCTTCCTCTGCTCTTGAGTCTATGGCAGCCCATAGAATGGTATGATAAAAAGTTATGAAATTTGGCACACTGATAGAGGACAGTCTGAAATGTTACCATGGCAAATTTGGAGTCTCTACCTCAAACCCTCTAGCGCCACCAACAGTTCAAATATTCACTCGTTTATGCTCATAACTTTTGACGCGCAAGTCAAAAAGTTAGAAACAAAATTATTTTTTCCCCCTGATTCCATGGCTCATGCTGATTGAAATGCACCCTATGTCATTTATGCCATTTTGAATTTTACGAAAAACCTACTTTTTCAAACTCCTCTTAGAGCATTTGTCCAATTTGCACGAAATTTGGTATGTAGCATCTACTCAAAATCCAGGCAAAAAGTTACTAAAAGATTTTTAATCGGCCAATCCATTCTCGTATAGCGTCAACGAATTTGATGGCAAGCTCGCAAAAAATGGCTATAATGCTGTATCTCCGCAATTATTTGATGTATTGACACCAAACTTGGTATTTGTCATAACAGGCATGACTTGGGTGTACATGCACAGTATCATCACATCGCCACCTACTGGTGCCGAGATAGGAAAACTGGCTATTTTTGCTTATAACTTTTGAATGCCTTGTCCTAAAATCATGATGGTCTCCTTAGATTCCTTGAGACATGCTGAGTTGAACAATATCCGATTTTCTTTGGTCGGCCATTTTGGGCATCTGCCATTTTGAATTTTGTCATAAAATGCTGTTTTACTACTTTTTCAAACTCCTCCTATAAAATTTGTCTGATTTGTACGAAATATGCTATGTAGCATCTACAGACACTCATGACAAAAAGTTATTAAAAGAATTTTGATAGACCCAACCGTTGTTTTATACTGCATCAACAAATTTGACTGCGAGTATTCCAAAATGGATATGCAGCTGTATCTTTGCAAAAGTTTTGTGTATTGACAAGAAACTTGGTACATGTCATCACAGGCATGACTTGAGGGTGCATGCAGAGTTTCATCATAGTGCCACCTACTGCTCAGAAGTTATAATGATGTAATTTAATAAGCTTTATCCTAACCTCATGATCACAGATGTGCACAAATATTTCCTTTTCTGCCCTTATTCGGCTTGACCGTGTAATTGCTGCTTGCAATTATATTTATTATATAAAATTGAAAAATTAATAAATAGTTCATCGATTAGCATGTTTTACTTTTAATACATTAAAAAGAAGTACTTTTACTGGAGTAATATTTTATTAGGTCATCTGTACATTGGATTATTGGAGTATGTTTTCCAAGAATATACTATTTTATTATTTCTACTTCAAAATTTCTGTGTGTTACTTGCCATTTCTCTAATTAATTGTGAAATTTACCAGCATTTTGTGAGTGAAAAATTGTTTCTACACAAAATTTGTTTGTGTACTTTTACTCAAGTACTTGATTTGTGTACTTAGTGGACCACTAATAGTGACATGGGAGTGAGAAAATGAAGCCAGAATTTTCTTATTTGTCTATCGTTTAAGATATGTTTTGGTGGCCGTCTCTCCTAAAGAATGCAGCTGAATAAGTCTGATAGTATGGCGTGTAAAGGACTGTATCTGTCTCATTTGCATGCAGGGGTTAACTGAATGCTCTGGCTGCGGATGAGATCAGCCCAATCCCTCATTAGCATTTAACATTTCTTCAGTACAGAAATGGGCCACTCTCACTTGAGCATGCACATCATGTATGCAGCGGGCAGAGACCACGTGTCCACGGTCCCCGAGTCTCGCTGATGAATTTCACATTGGACACCATCTGCTGAGAGGCAGAGCTCTAGCAACTCTGAGTGTGGAAGAGCAGAATTATAATGAGACACCAGCCTATTTTAACACTCAGCCACAGGAAATGAAATACAACACTGTCGCTGCTTTCACATGTCAGCCGTTATGTCATGACTAGACCCAGAGTTTGTTCATATCTTCTCGATTTTTGTTAGAATTGTTACAAATTAAATAAAACCTCACAGGTTTCATAATTCTATTAAAATTATTTAATAACTTGAGTTAATTCATGAATTTATATGTAATAAAGAATTATATTACCACTATAAGTGTATCAGACCTTACCCGGATACATACAGTACTCTCACGGCAAGCTGTATGTACTATATAGTAGGGGATGAAACTGACATTTGGACCTTCAACGGGTTGAAGGTCCAAATGTCAGTTTCAGTGCAGCTTCAAAAAGCTCTACATGATCCCAGACGAGGAATAAGAGTCTTATCTAGAGAAACCATCGGACATTTTCTGAAAAAAAAATGAAAATGCATTATATATTTTTTAACCACAAATGCTCGTCTTGCACTGCTCTGTGATGCTCCACGCATTACGTAATCATGTTGGAAAGGTCACGCGTGACATAGGCGGAAGTACTGATCCAGTGTTTACAAAGCGAACGTCAAAGACTAAGTCAAATCCCCTTTACAAAAAAGATAAAACAACAGGTTTTCACCCTACCGCTGTACTTCCATCTACGTCACGCATGACCTTTTCAACATGATTTGCAGTGTTGTTTTAGACTGCTTATTGTCATGTAAACAACACATAGCAGTGTTACATCAGTGTTCGTTCCTCAAGTCTCTGGAAACACACGGTCGGTTCTCAACAGGCTTCAGTTCACCTGACCGAGAACAGGCTCTGGCTCCAGAATGCAAACCACAAAAAAGGGGCATCAGAGGTGCGTGAGAGTTTCGATCTGATTTGCACTTCAACAGGATGAGGTGACTGTCCAAAACTTCAGGAATGGTCACACAGTAGTGTGCAAACCTTCATTAAGTTCCAGGCTTGATGTCTGCCAATAAACCAAGACAGGGCATCCTCTTCAATTCAGAGGAAGAAGAGACACTGACCTGTTTTTAAAACTGTCTGATGTGTTGTAGGTGACCACAGTGGACAGGTTTCAGGGTCAACAGAACGATTACATCATCCTTTCACTGGTCCGCACCAAAGCTGTAGGACATTTGAGGTGAGCACTTCCTCTAACTGTTTAATTCATGTTTAAAAATGTAGTTTAAAATAACAATAAATAACTTTAAATTGACACATGACTCATTTAAAACATTTAATTTTTTGACTGAATTTAGAATAAAAAAAAAAACGTATTCGCTTTCTCATTTTTGTTAGTTTAAATTGAAGTACTAAACTAAAACTAATAAAAATTAATAAAAAAAACTACAAACCCGATTCCAAGTTGGGACACTGTACACATTGTGAATAAAAACAGAATGCAATGATGTGGAAGTTTCAAATTTCAATATTTTATTCAGAATACAACATAGATGACATATCAAATGTTTAAACTGAGAAAATGTATCATTTTAAGGGAAAAATAAGTTGATTTTAAATTTCATGGCATCAACACATCTCAAAAAAGTTGGGACAAGGCCATGTTTACCACTGTGTGGCATCCCCTCTTCTTTTTATAACAGTCTGCAAACGTCTGGGGACTGAGGAGACAAGTTGCTCAAGTTTAGGAATAGGAATGTTGTCCCATTCTTGTCTAATACAGGCTTCTAGTTGCTCAACTGTCTTAGGTCTTCTTTGTCGCATCTTCCTCTTTATGATGCGCCAAATGTTTTCTATGGGTGGAAGATCTGGACTGCAGGCTGGCCATTTCAGTACCCGGATCCTTCTTCTACGCAGCCATGATGTTGTAATTGATGCAGTATGTGGTCTGGCATTGTCATGTTGGAAAATGCAAGGTCTTCCCTGAAAGAGACGACGTCTGGATGGGAGCATATGTTGTTCTAGAACTCGGATATACCTTTCAGCATTGATGGTGCCTTTCCAGATGTGTAAGCTGCCCATGCCACACGCACTCATGCAACCCCATACCATCAGAGATGCAGGCTTCTGAACTGAGCGCTGATAACAACTTGGGTTGTCCTTGTCCTCTTTAGTCCGGATGACATGGCGTCCCAGTTTTCCAAAAAGAACGTCAAATTTTGATTCGTCTGACCACAGAACAGTTTTCCACTTTGCCACAGTCCATTTTAAATGAGCCTTGGCCCAGAGAAAACACCTGCGCTTCTGGATCATGTTTAGATATGGCTTCTTTTTTGACCTATAGAGTTTTAGCCGGCAACGGCGAATGGCACGGTGGATTGTGTTCACCGACAATGTTTTCTGGAAGTATTCCTGAGCCCATGTTGTGATTTCCATTACAGTAGCATTCCTGTATGTGATGCAGTGCCGTCTAAGGGCCTGAAGATCACGGGCATCCAGTATGGTTTTCCGGCCTTGACCCTTACGCACAGAGATTGTTCCAGATTCTCTGAATCTTTGGATGATATTATGCACTGTAGATGATGATAACTTCAAACTCTTTGCAGTTTTTCTCTGAGAAACTCCTTTCTGATATTGCTCCACTATTTTTGGCCGCAGCATTGGGGGAATTGGTGATCCTCTGCCCATCTTGACTTCTGAGAGACACTGCCACTCTGAGAGGCTCTTTTTATACCCAATCATGTTGCCAATTGACCTAATAAGTTGCAAATTGGTCCTCCAGCTGTTCCTTATATGTACATTTAACTTTTCCGGCCTCTTATTGCTACCTGTCCCAACTTTTTTGGAATGTGTAGCTCTCATGAAATCCAAAATGAGCCAATATTTGGCATGACATTTCAAAATGTCTCACTTTCAACATTTGATATGTTATCTATATTCTATTGTGAATAAAATATAAGTTTATGAGATTTGTAGATTATTGCATTCCTTTTTTATTCACAATTTGTACAGTGTCCCAACTTTTTGGAATCGGGTTTGTATATTGACATGTAAAAAACTAATAAAAATGACTCAAACCCTCAAAAAAATGAGTAAAACTTTAACTAAAATTAAAGTGAAAACAAAATGTAAAAATAAACTCTAATTCAAAATATTAACAAAAAACACTAATAGTATATGAGTTTTACTAAAACATGACTGATCCACAGTTTTCGAGGCGAGGAAGTAACTGATGTTTTCTGTCTCCTGTTTCCTCTTCCCGCAGAGACGTGCGGCGTCTGGTTGTGGCCATGTCTCGAGCGAGGCTCGGCCTCTACATATTTGCTCGAGTGTCTCTGTTCCAGAACTGCTATGAGCTGACGCCAGCCTTTAGCCAGCTGACCGCTCGACCCCTGCAGCTGCACATCCGGCCCTATGAATACTACAGCTCTGTGAGTATGCCACAGACGCCTCTTCACGCCTCACCATCGCTGTTGTTAAGGCTGGGCTCTTGGATGGCTGGAGTAATTGGAGTTTTGGAAACCGTTTCAAAAATCAGTCAGTTGCAGCAGAGTGCATTAGTGCTTTAACTCTTTGTTAAAGTGTTGTAAGCCATGAACCAAACCAATCAGCTACAGGTGAAGCACAACATTACACACATTTATTTGATGCAAATTTTTTTTTTTTTTTTTTTTTTTTTTAAATTGGAAATTGGGCTAAACGAGAAAGGTAAAAAACTGTGTACTTAAGAGCTTTAATGAGGGAATCCCATGAAGCATTGCCAATGACATGACTGAATTATAAACAACGGAGAAATATAAAACTATTCATATGAAGTTATACATAGTTATATCTATGGACACATGCATGTTTATACAAATATTTAAGTCAGTTTTCTCTATATATGTTGGCGCATTGTTTTTAATTTCAGACTTGTGACCCAACAAAAGAGAATTTTTGTTTCCTGGAAAAATGTGCTGAAGCCTGCTCCTCCTTTCTTTATTTCCATCTAGACGGAGGAGCGTTCCGCCCAGCCTGATCAGGTGGTCAAGGATATGCCAGAGATGGCTAACCTGGTTTACAACATGTACATGCACATGATTCAGAGCACACAGCAGTACAGACAAGTAAGTGTGCTCGTGCTTTCCCAGATATTTCTCGTGTGTGATGCCTGAGCTTTAAAACAGGTCAGATGTTTCCATGAATAGGGCACAAATTGAAGTCCCATGACTTAAGCAATAAAGACACAAGTCTTTAGTAAGATATTTGTTACTATACTGTCTTATATATGATGATAAATGATCAACCCTGTTATCAGAGTTATTGTGAGCTAAGTGATAGGTCTTATTTTAATCTTTAATCACACAAATCCATGTTTTTAACTGTAACCACAACAATTTTGGTAACTGCATTGCAAAAATTGCAATAGAAAATAAAGCAGCTCATATAATATTTAGTTTGACCTGATCAAATGACATTGGTAATACTTTATTTTGCAATGTCCATCTTGCGCATTACATGTAGGAATAACTATAAATTATGCATAATTGCACTTTAACAAGGACACCTTAAAATAAAGTGTAACCACAACATTTTCTGAAGGTTAAGCAAATGTGACTGCCAGTTTGTTGAGAAATCAATAAAAATGACTTTTTGTTCTGTGAAAATTGCACTGCAGCTGAACATGAGCATGACATTCTGAATAAATGGCTGCTCGTTGTCATCTGCTCTGTTGTATGGTTTGAGCTCATTGGCTGAATTCACATGGGATGTGTGTGTTTTAATGCTGTGGGCAGGCATGAGGAAAGAGAGCTCCTTTCCCAGACTCCCGCTGGAGTGCCTGGACCCATCCTGAGTCTGACGATACTCAACACACAGTTGGGTTTCGGGCCCGGTTGGGTCAGTTTTTGTTTTTGTACAGTGTAATTTCAGGTTTAGGCTGGAAATTCATACAAAAATGTTATTACTGTAGGAATATTTTGTTTTGGTTTTACCAGAATTCATGTCAGAGGAAGAGCAAGTTATTAGTGTTATTTATACCTGCAATTTTTCAGTTGTCCCGTTTAAATAGGCCATTCACATGCTTTTGTGCAAATCTGAGAATGTGTATCTGAAGGAAACTGTCTGCAGAAAAGTTTAAGTGGCACTTTCTTTTCATTTTGACTCCATATGATGTCTAATAAAGAAGTGTATAAGCGCAGCACTGATTTGTTGTATGGGTTAACCAGGGTAGCCGCTGTATTTCTGCTTTTCCATACGCACAACCTTCTGTCAGAGATTTGTGTTCTCATTCAGCCCATCTGCCTTTTTGTTCAGACCAGTTGTATTTAACATACATAATCATTTATCAGGCTGACATGTGAGGTTTATTATGTTATAAAACTTGTATTATTTGAACTGAAAAACTGTTGAATCATAGTTTTATGGACTTTAGGATGTTACCATAGACATTGTTTTTTGTTTCAAAAGAACATTGCTTCCTAAACAACATGTAGTTTTATTCTAATATCACAATTTTCAGCTGCTGATTCCAAGAATTTTTTTAATTTTTGTCTGGTCCAGAGCTTGCAGGTATGATCATGTTGATGACCAATTCAAGACAAATATGCACCAATGAATCGTGAACAATAAGATCAGTAGCATGTAATAATAATAAAAAAGTGTCAATTTTGATCTCTTGTAGACTAATGCTCCTGCTGACCTCTTACCCTGCTGACAAAAAAAAAAAATCATAATTGCGCGTTTTGCAGGTTTTTTTTCACATTGCAGCAAAATACTTAAAATACTCCGTCATTTTTTGTCATAGAGACATAAGTAATACATCAATTGAAACTATAGAATATCTTCTTTTATTTGTATACACTCAGAGTAAAAACAAAATGTTGTGCTTTTTGTAAAATAAAGAAAACTAACAAGATGCGTGATCTCTCGTCTCCCTCTGAACAAAGTTTAATCTGATTGTTCTCAGAAAATGAACTGTAACTTAGTGAATATTTATCACAAAAAAATTAGACTTATGTCTAAAGACACGTTGAAATGTCAGGTTTTAAATCATGTAAGTCATATCGAAAACAAAAATTCTGTGTTTATGTAATCTGTATGAAAAGAGACACATGTCAGAAGTCCGTGATTCAGCTCATTATCCGCTAATGCGGCCACGCCCACGGAACGAGCGCTATTCAGACTCAAATTATGAGTCAATACAGGCATACATCATCTCAATCGTGTATTTATTGTCTTGAAAAGTGTCTATCTGTATGTAAAAGCCATAGTTGGCGACCTCTGGAAGACATGCCGTTAGTTCCTGATATGTCCTCTTCTTCTTTAGAATAATTTGTGGACTAAATGTGCACACAGAGCGCCCTCCGGCTGCAAGTATGAATTGAAAACACCATTACTGAAATGTCCTCTTCTTCTTTAAAATAATTTGTGGACTAAAGGTGTACAGAGCGCCCTCCGGCTGCAAGTATGAATTGAAAACACCAGCGCTCATAGTTATGACAATGAATATAGAATAAATATTACTCCTCTGTATAGAAAATTGACATAAACATATGAGAATCCATCAATATTTCTCCAAATGTGAATGCTTTTAAACTAAAAACCTATATTCAGACTCTTTGCATCACAGAAATACATTATATTTTAAATAATATAATAGAATACCATTATTTTAAATTGAGCTGAGACATTATTACAGAGGTTTTTTTCACAGCCTACCTGACTGAAAGGCCTCATTAATATGCAGCACCATTAGAGGTTCTTTATGCGATTCTTTTGTCTTCTCAGGTGTAAATGGCCCATTATTCATGATGATTCACGCCTCCACGCATACTGTGTTTCTTGACAAAAAGTGTCTTACAAAAACTAAATCAATATATTGTTTTATATGAACAAGTAGGCATTATAATTTTTACATAATTTTGAAGCAAAAACTCTAGCCTACAACCTCAAATACCCAGAAGTCTTGTAAACACAGATTTAATATATTTTTTTGGCCTTATTTCAGTGACTTAATTTTTTTGTTTTTTCAATAACCACGCATAAACATTATTCCTTCAAAAACACAAACATGTACATACATGTTCCTCACATATTATGGTAGCCTAGTTTGTGCTGAATACAGTGTAATGACACTTGTGTCATTAATATGTTTATGAACAACTGAAAAAAGCACAAATGTCAGGGCATGTCAAAACTTCTCCAGGCCCCAAATCAGGCTCAGACTCCAGAGGGTTAAATGAGTTTTACGAATCACTAATAATTCTCTTCATTAAGAGGACAAAACAATACAGATGCAGTTAAGTGTGATGTAGTGGACAACAGAATCTGGTTTGATGTCATTTTGAACAAAATCAGGCCAAAATGAAGTTGTTTTTTGGAGTTTAGAACCGCTTCTGTGTGTGTAAATCTTCTTTGGTTCATATCTTCTGTTCAGTCGGGCGAGGTCACATGAACACACTGGAGAGACATAGTAGAAACTGAAGCTGTAACTCTAATTAAAAGAGACAGTGGCACTGTTTTTCATGTTTAATATTGTAAAACTGCTGCTTTAAATCAATCTATTGTATAAAGTGCTGCGAATAAACGTGAGGTGAACTGACTGGAGAGCTGAATCTCAGAGCTGCTGCAAACATCCACATCACTACGATCAGATGCTTTCTCAACTGCTGCTTTCTCATTTTTGTTGTTTTTGTTATTGAGGAAATTGTGCTGTGCATATTTTCATATTCATCTAAACGTGTCTTCCAGCAGGATGCCCTCTAACAGTAAACTTTTTACCCCTTCGGTGCTATGTTTGATTCATCGTACTGTTTGTGTTTCTGCAGCAGAACCTCCTGGATCCTCCTCGTCAGGTGCTGGAATCAGCGGCGCCCATGGAGGCCGAGGAAGAGCGTCCTGAGACTCCGAGTCACAGTGAGGAGCAGCAGACTGCCACTGAGGAAGAGGAGCAGCAGAAGAAGATGCAGGAGCAGGAGCAGGAGCAAGATCACGCTAAAATGCCCGAACACCCAGGTAGAGACAGCGACAGCGGGGACAGTGATGAGGACCAAGAGGCCTAGAGAGTCTCTTTCTGTTGTTGTGTTTTTAGGAATGATTGTTAATTTACCTTTTTGTAAGAGGACTTTTTTAATAAAATGGAATTAAAACTGCATTCTTTAAGTCGTACTTTTATTCATTTATCTTAAACAAAATCCTTTTTCTTTACTAAAAATCAGAGGTGTTGTATCTCAGTGGCCAGTTTTCCATTACACACCGTCATTATCCTGTATTAGTGATATTCTATTATAGTTTTTGTTAATAAGATTAACTTAACACTTTATAACTGAAGACTTTTGAGTAAGATTTTATTTTGATATTTTCTGTTTTCATGTAGTTTAGTTTTAGTACTTCAACAAACTAAAGTGAGAATTTTTTTTTTTTTGTTTTCATCTAAAGTTTTACTAATTTTTTTTGTTTTTGCCATTTTTATTAGTTTTTTTAATGTCTGTAGTTTTTAAGTTTTTGATATTTTAGTACTTAACATTTAAACAAAAATACATTTTAATTTTTAAATTTATAGTAATTTTGTTGTATTTTGTCATATTTTTTAAAATTTCTAGATACATTTTATTGACTTAGTTTTAGTTTAGTTATTTTAGTTCTTTTCAAAGTTTTTTTTTATATTTTATTTTATTTTAGTATCTCTATATAGTTTTAGTTAATTTAGTACTTAAACTAAATGAAAATGAGACACATTTTCTGTTTTAATTTAAACTTTTAGTAATTGTTTGTTGTTGTTTTTTTGTCATTTTTATTCTTTTAGTTTTAGTTTAGTACTTTACCAACTTTATATTTTATTTCAGTTAATGTTTATTTTGGGATAATGTTTATTTTATTTTCGTATGGTTTTGGGTTTTAGTCAACAGTAATAGCCGTGTCCTGTAAAGGGTGAACTTGAGCACATATCTGAGCGTGGATCACATGAATGTGTTGGTTGTGTAACTCGTGAAAGGCGTCCATTCTCACGAGCGTCTGGTGCTGTGACTTACTGCTGGGAACTCCACTGCCTTCATCAGGGTCTCTGGCGTCTGGCAACAGGAACTGGGTGGTTTGGATGTTGAGGAAACATTAACAGACCTTTCAAGGACGATTTTTTTAACGCAACTCAAGGGACACTCCCAGTAAGTTCTTTCATTTTAAAGAGTTCAAGACTAGCAAGTTTTTGGTCAGTACTACAACAGGATGAGCTAGGTCCAACTTTTAATGCAGATTTGAAATGTATTTTCCATGTCAAGTGTTCATCTTGCAGAATATGTATTGAAAATGGCCTAATGAATATCTGGACATTTAAAACAAAAGCACAGGAGATTGTGCCACTCCAAAGCAGAACGTGACAGAAAAACGTGATTTCCTCTAACCACAGGTTTGTCAGTTAGTGCCGTAGACCGCACACTGATCACATGCCTTCAGATTTGTCAAAAAGCATATTCTTAGTTTTCTTTTAATACTATTAATGTTGTTTTTTAATTTGTTCACATCATTTTAGTGTGTAAATTTCCAAATCAAAACTACTTTAAAATGATGAAATTTGTTTTGTTTCTGTCCCAAACTTTTTCTCTTAAAAAGGTTCTTTATTTATTTATTTATTTATTTGTGGTTCAGTGAAGAACTTTCAACATCCATGGAACATTTTCCATTGCTTAAAACATTCTTTATCATGGGAAAATGGGTTGTTAAGTGTAGATTGTTGAAATGTTCTTCACACTAAGAGAAAAAAAAGTTCTTTGGAGGAAGCCAAAATGACTTTTCTGTGCCATTGCAGTGAAAACCCTTTTTTGGATTGTTTGTTGTAAATAATTATTTTTTTAGGTCACACTTAAGATTAGGGTCCAATTCTCACTATTAACTATGACTTTTGCCTTAATAAACTCCTAATTACTGTTTATTAATAGCTAGTAAGGTTAAGTTTAGGTATTGGGTAGGATTAAGGGATGTAGAATATGGTCATACAGAATAAGGCATTAATATGTGCTTTATAAGTACTAATAAAAAGCCAATATCATAGTAATATGCATGATAATAAGCAACTTTCATAGTGAGAATTGGACCCTAAAGTGTTACCACAATTATTTTTAATTGTTAATTTCAACAGTACTAATACGTTTTAAAATCAGAACTTGTATCATTAGGTAATGCACTGTGAACTAACAATGAATTAATAATTAATAAGGTAACTAATAATAATATTGAATAAAGTAACTTTCTTGTTTAAAATTAACAAAATTTAAGTCAATACATCAGTCCTTCTAAAGCGTGTGTTTTGGTCTTACTCTGATTCACTATGGTAAGCCTATCATAAGTGTTTATATTCTAGACCTGACGGGATGGTTTTCGCGGGAAATTGTGTACATGCGTCACTCGCCCGTGCACGTCTCGTCATATCCGTAAATAGAGAAAAGTTCCTCCGGCTGCTTTGACGTGTGTCTGGTGTGGGAGTGACACAGATTAGTTGTTACAAGGAGAGAGAAAGATTGACATGGAGCTGCTAAATCTCCAACCTCCGGAGAATCACCCATTTTAAACAAACGCAGAACAGAGGAAAGTCTGCTGGCGACAAGAGAACGCGTCAGAGCTCATAATAAAACCAGAATCAACACTAGCTTGGCTTTTCAGAGATGGCGAGAACTGATTTGAAATATATTGTAAAAGAGACATGGAGATGATGGTTTTTGTTACTCAACAGGCAATTAAGGTGTTTTATTGAACAGAAAAATTGCCTTATGTAGCTCTAACAGAGTTCAGTGTAAAGCATTATCTATTGTGAAGGCTTGTTTCATTATGGCGGTTGTAGCTGTCCTTTCCATCTAACCTGGTTATATCTCTAGTAGTGAATGTTTTATGAGCAGTATTCATTCAGCTGAAGCACAACCAAAACAATGTTCTTCCGCAAAGTGCATGCAGTTTTTTTTTCAGCGTTAGAGCGCCAAAAGTTACATAGTGTATCATTAACAATGACAGATTAATAATTGGGTTATTGCATATTCCTCAAGCTCATCATCAAGGCTTCAGGAAATGTCGCTCCTGCTTGCAGCTCCTCAGATTTTGTGAGGCTGACGTAGTTCCTGATCTTTTTCTTTGAAAGCCTGTTTCTCTTGCCAGCGCTCCCTCGGAAGCTCTGAATCTAAAGCTCACCGTGAAATTCTCTCACAACTTCAAATTTCTCTCACTGAGAAATTTGAAGTTGTGGCCAGATGTCTTCAAAGGCAGGAAGGGCTTTCAGGTGGATGAGCGCTGAAGCACCTGAAACTGACGGATCTGATCTCACCAGGGTTATTATAGTAAACTAAAACTATAAAAATCATTTTTGTTACTTGAAATAAAATAAACTCTAATTGAAATAAAATGACAAAAACACACCAAAATTCTTAAAACTCAATGAAATTAAAGTGAAAACCAAAAATGTAAGTTAAACTAATTCAAATTATTAATAAATACTAGAATAGTATAGCACTCCCCCTAATTCCTGCTCTCTTTAGCACTGAAGCTATTTCAGAGATGTATTAATGTTCTGAGGGCAGGATTGTGTTTTCCTTCTAATTAAAGTCCGATTGTTTCTCTGGAGAACAGTGCTGCTCGGTGAAGTTTACGCAGTGTGTTTGAAAAAGCTCTTTTTCTCTCTGTAGCTGAGGATGTCGTGTGGCTCGTGTTTCTGGGCCGTCATATGGCTGCTGGTGCTGCTGATTCTGGGCTGGCCCTTGAGCATTATGCTGGGGGGTCTCTACGGCCTCATCGCCCCCCTCACCGTCTGTGTTGGCCTGGACCGGCTGGCCGACCTGCTGATGGAGGGGGCCAACCTGGGCCGAAAGTGTGCTCAGAACATGAGGCACGGCAAACCGCTGTGCTGAGACCACGCGCCCGATGAGTCCAGAAGATTCCTCACTTTCACATCTTTCCATTTAAGCTGTATTAGTCAACGTGAACTGTTTTTGACGTCATTTACTGTACGGTCGGTTCTCTGTTTGACTATAACCTGACGCATCCTTAAAGCCTTAGTGACACTCTCCTGCTTCCTCTCTGTATCTTTTGCTCCCAGGCTGTTTGAATATGAAAAATTAAATGATTCTGATAAAATTCTGATGTCTGAGTTCACAATGTTGACACACGAGTGAGTGTACTGCAATTACCTTTTGTATTTTTGTTTTTTTTCTGTGGCGGAAACATGCTTTCCATACTGATTGTCAATACGTGGGACAAAACAAATCTGGTCAATTTCAGGCCATGAAACTGTAGAATCAGTGACATCACTAGGCTTTTCTTTTTTTTTTTTTTTAGGGGGCGTTAGCCACGGTTTAGGGAATGGATAAGTCACCTTTATTTATATAGCGCTTTTTACAATGTAGATTGTGTCAAAGCAGCTTTACAGTGATAAGTGGAAAATAATTGTGTCATTGTCCAGCTTAAGAAAATTCAGTATTGATTCATTCCATTGTAAAAATCAATAGTTATTCATTTAGTTCATTTATCTATACAGCAGCTCTGGAGAAAACAGTGATGTCATCGTCCAGCTCAGTTCAGTTTGCATAAAATGGTAACAATGCAGGCAGAACAAAAACAATATCAAGCTGAATGTCAAGTGTCCCCAACTAAGCAAGCCAGAGGCGACAGCGGCAAGAACCCAAACTCCATCAGGTCAGGTGACAAAAATGGACCAAAAAAACCTTGGGAGAAACCAGGCTCAGTCACCTCTGAACAACAACGAACAGTGCATGATTATGATTAAGGCATCGTTACGGGTCGTGGTCAGATTGGGATCGCAACAGTGAAAATATTTAATCCAGTTCCATCTGGATGAAGATCGGATTCATCATACTGGTATGGAAACGGTTTTGTCTACATAGTCATTACTGCTGTGCTGTTTGTTACCTAGGGTTGTGTTTGTTTTCTTCTAAGAGAGTTGAAAAATAAGCAGATCTAGCCTTTCTGTACAAGAAAATGCTTTCTTTCTACAAAATGCAAAAAACCTCTAGTTTTGTTTTCTTCCAGCTGTGCTCCATTTTTCTGGCTGCTCCCTTTAGGGCCCGAGTGTGCTCATTTTACCACGGCATTGGACTATTTTCCTTAATCTTATTTAAGCGCAAAGGAGCAACTGAGTCTAATGTGCTGGAGAAAAGAGAGTCAATAGTTTCTGTTGTAACATTGAGTTCTTCTAAGCTGTCTGGTATGCTAAGGAGATGAAACTGATCAGGAAGATTATTTATAAAGCGATCTTTAGTGGTAGAAGTGATGGTTCTACCATATTTGTGGCAGAGAGGTGGTTTTGCAGCCGTGGTTAAATGTAGTATACACGAGACTAGATAATGATCCGAGATGTCGTCACTCTGCTGCAGAATTTCAACTGCATTAATATCGATTCCATGTGACAATATTAGATCTAAAGTATGATTACGACAATGAGTGGGTCCTGACACGTGTTGTCTAACACCAATAGAGTTTAGAATGTCTGTAAACAACAACAAGGACTTTATCTGCAGCTAGTACTAACTCCAATCGAAAATCAGCAAATTCTTTGATAAAGTCTGTATGGTTCCCTGGTGGCCTATACACAGTAGCCAGCACAAATGTCAAGCAGGATTTATCTCGTACACTACATAATGTTACATAGAGCACCATCACTTCAAATGAATTATATTTGAAAGACTTTTGAGTTATACTGAAGATATTACTATAAATTATAGCAACACCTCCCCCTTTGCCCTTCAGACGTGGCTCGAGTTGATGATTGTAACCTTGAGACATTTTAAAGTAAAGTAATCGTCTGGTTTTAGCCAGGTTTCTGTCAAACACAGCACATCTAGATTATTATCTGTGATAATATCATTTACAATATGTGCTTTAGGAAAAAAGGGTTCTAATATTCAGCAACCCAAGCTTTTTCATTTGTTCATCTGAATTATATCTGTTTTTTATTTGTTGAACATCAATTATATTTTTTACCTTTAAATGGGTTTGGGAGTTTTTTGTATTTACTAAATTGGGGAACAGACACAGTCTCTATGTGATGACATCTAGGTGAAAGAGTTTCTCTGTGTTGGGATTTATCTGACTTCTGTGACATGAGACAGCTAGCAGCTGGGCCGTAGTTTGTCATGTTTCAGCTCTAAGACTATATGGCATATTACTAGAGAGAAGAGCAGCACCATCCCAGGATGGATGAATACCATCTCTTCAACAGGTCAGGTCTGCCCCAAAAACTTTTCCAATTGTCTATGAACCGTATATTATTCTGCGGACACCACTTAGACAGTTAGCAGACTATCATCAATGGCTGGCTATCTCATCACTCCGACGAACAGGAAGGGAGCCAGAGCAAATTACAGTGTCTGACATCATACTTGTGAGTTCATCATTAGTGCCATCATGAATAATAATGGTTTAAATGTAGGCCTGCTTATTTTTAAACAAGGCTTAACATCTGGAACAATACAATTATTATATAAACTTTGATTTAATCTAGATTTTAAAAATCCTTATTGGTGCAACCCACCCTAACATTCACATTATTCACAGAATAATTAATAAACTGGTTTGAAGAAATTGATGTTCAGCTCCATCTTCTGCAGGGTTATTATCATTAAATAAACCTGAAATTATAAAAAATGTGTTACTTGAAATAAAATAAATGTTAACTGAAATAAATTATAAAAATAAAAAAATCTGTTTCTGGTGTTTGTTTCTAACTAGGAAAAGATAAATCTAAAGTCTATAAATACATATATTTATTTATATAAATAAAATTAAATATATAGAGACTTTTTACTTTTAATCTATTTACATTTGTTTTTCTTTTACAGTTAAATGTATGTGAAGCACTGAGTGATGCTGTGAGAGAGGGATCACTCTAGTGATCATCTCTGATGAATATTAAAGTGGAAAGTTGCTATTTTAAAAACTAATGGCAGGTTATGGGATGTGTTTTGTCTGAAGAATCAGAGCTGTCTTTAATCTCTAGCTGCAGGATATGAGAGGAAATCTGAGTTCACACGAGATTCTGCTGAGTTTGAATGGAAGCAGTAACTGGAGACTGTGGTGTCATGTTAGTGGGACTTCCGTCAAGAACTGCAGAGCCATGCAGTGAAACATGAGAGCCTTCAGAGCTACAGCAGGTCATTCAGTGCTGCCCTCTGTAGGAGGAGGATAACAGTGAAGCCTGACTGACTGTCTGTCTGTCTGTCTATCTATCTATCTGTTTACTTACCTGTCTGTCTGTCTGTCTATCCGTCTATCTAACTATCTATCTACACTCTAAAAAATGCTGGGTTAAAAACAACCCAAGTTGGGTTGAAAATGGACAAACCCAGCAATTGGGTTGTTTTAACCCAGTGGTAGGGTTAAATGTTTGCCCAACCTGCTGGGTAGTTTTATTTAACTCAACTATTGTTTAAAAATTACTGTATTGCTTAATTAAAATTAACCCAAAGTATGTTGGAAATGAACATTTATTAATGTTCAATGAATAATTATTAAACAATAAACATTTATTAAATTGCTTATTAATAAATGTATATTAATAAACTATTAAACTATTAAATTTATATTAATAAAATATTAAAGCTTATTAATAAACATTCACCTTTTGTCTATTATTGTTGCCTCTAATTGCATCTGGTTTTTAATTTCCCAACTATTTTGGGTTCATTTTAAGCTAGCCATATAGCAATTTTTAAACAATAGTTGGTTTAAATAAAACTACCCAGCAGGTTGGGCAAACATTTAACCCAACCGCTGGGTTTGTCCATTTTCAACCCAACTTGGGTTGTTTTTAACCCAGCATTTTTTAGAGTGTATCTATCTATCTGTCAGTCTATCCGTCTATCTATCTATCTATCTATCTATCTATCTATCTATCTGTCTGTCTATCCGTCTATCTATCTATCTATCTATCTATCTATCTATCTATCTATCTATCTATCTATCTGTCTGTCTATCCGTCTATCTATCTATCTATCTATCTATCTATCTATCTATCTATCTATCTATCTATCTATCTATCTATCTGTCTGTCTATCCGTCTATCTATCTATCTATCTATCTATCTATCTGTCTGTCTATCCGTCTATCTATCTATCTATCTATCTATCTATCTGTCTGTCTATCCGTCTATCTATCTATCTATCTATCTATCTGTCTGTCTATCCGTCTATCTATCTATCTATCTATCTATCTATCTATCTATCTGTCTGTCTATCCGTCTATCTATCTATCTATCTATCTATCTATCTATCTATCTATCT
Source organism: Ancherythroculter nigrocauda (assembly GCA_036281575.1). Taxonomy (NCBI): domain Eukaryota; kingdom Metazoa; phylum Chordata; class Actinopteri; order Cypriniformes; family Xenocyprididae; genus Ancherythroculter; species Ancherythroculter nigrocauda. The sequence continues at coordinate 7,848,949 of VTFQ01000019.1, read as the reverse complement.
ATCTATCTGTCTGTCTATCCGTCTATCTATCTATCTATCTGTCTGTCTATCCATCTATCTATCTATCTATCTATCTATCTATCTATCTATCTATCTATCTATCTATCTATCTATCTGTCTGTCTATCCGTCTATCTATCTATCTATCTATCTATCTATCTATCTATCTATCTATCTATCTATCTATCTATCTATCTATCTATCTATCTGTCTGTCTGTCTGTCTGTCTATTTATAAACAATGAATAAAAAACTAAATTGTTTTTTTTAAAGATTGTTAATAATGTGATGATCGCACAAGACCCACTTACACTGCCTGTGCACAGTCTCCCTCTCTCCCTCAGTATCTTTCTTTCTTTCTCTCTCTCTTTTTCTCTTTCCCTCCCAGCAGTCCTGAGGGGAACCTTCACCAGCCAAAATTGCCTGGTTTTAATTTCAAGTTTGTGCTGGCAGCACGGGCTGTACAGACAGGGCCGCCTCTCAGCATGTGGTGGAGGAAGCACATTTGACAGCCGCTGTGGTTGGACTCGGGCTGTAAATATTTCATTTGTGTGCGAGATCAAGAATGGAAAAAGGCCTGAATGCCTTGCTGTGCTTCTGCCATATGTGAGGAAATCTGAGCATGTGATGAACCCCACACTGCTTTTCTCATTTAACCCTCACACACACACACACACATATCAACCCTCTTGAGTGTGTGTGCATGGATTTTCATATCCATTCTCTTAAACATGTCTTAAAAACATTGTAAACGTTGTTTCTGCATCTGTATTATTCAGCAGTGCATTTCAGTGTATTTGTTGCATGTGTTTTACTAACTTCTCTGATAATTGAGCAAAGCTAATCTGTAAATGTACAGTCAATCATGTCAGCATTAAGCTCTGAACACCAGATAGAAAAACTCAAAATTGAGGGAAAATCAATGTAATTATTTTTTTCTTTTTTTCTTTTTTGTTAGAAGCATATTGATCTAGTTCGTCAAGATTTTTTTGTGCAAAGTCAGATGTTTCATTGAATATTCCAGACAGATTTGTGAGGTGAGCAGCCTGTTCTCTCCTGCTGAGCTGTTCATCTCTTCCTGATGTTAGAATGGGACTGGTATCGAAACCTGCCATTTTTATTCTAGTAAGAAAGAATATAACCAAGTCTGAGCTGGTCTGGTAACATGGCCACTGCTGGCTTTAAACATTTATTTTCTTTATGCATCCGCATTATTGACACTGACCATGAAATCAATGTTTATCAGCCATCAGCGTTCCATTACAAATAACAGCATTTCATTGAGTTTAATATAATTTAACAATTATTGTCATTTAATGTAATTCTATAAGAAGCCATTCACAATTAAAAAGTGTGAATTTTTCATAAATAAACTAATCAGTTTCAAAAATATATTCTTGTATCAGTTTATGCTGCATCAACTATAAGTAACATGTTGGTAGTTTGTTTTCTGAAAAGTGACCGTGACCCTACATGTCAACTACTGAGTCAACCAATGGTGTGAGTTGGGGGCGGGACTGTTTGTTTGTGTGGCTGGTGGGAGAGTGTTCAGGAAACCTGTTTGAAAACAGTCATTATTGTTGCCATGCTATTCAGTGTAATCTTTCCTAATCATTTAATGAATGTTTTTACTTGCAATATTACATTTTAATGAAAGGTCATTATTCGTCTCAAAAGCCACAGATAAAAACTTAAAGCTTTTTAGAAGATGCTATCACTAAGATTACAATAGAAAATTGTGTATTTAAATGTTTTGGATTAACCAAGTGCCTTTTAATTAACCCCAGTTAATCACATCAGCAGATATCAGAAGGTATCATATCAAAGCAAGTGGCATTCGTTTTGAAAATCTCAAGCACACTTTCCAGGCTTGATATTTATTTAAAGTTTGTTACATTTAAAATGATAAAAACAATAGATGTGGTGTTAGTAATAAAGACAGAAATTATTATTATTGTCAAATTGAACAAATAGTTTTTTGGGCCAAATAGCAAAGATGAGTCAAATAGCAAGACGGTTTGGCAGAACTGCGCATGTGTAAGGGCGTTCGATGGGCGGGGCCAAGGGTGTCTTTACTTAAACAGAGAATCAGCTGACACTTTCACCTCACTGTATCCAGAGCACGAGCGCTGTTTTACACTGCTGCTTCATGTGAACAGGGCGGAGCTGAAGGTCCTCAATGTACTCAAGGACATCTGCTCTCCAACAGCTGTGTCGTCTTTCAGAACGCACAGCAACAAGTAAATGAGACTTCAGTCCCCCAAATAAAAAAGGTGGAGGTCACCTCCGCTCTCCCCACCATGACAGAGTGCAGAGTTGACCATCAGCGGACCGAATCCTGCTTATGAGCATCACACACATGATGAAATCCGCAGCTCGAGATAAAGCCCCATATGACGCAGCAGGGCTCTCCACGGCACTGATGCCATATTAAAGCCCGCCGCCCTCCACCCACACCATCAATCTGATGTGGAGATCGAAGATAGGAGGGCTCACATGACTCCACTCCAGACTGGAAGGCGAGGAGAAGTGTGGCATCTTCCAGCATCAGCACTGCCACAGCTGGCGCAGCTCATCCATGCGCTCTCCCCATAACGGCGGACAATAGGAGGAAATATTCACGTTTTTCCCTGGATTTGGATCAGAGTCTGCGGATGAGCAGCGATGGGGGAATGGACCATACTAGAGAGGCTCTTGGAGGCTGCTGTCCAGCAGCACTCCACTATGATCGGAAGGTAAGAGCTAACGTGTCGCGTTTTTGGAGGAAAAATCACGCTTTTTATACTTATTTCACTCTTAAAATACAGTATAAAATAAGAAGCATGACATATCAAAAAAGAATATCTGCGTAATATGGAAAATAAAAAAGCAACTGAATCCAATCGACTGGTTTCAGCACTGGACAGCACCCTTTACACACACTAAATATCCTTTCCTTTATATCGTTTGAATATCCGACCTTTATATCGTTTTTACTATGCATTTTTGCTACGTTTGAACGAAAAGTGATGATTATTGCCAGGTGTGCACAAACAAGGCGTCACCGCTGATTTCACTTCTGAAAAAATCAAACGTCCAATATCGCATTATTCAACCACAGTGAAATGTAACAGAATGCATCATTCAGTGCTCGTGAACGCGCATCGATCCATACAGCTCTCTTAATAGAATGTAGATAGATGAATTAAAGATTGATTAATTCATAATAGATTGCTTTGTTTAAAGCCACCTTTTGAGGCAAAATGATGCTTTTTTTCCCCTCCCAACTCTACAATCATTAATATAGGCTCATATATGCCAAAACGTATTTGCATAACACATACGTAAAATATAAAGGAACATATTTGAGCTGAAACTAAAACAAAAGAAAATGCACCACGTTTTCAGCACCCTGTTTGTTTGTGCGTATTTTGTGTTTCATTTCAAGCCATGTTGGGAGGTGTGATGTTCTGTAGCCCAAATTATTAAACATGACACACCAAGTGACACCTGCATAATCCATAAGCAGCGGTGCTGAAATAAAGCGCTGAGGACGCACCTCGGTTTCAGCACCGGACAGCTCCCCACCGCTCGTATATTGACACATTTATGTTTGTGTGTGCTTGTTCTTTAGGATCCTACTAACTGTGGTGGTGATCTTCCGGATCCTAATCGTAGCTATAGTGGGAGAGACGGTGTATGACGACGAGCAGACCATGTTCGTCTGTAACGCCTTACAGCCGGGCTGCAACCAGGCGTGTTACGACAAAGCCTTCCCTATATCGCACATCAGATATTGGGTCTTTCAGATCATAATGGTCTGCACGCCGAGCCTCTGCTTCATCACGTACTCGGTCCACCAGTCGGCCAAGCAAAAGGAGCGACGTTATTCCACCGCCACCGTCTTCCTCACGCTGGATAACAAGGAGCAGGATTCCCTGAAACGGGAGGAGGCCAAGAACCAAAAGATCAAGAACACCATCGTGAACGGAGTACTTCAGAACTCGGAGAACTCCACCAAAGAAGCCGAGCCCGACTGCATGGAGGAAAAGGAACTGACCAGCTCGGGCAAGAAACCGGGCAAGTCCAAAATGAGACGGCAGGAGGGCATCTCCAGGTTTTACATCATTCAGGTGGTGTTCAGAAACGCTCTGGAGATCGGCTTCCTGGTGGGCCAGTATTTCTTGTACGGATTCAACGTGCCCGCCGTGTACGAGTGCGACCGATACCCGTGCATCAAGGAGGTGGAGTGTTACGTGTCCAGGCCCACGGAGAAAACCGTGTTCCTCGTCTTCATGTTCGCGGTCAGCGGCTTTTGCGTGGTCCTTAATCTGGCCGAGCTCAATCACTTGGGCTGGAGGAAGATCAAAGCGGCCGTGAGGGGCGTGAGGGCCCGCAGGAAGTCCATCTACGAGATCCGGAACAAGGATTTGCCCCGGATGAGTATGCCCAATTTCGGCCGCACTCAGTCCAGTGACTCCGCCTACGTGTAAGCGCGCGGAACGAGCAACCGAAGCCTGCGCGCCGCCGAGATCGAGAGCGTGGACGAGTGCCGTCGCCACGTAAGGTTCATGAATTGCAAGAACACGGGGTAGGACTTTTTTGTTACTGTTTTAAAGACTTCCTTGACAACTGTGGACGACAAACACGTTTGTAAAGCGGTTCACTACTGTATAATGCAACTTTTTAGCAACGTTTGTACTCTGAGACGTACACAAAGAGCAAATGCTGATACCCGAACGCGTATTGCCTCTCTATAAGCTGCGGTGACACTTTACATGACACTGTCCGCGTCGCGCAGAATGCATGCTATACGATTCGTTACAATAAGCCACGAGCGGCTCGGCGACAGCTGGCGTGACGTGAACGCTGGCATGTGAAGTGTGACCGAAGAAGCTGCTCTGCTGTACTTGAAGGGAGTAAATACGTCTTGCACTAAAAAGTTTGTGTGACGCGACGCACATCGGGAGAGTCTTGACACACCGTTCATCGCTTCTGCTATGATTTCTTTCTTTTCTGGTTGCCTGTACTGCACCATTGACCTTAACGTAGACTATGTGATTAACTCCATTTCAGATTTTCTGTTCTGTCTTTCATGTGTGTGTGTGTGTGTGTGTGTGTGTGAGAGAGAGAGAGAGAGCAGGGGTGAATTTGCTGCAAATGCTTAAAGTCTGTGATCTCCTTAATTTCTTAACACCAAAGCGCCCTCTGCTTTCATTGGTGACTTGTTTTTTTTTTCGCGCTTAAGTGTAATCAAGTGCCATACTTGTATATAAATATATGCATATATACATATAAAATCTATTCTGAAGAATATAACCATATCCATGAAGCAGATTTATTGCTTGAATTATGCGTACTGCGTCCAGACTTGCTTTAGCTGTATTCGTTGTAAATGAACTGAAAATGGCATAATGCATTCTTTCTTCTCCATCGTTTGGAAAAATAATCTTTTCCTACACAGGACAGCCATGTTTTCTTGCTAACAAATGACTCGTCCTCAGCAATGTTTTCTGCTCTGGTGCTGGTTTTTCACCAAACAGTTCCAGCAATATTTGTAAGCCGGATAGTTTCTTTTTGGGATCGACGTACCATTGACAAGCCCACGCCTGCTGTATCTCTTCCCACCCTCCGTGACAATGCAAGCGTGTACGGGCAGGCGTTACGAACCGGCTTAAGGCCTAAAATCCGGTGCATTACTCAAGATGTCATTTGTTTCCATTTGAATGATTCTTTATGATTATGCCACCGTATATATTTATGACAAGCAAATGCGTGCACAGAGAGGAGATGTTCTCTGCATTTCTGAGCTTGAAGGGAAAGCAATGCATGTTTAAGAACTTACATCTGGACAATTTCAGCTAGGGGATGAAATCTATGCGGCGTTTGCTCGAGTATTGATGCGTCACCCCACACCGACGCCTCCCGACGCTTAAGAACTCGCACCAGGGAATGTTGCACGACTCGAAGGTCACCGAGGACAAAGAACAGTTCGGATCATCCCGAGGGGTCGGCCGTCTCGGGGTGTTCTGGACAGGGCGGACGGGAATGGCTTGGCTGTACAGTGCGATCTTCCCTTTTCTCTCAGTTCTCCCTCTCTCCTCGGATAAGCATTCCAGGACTCCTCTGAGATTTGTACAACTTTGCGGAGAAACGAAAGACCGGAGCAATCTAAACGGACTGTACTGGACCTGAAAGAGCGGAGCTTTAATAAAACATGAACTGGTATCTTTCTTGCCTTATATGTACTGCAGTATCCCCCCCTTCCCTCACCGCCTCTCATTCTCCCCGTGCATTTTCTGCAAGAGCCGACGTGGTTTTTACAGCTCCTCCTAAATGACAAAATGATTGGGTTATGTATGAATGTAATTCTGCATGCTGTGATGTGTCATACATCATGTGAGCGTTGGAGGCTTGGTTACACGATGCGGTCGAGCGACCGACAGACAGACAGACAGACAGACAGACAGAGAGACACTTGAGATGCGCTGCGCACGCTGACATGTCTCCACTGCTGCTGCCTTTTGCTGAGTTGAAACCAACAAAAATGTCTTGTTCATTTATCAGGCCTGAGATGACAAAACACCTTAGCATGGGATGCCATTACTTCAGGTACACAAACCAAGAGAAATCGAGCGTGTTGTTTGGTTCTGATTCCTTTCTAGGAGCCGTCGTCTGAAAGATTCTCCCCGGAGCTTTGCCAACTGAAAGAGAACGACGGTATGAGCGTGTAATGTCGCATATAAAGTCTCATTGTAATTTTATCTTGATCGATTTGCATATTGATAAAAAGGGCCTTGCATGTAGTGAACGCAGAAAACGCCAGGCTGTTCCGTTCTAAGCCTCCAGTCCTTGTGGTTTTGAGGATGTGTAAACTGAATGAAATGAAGATGGATGATATACTGTGAATTAAATCCACTTCTTTACAAAGATGGTGATATAAATGATCAGCCTGATCTTTTGTTTTCTTACTGCACACACACACACACACACACACACACACACACACACACTCATGCCGCCCCTCTGAGATTTCATTGAACTGCAGTGTCCTGGAAGGGCTGCGCAGAAACTCTGCAATGCACAACTGCTCTCACCTGCACATCTCTGAACACCGCCATTGGAAATCTCTTCAGTGTATATGTTTTGTGTGTGTGTGTGAGTGTGCGTGTGTGTGTGTGTGTGTGCGCGTGTGTGTTAGTTTGGATACAGAAGAGTAGCACAAATGTCAAAAAATGATCTTATCTAACGACTGTTAAATGGGGCGATGGGGTCCATATATCAGTAGTGTATATTAGTGTTTGTCATTAAAGTATTGTGTAATTCATTTGATGTGGATAGATTTCCAAACTAACACAAAGAGCTATTAATAAAAAGAAATGAATCATTTAAAATACATGACGGGCATTTGTTAATTAATGAAAAACATTTTCTGAATGTTTTTGTGATTATCATTGGCAAGTCTTGACTAGTACTTTTACAAGCATTTTATTTATAAACATCTCAGTCATGCATTTCTCTGTTTATTAAGAGAGATTATGAATTCGTTTTGCATGTATAAAACAGACTGCAGTTATTGTACTTTATGACATGACCATGTAATCAAATATTACAATGTACTTCTGTTTATGTTCCTTCTTAATTGTTGTTATTATTTAAACTGTTCCTCCCACACTTAAAAATCAAGGTTTAATGAAGAACCTTTAATATTTATGGAACCTTTCAAATGCACAAAAGGTTCTGTATAGTGGAAAAAGGTTCTTTAGATTATTCAAATGTTCTATCACTTCATATCAACATAATATGTTTCATAGTGGTAGAAGAACCATTTTTGGTTCCCCAGTGAACCTTTCATTGATCCGTTCTTAGTGTGAAGAACATTTTAACCGTTTTTCCACCATAAAGAACCATTTGTGCAATGAAAGGTTCCATGGATGTTAAAGGTTCTTCATGGAACCATTGATAACTTTTTTTTTTTTTTTTAAATGGTTCTTTTAAGAACTGTTCGGTTCTTCTATGGCATCCCTGTGAAAACCCTATTTGGAACCTTTATTTAGGAAAAAAAAAAAAAAGGTTATTTTGAAAGGTTCTTTGGGGAACCAAAAATGGTTCTTCTGTGGCAGCACTGGAACCTTTCACAGGTTTAAATGAGAAAAGGTTTTGTAAAAATGCCAGAAAATGACTGACACATGATAGCACTATAACCCATATAAGCCAAAGGGCACAAAATATATCCAACACAATGATGTTAGCTGATGTTTTATCCTTGTCAGAACATGATGAAAACACGTTTCCATTATGAATCAGTTCTGGATCACAGTTTCATGGCTTAACCTGGCCACATGTGACTCTAGTGTGATGAAAGCAATTACTCTGAGAGCTTACACACACACACACACACACACACACACACACACCAAGGTAATGCCTGTGAGAATGCGCCAACAGTAGCAAAGGACACATTTGATTAAGTGAAAACTGAAGGTTATTTATAGATTAGCAGCAGATCTATTGACTGTTGTGGTTTTTTATTGCTAAACCAGAGTGGTAACTTCATCTGAGCAATTAAATCCCATAATGCGCATAATGACTACTAAAAGATGCACACTAATGCTGTAATTAACATGTAATACTGAAAATTAAGCTGATTCCTATTAGAGTTTCCTATGAATGACGGCTGAATTGACAAATCAATAATTTCATTTGATGTTATCTGTAATTTGTTGTCAACCAGAGCAGTCTCTCTCTCTCTCTCTCTCTCTGTCTCTCTATTATCCCTGCTGGCAGGTGATGCAGCAGTCCTCGCAGCCAGACCAATTGTTCCTGATAAATGTATACGATACGCACCATTTGCCAGCCAATAAAATTCACTGGATGACCAACCCTAATCACTAAAAAAGCTGTTCTCTGTCTAACAAGATTAGAGCCGGCCAAACACACTGAGCAAGGGAAAAAGAAGAAAGTGGTAATGGCAAATGGAAAAGAAAAAGGGAAAGAGGTAAAGAAACAAGAAGTATAAGAGTTTATGTTGTGCCGCAGCAGAGAGAAGACGCCTGGCATTTTGTCATCTTTATGAACGATTATGAGTGGCATTTATGATGAGAATCTGTTTTCATATGGATTAGAGGCGGGGGTTGGTTTGTTCATTTATGGTTCACTGGATGCTGTCACAAAAATGTAACATGAATGTTTGTCCTGTTGACCTCAAGTCATTAAAAGATTACAAATTGTAGAGGTTGTAATCTTTTAATGATGCCCCTAAAAACCATTGGCTATCATCTATAATAATGTAGAAAGAGATATTTAAAATAAATCGATGTTAGTTAGTCACATGAACAGACAGGAAAACAGGTTTCATTGCATCTGGTATGAACTGTGGGAGATATCTATGAACTTTTCAGGTAATCAGCTAACCTAAATAGTTATTTTTATACAGTTAGTTCTAACAGTTTGTTCTGGTTCTCGAATCTGAGCCTTTTCCAGCCATGCGATATTTTACTAATATCACACGGAAACCGTTGTACAATTTGTATCTCTTATTTCTGCTGGATCTATACTGGCAGAATTTCTCACAGCGAGCGTCAATGGTGGAGGAGCAAACCCATTATAACTTTACAAATAGGTTTACTACTGTTATTGTGTCACGGAATGTAGTTTTAGTTTTTTTAGGCAAGAATGTAGTTGTTTAGCGGATCCTCAGAGCTCGTGTACCCGCCGAGAACAGCTTTATCTCAGCAAGAGATCTTGGGAATTTGCAATGACTCTTATGTAGATAGTGGTTAAACATTTTGGGTATATCAAATGGGCAATCTTTGGTCTATTTAATCTATTATTTGTTCTAGAGCAAGTCGATTTTGCTAAATGTAATGTTTAGTTTCATAACTTTATATTTTTATTTAACTTAAACCTTGTAGCCTACTAACTATCTGCTTATAACTAGAGTTTATTTCCTATCGTACAAACTTCTTATACTTTTATAATGTTCATTTAAATATTATTGTTACAATAAATCATATTTTATTATATATATATAAATAATATGCTGTATTTGGTATTAAGAAGGGGTCTGTTAGTAATTGTGATTTTGACTTCAGTGAAAGTTACATTATTACCCATTATATGGTGGCAAACACTGTCTTCATGAGTGAGTCAGTATATTGAACAAGGTTGTACACAAGGACATTATTTTCACAACACCTTAAACTGATGCAATGGACAAATGCATTGACTATCGCTGTCATAGCATCGTTAAAAGGATACTAAGACAAAGATATCGCTTTCCTACATTCAAATGAATTTTTATTATGAATATAAGATTGACCTGAAGAATAAATGCTGTATCAGATGCAGGAAATACAATAACCTTCAATCAAGCAACTCAGCGCTCCTTTGTTGCTAGTAGTGGAGGTTTTGGTCACACCTGGTAAAGTGTCAATTTGAGATATGAATCCTTGGCAGAATGAAAGAGTTTTCCACAAAGGAGTGTTTTTAAAGACACTCCATTGTTGTTTCTTATTTATTTGCACACTAGTGCTGTCAAACTGTCATATAAAAGCAGTATTGCACTCGTAGTGGTGAGAGATGGCTCTATATCAGCACGGCTGTGATTGCCTGCGGCCTCATGCCTAGGAGGAGCTTGTGCCTGTAGAGCCATAGCGCACGACTACGAGTGTTATATTTCTCACTTATTGTTGCCATTTTATTTGATTTAAATAAAAATCATTTATATGTCATCCTGCATATGCAATGGACATTGATTATGCTTGTCTTTGGTAGCTCGTTTGAAGGCATCTTGAGTAAAATCTATCATGTACAAAAGACCTGAACCAGAAGTGATGCAACCTGTTTTACAGAATACAAAATTTTGTTGTGCATAACCCATATTGCATACAATGAGGCACTGGATGTAGTAATTACAGTTTTCAACCTCCATAAAGTATTGTTTATGAGATTAACATCTATTCTGTATATTAAAATGGACCCATTCCAATGGGAGAAGACATACTTTAAGCATGCATACTTGTAAAACGTACTCCAGTAATCTTTAATTGAGCCTCATTTCAGAATGACCGAAAGGAGCCAGCATATTTCTTCATAAATTCCTCTTGACCTCTGTCACTGCTTCACAAAGGTTGTGGCGTTTTGATGCTCAGATGGAAACTGCACTGAGCTCTGTGTGTCTCAAGTGGCTGCAAGCTGGTCTCTCTCAGAGAGCGTTGCGGTCACATGACAGTGAGGAACAGCTGCAGCGGGAGCGGGGATGTCCTCTGCAGCGCTGCAGGGGTGTGAGAGGAGACGGTAGGTGTGACTCGATGCATCACTGTGTGTAAAATGTGCTGCTACTAAATGTGCACAACGTTTGTCTTTGATTAAGATTCTAACTGCAAACTGAAAATGCATAACAGCCATTTGATTTTAAATAAGTCATAATAAATAAGGTTGCATGCATATTTTCATGTTACTTGACAAAACATGAATGGTCACACTTTAGATTGGGTGTCTTTAACTACTATGCACTTACACCAAAAACATTTGTTAAGTACGATTGCAATTGTGCTGATGTTGTAAAACACTTGCTGCTACTGATGTGGGATACGGGTAAGGTTAGGACAGGTTTAAGGGTGGGTTAAAGTGTTAGTACATAGTAGATAAGGACACTTAATTTTATCATTTACTGATACATTTTTAAAATCAAATGTTGGATCTGTTAATGGACCTGAGATAACTCAAGACATGATGATGATTTGGATGAATTGTTTCCTCAGAAGAACACTAATTGGTGTCCAGTTTGGCACGGCAGTTTATGGCACTGAACACACTTCCCTCCTCTGGTATTGGATTGTGTTTTATGGTGTGATTCATTTCCCATCAGGCCTCCCTCCTCCCCGGCACTTCAGGCTAGAATTTATGCAGGCCGCATCACAGGGGCGGAGCAATCAATCACCTGCAACCCCAGCGGCACGAGCGCACTCGACAAGAGTTCAGCTCGACGCAAACACTACGGTAAACCTCTGAAAGCCTGTGACAGACTCCCTTCTTTTTATACATATATTCTTTTATCCAAATGATTTTTCCGGCATGCCTGGATATCCCTCGAGGACGCTGCACACATCTGTGCCTCAACCGCTATGAATATTTTAGAGAAAATGATCACTCTCTTTTGTCATTTACATTGCTTCCCTTTGTAAAATTATGATTATCTTGATGCAAATGTTACAAATGTCGTATAACTTATTTTGAAATGGAATGCATGAATATAAATAAAAGATTCAGAGTATTTTTATATGACTACAGGAATCATGTTTCCTTCCAGCGTCCTGTATGTCTCTGTAAACTTTGACCCAACTACACTTGTCCACATAACATACACTTTTACATTATTAAACAAACAAACTGACTATAACTTGAGTTTTATGACATTGGTAGACATGTGCAAAAGAGCCAAGCATGAAACAGACCGTGAAATCACGTGATAAAACATTTATGACTCTAAATAAACAAAAGAAACAGAGAAGGAAAAACACAAAAAAGCTCAGTAATTTCAAATCAATTTTTCATATACACACATTTATGTATTTGGTAGGTAATCATGTAATAAGCAGGATAAAGATAGTCTGGTTTATTTTGCAATAATGATGGTTCACTGTGTCTTACATTTTCTACATTAAAATGACATTATGACAAAGGGTGAAAATGAGAGGGCAAGAGTAGTTAGTAAAAGTAATATTTGACAGGAAAATGCTTAACCCTTGTGTTGTTAACCCTCTTGTAACCTTTTGTGTTCCCCGTCAATAATGACATTATAAAGCGCTCGTTATGCTATATTATCACTAAATATTGGATTCAATCTTTTTGTCAACTTGTTTTCTTTTAATTAGGATAGGTTTTGTATTTCTATTTTGAACTGACTGATCATAGGCTTCATTTGTACAATCAGTTAGTTTAAAAAAATAAATCCAATAAATAAATTGAATCCAATATTTGGTTGGCTGGAAACACCACAAGTTTAACAAGGTGAGAAAATTACAAAAATTCTCAAAAAAGGAAGAAGTAGTAGTTCTACCCTGTGTGAGTAAAGTCAGTAAGTTTTACTCCAATGCAATAACGTTAACTAGCATTTTTGGGAAAAAGAAAAATGACCCGAACACAACCAGAGGGTTAAATGTCATGAAACGCATAAATCCGCTACAAAAATGTAATGTCTTTAAATGATCTTAATTTGGGGATTTCAAATCACAGACATCTCAGATTACTATCGGCGTGCCTCAGGGCTCAGTTTTGTTTTTTATTTATCTATTACCTTTAGGGCAAATTCTTTGTAAATTTAACAGCCTAATTCAACATTACTACCTTTTACTATTTACATTACTATTTGCTTTGCTTATCTGAAATTAAATCATGGTTTACATGTAATTTTCTTACCCCGGTTTGGGGTAAGTTGGGGATTTCTAATCACGGACATCTCAGATTACTATTGGCGTGCCTCAGGGCTCAGTTTTGGGCCCTCTTCTGTTTATTATTTATCTATTGCCTTTAGGACAATTTTTTCACAAATTCAGATTAAATTATCATTGTTATGCTGATGACACCTAGCTCTATATATCTTCAAAGCCTAATTCAATATTACCACCTTCCTCTCTTTTGCTTTGCTTATATGAAATTAAATCATGGTTTACATGTAATTTTCTTACCCCGGTTTCACAGACATGGCTTAAGATAGTCCCAGACTAAAATGCACATTTGAGCTGTTTTAACTGAAAGCAACTTGTACTGATATATCTTAAAATATGTCAGTGTCATTGCTTTGTCTCAGAATTCACACCAGCAATGTTTTTTTCTAGTGAACAGTTTATAAACGTTTATAAACTACTGAAATGCCCTAATTGAACTAAGGCCTAATCCTGGCTTAATCTAAGCCCTGTCTGTGAAGCTGGGTTAACAACACTGAAATTCTGTTAGTAGGCACTAAATCAAAATTGCAAAATTGTGAAAGTTTTACATTGATTCAAGACTTATGTTATAGTTCTAGTCTTTCAATTTTTAAATCACATCTTAAAACTAATTTCTTTAGATCAGCTTATTCTGATTTATTGACACAGGACACTTTGTTCCTGACAGGTTTTGTGTGATACAAAAACATACTTCTGAACACGTATATTCATATTTTGTTTGTCCAAAAGTTGCCTCTTGATCCACTTTCTCTCTTCCCTGTCATAACCATAAAAAATTATGCTTTAGAGCCCTGATCACATCCCCATAATGCAGCATGTCAGTGTCTGTATTTCCTTGACTCATCCCTTCTGTGAAGCTGCTGAGTCATGTGCTCGTCTCACCGCGCTCACATAAACTCCACAGCTCAGGCTGACAGTCCCGAAAAACACAGATTACTGAACCTACATCTAAGCTGCAGTATCTCACCAGCTCACAGTCAGCACTGCTGCTATTTAGGGCACAGCATTGTGCTGTTCTGCCTTTATACACTTATACACATATCTCTGGTGAACAGAGCACTCCATTTCCTGACAGATATATTCTGAGTCAAATCCAACCGAATGCATCAGCCTTAAAAAATGAAAGCCTCAGAAAATATTAGTTGAGAAATGACTGAAGTATATTTCAAAAATGCATAATTGAGGACCAATTGAATAGGCTGGCTTGGACATTCTTTAAAACATCTCAGTATTTGTGTTCCAGGAATACAGAGTCTTGAAAGACAAAGTAAATGATGACAGTATTGTAATTGTTAAGTGAACGTTTCATTAAACATTAAGAATTACTTTGAAAAAAAAAATCACTCAGAAATTACTATTGAATTTCACAAATAATTACAAAGAAATTGCAAGGAACACATTGAAATAATAATAAAAAATTCTGCATTTGTGACTGACGGTCTGTAAGGAACCCCCCGTCGGCCCAAAAACGGATCCTGACGGCCTGGGTGAAGGTATAATGCGTGTATGTCTTTTCAGCGCCCCTGTGAAGTTCACTTTACTTTTTAGAATTTAGTTTCAATTTTACTTTAGCTGTGTGTTTAATCTGACTCCAGTTTCAAATGATTATTACACTTAGATCATGTTTCTAATTAGGAATTAATCATTGGTCATGTATTCATTTAGATATCTGGGTATCCCGTACTTTCAATTATTCGTTCATTATGGACCCGATATCGCACAGGAAGTTACATCGGCCGATTATGTCCTTCTCATGACACGTCAGTTTCTGATACTTAGTCAGAGGGTGCAGAGTTTACCAAGCATTTGAGTCGAACCTCCACATGCTTGTTCCTACAAAAATACAATTTTCTTAGTCATGATACTGCAACTTGCTAAGTGATAGACAGAAATCAAAAGATCTCACATGATGTGCCACATGCTCCTTTCATTGAGCCTTTAGTTTGACCTATCCTGATGCAATCAGGACTCCAATAATCTACTGGTCATAATGATTTCAGAAGAATCAAATATAACAAATGTATCATGCCAATTACATAGTTAGACAATTAGAAGCCAATTCAGAAATAATAAATACATAACAATTGCTCAAAGATGACTCTAAGAGTAAGAAATGCATATACACACAGTGGTGTGTGAGTGTCTTCAGTGACGGAGTGAGATGAGAAGTTTGGGTAAGGCGGTGTCCTATTTCTTTGAGATCTTCTCTCCAGATGAGTTTTATTGCAGGGTGCTTGATCTCAGCTTTTGTCTTAGCAGGAAAATCAAGTCTTACAGGACCACAGCAGTACAAATACCGTAATGTCTCTTAAACCAGAAATATGATAAACAGAAATAATAAAAAAAAAAATCTAGTATCAAAAATGTCCACTGTGAAGCTGGATTGTTTGGCCATATACAAGAACAAGCGGTTCTACATGCAAGGAAAAAATGAAATCATATCCAAAAACAGTTGTAGGATGTAGGGAGAGGCCTTGAGTATTTCAGCGAGCAACAGGCCTGATTTTGTTTTACATGTGGTTTGTAAAAACTGTAAAACAATTTGATGTTGCTTTCTCTAAGAAAGCAACAATACAGATTGTTTCAAAGCAGCGTAAACAGGAAATTAACAGCAAAATTCTTCAGTTATTAAACAAATTCAAGCTCAGCTATAAAGCAGCTCTACAGAAGACAAACATGTTGTAAGAACGTTTTGCTAACGTTCTCATTAAGTTATGAAAACGTTATTTCTGAATGTTCCCTGAAGTTCCATTTAAAAAAAAAAAAAGTTTTAAAAAAGTTTCTTCTTGGTTATACAAACGTTAAGGAAACATTCCATTTTGCAAGAAAATGGAAATGTTACTTTTGAATGTTCTCTGAACATTCGGAAAAGTAGTAAAAATAAAAAACATTAGACGAACATCCAACTAAAACCATTTTTTAAAAAATGCTCCATGAACAATGTATAAAAAACGGTCTTGTAGTCACAGATCTTTAAAACACCACAAAACACGTCCAGCTACTATATGAAGACAAAATGAATGCCAAACACTGTAGGACGAGTTACATCCCAGCTAAGAGCGAACGTTTTCAGAACATTAGCTAACGTTCTGGCAAGGTTCTCTCAAAGTTATATACAAACGTTCTTCCGGTAACATTACAGAATGTTCATTCAAAATTATCTGGTCTTTAATAACGTTCTCAAAACAAACGTGCAAAAACAAAAATATTATTTAGTAGGACTTTCATCTAACATTTTTTAAATGTTGCTACTCGTTTCAGAACGTTCAGAGAACATTCAAAAGTAACGTTCCCATAATGTTTAAAGAATGATACAATGGAATGTTCCCTTAATGTTCACATAATAACCTAAAACAAAAAAAAACAAAAAACAAAAAAAAACTGGATGTTATGAACTTTCAGAGAATACTGAGAAATAATGTTTTCATAACTTAATGAGAACATATTTTTGTTTAGCTGGGATGCTAGGAATTTGTTTAAATCACTAGCCTTATATACGTAATAATAATAGTAATGCTTCACTCAGAAAACACCACTAATAAGAAAATAATTCATATCACCATTGATGTAATCAAAACACAGCTGTGTTTAGGCTCAGTATTAACTGTAGCTAAATGAACTGCAGACCGAGGCTCTGAATTTCGTCATTTGGAGGATACACAGCAATGCAGAGATGGGAATTTGTGCCATCCACATGTGTTTGGTCTGCAGCACAGGCTCCTGTAGATCTGCTCAGATCTGCTCATCTGGGCCCTCAGCGGGAGTCTGGCAGCGATCTCTACTGCAGAACAGAGCTGAGAGGAGGGACAAACACATGAATCACCACATCAAATGCAGGACAGGAGGGGAAAGAGAGAACAAGGAACAAAGAAGGAGGTGAAGATTTGAGCTTAAACAACTGGATGATTCCTCAAATCAAACTATAAATATAATTTAAGAAAAACTGATAAATTTGGCTGTAACAAATTAGTGTTTTTTTATGTTGGTCCAAGGGGATATATATAAATGGTAAAATGTAAATATCTAGTTATATTTTATCTCTTTGAGGGCACTCCCTTGGAGTTTTAAATGTAGAATGTGCCGTTCTTTATTCTGTGACAACAGTAAAATGCTGGCCCTAAAAACCGGTGCTTCTCTCATCTTAGTTCTGCTTCCTCTTCAATGTTTTCTTCATCACTGGATTTACTAGAACCAGCAGCTGCTCTGTGTTGGCCGGGGATCCATGTTTTAATGGTTGGGAGAATCATGCTCCATTTATTCTATCCCAATTATTACTGAAGCTTTTGTGAGAGTGAATGATGGAGCTTTGTTTTAGCTGCAGAACTGCTGACACACACACACACACACACACACACACACACACGCAGGTTTGTTTTGTGAATTGTGAGGACATTACATAGGCGTAATGGTTTTTATACTGTACAAACCATATTTTCTATCGCCCTACACCAACCCTACCCCTAAACCTACCCATGACAGGAAACTGTGCACATTTTTACTTTCTCAAAAAAACTAATTCTGTATGATTTATAAGCCTTTTGAAAAATGGGTACAAAGGGTAATGTCCTCATAAATCAGCCTCTCCTTGCAATACCTGTCTCACCCATGTCATTATACAAATTTGTGTCCTGATATGTTACAAAAACACGTGCACACACACACACACACACACACACACACACACTTGGGAGCCCAATCACCTCCAAGTGGTACAAAACGAGCCAATGGGAATTGGCCAGTGAGATTTACATGCCAAACCGCACCCACCCAGCACATCCGGGTATAAATAGGACTGGCATACTCACTTCCATTCATATTTTGCTGAGGAGCCGAGACAATGATTCCAGCCGTTCAGCAGTGACTATGGCAATGGGATGTAACGTCTCTGTTCCCTCCTTCAGGGAACGGGGGTTACAATAGTAACTTAGACGTTCCCATTCAGTCAAGTCACATTCAACGTTGGGGTCCCAATGGAAAATGCCAAAATAACTGAACCACGTTACGAGTGTTGGGGAAGCAGATGCTGGCAAGCCGTAGCGTGCCCAATGCAAGTGCTACCAGAGACGTCGTAACCTTCCAGCGTCCAGAGTAAGCCCGAGGAAGTCTTCCATACAAGTGGGATGGAGTGGACAGGGCATTACTCAGGGGATGGTCGAAGTTGCTGTTCCTTAGCCCAGGGGAAGAGTGCTTTGGGATTCAATTCCCATGTTTGCTCAGCCATGACCAAAACGCCAGGAAAGCGTTCCCCTCCTTGGACGGAGACCACACCCTGCCCGAAGGGAGGTGACGTGTGGAAGACACATATGGACTGACCCAAGGGGCAGTAACGCATATGGAAGATCTCTGAGGACTGGTACGCGAAGGTGATGGCATCCACTATCCAGTGGGCCAACTTCTGTTTGGAGTCAGCCTTTCCCTTCTGCTGACCTCCAAAGCAAACAAAGAGCTGCTCAGAGCTTTTAAAACTCTGCATGCGGTCCACATAAACGCTCAGGGCGTGAACGGGACACAACAATGCTAGGGCTGAGTCTGCCTCCTCCAGTGGCAGCACTTGCAAGTTCACCACCTGGTCCCAGAAGGGAGTGGTGGGAACTTTGGGCACATATCTAAGCCGGGGTCTCAGGATAACGTGAGAGTAAGCCGGTATGAATTCTAGGCACGATTCGCACAAAATGCTTGCAGGTCCCCGACCCTTTTAAAGGAAGCAAGCACAGTCAGGAGCACTGTCTTCAGCGACAGATGTTTCAGCTCAACTGACTCAAGGGGCTCGAAGGGAGCTCTCTGTAGGCCAGCCAGGGTGACAGAGTGGTCCCAAGAGGAAACAAGGCGAGGCCTAAGAGGATTTAACCTCCTGGTGCCTCTGAGGAACCTGACGATCAGGTCGTACTGAACACAGAGCTGACTGGGCATTTTCAGGGGTCTTCCCGGCGGGAAGAACACCACTCAGTGAACAGACTCCAATTCATGGCATAAGCGTGCCTCGTAGAGGGGACTCTAGCCGAAGTGATAGTGTCAACTACCGTTGGCAGTAGGCCACTTAAGCCCTTCACGTCCCGTCCAGAGACCACACATTGAGGTTTCAGAGGTTGGGATGTGGGTGCCATATGGTGCCCTGTCCCTGAGAAAGCAGGTTCTTCCATAGGGGAATCCGCCAGGGAGGGGCTGTCGCGAGGAGCATCAGCTCTGGGAACCAGGCCCGGTTGGGCCAGTACAGTGCAACTAGCAAGACCTGCTCCTCATCCTCCCTAACCTTGCACAGTGTCTGTGCGAGAAGGCTCACTGGGGGAAACGCGTATTTGCGTAGGCCCCGGGGCCAGCTGTGTGCCAGTGCATCCATGCCAAGGGTCCCCTCAGTCAGGGAGTAAAACCACTGGCAGTGAGCAGATTCCTGGGAGGCAAACAGGTCTACCTGTGCATCCCCAAATTGGCTCCAAATCAGCTGGACCACCTGGGGGTGGAGTCTGTTGTGAGAGTGCATCAGCCACACGATTGAGCTCACCCGGGATATAAATGGCGCGCAGCGACCTGAGTCTGCTCTGACTCCAGAGGAGGAGATGGTGGGCGAGTTGCAACAACGACGGGAGTGTAGACCACCCTGGTGGCTGATGTATGCTACGGTCGATGTGTTGTCCGTCTGGACCAGTACATGCTTGTTATGCAGCAATGGTCGAAACCGGCGCAGGGCAAGGAGTACTGCTAGCAACTCAAGGCAGTTGATATGCCCACTGCATACGGCACCCCAGCCAGTGGTGAAGGCATCTATTGTGACAACAACATGCCTGGACATTTGTACTAGGGGCACTCCGGCCCATAGAAAAGCAAGGTCCGACCATGGGCTGAATGTACGGTGACAACTCTGTGTAATGATCACACGAAGAGGCTGGCCTGGGAAATGGTGGCATCGAGAAAACGAACTTTGTCAGCGTCCTTCATTTTGGCCAGGTCCAAAGATGTCGTTCCTGGACCACCAGGGTGGACATCGTCTGACCCAGGGAATGCGCCGTGACATTCGTCGCCCAGAGGGCGAGGTCAGTCGCTGTGCACAGTTCTTGCAGTAGCCCTGGCTCAGAACTACCCTCATGCAGCTCTTTCAGAGCTTTCGCCTGATGGACCTGCAAGATGGCAATGGCGTGCAGGGCGGAGGCTGCCTGCCCAGCGGCAGAGTAAGCCTTAGCAGCCAGAGCTGCCATCGTCTTACTTGCCTTGGACGGGAGGCGCGGACGAGTCCGCCAGGTGGCAGCAGACTGCGGGCACAAGTGCACTGCAATCGCACGCTCCACCTGTGGAATGTCCACATAACCCTTGCCGGCCTCACCAGGGTAGTGAGAGTGGAGGAGGCAGAAGAATGGTTTCTGGCAGTAAAAAGTGCCTTCCACGTATTCTGAACCTCCTCATGCACCTCCGGGAAGAATGGCACTGGGGCGCCACGTGGCTGAGAACCACGCCCCGCACCCAGAAACCATTCATCCAACCACAAGTGCTCGGGACACAGTGGAGCGTTCCGCTCGAGCCCAATGCCCACGGCGGCCCAGGCAAGCATGGCCATTAACTGTGAATCCGATTCAGCCTGAACGGAGAGTGGAAGTTCGTCTTCCTCATCCTCTTCAGAGTCCAAAAGCCCACTGTCCGATGCAGCGATCGACATCTGATCCTCATCCAGAGCACCGAAAGTGTTAGCAATTAATATTGCTGTTTTGCTCTCTTAGTTAAAGGAAATGTACACTTCAGTAATGAAGGAGAAAGGAAGAGCGATCAGTGTGACCGTTCGGCTCCGGAGCAAAAGTATGAATGGAAGTGAGTATGTCACTCCTATTTATACCCGTATGTGCCGGGTGGGTGCGGCTCGGCATCTCACTAAATCTCACTGGCCAAAGACAATTGGCTCATTTTGTACCACTTGGAGTTCCCAAGCGAGACCCCATTACATCAGTATCGACGTAACATCGAACGTGACTGACTGAATGGGAACAAAAATATATTCTAAGAACCTTTTGATAATTTTCCCATTAAGTTATGAAAATGTTATTTCTGAATGTTCTCTTTGAACATTCAAAACATCCAGTTTTTTTTTTTTAAATGTTTAAAAATGTATTTCTTATGTGCACATTAGGGTAAAAACATTAAGTGAACGTACACAGCTAACAAAATTAAATTCTAAAATTTTTTTTTGCTAATGCTCACATTAAGTTATGAAAATGTTATTTCTGATTGCTCACTAAACATTCAAAACGTTAAATTTTTTAAATGTTTTAAAAACATTTTTTTCTTGGTTATAGGAATGTTAAGGGAACATTCCATTTTATCATTTATCATTATCATCAAACATTATGGGAACATTTCTACGGAGCCCCACACATAACATGAAGGAAAAAAATAAGTAAAGCGTGTACACGATTTAGCCTACTATTTTTTCCTGCATATCATGTGTGGGGCTCCGTAGAAATGTTCCCATAATGTTTGTAAAATTATCATATGGAATGTTTCCTTAGGCCGGGTTCAGACAACAGAATATTTTTATCTGTTACATTAGTTACTGTGTCAGATTATGCGATTTTGACTCCTAAATTTTTGTCGTGTCACGGACAAGAAATATGTCAGACTGTTGCTTCCCAGAAGACAGAACTAGCAGAAAAGAACCGTTAGGATTTTTTTGGGCCGATACAGATTTTAACAAACAATTATTGCAACAATTACAAACAATTACAAACAATTATTACATAGTGTTTTGATCATGTTCTAAATTATAAAAGTTCAAAGACGCATTTATTAAGGTATACTGTCTAGTTTATTGCTACATCATCAAATAATTTCTAATGAACATGGATTGGATCCATTTAACATTCAGCAGGCCAACATAAATACATAAATACAACAGAACAAAAATATGAAATAAACAGTGCTTTTAGGGAGGTTTAACAGTAGTTATTAGGTACAGAAATAACATAAACAAAAGTAAAATAACACAGCATATTCTTCACTGTATAAATTAAATACATATTAATCCTTAAAGGTGCCCTAGAATCAAAAATTGAATTTATCTTGGCATAGTTCAAATAACAAGAGTTCAGTACATGGAAATGACATACAGTGAGTCTCAAACTCCATTGCTTCCTCCTTCTTATATAAATCTCATTTGTTTAAAAGACCTCCGAAGAACAGGCGAATCTCAACATAACACCGACTGTTACGTAACAGTTGGGATCATTAATATGTACGCCCCAATATTTGCATATGCCAGCCCATGTTCAAGGCATTAGACAAGGGCAGCCAGTATTAACGTCTGGATCTGTGCACAGCTGAATCATCAGACTAGGTAAGCAAGCAAGGACAACAGCGAAAAATGGCAGATGGAGCAATAATAACTGACATGATCCATGATAACATGATATTTTTAGTGATATTTGTAAATTGTCTTTCTAAATGTTTCGTTAGCATGTTGCTAATGTACTGTTAAATGTGGTTAAAGTTACCATCGTTTCTTACTGTATTCACGGAGACAAGAGCCGTCGCTATTTTCATTTTTAAACACTTGCAGTCTGTATAATTCATAAACACATCTTCATTCTTTATAAATCTCTCCAACAGTGTAGCATTAGCCGTTAGCCACGGAGCACAGCCTCAAACTCATTCAGAATCAATGTAAACATCAAAATAAACACTGTACTTACGCGATTAGACATGCTGCATGACGAACACTTTGTAAAGATCCATTTTGAGGGTTATATTAGCTGTGTGAACTTTTTTTATGTTGTTTAAGGCAAGCGCGAGCTCTTGGGGCGTGGAGCACGGGATTTAAAGGGCCACACACCCTGAATTGGCTCATTTCTAATTATGCCCCAAAATAGACAGTTAAAATTTTTTTTTTTTTTTTAAATCTATGGGGTATTTTGAGCTGAAACTTCACAGACACATTCAGGGGACACCTTAGACTTATATTACATCTTTTTTTTAAAAAAGTTCTAGGGCACCTTTAAAGTTACAAAGTTATTTAGTCAAGAGTAGTGAGTGATTTTTTTGTCTTTTGTTGTTTGATTAACATTTTGATATAATTTTGTGTTAATTAGAAGAAGTGAAAGAGTCTGAGAAGCTGCTTTCCAGGCGCACGGCACGCTATGGGCATGTGCGAACTTTTCACACACTGAGTAGAATTGAGTTCTCTTTGGTGTCTTATGCTTGATCTTTTAAATTTGCAAGGTTTAAAAACACATGCAAAAGATAAACTGTCATCGGGACACAGTTCAATTGCCCCGAGCGTTATTCACGCTGACCCTGGACAGTCCTTATTGATGAGCACTGCTGTATTTTTTTAGTGTTTAATTATTTTACCAAGAGAAAAACGTTAGATTAAACAGCTCAGTGCCTTCACGCAGTTAATTAATAAACTGTCGGTTTGTTATATCTGCATATATGCTGATGGTTGTAAAACAGTCTAGCGAAGCTGCATGTTAGCTTAACGCTAATTCCAGTCCTCACAGTGTTGCTGAAGCACCTCCGCTATCGTTTGCCAGCATTTATCTTTTTTCATTCTGTTGTGGTCGTCCCTCCACAGACCTTTCCTCCATGTCATAATTCCACCTAGCAGCACCAGTACTCTCCTCCGTTTACCCATGTTTGAAAGCTGTGTAGGGAAGAGCTTCTGTGCTCTTATTGGTCAATGTCACAAATGTGACGAAACCTGTAGTGAAAAAAATTAAAAGCCATGGAGCTGGACATGGAACCGGAGTGAGCACAGAATGCACTGAGCATCCGCTCCAGTATTATTCGTTGCTTGCCAACATGCAAAGCCCTGGCTTCTTTCGGAACTTGCCAATATCACACTCACAATTATGATGAAGTATTGCATATTAGCACACTGTGATTATCAAATGTGCTGAGATTCAGAATGACAGCACTCTTGCTTGTGTGATATTGCTTAATAACACCGTGTACCCACAAATGCATATACATTTTCAGCTACACTAAAAAATGGTAACATTTAAATTAACTGGTTTTATTCAAGACAAAAATTATTTAACATCACTGAACCAACCTATATACATACGTTTATCGAAACCAGGTAGAATTAGCTCTTTAAAGTAAAAATTGCAGGTTATAGTGTATTTTCATGCCAAAATGCAGTTGATATGTAACTGTGACAGAACATTAGTGGTAAGTCTTTATTTTTTTTGCATTTTGATCAAACAGGCTTGATGTCATTCAGTCAGTGGGGGGTCTGGTTAAATGAGAACAGACATGCATCAAGACATTCAGCAAGGGATTCCTAGAGCGCAGAGACAAAAGGTGATTATGCATTTTTAATTATATAGTTTGGCTGTTAATCAGTATGGGGCTCCAGGAGTACAGCAGGGAGATTCTGGCAGCCTGCTGGAGGTGGAGGGCAAACGCAGGCCTGAGGGATCTCCACAACACTGGCAGCCTTCCAACAGCTCAGTTCACTCAAATTCACCGTGCTTCATGTTCACAGAGCGGCTCTGTGCCTCTGAGTGTAGTTAGAGTTGTGTGCATGCATGAGTGGATCTAAAAAACTCTAGTGTACTTGGAAGAGGGTCCAGCTAACAAAACTTTATGGCTTTTCCTTGTTTTACAAGCACAATTCAGTCCTCAAATCTGCTCATTTAAAAGCTCAAGTTTTTTTTTAAACATTAACTTAAAAGTAAATAATTAATGCTTTCCTGACCCATAAGAACACAAGATTTAGATCTGAAAAAAATCCAGATAATCAAAGCACTATCTGACAGGATTAGGGTTAAGGTTCAGAACAGCAGGATTAGGGTTAAGATTAGATGTATTTATCCAACGTCCTCATAATCCTGTCCGACTCATCGCATTTCATTCAACAAACAGCAACTCAAAAGTCAAACATTATTACTCACATTTCTGTGCAACACACCACTCATAACACACACGTCAGATTAATCATTTTCTGCAAGGGAGATCTATTAGAAATGTAACCTATATGTACATCAAAAGATGTGTGCAAAGTCAATCAAAATGTTCATATGTGATGATGAAGAAATTTCTTTTTTTTCTTTTGTTTTTCAATTTTAGAGCTGAGCCATAAAATAGTTTACATTTTACGACAACACAAACAATCAAGCAGTTGAGATTTGCTATAGACTATAGTATATATCACTTTACATTAGTGTACTTTATGTATGCATATAAAGTTAGACATACTTATATATCCAACTTTACATAAAGAACTGTTTGATAATATAGTTGCATTTTGTGATGATATAAACAATCGAGCAGTTGAGATTTTCTATATAGTATGTACAGGATGCAGATTATACAGTACCTAACTCAAACTATGTGTTTCTGACTAATATGAATGTGGATTGAGTGCTTTACCTGGGAAATATCTGATTCTGTCTACATTTCTGCAAAACCTGAAACATGTTGCTCCAGATACAATTTGCTGAAATGTCTACTAGAGTGATGTTGTATTTTCTTCTTTGCAGATGTGGGTTTATTAATAGCTAAAGCTGTAAATAATGTTTGGCTATTATCAGTATACACACATTGTTTGGTATTGATCATTAAAAAAAAAAAATAAATAAAGCAAATGATATGTTAATTAAAATGTTACTCAAGGCTTTAAGTATAGAATCAGTCAGTCCCGGTGTGTCCTGAATGTCACTCTGTCCTCTGTTGGCTGCCGGTGCACTGACCTGAGCAGAGATGTGACATGAGAGGATTTCCAGAGGGCTTTTAGGTGGACTGTTCCTGCAAATAATGTTGTCTTTATGGATGAAAAGCATATTTTAGATGACTCTGTGCCCTGAACATTCACTCCAAGCATTTGGTGTATTCACACATCCTTCATCTGTGAGGCTTGAGCAATGCTTGTATATTTCTGCATCATATTAAGTAGTGCAGTACTACATCCCAGAAGCAGATCAACGTAACTTGATGGAAAACATGTTGAAAATGCACCGTTAACCTACACTGTAAAAAATGGGACAATACTATTTTAGTCTTTCTACATCAAAATTTCATGTTTAATTCAATAGGCTGTATTTTAAGGATTTAAGCTCATGGTGCAGGTGCACTTAGGGTGTGTCCGAATCCACTTTTGCTAGTTTAACGACGGAAAAACTGGTTGGTGCGCCAGGCGAATGGTCCAAAAGGGTTGTCGCTATTCTCTTAATGAGTCATGGGTGTGTTTTGGGTGTAATGTGCAATAAACCAATCAGAGTCTCGTCTCCCATTCCCTTTAAAAGCCAGTTGTGCTTTTGCACAATTGCTATTTACATGGTAGAATTTGCAAGCGTTCAGTTCCTCAAAATAGCAACACGCCAACAATGCACCTGAACGCACCTCGTTTTCAGACCAGCACGCCCATGGGTGAACAGATGGGTGCAAGTGCATTTGCTATTTAAAGAAAGTGGAGCTGGATGTGAAAATGATAACTGTGCTGGGATGAAACTAGCAAAAAACACTTGCATCATGCCTGGCGCTGTATTGTGCCAAGTGTACGATAGTGCCCAATGTGTTACTTGTCATTTCTTTGTAATTATTTGTGAAATTTACCTGCAATTTCTGAGTGAAAAAAGCACCCAACTAACAGGGAACATTCTCAGACCTTTGACTTACGTTCTGGCAAGATTCCTTCAAATTTATGAACAAACATTCTTCCAGTAACTTTGATAGAATGTTCGCTATCTGATCTTTAATATTGTTCTCAAAACGTTATTTACACAGGACATCATTCATGGAACTTTTTAGTTCATAACATTTTTTAAATGTTACTACTTGTTTGAATGTTCAGAGAACTTTCAAAATTAATGTTCCCATGATGTTTGCAAAATGATTCCATTTTTTCTTGCATTAATGTTCCCTTAATTTTCATATAACCAAAAAACAAATTTTAAAAAAAACTGGACATTTTGAACATTCAGATAATATTCAGAAATAATGCTTTTATAATTTTAGCAAAGTTATATGTTAGCAAAATGTTGTGAGAACATATTTTTGTTAGCTCAAGAATATGTCTACATTAATCCAGAAACATCTGAAAATGGCGTTTTCATTTCATACACACTAGCATTTTCCAAAAGATTCTCATCCACATTAAAAGATCATTTTGAAATGCTAAAATCATCTTGCATCAGATGCACAAAAAAAGAAAAGAAAAAAAAAAAGCTCACTGAGATGATACTGAGAAATCAGACATCAAAGTTCTATGCTATTCTTCTGCCATGATCATTTTACTAGTAAAATATAGTTACCAGCGTGTCCAGGTCACACTGAATCGCCATTTCATGTCTGGTCTAAAACAATTGTCTTTCATGTTTTGTCGCAGGACAGCAATTGAGAGTAAATTTTCTGTCATCCTTGCAGGAATATAATATGAAGATTATACAAAGTAACATTTATCTTTAGCCACGCTATGTATAGCACAAAGCAGGCACACGTCGTTATAAATATGCATAATTGTTTTTAAAATACCTCCATTTTCACAGTCCACACTACAACTTGAAAATGCTGTTTTCAAATTTATCCACGTGGGAGAGCGTCAATGTGTAGATATAGCCCTTTTTTTCAGTGTATTTATCAACACAATCATTTGAAATAGGCTTATATGAAGCAACAAAAAATGTAGCAATAGCATTGTTTGAAAAAATATGTCTGTTGGACTAGGTTAAGCACAGTGACAGGCACACTAACACATTCTGTTCAGTAAACATGAATGAATCCAGATGTTTTAAACAGTTTGTAGCTCAACTTTTGCATTTGATCTCATAATTTGGATGTAAATGTTACCCCCTTGTGAAATATTCATTGCAGTCACAGTAGTAACCCAGAAATTACAGAAACGCTGTCAGCGTGAAGCATAACACGACCCTGCTCTTGCGATTTATGCTCAGATGCAGGATGTGTGAAACAGGCCTCAAGCTGATGAACTTCATGACATCGGTGATGTTCATATTGAAATGGAGTGACTTATTAACCTAAAATATGTTGTTGTGGAATTGACTTCCTAGTACAGCAGAAAAGGATAAAGGTCTCATTAGTTACCATTAGTTAATGAATTAACTAACATCAACTAATATTAACAAATGGAATCTTATTGTAAAGTGTTACCGAGAATTATTGTTTTGATGGTTTTAGTTCGCCTTTGAAAAGACTTAATTAAGACTTAACTAATTAATATTCATAAAAGTAACTGAACTACTGGTGGCAAAATAAAATTTTCTTGCTTTGCTTACAATGTAGGACAGAAATGATATTGTGTTTTCTTTCAAAAAGGTTATGTAATTTTCCTAAACAGATTGCACATTTGTCTTCATTTTACATGCAAAAGCATTTGAAACACTGGATTTTTTTCTGGGTCGCTAATACACACACACACACACACACACACACACACACACACACACACACACACACACACACACATGTTTGTCTTTGTGAATTGTGGGGACTTTCCATAGACTTCAATGCATTTTACACTGAACAAACTGTACATTCTATCCCCCTACCCTGCCCCTACCCCTAAACCTAACCCTCACAGGAAACTGTGCAAACTTTTACTTTTTCACAAAAACTCATTCTATATGATTTATAAACCCATTTACATTGTGGGGACCGCTGGCTGGTCCCCACGATGTAGGTGAACTCAGGTTTATATTACATCATGGGGACATTTGGTCCCCACAATGTAATATAAACAAAAGCACACACACACACACACCTACACACACACACACACACACACACACACACACACAGAAATGCTATTTAATAAATTGTTCATACAACTACTGTGTCATGACATTTTATAAGAGAGGTCACCTGTGGAAACCCAGAGCAAACAAATAATGAGGACCCTGGAGGAAGACGAGAAGAAAGTGAGAGATTTCAGTGCTTCAAAAAGTGTAGGAAAGAGCAAGACAAAAGGAGAACAGAGAGGAAGAGGAGAGAAGATAGGACACAGAAGAGGCTCTAACGAAGTGAGTCGCTCTCACAGAACGTGTTATGAATGAAAGAGAGGCTGGGCTCAGGGTTCAGTCTAATGTGAGCAGATCTACAATGACCTCAATTTCAACAACAACAAAAAAGAGGGAGAAATGCCATTGGCCAGTTTTTCACAATCATTGCTGTTGGTCGCAGAGGACCCAACATAACCATCTGTGTTGTGTTGTACTGTCTCTGGGCCATAAAATATTGTTAGAGTGCTATAAAATTATTTTTTAAAGTTGTAATTAAAACAAAGCTCATTGGATTGTGTTTTACAAGAAAATCTGAATCTGGAGAGTTGAGGCATGTTCTTATCTTAGACATATTGCTCAGGAAAATATATAATTTGTTGTGCTTAAAATGATCTGGCTAGACAGAAATGACAGGCTTGGTGAACAAGTAAATGCTGCTTAAGGATTCACGCTTCTACTTCATCTTCCCTACTTGCAATGTTACAGTCATTTAAACATGTATTACAATGTCTTTTTTGTCTTTCAAACACATTAAAATTCACTAATTGTCATTTTGTATTTAATGCAGGGGTTTCCAAACTATTTTGTCAGACAAACATCTTTGAATTAATATATTTACTTGAATTTACTTGAATAACTCAATAAGGATTCGTTATTTGCATTAGAGTTCTGCGTTCTGCGAGACCCGATTCAACAGAGTGCGGCGCGGGACAAGTTTGAATTTCTGAGTGTGGATGCGACAGTAAGTAATCTACACAGCACTATGTACATGCTCTGACCTTAATGAGAACAATCCCCCAAAAACAACTCAACGTTCATATAGCATAGTCTACTCAGAGAAAGCATATTAGTCAAATTCCTCTAAGCTGATCTCAGCTGGTTAATCCACTATAGACTTAGTTAACTGTAGCCCAAACAGCTTATTACAATCTCTTTGTTGGTACAGAGCCCATTTAAGGTCCCGGCTTTTGCAGAATATTCTGCTATGAGAAACTGTGGGGCATGTCTTGTCTCTAGTCCAGAAATATTGAATTCCAGTCCTAGAGGGTCACTGTCCTGCAAAGTTCTATCTATCTATCTATCTATGCTTCTTGAATATGTTAGAAACTCTCTTCAAAGCTGGACCTGATGTTTCTACATAGTTACAATAAACCTGACTATATCCTGAAGGCAGATGGCTGTTGCAGTAATATGAGATGTGTTGCCATCTGTAGCTGTAAGACTGAATATAGGAGAGAGTCATACTGAGAAGTCAGATCAAAGCTGCTGGAGTTACACTGTATGATTTACACACATTATGGAACACACTCTCATTTATGATATATAATGTTCAGTGGGAAAGATTTGTTGACTAGTAGTCTGTAATTTTCAAGACCAGCACCAATCCAGCATAAGCCAGTCGTATTTTCATTAAAACTAGAACCATAAAAAAAACATTAAACTTATTTAATTTTAGCTAGTTGCCAAGCCAACATTTCTCATGGAAAACTGAAAAATTGGGTCATCTAAGTTTAGGAATATGCTGCCTCACTTTGAGAGTGTGCACCTGAGAGGGGATGGAAAAGTCCCGTCAGTCTCCATCACTTCGCTTTTCTCATAAGATTCTACATTAGCCCGTGCCAGAGAGTTGGCCGGTAGTGGGGGAGGTTAATTGGTATTCATTTTGTAATTTATAAATATTTAGAATTTAAGGGCTCGGCTCAGAATCTCTGGCTTGCAAAATGGGATCTGAGTGGGCCGGGTACACTCAGGAGCTGGGTTTTGGGAGTAGGAAGCCTATTATCATTATTATTAGTGGCGTTAGGAGTAGTAGTAGTAGTAGTTGAGGTAATTAGAATCTAAAGGTTAGGCTTAGAGGGGGTTTGAGAAAGAGGACATTCTCTTGGGAGGATGATGCTTGGCCAGGATTATCAGGCCATTACTCTTTGGGTTATGGTTTGATTCGCTGGTCCTGAGCAAATTCAGATTGAAAATTTTGTACTCATGGGTAGGGATATGAGAGGGTTGGTCATTTTTGGAGTTTGGAGTTTATCTGGGTAGGTTAAAATATGAATATGTTTGGGATTTTAATTATTATTTAATATATATTAACAGTATGAGTATGATTGTAGTAATAATTACGTTAATTGTAGTAATTAATATGTAAT
This sequence comes from Ancherythroculter nigrocauda, assembly GCA_036281575.1. Classification (NCBI taxonomy): domain Eukaryota; kingdom Metazoa; phylum Chordata; class Actinopteri; order Cypriniformes; family Xenocyprididae; genus Ancherythroculter; species Ancherythroculter nigrocauda. The sequence continues at coordinate 7,817,439 of VTFQ01000019.1, read as the reverse complement.
TATTTAAAGAGATTATGGGATTATGGAACTAAAGGAGTTCTTCTGTTATAGATTGCAAAATGGATAGAGATGAGTGTTTCAAGAGCCTTATCAGGCTAATGCACAAGTATATAAAGATGGTCCATCATCTGGAAATTTTGAGGGAGACTGAAGAAGAGCCCAGTCCAAGATCCTTGCAGCAGGGGGCAAGATGGCTGGGAGCGGTGGTAGTTCCTGAGGCTCCCAACACCAATGGCAGGGTGACAACTGTATGGCGCCATAAGAAGATGGCTGTTCAAGAGCCTCGAGAGGTGGGGGTAGTGCAAGCATTGCTAGATCCATCCCCAACAGCTGAGGGAGAGAGAGCATTGGAAATGGTCAGCAGATTGGCCAGAAGAAACTTGAGGAATATGCAAATATGTCTAAGAGATTAGACGGCTGTGGGTTGCTGAGGGGTTAATCCAGACAGGGTCATAATGACAGGAACAATGGGCAACACAACAACAAGAGAATAACACCACACAGGAGGAACAAGAACAGGGAGAACAAATAGGGGGAGGACAACCGGAGGAGGTCGAGCAAGAACAAGAGATACAAGAGCAGGTAATTGTAGTCCAGGAACAAGGGGGGGAAGAATAACATCTGGGTCATGATGGATGAGGTGGCTGGAAGTGGCACAGAACAGAACAATGGTGGTGAACAGGAGGAGGAAGAGTAGGAAGAGGAAGTTCAAGGGAGGAAGAGGAAAAGGTTGGAGAAGGAAGGAGGGGGGCCCCAGAGAAACAGCAGGATTGGGAAGAGGCAAGGGGGACAAAAGGAAACTGTTGGACTAAGCCTTTTTGAGAGACAAGAGCATGACAAGAGCATGAAATTAGACTCTCCAGCCAAGGAGACCAATATGTGCTGGGGGACTGCAGTGTTGGCAGACTACCAGCAGTGCAGGATGAGAGGGTGCAGGTGGTGTGCTACCCGGGTGCGCAATTGGCGCATGTTTACCAACTTGTGAAGGACGGAATGCCAATAATTTCAGAGGTAATGAAGGTGCTGCTGTCATTTGGCATTAACAACAGGAAGCACGCTTCCATTGCTCTCTTGGAAAGAATGCTGAGAGGGTCCTGGGAGCAGTGGAGAAAACCTTTACAAATGCTCAAATCTGGGTGCCTATGATCAACTTCAACTGGCTATTGCGAGAGGAAGAATGTTGCTAAAGCCTGGAACACACCAAGCCGACACTGACGAACTAGTGGCGATGAAAGCAGACTGCGGGGTTGGCTCACGTCGGCAGTGTCTGGGTCCAAAGTTGCCCTGACACCCCAAACCGATGCTCGATACCTGATGGCCAAGTAGCACGTCCGTTCTGTGCTTGCGTAAGAAGAAATGCCTTTCTATACCAGCAGATGGCAGTAGTCAATCAGAATGATCAAATGGCCCAACTGATCGACAAGCTCTGACACAATTCTCGAATCTTCCGAAAACAACCCGATGAGGACGAACTTCAGCCGACGGTGCGGAACACACTGAGTAAACTTAGTCGGCCGGCGAACAAAAACTGCCCGACGGCCGACTGTCGGCTTGGTGTGTTCCGGGCTTAAGAGATCTGAATTGGACATGGCATATACCACAGAGAAGGCCATAGAGACTCTTCCGTATGGTCAGTTTCAAATGGAGGCTGACCTAACCCTCTGGCAGCATTGGGCAAGGCATTTAATCTGCTAAGGGAGAGCCTGTACTGAATACTGAGACTGTTGGAGTTTAGTCTCATGAAGAATGACTTTGAGTTCAATGGCCAGTATTTTATGCAGATTAAAGGTACGGCCATGGGCAAAATGTTTGCACTGGCCTATGCCAATATTTATATGGCCAAGTGGGAAGAGACAGTATTCCCTAAATTTAGCTAACTGCCAGTCCAGTACTGGAAGTATCTGGATGATGTGGGGGGAGGGGGTCTGTGAGGGTACAGAGGGAGAATTCAAATAATTTGTGAACATTTTAAATCACCCCTCCATTAAGGTGAAGTGGGAATTTAAGCACAAGGATATTGATTTCTTGGACATGACCATGTACAAGGGTCCAGAGTCTGAGAAGACGGGGATGTTAGGTTTTCTTCAAGACAGCAGATACACATGCCCTACTTCACAAAAGGAGTAACCATGACCAACATGTTTTAAGAGGGATAGTTAAGGCAGAGTCAGGGAAGGAGGAAGAGTCAGGAGATAAGACAGCATAGCGGTTAGAAGGAGCATGTTAGGGACGGGAAGATGAATATAATAAAGATAAAGGTATGGGTAAAAGTATGGGTAAAACTAAACAGGATGGGAAACAGTGAGTAGAAGTTTCGAGCTAAAACAGGTGTTTTTTTTTTCTGAAATCCGGATAGAGGTTGATACCATTCACGGGTTGGGTTGGTGGGAACAAGTACCTTGACAGTGGGACAAAGGTTGGGTTGAAGGGAGAATAATTGTCGGTATGAATCCCGTAGGGTTAAATATATATAATATATGATGGAGTTGTGTCGCAAAGGATTGTGGCTAAGGGTATGATGGGTTCACCTGGAATGTGATAGGATGGGAGGGAAGATATAGAGTTAGTGAGGAAAGAGGTTATTTAGGGTTTATGCTCCCTTGTGATGTCTGTTGAGGTGCACATTTACCTTAGGGGAAAACAATTGGTAGAAGCTTGGTACTTAGATACCTGCCAATTGTGATCCTTGACGATACAGGCCCCCTGGATACCTTGCAGTGTTAATGAAGGAGTCATTTGGGAAGGGAGGTAGGTATCCAACCACTCTGGATCCATTTGGACGGCACACAGAGAAGATGGTCAGGGTTTGATGGGCCTTAATTGGAACCCAGTCTTCTATCGATGACTAGCATTAGTAGGTTTTTTATATTAGGTTGGTAGACGAGATGGTGGAATGTTGGGAGGGATTAATAATATCTCTCCCGAAATTTAGGTGTGAGAACCATGCAATAATGATGGAATAATTAAATAATCATGCTATAAGTATAGGGCTTAGATATTTGAGACACACTGATCCCCTATGGTGGGCCACCTCAGAGGAGGGTGTTTGGTGTTTAAAGAGCTAAAACACCCAATAATTCAGGGATACATTCAAACCCGTTTTTATTCAAATCCGCTGGAGATGGTCCAGACTAGGAGGTTAAAACAAACATGTCTCCCAAAACTAGCACTTTAATAAAAAAGGATGGATCCTGACCCTAAATGGAGACAGCCCTGGAGGAAAAACCTGATCTAGCCCTGTATTGAAAAACATTCTAGCTACCCCTTACAAGGAAAATGGACTTAATCCAAACTCAATTAGGCTGTACCTGGAACAAGCACTGAAACCTACCCCTTACAGGGGATTGGCCCGTAAGCGAGAAAAGTCAATGAGAAGCAAAATAGTGATCATAATCTTGCAGAGGATGTGTAGTGGAAAAAGTGTGTAATTTGTATTGATGCATGGCACCAGCATGATCTATTCTACTTGTCAGTGCTGTTTCTAATGCAGAGTCTGTCTAACCTCCTTTCGGAGGCACTCTACATACTTGGTTAAAGAAGTCATGCCTAGCCAATGACTAAAACTAAAAATAAAAGTAATAAATGAAAATAATGTATAATTCAAATTTTGAGCAATTTATAGTAGTATATCAATGATACTAAAATAACACTTTCTCAAAGCAGGTGTTTTCAGTGGGAAAGTTACTGTATATAAGCATGAATAGTTTTTGGAGACATGGCATGAAGACACATAGCCTACTACACGTTACAAGTTTAGACAGTATTTGATCATAAAGCTCAGAGCCTCTCAGGTGGTGTGTGAGGGGTGTAGTGTGATAGATTTGGTCCTCAGGATGGTTTACAGTCTTCATCCTCCTCCAGGCTAAAAATAGCAGAAAAGCCCCAGCAGAGGTAAATCCCTGTAGATTAGTGACCGCAGCTTCATGGTCGCAGTGACTGTGTGACTGCATCATCTTACAAAGAGAGGTGCTTGCATGCTGTATTCCTTAAATGTAGTGTGCATTTCTGTGCAACTGCACGCTTCTCTCTGGTCATGTGCTTGTGCTAGAAAAAAAAGTCTAAATGAACTAACAATGAACAATGAACTAAATGTTTGTGTCTGTTTGATGCTGAACATTGTTTTTACAATTTCTGTAATTGATAAATGACTAATAATGATGTTCAAAGTGATGAAAAGAAGGGAAAAAAAAAAGAGTTTAAAGTGCAAGTGCTTTGTTTTTAGAAATGTAAACTTTCTACTAATGTGTACAGTGGCCAAGAGGGCTCAGTGCGCTGCAACTGAAGAAAACACTTGCAAATAGAAAAAAAATAAATAAATAAGAAAACATCATCAGTTTGACAACACATGTGCTGCAAATACTCACAATGCAACCAAATGCAGAAATGCACTGCAAATAGCATAGACCACAATGGAAATGTTTCAAGGGGACACCAATAAGTGACGAACCTGGCTGGGACATGCTTATTGTTCAACGTCTACTCATCAGTGGTGTTGTCAAAGACCAGTCCGAGCTACAGCTACAGGACAGCCCAGCCTACATCTATCATATCTACATATAACTCTACCAGACCTAAATACAAGGTTAAGGGAGCAGCGTACAAAAGGGAGCATGCAAAGGAAGACTTTCTTAGCTTCTAAGAATAACCAGAGTAGGAGGAATATCGGGCTATCCTGCTAAGACAGAACACAAGATCAAAAACTTGCAATAAAACAACAGAGCTCACTAATCGTGAGAGAAGATCTCAAAGAATGGCACAGGACACTGCCTTGCCCAGACTTCTCCCCTCACTTATCTATCAGAACTGGCGAGTTCGTGTTCGTGAGTTCACAACCCGGCTGACGTGAGACTCTATGTGACATTGGGTCACTAATGAAGTGTAAGGGAACAAGTGAAGTGTAAGAGAATACTAGAACAATCAAATATCTAAATTAACAACAAAACTAAAACTAGTAATAATCTCAGTCTAAACTTTAGAGTGATTTGGAAATTGAGTCAGATTAAGTATGGAGTTAAAACTAAAACTGAAACCAAATTCTAATAAATTAAGTGAACTTTACAGAAACACAAGTAAAAGACCTACACATTTTATATCTTCACCCATGCCGTTGGATTCCATCATTGGGCCATAGGGTGGAAGAAACATAAATCAAGTACTGTATTTACATGCTCTGTCCAAAACAGCTACATGTCACTAGATACACTTAACACCAAACCACCAAAACTGCAACCTTAAGACAACACACAAAAGTACTACCAAAAGAAGACACACAGAAACATACTTCTCTTAATCAGTCTGGTTCCACTTTATATTAAGTGGCCTTAACTACTATGTACTTACAACAAAAAACAAGTACAGTGTACTTATTGGGTTCATATTGAATTGCAAAACACTTTTGCTGCTATTGAGATGGGATACAGGTAAGGTTAGGGAAAGCTTTGGTGGTATGGGTAGGTTTAAGGGTAGGGGTAAGGGTTAAGGGATGGGTCAACAGTGTAATTATAAATGCAATTACAGAAATTAATTACAGATGTAATTACATGCAGGTGTTTTTAAAATATAAGTACAATGTAAAAACATGTATGTACACAATAAGTGCATTGTATCAAATGATTAATTTAAATGTAAGTACAGAGTAGTTAAGGCCACTTAATATAAAGTGGGACCATCAGTCTGAATTCAACCCCCTCTTTTAGATTGCAGGTTATTATTGCTGCTATGACACTGTGGATGTGACACACAGCATTCATGTTGACTGAGTGTTCTGGTGTGTTCATAATCAGGTAGAGCAAATGACAGTCTGATCACTACAGACTGCTGTTTCCCTGTCAGCGGTTTCCCTCCATCACACTCTCGTCTCTGTGGATACCTGTCTCAGTCCTGTTCACAGATACACACGTCCATTAAACATACACCCTCTTATAATGTGTCAGTGAAGTATGCAGTAGTCATTTTAATTGAATCTTAAATTGTACACACAGTGCACTGAATTTTGTAACGGAGGCCAACCCTTCCTTAATGGGTGAAATTAATTTAGGTTAGTTCAGAAGCCAGACCAGATCAAAACTGCACAAATAGCTCAATAAAGGAAATTATTTCACCAGTATATAATGTACTTCCAAATCTCACACTCAACAATAAATCTTCAGTATAGTCCTATGAATGACAGACAGAAAAAAACTTCATTAAAGAAATCAAGAAAGCAAATTCTCAAAACAAACAATAAGAGAGGAATGGATGGATATATGATAAATCAAACAGAAACCTGTAGGAGAACTTCAGGAAGAAATCACAGAGAAACACAATCATGCTACCATAAAAGATATGGGAAACTCAGCTAAGGAAAACTCAGGGCTTAAGTACATGGGGAGTAATGAGGATACTAATTAAACAACAGGTGAATGAAATCAGTAACTATGGGAGTGAACTAATGACACAAGCAAACAGAAACAGAACATGCACGTTACACTAGTTAAGTTTTAGATTAATTCTTGAATGTATCTGTGAATACCAACCTGAAATATGTTCCTTGTTTCAAAGACTGTGAAAGACTTTACCTGTGAATACTTACCTGTGTTATGTTTGATGCATCATTCCAAAGACTATGAAAACACTTACCTGTGAACTTTTACCTGTGAATAACCACCTGAGATTGATCCTGTCCAGCTTCTGGTGAAAGAGCTCCTGCTTCAATCCTGTGCTATTTTACCCGTTGTTTCGCTTTCGCTTCGCCCCAGTCAACTTGCTTGTCCTATGTTGATTTTAGTAAAACTTCTGGATTACAATCTGATATTTCTTGCGGTTTTTTTTTCCCAGCTCCCTTTTAAACTCTTTTTTTCTTACATTAATTGGGTTTTCCCCTTCCTCTGAAGTCATGTCATTATTAAAGGGGCAGATCCCTGTTTTTGCCACAATTTCAAAAGCAAAATGCAAGTTTTGAGAAATAAACTCCAGTTACAATAAACTTTTTATAGAATATTTATTTCTACCTTTATTTCACTACAGTTCAGAAAGCAATTACAGATACATAAATCAAAATATAAAAAAGAGTCTTAAATGTATCTAATAAATTTCTGGGCCATTTGTTTTAATATAGATCAGATTAGATCGGGAGCATTGTGCCTTTAAACCGCCCCTCTCCCATCATCCTCATTACATGCACACATAAAATCCCATTCTCTCCCCTTCATTATCACAGTCACGTACACGTGTGAACCCTGCTGAGTTTTACAGATGGTAACGCCTTATTAAAGCCAGTCTAGTAAATTGCTTTGTGCATTTCTTTACCGCAGCATAACAGGGTGCTGCAGAAAGCTGTACGTCACCAAACATCTACAAATCTCCACACACAGATTCTTCTGTTAGCACAGGATAAGTGATCTAAACAAAGACCAGACACATGGATGTATTTTCTGCAGTTTGTTTGTGATGTATGAGTGCTGCAGCTATCTGTTGACCTGATAAAGAATTCATTGGTTGTTAATGAGAAGCTTCCTCTCTTTCTCCTTCCCTCTTTGTGTTTTCAAGCATTTGTTTTCCCTCTGCCTGAGGAGGAATTGAGAATATGAGCCCCATGCTTTAGTTCAATCCTACAGGAATCCCTAAATAAAGGTCTGTTTTGTGCATATTTCATAAATATTTATTACATTTGCTCTTTAGCTGCAGCACAGACTGAGATCTTGTAAAACATACTCCAATAATGTTTAATTCACTTCACTTCGATTTTTTTTTTTTTTACAGTGTACCATTTTTGTGAGCAATATAAATTAGACAGGTAATGAATGGACTGTGGTGTGTCCGTGGCTGTGCCATCTGGTTATAGTGTAAGCTCAAATAGAGATCACTGATCTGCTAATCCTGATTACTGATGCCTAATACAGATGACTAAATCCTCTGACTGAGCACAATGAATTTCACATACATATAGCAAGACTCTGTCCACATCCATCATTAAGAACTCCTAGGACAGAAGGAGGATAGAAGGAAATTCAAAGAGAAGGGGCAGACAAAGAAGGCGTTTTGTGGGATATTTTTTGTCTATTTCATCATCAACCAGGCAAAAATGATGTCTCTTAAAGAAGTATTAACAAATCTCTCAAGATTTGAGGAATCATTCATGTCTGTAAACAAAGTTGAATACTTAGTGTTAGATGTTTGTACAAATCTTTAGAATAGATCTGAAAAATAGTAATAGTGGTGCTACTCACATCACTACTAAAAATACCCTCAACATCCCTGGACTAGGCATTTTTTCTTTACTGCGCAATGTCACATATATTTAAAATGCAAAGGTCTCGGGTTACTTTGAAACGGACCTCATGGGACTGAAAAAGAGAGAAAGGCAGAGAGAAGCCAAGAGAGAGAGAGAGAGAGAGAGAGTAATGCACAGGCTGCTGACACATAAACATGTTCAAAGGTCAAAGCATCACATGATCTTACACAACGCACAAACCTCTTCTTAAAGGAATAGTTTCAACACGTTCTCACTCCCAACTCACATATTGACGCTTTTCAGAAACAAGCATCAAATTTTAATGCTTAATTCAACATGTTACTTACTGTTTCTCTGTATTTATATGTAAAATTTACTAGCAATATCTGAGTAAAAGATTTCAAAATAAATCCAAAATTCATTCAGTGTACTCAAAAATGTTTTTTTCTATTTTATATTCATGGATAATCTAGAACAGAAAGGTAGTCCTAATGACTTTTTCCCACATCAAGCTTTTTTCCTATTTTCTCAGCCAGTGAATCAATTGCAGTGGTTTAAAGGGTTAGTTCTCCCAAAAATGAAATTTCTGTCATTAATTACTCACCCTCATGTCGTTCTACACCCATAAGACCTTCATTCATCTTCAGAACATAAATTAAGATATTTTGGTTTTTTATCCTCCATTAAAAGCAACAAAATTACTGTCATTAAAGTTTCAGAAAAGTAGTAAAAACATCGTTAAAATAGTCAACGTGACTGCAGTGGTTCAACCTTAATATTATGACGTGACGAGAATATTTTTTTGTGCACAAAAACAAAAATAATGTCTCAAATTCATCCCTGTCATTCTCATTCGCTACTAACATTGCAGCGCTTCCAGTTTCTACGGCAGAACTCCGGCTCAGTATTGGCCGGCTCCTGCATCAGCATCACACGCATGTGTCATGCTGATCACATAACCATTATCGTTATTTTTGTTTTGTTTTTGTGTACAAAAAGTATTCTTGTCGCTTCATAATATTAAGGTTGAACCACTGCAGTCACGTTGACTATAACATTATGAGCACCTTCCAAATATTGTGTTGGTCCCCTTTTGCTGCCAAAACAGCCCTGACCCGTCGAGGCATGGACTCCTCTAGACCCCTGAAGGTGTGCTGTGGTATCTGACACCAAGATGTTAGCAGCAGATCCTTTAAGTCCTGTAAGTTGAGAGGTGGAGCCTCCATGGATCGGACTTGTTTGTTCAGCACATCACACAGATGCTCCATTGGATTGAGATCTGGGGAATTTGGAGGCTCAAACTCGTTGTTGTGCTCCTCATACCATTCCTGAACCATTTCTGCTTTGTGGCAGGAGCATTATCCTGCTGAAAGAGGCCACAGCCACCAGGGAATACTGTTTCCAAGAAAGGCTGTACATGGTCTGAACAATGCTTAGGTAGGTGGTACGTGTCAGAGTAACATCCACATGGATGGCAGGACCCAAGGTTTCCCAGCAGAACATTGCCCAAAGCATCACACTGCCTCCGCCGGCTTGCCTTTTTCCCATAGAGCATCCTGGCTAATCAGGGTCATCCGGCTTGGCTATGCGATTCACTTCGCCAGGCTTCCCCCCAGATACAGCAATGCCCAAAGTGCTCAAAGTTCCCACTACTCCCTTCAGGGACAAAATGGTGAACTTGCAAGCAATTTCTCCTAATGAGGATGTCCCAGCCCAGTCTCTGCTGAGTCTGGTGTGCACTTTGCATATACACCTGGAACGCATACAGAGCTTCAGAAGATCTGAGCACCGCTCCAAACAGAGATTGGCCCACTGGATTGTGGATGCCATTCTCTGTGCTTATCAAATTTTTCACACTGGAGTGAATAAAATTGTCCCATTTCAGGTACTGAGAGATGGTAGAGCCCAGGAACCTAAATGACTCCACTGCTGCCACAGTGCTGTTCATGATGGTAAGTGCTGGGGGTTCTCCTGAAGTCCACTATCATCTCCACTGTTTTGAGCGTGTTCAGCTCAGGTTGTTATGACTGCACCAAATAGTCAGCTGCTCAACCTTCTGCCTATAAGCAGACTCCTGTCTGCAGTTACCATTGTGTATGAGGCTAATGACAGTAGTGTCATCTGCAAACTTCAGATGTTTGACAGAGGGGTAAGCACACATTCCTGTTTTTGTTTTGATTATACTATTGAAAGCTGAACTGAATTCCACAAACAGGATCCTCACATAAGTCCCTGTTGTCCAGATGTTGCAGGATATAATGCAGTCCCATGTTGACTGCATCATCCACTGACCTGTTTGCTCAATAAGCAAACTGGGTCCTGTGATGTCCCTCAGGTAAGCCAATAGCAGTCTCTCAAATTGTGCAGCCTTAGTTGTAGCGGACCATGGCAGAGCTGAGGGAGTGTATAGCTGAGACAGAGCCGATGTGCTGATAGGCAGAGGTGGAGCAATGGGCCTGGAGGCCCGAGGTGAAGCCAGGGGATCCGCTTCACACTGTCGCCCTGATGGTGAGGAATTTGATGAAGTGAGGATGGTGACGATAAGGTCAGGACATTGGGTGGGACCAGGTCATCCATGATTTCATGATTTAGTGTGTAGTGGACTGAGGAGGGATGTGCTCAGGGGTGAAGACACGGATGCTGGCTCCATGGTGAAATTGATGAGCCAGAGCTCCTCTACTGGTTCTATGGTGCACTGTTTCACCAGCGCTAACTCCTCGATAGACCTGGAAGTCGCCTCCAGCCTCGGGATGAATGCGGCGACCGGCTCTGACTCTGGGGTGGACACTGTGACTGGCTTTGTCTCCCTGGATGGAGGGGCCGGCTCCAGCTCAGCCTATCAGCACTTCAGCTCTGACTCAGCTCTACACTCCCTCAGCTCTGCCATGGTCCGCTACAACTAAGGCTGCACCAGACTCCCTCGTCCCTCCAGCTCCACCTTGATCTCTCATCTCCCTGGATTCACTGTGGACTTCCGGGCCTCCGGCTGCACCTCACTCAGCTCTACACATGTAATTAAGTATAAAATTACATTCAATTTGCACTTTAACATTCTTTTAAAGTATATTATTTCTGTAATAAGTACTGTTTTTGAAAGTATGCTAAAGTGTACTTTGTTTTCACAAGGGTTTATTTTGTGATGATGGCTGACTGTTATATAGTGACATATTTCAAGCTATCACATGGCATAAGAATACTGTTAATTGTTTTTGTCTTTTTTTCCTTTTTTTAAATTGACATTTGTGGTCACTTGGGGAAAGGTTTAGAATTAGATTTTAATTTTTGGGGTGAACTATTCCTTTAAAAATGAATCTAAAATCTACTATCAGTGTGTGTGTGTGTGTGTGTGTGATTATTTATGTGTGCTTGTTAGAATCCCTAAGGTCCCTGTGTGTGCTGACCAGTGTTTAAATTTAGCTGCTCCAGCACGCTGTAAGTGAGCGACTGCTCCCACGTGAAGCTCAGTACAGTGTGCATTAATCACAGAGCCGTTTACCCATCAGCATACCTGTCATACTCTCAGTATATCTCTGCAAGTACCTGCACTGGAACCCAATGAATCTACATTTACTTTTCTTACATATATATCCATGATCACATATTATTGGAGCTCTTTTCCAAAAACTAACAAGCTGCCTTGCATGACAGCGACCTTCTAAGACTGTGTCCTAATCAGGTGTGATGTCAAGATAAGCAATTTGTCTGCCTGTACCGAACACAAAACTGTATGACGCAGAACAATTACAGCCAATCAGAAGATATTTAATGTGTAATGCACAGTTATGAAGAGGAAGAGTGAAATTAAATATAATTATCAACATTTCCCTAGCTTGCTGTAATACATTCTGGGATTTTTTATCTGTGAAGAACAATTGTGATGCTACCTTCGATTTTGGCCACAAAATGTTGACAATGTTATTGGTAACAGTGCATAATCAGATTGACTGAAGTAAACAATCAGTTAAATGTTAGTATTTCACCTAAAAGGTAACATAGATATGTTTAATAAAGTAATTATTAAAAAATTGCCCTTATAATGATAAAAATAGCCTGGGGAAAAATATTGTTGTCTTAGAAGGCAGCATATTTTTGCTGCTTGCTGTTTGGTACAGCCTTGTATCTTGAGAATGCGTGATTTGTTTTAAAATGCTGACTAGGTATGCAGCTCTATAGGCTTTGTCACAGGGCTTTAGGTTACATACATCTCTGTCTCTCCTGTTTCATGCAGTTATCATTTGCGTTTCACCTCTCTGTTTCTACCGAGTTACATCTGCAGTAACATTTCAGCTGCAACACTGACTCATATTTCAGGCTTGCAGCACTGTGATGTTGCAGGTATCGACTGTCAGAGCCTTCAGCAGAGACAATTAGCTGGTCTTTTCTGAGAGCAGCCGAGCGCTGGGGCCAATCAGATGAAGAATCCGGTGGACGTCAGAGACACCTCTGCTTGAGTCCCTTGCTGAGCAGATATCTGAAGGGAAAATGTCTTATATTGAACTCTTGGAAAAACGTACCCACATAGCCTTTTAATTGTAATTTGCTCCCATTCATTTAAATTGGTATTTCATTTCAATTAGCCCATGTCTGTAACTTTGAGGTTATCGGTTTGTTAGTGTACTGTTAAAAGCTGACAAAATAAATCATTTTAGTGAGTATGAGTCTGCCGTGCATACACTTTCCAATGTATACTGTGCATAGTAATTTTCAGCATGCATGGGATGCCCATGGCATAGTACAGCTGCTAAAATGTGCAGTAGGAGTAGGAGTTGAATTTGATGTATCAAACAATGAATTAATACTATTTTTGGCATAGTTGAATAACAAGAGTTCAGTACATGGAAATGACATACAGTGAGTCTCAAACTCCATTGTTTCCTCCTTCTTATGTAAATCTCATTTGTTTAAAAGACCTCAGAAGAACAGGCGAATCTCAACATAACACCGACTGTTACGTAACAGTCGGGATCATTAACATGTACGCCCCCAATATTTGCATATGCCAGCCCATGTTCAAGGCATTAGACAAGGGCAGCCAGTATTAACGTCTGGATCTGTGCACAGCTGAATCATCAGACTAGGTAAGCAAGCAAGGACAATAGTGAAAAACAGCAGATGGAGCGATAATAACTGACATGATTCATGATATTATGATATTTTTAGTGATGTTTGTAAATTGTATTTCTAAATGTTTCGTTAGCATGTTGCTAATGTACTGTTAAATGTGGTTAAAGTTACCATCGTTTATTACTGTATTCACGGAGACAAGAGCCGTCGCTGTTTTCATTATTAAACACTTGCAGTCTGTATAATTCAAACACACAATCAGAATCAAATGTAAACATCCAAATAAATACTATACTTACACGATCTGATATGCTGCATGACGAACACTTTGTAAAGATCCATTTTGAGGGTTATATTAGCTGTGTGAACTTTGTTTATGCAATGTATTATAGAGTCGCGAGCTTGGGGGCGGGGAGCGTGAGCATTTAAAGGGGACGCGCACAGAATCTGCGCATATTTAATGATGCCCTAAAATAGGGCCAAAAAAACACCTTAGACTTATATTACATCTTGTGAAAAAAATTCTATGGCACCTTTAAATGTTTCTTGAGCATCAAATCATCATATTAGAATGATTTCTGAAGGATCATGTGAAAAATTACATTTTAAATTAAAGCTGCAGGCAGTATTTATCGGGGTTCAAGCGTATTAAGACCTTTATGCCGTCTATGGTATTAAGGTCTAGGCCGACACGAAAGCATTTAAGATTTAGAGGCTTTTGGGTACATTTGGACATGGCAATTTTCATAATGATCCTGTTATGGCTATCCAAATAGTAAAGTTCAACAGTATAATTATTGACCTAAAAAATCTAGAGAATTGTACTGCAGTGGTTTTGAGGTTGAGTGAAATACCTAGGACCTTAAGGTAAAGTTATAGAGAATGAGGAGATTCTACATATGCTCAAATATGGTTTATGTGTGATACATAGTGCCACCCAGTGGCTGATTTCTTTAATACTTCACACAGACCCTTAGAGTCAAGAGTCAAACAGGCCCACCAAGTTTCCTTTTGATCAGCCTCCATTAACCTGGTCTAACAGGTTCTCAAATTTCATTAGCTAATGGTAGCCATGTTTTTTGAGAGACGCGAAGGTCCTTATAGACAATCATGGCACCTTCGGCCAAGACACTGCATGCCAATTTTCAAGTCAGTCGGACTAAGGATTGTGTAGTTATAGCCATTTTCATGTTTTTTCCTGTTATAGTGCCACCAAGTGGACAATCACTTTACCATCATGGCAACTTGGACAAGGACAGTGCATGCCAATTTTCAAGTCAATCAGACTAACTGTTGTGTAGATGTAGTGGTTATCAAGTTTTTTTTTTCCTATTTCAGTGCCACCAAGTGGCCAAACGCTACAATTTTTTTTTTTACAGTGACCTCGGACTGAGCTTGTACACACGTGAACCATGTTTGGTGAAAATATCTCATTGCAATCAAGAGATATAACCATTTTAGTAAAAGGCAGCTGCTAATTTAAATGTGTTGGTGTTCTGTTGCGAACCTGAATCACCAATCAAAATTCTTTTGATAACTTTTTTCCATAAGTGTTTCTAGATGATGCATGTCAAATTTTGAACAAATTGCACAAATGGCCTATGAGGAGTTCGAAAAAGTAGATTTTTCAAATAATCGCAAATGTTTAACGAACAATTTGATTGACAGCAGTGGTTCTTGACGCAAAGTTGTTCAGAATGAGGAGATTCAACATGATATGAATATTTTGTGATTGTGTGATACGTTGCATGATATATAGGGTCTAAAACATGATTGCGCCACCCAGTCGCCTCTAGGGCCACGAGTCAAACAGGCCCACCGAGTTTCATCCCCATTGGCCTCCATTAACCTGGTCTAAGAGGTGCTCAAAATTTATAGGCCGATGGCAGCCATTTTTTTCGAGATATTTTAGTCAACAGTTGCGTAGTTAGCTGTTTTTATGTTTTTTTTTCATATTATAGCGCCACCAAGTGGCAAATCTCCGCATTTTTTTGTATGACCAAAGAATGAACTCGTGAGTATGACAAGTTTGGTGAAAATATCTCATTTCGTTCAAGAGTTATGACCATTTAAGTGAAAGTTTTGGCATTCCGTCACAAGAGTGAATCACCGATCAAAGTTCTTTTGATAACTTTTTGCCAGGAAGGTCTCTAGATGATGTATGTGATGTAGTTTCGAGTGAATCGGACAAACGGCCTATGAGGAGTTCGAAAAAGTAGATTTTTCGGAAAATTCAAAATGGAAATGAAATCGGAGATATATTTTGTTCGTCTTGAGCCAAGGAATCCAATGATATAAGAGACTTGAGTCTACGTCAAACGCGTCAAACGGTCTAGGAGTTAAGGTGGGTGCACACTGTGCGATTTTGGCCATGATTTGGTCGTCTGAGACAAATTTTGCAAATCCTAAAAGATTCCTATAATCCTAGGCAAAAATCTGTAGTCTTTGATCGCTAGTTTGACATGTTCACCAACAGCCGATTAATGACCGTTGCGATCAAATTTTACCTTAAGCCGTGATCAAACTTAACGCTAGAGATGTCTTTGTTAGTCTCCATTTCAGTCCCGCGTGTAATGCAGCTCACAGTCACCAAACGTGTGTGGGTTGATGATGTAAAACTCCGGACAAGTTTTAATGCATGAGTCCATTTTTAACGTGTGTTGACTGTCATACAGTCTGACATATAGGACAGCTGAGAACCCACAGTGTGACATGAGGATCATGTTCGTACAGTCTGACAAGCAACAATCGTAAAGGTCTATTATAAATCGCACAGTGTGCACCCGGCTTTATGAGCAGTTTTGCATTGTTGATCGCTGTAGCACCCCCTATTGGCCAATCAGAGTCATACCTTCTCAGGCTCTCCCCAAATTGAGACCTACCATCTGGCCAGGTTTCAAGTCTCTAGGCCTTATGGTTTGGTCTGCACGATCATAATAATAATAATAATAAAAATCTTAACAATTACAATAGGGTTTTAGCGCTACGCGCTTGAACGCCTAAATATGTTCAAATAGAAAAGAGTTGTTTTAAATTGTAATAATAGTTTACAGTATAACTGTTTTTACTGTATTTTGATCAAATAAATGCAGCCTTGGTGAGCATTATAGACTTATAAATAAATAAGGTGTCTATTTTATTTGCAGAGGTTCCCATCTTGCTTAAACAGCAGTGCGATTAACCTGTATTTTGGCGATATCAACATTATTGCTGTTAGAATTACAGCCTTGTATTGTGCGTGAAGTCCAGAGAAGGCTGAGGTTAGGAGGAACAAGATTCATTGTGACTTATAGCTAAAGACGCACACGTTTGAAAATTTATGCCTCACAGCTTGGCCTTTCAATCCTGAGGCCTGATGAAACTCTAGGATCAATGTACAGATGTCAAGTAAAGCGCAGGCAGAGGTGAATTCATCACACTCTGTTAGTCGGACTGTGTTGGGTTCAGATGCCATGGACACCATTAATTGTGCTCACAGACAGAGGCTCTTTCAATCATGTCTTAAAGCCAGCCAGAGGTAACACTTTCAGTTCATGGCAGCCATAACATCACGCTCAAAGTAACACGCCTCATAAACACTCTGTACATGCTACTTATTCCACGTGGATCATTTGTTTGTCTGTTCACTCACGCTTGTGGGCACTTCATTTAATATGCCACGCAAACAGACTTGGCTGCTTGTGCAAAACCCGCTGCCACAATGCAGTTTTGCCAGAGCATTGCTATGTTGCTAAATCGTTCTTGGTGTTTGCTTACTGGCCCAAGTCGAAAGAGCCAACCCCGAAAGCTGATCAGACAAAAACATGGAATATATTAGCAACTCAAACAGTCAGACAGTCATTTCATAAAACATTAGTGCAATTATGCTTGCGATACCAAGGTCATGGGTTTGATTCCCAGGGAATGCATGAACTGATTAAATATAAACCTTCAATGCAATGTGATTCACTCTGGATAATTGCATCTGGAAAATGTATAAATGTAAATAATAAATTCCTCTGCATTAGGAAAACTGATTTCCTTGGGCATTATTCTTAAGGTGGTGTAGTTAAAACTTGTAATCTTGTGCAAACCACCCAAGGCTGATTACACAAATAATACATGCAAATTAAACTAGTCAAGACTGAATACATTTGGTATTGCAAGTACAACAGTTCTGTCTAAGCAGTGGAAATGAAGGTGTTGATCGAGTGTCACTTATTTCAATAGCTCTATATTTTTATGATAACTATAAATGTACTCTTCATGTTAAGTAGATATATCCCAGATATTCCTCAGTATCTACAGTGGAGCCTCATCTTTTTCTTAAAGTCATGAAGTGTAATGGATTATCGAAAAAGAAAAAAATGTAGGGAGGCTCTCGGTTCTATGCATCGGTTGTTGATTGGATTTTGAGATGGACTTTGAATTAATGTGAGATTGTGGAGGGGTGGGGTTTAAGCAGATTAATGATTGAAGAAGTCCAATGTAAGTGCAATGTAGTGTTGTCAACAATTTTGAAATATCTGAAACACTTCCAATACTCATTTTCCACAGAATAGATACACGATACCAGCTGCTCTTTCTCTCTCTCTCATCTCTCCGACAGCGAGTCGACACGCAAACCCACCGTTTCATTTGCTCCAGATGAATATTGTTGGTGTTACAAGGCTTGAATTTCAGTGTGGGATTGCAAGTATTGCGTATAATTTTACTCATTCCTGCATATTTTGTGCTCACATCCAAAGTGCGCCACATAAAGCCGCCTCTCAGTACTAAATTGAGTTCTTTTTCGCTGCTTATTGAGCTTAAACAGTCAAATACACACAACACAATGTCAAAATGCCAGTCTTGGTGAGTATTCACATAAACACAGTCAGTTATGTTTTAAGTGAATGTAAACAGTTGAGAAAGAAAACGCATTTGTGTAAGAGTATAATGGATCCGTGCGTCAGGTCTTAAAGTGACAGCAGCCTAACCTGCTGCCAAATTATGAGATAATATTATAAATATCTATATGGCAGTTTTTCCCCATGGTATTGATGTCAAAATTGTGGCCAGTGAAAATGCTGAGAGGCTAGTAACTTTGGAAAACCACTAGCCACAGTGACTGGTGAATAAAATAGTCAATGTCAAGCCCTGAATGTGACATTTTGATTAAGAATTACAAGGTCAAAAAACAAACAAACAAAAAACAAGTAAAAACAGAAAATACCTGGATGTACCAGTTTTGTTTAAATAGTGTTTTTGCTTGATGTGCAGGACACATACTGGCTAGCTTCACAGACTGCAGAATCTATTGTGGGTTTGTGTGTGTGTATATATTGAAAAAGACAACACAACAAACATTAAGATCTTTCTAAGTTGTCTATTTATAGTAAGTAAACAAAGGTAAACATTGGCTAACAAAATGTTTTATTTTTATTTTAAATGTAAAATTCGACTAATTCGCTAATTTAGCTTTTGTTGGTGGAATTAAGTTGTAAAAAGCAAATAAATAAATATATTGAGCTACAGTACATTAAGAAACATTTGGCTTTCTAAAGGAATTATATTGATTAAGTATGGACTTTATAATAAATATTCTTTTTACTTTGTTTGAATGTTTACGTCTTTGGGAAAATAAATTTGGCTGTAACAAATTAGAGTATTTTTTAAACTTGGTCCAAGATATCTTCTTTCTTTTTTCTTCTTTTATTCTCAGTATAGTGCACAGCAGTCAGGATGCACAGGTTTTTATTAGTGCAACAAAGAAGTTGTGTTTACAAGTTACTGGGCAGAACTAATCAGGTTTATTTTTGTTTATTGTGCTCCATTGTCAGTCAAATGGTCTCTTCTTTGTTCTTGGGCAGAATAAGTTGCAAATTTTGCTGAGCAAGGGTAAATGTGACCACTTCTTTAGACTTATACAGGACAGATTTGCCCGTCTTACCCATGCTAACATGTATAAAAAAGAAAAAAAAAGAAGTGAGGTCCTTATATAAATCAGTTTATTAAAGATAAATTTATATGTGTGTATATATATATAAATATGTGTGTGTGTGTGTGTGTGTGTGTATATTATATATTATATATATATATATATATATATATATATATATATATATTTTTTTTTTTTTTTTTTTTTTTGTCAAAATTCAAGCTTGTGATTGCTGCTTATTACCTAATTTCTTGCCATTGGATATTTTGCAAATATAAAACTTCTGAATGAATTCACTTGGTGCCGTGCCTCTGTCTGAAGATGCATGAAGATTTTTAAGTTTCTTTTATATTAAGTGAATACAAATCATTCAGTAGATTAACTGTGATACTAAGAGGGATCAGAGAAGCATCTGGAGATGAAATCTTGTAGCATACAATTATAATTAGATATTATATCCATTAAATTACATATTGTGTAGGCATATCTATTTAAGAATGGAGGTGGAAGTTTGATTAGTAATAGATTTATAAGAGCATGAGTTCTTCACTTCAAAGAAGTAAATGAGTCTGTCTAATGCACTTCCATTAGTCTATTATTATATCTGCCCACTGCAATACTCATCCGGGTTAAGACGCCATGAATCTAGACCTGCATGTATTGAGACCCATGCAAGTTTGTATCTGTATCTATGCATGTACAGATGAGATCCCAGTATGTTTGGATTTAATTACTGGCCATCATTTGATAAGCAAAAACCTCAAAGCTAATGAGTGTTCCCACCTTCTCATCAATGACAGCCTGGAGAAAGATCAAAGACTGTGTGTGCAGTGCAAGGATTCTTGAAGAACATGAAACCCAATTAGAGCAGTGAACCCAACACAAACACCTGGCCTGAAATCTCATTACACAGTGATGCACACATTCACATGCACACTGCCGAGAATCCCCAAATATCAAGAAAACCACCTCAAAGAAAACTGCATGCCTACCAGAAACAGAACACAGTTTAAAGCTTTGTTCCAAAACCTAATGAGCTGCTGACTACCTAGTAATGATCATGGACACCATACATCGGTAGAGAATCTTGAGTAAGCCATAGAAACTGACAAATGTAGGCAGGCATTTGTGTCGTAGATCCTACCTATCAGGTCACTAACACAGTCAACAGAAACTGTCAACTTTATCATTAAAGGGGACCTATTATGCCCCATTTTACAAGATGTAAAATAAGTCTCTGATGTCCCCAGAGTGTGTATGTGAAGTTTCAGCTCAAATTACCCCACAGATAATTTTTTATAGCCTGTTAAATTTGCCACTTTTTAGGGGTGAGCCGTTTCAGTGTGTGTCCCTTTAAATGCAAATGAGCTGCTGCTCTGACCTAAGAGGGCGGAGCTTCAAGAGCTGATTCTCCGGTGTCAGGATTCAGTCAGGACGCGCTATAATGTCAGAAACTGTGAATATATGCTGCATGGAGATAGAACAGGTATAGTTTTGTTCAATTACGGTTAAATTGTCAGTTGAAATTGTCTTCTTGTTTTTATCCACTATATTAGTACAAGCCGGTTTACCAATGAGTTTTATAACGTTTATCGAGAGCCATGAGGGAACCGTGAGGGAATGGCACAAGTCCGGTGACGCAAGTGATAATGAACGTCAGCTGCGCATTGCACCGGTAAAAGGAGGAGCAAATACAGTGAAGGACGAAAGAGGGTCAGGCATGGATTTTATGTTATGTTTTATTATGTTTGTGTGGCTGGCAGACATCCATGAGGGTCTGAGGCATTTACTTTCATTTTGTTTTTTTTTATGTTATACATTAAATCTGTTTGAACATTCGCCAGTTCCCGCCTGCTTCTTCCCGTACATACACTGCTATTAGTTTCAGCCATTGATCAGGACAGAACTAGCTAGAATAGGGAGGAATTAAGGAAAAGTGAGAGAAAAGGTAAAGGAATAGTGAAATAGATTTTTTTTCTTCCCCATTTTTTTTTTTTTTTTTTGCTTCTGCTCCAGACTTCACATCATCAGAGTTTTAGAGGGAGCCAGATTTGATGACTAATAGATCAAAGCTCTGGCATCAGTAGGAACTGGTCTTTGTCACGCATGAGCTTCTCTTACTAATATGCATCGCACATTTAGTTGTTAAAAAACAATAAACAGTACAAAGTAAATTCTGGCATTTATTTATTTATTTATTTATTTATTTTTTACAGTGGAGATGACAGCTCAAGAGGTTAAAGAAGAAACCAACCAGCCAGACTAAAGGCAACAGGAGTCACTGCACCACCAGCCTGCAGAAAACAGCATGCATATATACTCAGGGATTCAGGGGCATAAACTGGCACTTTGGCCTTATTAGTCACCATCAGCACTGCTCCACTTACAGAAGACCACCTGGAGCGATTAAGCCACGGCGAACATCCCACCAAAGGAGGTTGAGTCAGAAAAGATAGACTAAACAACTGAAAGATAAAAAAGCCAGCTTTGAATTGTGCATTCCAGTCTGCATTGTCACATTTGAAATTTTAAATATTTATTTAGCCATTTTTGCTGTGCTATGCACTAAAGTCTACAATGAAAAATGTATTCAGAAATATTCCAGGTGTTTCTTAATTTTTCATTTATTTATTTATTTATTTATCTCACCAAAATATTTCAAACAAAACCCATTTCTTGGGAATATTGGTATAACTGGTAAATTATTTTCTTATTTTTTAAAGATCACTTTTCATCCTGTCAGTCTTTTGTTAATAAATAAATAAATAAATAAATAATTAATCCCTTTAACAAATGTTAGCCTTAATGACATTGTCATGTTCTTCCTGTCCTTGCCTGCATCCATAATTGTATTCTTCCCTACTATATTGTAGGCGAAAAAACAGTATACGGGACAAACAGTGTTGGGGAAAGTTACTTTACAAGTAATGCATTACAATGTTGTGTTACTTCCTAAAAAAGTAAATAATTGTTTTACTTAGTTACTTTTTTATGAAAACTAATGCGTTACATTACTTTTGTGCTATTACTTTTTCCTCACCTGGGCTGGGCTTGCTTGTTTGTTTTTAACAACAAAAAAGTTAGATTTTTGGTAAATGTTAAGGTCCTATCCACCAAAAGTGAAATGAATAAGCCTCAGGCTTGAAGGAAATGCATATTTACTCCTGTACAGTAGAGGTCACAGCTCAAACAAACCTTTCAGCAGTGCTGCCATTCTGGATTAAAGAAGAAAAGGATACAGGAGAAGGAAGTTCAACACTCTTATTTTTAAATTATTATTATTATTATTATTATTATTAAATCTAATGGTTGAATTGTGGTTGGTCAGCAACAAAAACATTGGTTAACAAAGTGAGATTTAATACATAAAGTATATTTGTGTTATTTAACATATTTATTGGAAGTTCACTGTTTTTGTTCATTTTGAGGAATACTAAATATGTTTTTGTGCAAGTGAGATGAGTAAATGCATGTTCACATTTAGTCTAGAACTACAATCTGAATTCTGGAAATGTTGGGATGTTTTTTTTTTTTGTTTTGTTTTTTAAAATTTGAATAAAATTAAAACTAAAAGACTTTCAAATCACATGAGCCTATATTTTATTCACAATAGAACATAGATAACATAGATAACAAATGTTTAAACAGAGAAATTTTACACTTTTATCCACTAAATGAGCTCATTTCAAATCTCAAAAAAGTTGGCATGGGGGCAACAAATGGCTGAAAAAGCAAGAAATTTTGAAAAGATTCAGCTGGGAGAACATCTAGAAACTAATTAAGTTAATTGATATCAGGTCTGTAACATGATTAGCTATAAAGGGGATGTCTTAGAGAGGCAGAGTCTCTCAGAAGTAAAGATGGGCAGAGGCTCTCCAATCTGTGAAAGAGTGTGTAAAAAGATGTTCCTCTACATAAAATTACAAAGGCTTTTCAAATCTCATCATCTACAGTGCATAACATCATCAAAAGATTTAGAGAAACTGGAGAAATCTCTGTGCATAAGGGACAAGGCCGAAGACCTTTATTGGATGCCCGTGGTCTTCGGGCCCTCAGAAGACACTGCATCACTCATCGGCATTATTGTGTTAATGACATCACTAAATGGGCCCAGAAATACTTCCAGAAACCACTGTCGATAAACACAATCCGCCGTGCCATCTGCAGATGCCAACTAAAGTTCTATCATGCAAAAAGGAAGCCATATGTGAACATGTTTCCAGAAGCGCCGTCATGTCCTGTGGGCCGAGGCTCATTTAAAACATACTCTTCAGCAGCTGGAAACCCATATCAGGCAAGAATGAGACAAAATTCCAACACCAAAACTCCGGAAACTCAACCTCGATGCCCAGACGTTTTTAAAACTGGGCATCGAGCTCATCTCAAAATAGTTGGGATCAAATTTAAAATGAGCTCATTTTGTGCATAAAATTCTAAAATTTCTCAGTTTAAACATTTGTTATGTTATCTATGTTCTATTGTGAATAAAATATTGCCTCATGTGATTTGAAAGTCTTTTAGTTTTCATTTTATTCAAATTTAAAAAACGGCCCAACATTTCCGGAATTCGGGTTGTACAATAACCAATGCCTTGGTACTTACGATTTCTCTCAACATTCGGACAGGAGAGCTGTCAATCAATAAATGTGAAAAAGTAACTTGTGTTACTTATTTGAAAAAATAAACATATATTTTAGAATGGTATGTTTGAATTCTTTTGGCATGCTCCATTCTTATGCTTTGGGACACACTTATTCTAATCTCACATAACTATTTAGAATGGATAGTATGCACATGGGGATGCAGGGTTTGTCTCCAGCAAAACTTTACAGGCATCATCTTCCAGAAAGAGACATCATTTTGGAGGAAAAACAGCAGCACAAATGTCAGTAAGTATTAGAGATGGATTTGTTGAATTTTGTTATTAGTTTTGTGTCGCTCTAAACATTTTTATCATAAAAAAATATTAAGTTTGAAAATGAAGTTGAAATTAAATCGAGGTTCTCATGTAAGCTCATCAAACATTCATGGTAATTTCAACTTCAACTTCAGTGATTTGTTTCAGGTCAGGCATAATGGAAACATTTTTTTGCCACAATAAAAAAAAAAAAAAAAATTGTTTGCAAAGTTTGGCTGCACAGTCTATTTTAATAGGGCTCATTCACCCATTTTGATCATACCGTGTCAAAATATGTGGGATTATGGGATTTGGATTGTTTTCAAAAGTGTAATACTATAATAGCAGATTTCTGAGGCATGTCGATGACTGTTTGCTGTACTATGGTTTGAGCAGGGCCAGAGTTGGAAGAGCAAGCGTGTAAAGATTATTCCTTTACTGTGTTCTGTGACTCCAATGGGATGATAACACCGCTACTCGGCTTTGTCATTTTCAGCTCTTTCACTGTGCAATAGTTGATTAATGTGTCCGCTCTCTATGCCCACCACCCCCTCCAGCCTCCACAGCCTACTACAGCCTGCCTTTGATTAATGGCTGACTCAGGGATACGAGGGATGGGCTTGCAAATTACCTCACACTACTTTAAGAAAGAAAAGCAGGTTACACCCTGAGAGGCTGAGGTGAAACATGCACAATTTCTCTATTTTTAGTTATGCAAGAGAGCTCAGCACCTCAGTGTGAAAGCACACCAACCCTTTCCACATCTGCAGATGCAGACACAGAAACATGAGACCTGTGAGATGGGTATATTGTGCTCTAGCCCATCATTGTCCCCTTGCACAGAATACTCTCAGATTTGTTTGTGTGTGTCAGCGCTGTCTGAGCTATTTCAGGTGTGGCAGCTTAGCAGAATCAATACTCCAAAAGCGAGAAAGACACTAGCATTCACCTTTCTCTGCAGTGCGGAGGAAAGAGCTACTGTTCTTGACGACAATGATTATAGCATAGCATAGATAATGCATAGCAGTGGTACCCTTGGGAAAAGAAGTGTGCTTAATTGCATTGAATGTACACTTGTTGTGTACTTGTAAAGTATATATTTAAAAAAAAACTACTTGTATAATATTATACATAAAAATAGTATAATATTAATGAAATAAAAGGCCATTAAGTGCAGTGAAAAAGAGTACACTTTTTATGACTATGTTTTTAACACACTTAAGCACACTTTTAAAAAGTGCCATAAATGTTTGTCAGTACATTCAGCACTACTCTTTAACCACATTTCAAAGGCAATTTAAGGCAATTTAGGCAATTTAATTACATATAAAAATGTACTTAAGTCCCACAGAAGTGTGTCAGAAAAGCACTCTTAATTTCAACTAATTGCATTTAATATAAATTTAAATGAAAATACTTGTAAAGTACATGCAATTAAGTGCCCAAACACATTACAATCACTTCGAAATTAAGTATATTTTAAAGTTTAAAGTATATTATTTCCATAACAAGTACTCTTTTTAAAAGCAATGATGGACCTAAGAGAGACGAAAATAATGAGAACAAAATATGTACAGAGTTTGGCGACTGTAGGTAAGACTAACCCCCCAACTTTTGTCAAAAGGTGGCCGTATAGAGCTCCTCCTTCCATTTCTAAGGCTTTGCCCGTGTCTACTTGCCAACAACTTTGATGTGCATCGAGTTTCATGCACTTTTGAAGCATGCTAAGAACCTCAAAAACACCAAAGAATATTATAAAAGTTTGACGTGTTGCCATGGCAACAGTATTTAAGTTATCAAGAATCCTTTCACAGCTCTACATCTACCATGTCTTGACATTATTCTGACGAAGTTTGAAGAGAATTGCATAAAAATAAGAGGGGTGATTTCAAAGCAACTTCTTGTTGCCAGCTGGTGGCGCTATGACAATAGTCACATCCATGTCAGAATCAGAATCCACTTTTATTGCCAAGTACAATATGTACAAGGAATTTGCTTTGGTATGCAGGTATATAAGAAATAAGAAATAAGAAAATAAGAAGAAGAATAAGACATCTATCTATCTATGTGATTGGCCTCATACAATGAACACAGAGCTGAAGTTTCATCAAAATTAGTCAATGTTTGCAGAAGTTTTAACACACTTCCTGTTTCCCTTTTTGCACCATAAATGCGTTGCCCCACCATGGCCAAACAGTTTGAGATATCCAACATCCGTCCGCAATTTAGCATTCTTAATGTCTTGACTTTATGTTGAAAAAGTTTGGTGTGAATGGTATGACGGCCTTTGGAGCAGTATTCAAAACTGAGAGCTTGGTTCAAAAAATCCACATTCAAACAAAAATAGCTGACTTCGCTTTGGTCGGAGCTAAAGACTAAATTAGAAAGTTAATTAAAAAAGAAAGTTAAAGAGAACAATATATATACCGAGTTTGGTGACTGTAGGTAAAACTAAACCCTAAATTTAGTCAAAAGGTGGCGCTATAGAGCACCTCCTCCACACCCATTTCTAAGGCTTTGCCCATGTCTTCTGGCTGGCAACTCATGAGTTTCATGCAATTTGAAGCATGCTAAGTGCCTCAGAAACCCCCATAAATAATTTAAAAGTTTTTTTGTTGTTGTTGCCATGACAACATTATTCAAGATATTAAGAATATTTTCATGCATCTGTGGTGTCTTGAAATTATTCTGACAAAGTCTGAAGCAAATCGGGTAAAAATAAGAGCTATTTCAAAGCATTTTGAAATTCACACACTTCCTGCTGCCAGTTGGTGGCGTCATGACTGACATTAGTCATGTCCATGTAATCAGCCTCCTACAATGAACACACAGCTGAAGTTTCATCAAAATAAGCTTACAGAGCCCCTCCAATTCAACTATATAAAAGGGTGTGCCACAATGCCAGATTTAACATGCATAGAAACCATGACAAACAAGGAAACAGGAACTAAATAGGAAATGGTAAACCAGGAAAAACGGAACAAAATAATCTTCAAACTAAGAGTCTCAGAACACAAACAAGCAAAACCATGACAGTACTAAAGCAGTGACTTCAGTGAATTCAGTATGGACCTTATTGGATGATGCACACTATATAAAGTTAAGCAGATGTGCCCAGAATATGAACACACCACACTTACTTGCAAGTTAAGTATTTTCCCAATGAAAACTATTATAAAGAAAATGCTTAATGTGCAATTTAGCGCATTGTGTTCATATTCTGAGGACATCTGCTTGCCTGTTTATTGTGCATCATCCAATAATTTGTATATTGCATTTGATCTTTTAATACCACTGTCTTAGTACAGTACATTAAGCCACATTAAGCAATTTTCATGTTAAGCGTTTTGAATGTCCCACTGGTTTTAGTGATTGAAATACTGCAGCAGGTGCTGTATATGGATCACATGTGCCCAAAAATTGCATTTTTTTTCTTATTTTGAGATGTGATCTAAATATTTGAAACAGATGGAAAATTGACAGCCCTTTGTGTGCCAGTCACGTGACTGAAACTATGAATTGAAAATTATGGATTGAATTTGAACAATGTTACTAGAGCTTGGTTAATAGTGAATATGTGTACCTTAATATAAAGTGTTACCAAATATTTCTAAGTAATTCTTATATATCTGGGAGGCTGGATTTATTAAGTTTATATATAGTTTTTTGTTGGTTAATTTTAATTCGTTCTCTCTGTTTGTTCTTATATAGCATGTTTTATTTATAGTCTAGTCATTGTTTTCTTTGGAAAATACAACAGGAGAACACCATGTACAATTTTTTACTGTCTTACATGGTGCATTCAACCAACATTACCAACACATTGCCATTTTTAATGTGGGAAATGTGTTCCATTGCAGTATTCTGAAAGGATTTTAGCATTGTGGATGATTCTAGACAATCTCTGCACTGCGCAATGCATATTTAAAGTCGTTTTCATTATTGCAAGGAGAACATGCTAATGAACAATGATTGGAAGATGGGAATGGGTGGGAAGTGTATGGGAAACCTGTCTGGATCATAAATTTTGCAATTACATTCGGAGGTACTAGTGGTGCAAAAATTCACACACACTGCAGCTTTAAGATACAAAAAAACTGCTGAATGAAAAGATCCATAGCAGTATACAGTGTCTCGATTTCCTGCTGTACACCATAAAACCACAGGGTTTCCACAAAGCCTGCAGATTTCCTGTCACCACAATCTATTATCATGCTGCTTGTTCCTATTTTAGGAAAGACTGTCTCATGTTCATATATGTTACATTTATCTGACTGTGTATGTTCCCCTGTGAACCTCATGTTCATTACATTGTGTCTGTTCCCAAAGAAAATTGGCTAAGAGCAAATGAAACGTGACCTTCCTGAATAAAGATAAGACCACAGAGAGGACAGTGAAAGAATAACTATGAACTTTGCCTACCAAGTAAGGTTTTTTAAACTGTTTGATGCCAAGAGCCCCCAAATATGATGATTCAGTTGACTGTGAGTCTGTGCATTTTTGCAGATTTTTTCTGTTAAAAAAAGCATTAAACATTTAATTAAATATATCCATTTTTCCAAGAATTCCTGGAGGTCCCTGAAAACCCCTGACATAAGTAACAATATGACCCCTCAAAAAACATTAAAATATATATTAATATTCACAATTATAATCAATTGTTTAAGCCCTGTTAAAATGTTCCTGGGACGCAGTGAAAATGCATGATGAAGTAAGAGAATAAGGGATGGAGGAGGGGGTTCTGGGGCAAGGTCTTATTGAGGGGTCAGTTGGCAGTGCTGGCGGTTGTAATTAATCTTCAGGTGGCCAAGGAGGTAAAGGCTTAGTGTCTTCATTGAGGCTTGTGCTTCCACTCTTGACGGTACACCCTCAGGGCCCCTTGGGCTATCCTTCATTCTTATTTATGAGTTTCTGCCCTGCTGCGGCACACCGACACATCAATTCCTCAAGGTCGAAGAGGAGACACAGCTCACTCTAACATGCTACTGTACACTATATACAAAGAGAAGGCCATAGTGTGCCTGCTGCTTCATTTCTAATGCAATAACTGTGGGAAGTCACTGGAATTAAGGGGCAACTGAGGTCTTTTAATTCCAGACCCCCTGGGTCCTAGAAATTCAACTACATTACATTAAGTTTATAAAAAAGGACCTTAAGGGACCATAGTGGATGTACAAGGACATAGTTATCTATAGGGCACTAAACTGAATTATGACTAATCTTTAACATATTGACGTTGACAGTACAACAAGGCCAAAGAAGGAATCAAATGTAGGAAGCCAATTTCATGCTCATGAATGACTGTTAAAAGTGTAACATTCAGTTGCTTATGTAACCCCTCCAGTTCTACTCGCACCACTCCAAGGTGTCCTCCGTTACATGCATCCCCCTAAACCTCACTCCCATCCGGGTCATGGCACCAATCTAACCCCTCTGGTTCAATTTGCACCACTCCGAGCGGTGTTTCCAGCATGGGAGGCGGACACTAACAAGGACGCTGAAGACCACAGCCCCTAGTGTTGCTCACTAATGCACCTGTTGAGGCCAGGGGAGTGAGGTTTACATGCACAGCTCTCACTAGCTGGCACTAACTTACCCCCCTAAACCTCACTCCCACCCGGGTCACGGCACCAATTTAACCCCTCCAGCTCTTTTCGCACCACTCCGAGCAGGATTCAAAACAACGTTTACGGCATGGGAGCCAGAAACTATAACAAGTACACTAAAGATCACAGTCTCTAGTGTTGCTCACTAATGCACCTCTTGAAGCCAGGGGAGTGAGGTTTACCTGCACAGCTCTAACTGGCCTCTGTTGAACTTATTTTATTCATTACTCTCATGAGAACCTTTATGGAATAATTCAATCTTTGATAATACATGACTGAGGTGTACTTGAGCAAGGCACCCAATCCCCAATTGCTCCCCTTGGCGGCGCAGCAAATGGTTGCCCACTGCTCCGGGTGTGTGTGTCCACAGTTTGCAGTGTGTGTGTGTGTGTGTGTGTGTGTGTGTTCACTACTCACTACTCCTAATGTGTGTGCACTAACTTGGATTGGTTAAATTCCGATATGGGTTACCATTCTTTGCCTTCATATGTCACTTTCTTTTAAAAAAAAAGATGAAAAGGAGGAAGTCCTTAAGTCCATTCCACACAGTCTAAAAGCTTGTAACTTGATGGAATTACTCATCTCCAGGAACTAAAACCACCAGAAGGTGGTGGCAAATCATTGTCTTAATGAGTGTGTCATTGAATCATGCAGTCAAACGATTAGTTCAAAACAGCAGATTCATTCAAGGACAGAATGTCTTTATGAGCGAGTCGTGGATTCTCTCAGTAAAGGAATGTGTTGCTCAGAGACCCGCAATGAATCTACAGTGGCTTTTGGAACTGTTTTCTGGAAATACTGGAAGAGTTTGGTTTGTGTTGTTCATGTTGAGAAGACACAGTTTTTTGCTGCCAAAGCAAAATCCATTCCAAAGAATGAGATTGATATGGTAAAATCAACACCATCTGTACTGTTTGTATCACTGTGAATCAGGTGCTGACAAAGCCTCCGGTCAACCAATCACAACAGACTGGTCCATCAGAGCAGGCTCTCGGAAAAGAGGGGTTTAGAGACACCACATCCTTTATCGAACCGTTACAGACACTGTGAGAAATGTAATGTATATCATGAGAAAATTAAAGTGTTTTTGTTTTGTTTTTTTGACCTTGGGATGCATGTAAACCTATTGCAGGAGACACCGATATTAGAAACGTTTAAAATAGTATAATATGGGCACTTTAAAATACATTACATGTCACACCAGTGGTGATAACATACTGAATCATAGTTATACTCAGTTCAAAGAGTGTTAGAAAGCTTTGCCTCATCCCTAAATCTACAGCATTTCAGTGTTAGTAGTATTTTCACACTGAAAAAAATGCAGTGACTTGCATTTTTGGAACCAAAAAAAAAAAAACCAATGTGGCAGAGGGGGCGGAGCTAAACAAGCTAAAACTAGCAATGTAATTTCTTTCCAATTGAAGGTGGAAAATGCTTCTGTGTAGTAAAAACATTAAGAATCCCTTCTAAAATTCATATACCACATGGCAGAACACATTTTGAAGTACAGTTTGGAGTGCAAAAAAAGACACTTCAAATGCTAAGTTCACATGATATTAATTTATTTATGCATAAGTAATGTTACAGGTGTGAAGGAAATGATGTTCAGAGCGTGTGACTGGGATGAGTTCTCAGACAGCGATGACAGCAGTGTCCTTGTTCATGATAGATTTGGCCTGGGGGAAGAAACTGAGCAGATTGACTCTGGATTTTAATGCTCTCAATTTTTGTTGCCACTCAGAGGGAAGAAGCTGGAACAAAAGTGTCTACGATGCAAAGACATGATTTTCTATAGATATGTATAGTACAATATCTGTAAGAACAAGTAGCAGTAGGCCTATATTGAAACAGGAAATAACTGCTTCAGTTATGGAGAATGGAGAATGCCTAATTATCTTAATTTTTATATGCCTCTTCTTTGCTTCTTCTTTGCGAGAACTTCCCCAACTCTTCTGTGCACAAGTGATTTATCAGAAATCATGAATTGTCCTGAAAAGAAACCATGAAGACCAAAAAAACCCAAAACAAAACAAAACAACATTCAGAGGCACTACTTCCTACAACATGAGGCATGTGTCAGCGGACATGACTGGTTACAAGCAGACCTATACGACCTGCGCAGAACAGTGAAGGGTACAAAAAGTTCACAGTTTGAGTCAGAACTATCTGGTATATCTATGCTGTGTGGTGGATAGGTGTGCTGCCTCCATGAGATTTCATGTCAAATTGTTGTGATACTTCTGATTAATTATGGGAAGCAGGTGTTACAGACTCCCCTCGGTCACATGAATGCATCACTTGTGTTGCCCAGGGCTTCACTGACGTCCACACAGAGGACTCACAATGACACCACATATTGTGATGCTTATTCTCAGAGCACTCGCAGATTAAAAAAAAAGTGTTTACTAAATAGCCTGTAATCCATCATCATAATTATGAAAGGAAAATAAATTAAGTTTTTCATTACAGTATTATTAAGTTGTTGCACATATATGCAAAACGATATATATCTGAGAGTCTTAGATATTATGTTAAAAGGTCTATGCATAAGCTTTATGCATAGGGGTTTTTAATGGTAATTCTGCAATTTAAAAAAAGATTCTACAATTAAGCAGGTAACCTGTCATGCATGTTAGTACTAATGACTTGAATGATGGGTAACACTTTATTTCGATAGTCGACTTTAGACATTCTACTAACTAT
Source organism: Ancherythroculter nigrocauda (assembly GCA_036281575.1). NCBI lineage: Eukaryota > Metazoa > Chordata > Actinopteri > Cypriniformes > Xenocyprididae > Ancherythroculter > Ancherythroculter nigrocauda. The sequence goes on along the minus strand of VTFQ01000019.1, from coordinate 7,785,058 downwards.
AAGTGCCTTTGCAAGTACATGGCAACTTATGTTGCCTTCACATGGAAATTTCCTACTTACGATTTTTGAAGTTGTGGTTATGAACTCGGTGCATTCAAATGCTTTGTTGTTGGTAAGAACATGAATCATGGAGGACACCAGGTTTATTCTTGCCTATTTACTGGGTAAATCTTATTAAAGCCAAAATGATGTTTAGCGTCCCATTTATTGACAACCATATAAACATTCCATGGACCAACAGGTGAAATGCTCATGTTGCCATGAAAAGAAAGAATGGATACTTGACAAAGACGTGAGGCACAGGAAGCGGCAAACTGTGGCGACTCCCGCATGGTTTACCACATTGTTAATGATCTTTCAGGATGGGGGAGGTTCCTGAGTTATCTGGTCAAGAACCGAGCTGGAAAGCTCCTTCTAACTCAGGCCGAACAAGATCAATGTTGGGTTCAGCACTTCTGAGAGGTTCTAAATCAGCCCGACCCACTGATCCTATACGTTTTCGACGGGGAGATAGTTCAAGAAGATCTTGTTGTAGACACTGGCGAAATCATGCCAGAAGAAACAAGATCAGCTATCCACAGCCTGTGCTTGGGGAAAGCACCGGGTCTGAATGAGATCGCCCCGTAGAGATGCTCAAGGCGGGAAGCGATGTGATGGTCAAACATGGTTTCTTCCATGGCTCTCTTCAGTGTGTGCTGGAGGTCGAGGCAAGTCCCAGACGAGTAGTGAAATGGCGTCATTGTTCGGTTCCCCAAGGAGGGCAGTCTACAAGACTGCTTAAATTGGTGCGGTATTACACTACTGTCTGCCCCTGGAAATTTGTTCTGCACCATCCTACTCCATCGACTCCGAGTGGCCCTCGACAAACAACTCTGAGAAGAACAAGTGGGTTTTCATGCTGGACTATCATGCTGCAATCAGATCTTCACCCTCCGAAACATCATCGAACAATGTGTCGAATATCAGAACCATTAATTTTGTCGACTTCACCAAAGCATTCGATAGTATCCAGTGTGATTCCCTTTGGCGCATCCTGAGGCTGTATGGTGTACTGGAGCCATTTGTCGACATATGTAAAGATCTTTATTTTCGGTCGTCATGCTGCATTAAGAATGAATCGGGCTGAACAGATTTTTTCAACATCAAGATGGGTGTCCGACAAGGATGTATTCTGTCCCCCATGCTGTTTCTCGTAGTGATGGACTTCGTTATTAAGAAGTCAACTGATCATGTTGGGTTTGGCATCCCTTGGACTGACTATGACCGCTTGGCCAACCTGGACTTCACGAACGATGTAGCGCTACTTGCAGAAGACGATCCGCAACTACAAGTAGCCACGACACGTCTGACCTAGGAAGTGGCGAAGACCGGGTTGCGAATTAACACCGAAAAATTGAAGTCCATGCCGGTAGGCCTACTCAGCCCAATGGGGTGTGTGACTGTCAGCATCACACCCCTTGAGAGCGTAAATAGCTTCACGTACCTTGGAAGCATTTTCTGCAGGAACGGAGACACTGAAGCGGACACTCGCAGCAGGATTGGAAAAGCCTCCGCGGTCTTTTGCCGGCTGCAGCTGATATGGTCATCATCGACCATTTCCATCAAAGTCAAATTTCGGCTATAAGAATCTATCATTCTGTCAGCTGTCCTCTAAGCCAGTGAAACCTGGACCATGTCGGCTTGTGTCCGGAATAAGGTAAACACCTTTCATCATTGATGCCTCCGCTACACTGACCAAATTCAAGTGGTGTGGCGACAGAGTGGATTCGACAGGCTGGACGTCATAGTTGTGGAACGTTGGCTCCGTTTGAAGGGGCCTATCTTCTGCATGCCACGGCAGTAAACACGGACGTGGTGCACTTTCATAGCCAGCCTTAAACTCATTGATATATCATGGGATGATGCCGCAGCCATTGCGATGAATAGACGTCAATAGAGAAAACTTGTCGCCCAATGTGCATGTGGGCACGGGAGGAACTGAGTCTAAGTCTAAGTAATATAAACATTTACCATGCTATCTATCTCAGCTTACTGACGATTCTAGATTTTTGGTCAAATACAGGTTATTTTCACTGTGTATAAAACATACAATACTCTTTAAATGATTATCCATATATGTAAATATGCACTACTTTAATTACAAGACAAGGGGCCTCATTTATAAAGCATGCATATGCACAGATTTGATCTTAAAATGTGCATACGCATAAATCCATGCCAACGCTTTGACGTGTTTGACAAGGTCTTAGCAGACGTACACACTTTTCCTTGTCAGAGTACTGCAGGCTTTTGGAAATCTAAGCTATTCTTGCAGCTTTCCATTATAAATTAAAGGATCTGGATGATGACTAGTGATTTTTTAAATGTAAATGACATTAATTAGGTGTTGTTTACAGGGCAAAGAACTGAAACCATTCAGCTGCATGCAAGTTCAAGATCATTTGCGATTTATAGATTTCACATCTGAAAGAGAGGCGTATGCATGTTTTCTATTCGTACATTCATGTACATTCATCGTACATTCACGTATGCACAGTTGAGAAATGATCGTAAGATCAAATTTCTATGCAATACCAGTCACAGCAGCAATCATTCTCCCCTCCACCTTGTTTAAAGTTTTTGGCACGCCCAACTTGTGCACTTGGGTATCAAAATTATCCCCGAGCTTCCCAGTGGTAAATACGACTTGAGAAGACGCTCATGTCCAATTTTTATCTAGAAAACTCGTATTTACAGTAATTCCGATAGCATGGGAAGGCAGCATTATTCTACTAAACCTAAGTTTACATTCTTAAAAATAAAGGTTTTAAAGAGGGGGTTTTCCATTAAATTCCATTAATTCCATTAAAGAACCATTTTGGCTTCCAAAAAGAACCTTTCAGTGAACAGTTCTTAATTAAATAACCTTTTTTTTTTTTCTTAAAATAATTTTTGTGTAAAGAACATTTTAATAATCTCCTTTTCCCACTACACTGTAAAAAGTAATAAGTTGACTTTACTTAGAAAAGCTGTGGAAACTGATTGCCTCAAAATTTTCAAGCAAATTAGGTCATAATTTTTGACTTAATACTACTTACTACTACTTTGTAGAGTTAACTTGTATATTTGTAGAGGTTACCATAAAACTTGAGTAAAAGTAACTCAATTTCAAAAGTTCAGTCAACTTACAGATTTAAGTTGGGGTTTGTAAGCAGAACTCAAACAAAACAGTTATTTTAACATGTCTGATTTTACTAGAAGAATGTGTGGAAACTGATTGCCTTACATTTCTCAAGTAAGCTGTACTCAAAATTCTAAGTTGAGAATACAAAGAAAGACAACAGATTTCACACAACACTTGAATGTTTATTTGCTCTATAAAACAATATGAAAGACATTACTTAAGGTATGGTCGTCAACATGGCCCACTGACAACAATGTAGAAAAAAAAAGTACATACTGCACTTACAATAAATAAAGTGCAATGTTTCTTTGTCTTTTACATGTTTACAAAGTGGTCAAAAGCAAATCTTGCAAACACTTAACAGTCTGTTAAGTACAGGTACAGAGTTTAGTACAGAACAAATTTTCTAATACAGTTCTCTTTAAAAATGATCTTCTAATAAAACTATTCTAAAACATTTTTTTGGAAAAACAAGTATCTGTAAAACAGTAGCACTGAACAATTTGAGTTCTTAAAAGGCATAGATCTATTCAAACTCAACTCAGTAATGGTTAACCATGAAAAAACATTACTGCATTAGGCGATTTTTTTAGTGATTGGATTTTAGGTTTCAGTGACTTGTGGCCAAGAGACAAAATCACTCTCTGTAGGAAATCAAATGTGCTCTTCAGTGCTGCTGGATACTCTAAGTTTAGAGCATAAATTAGCCCAAAGAGCAGACACATTGCTTGTGGAATATTTAAGGTCCACAACCACTGTACCTTCCAAAATGATTGCCGTTGTTGTGGCATCAAGATGCAAGGAGTAGGGCACAGTTAGAGGGTCCTCAGGAATCACTGTCATGATACCGATTGCTGTGTCGAACATGTCTTCATTGCCATCACAGTCCTAAAAACAGGAATAGCATATATCAAATTAGGTCAATGTAAGCCACAAAACTTCTTTTAAAAGCACATACTTGCATTTAAATTAACAACACTGTATTATGTCTAAATGTAAAGGCCTTTTCAAACAGGACACATCAGTGGATGCATGGAGGAATGACATTCGAACCACTGCAAGAATAGAAATTAAATCAAACTGAAGGCCAGCTATAAAAACCTATATGAAAACCTATAATAAAAACCTATTCTAAATCTGATCATTTGATATATGAAAATGTAAATCAAAATACATCATTGATTGAATTTTTAAAATCAATTAAATATCAGATTTTTTATTCTATCTAACCTCCTTTCTGTCATTTATATTTTTTTCTTACCTCCTTACTTTCATCTGTTGTGTCTTTCCTTTATTCTTCCTACCCGTCTAAATTTCCAGCCTCCCGTCTATTGTCTCTTACAATTGTTTCTCTTTCATCTCTATGTCTTTTTTCTTACGAGTTCTTAATTTATCTTTAACTTTCTTTTCTCTATCCCTTTCTTTGTTTTCCCCCTTCATAACTCTTCTTGCCAGATCTCAAAACAATTTGAAGAACAGTTTGCCTGTTAAAAAAGAATCACATCACAGAAAAAAAATTACTTACAAAGCATGTCTTGTAAAAATCGGTGGGGTCTTCTCCGAGGAGGAGTGGTAGGCCATGAAGAACGGCTGTTCGTCTCGCATTGACGTTGGATTTCTGCAAAGTTATGAACATTAATATTTATTAGCGCTCATGACACAAACAAAACACAGATCAGACAACAACAGCAAAAGCAACAATTGTTTTTACTATCGAAAATTAATTGTGATGTGTCTTACAGAAACTTACATCATTGTCAATCTGGTGCAGAATCTCAAGAATGGAGCCAATGTCCCCTTCTTTTAGCCCTGAAGATATCGATGAAACGTTGAGTGAATCAGTCCAGTTCTGAAAGAATTCGGTTTGCAGGTTTTTGCCAGATATACGATTAAATTAAAAAAAAAAAAAAGAAAAAAAAAGGACAAACTGACATTAAGCCATCACTTCTCACTGAAATGTGCAAGAATGAATTAAAGGGAAATGGAAAGGTTCCATAGATGTTAAAGGTTCTTCATTCCAACATTTATTTTTAAGAGTGTAACCCTCACCTACTGTAACAGTTTACTAATACTCTAATGAGAGTTAGATGACATAAATGTACTTAGTAGTAAGTAGAATGTCTAAAGTGGACCATCGAAATAAAGTGTAAACTTTCTGTAGTCTTCCTGTAGCTCAAACCGTAGAGCATGGTGCTAACAACGCCAAGGTCATGGGTTCAATTCCCAGGGAAAGCAAGAGCTGATAAAATGTACAGTACCTTAAATTCAATGTAAGTTGCTTTGGATAAAAGCATCTGACAAATGCATATATGTAAATTATATAAACAATACTTCTCATGTGTCTTGTCCACTCACAGCATCAAAGGAATCATGCAAAAAATAAACAAATATAATATGTTTATTAAACATATTTTTGAATCATTTTTTGGAGTGGTTGACAAAACTGATGATGCAGCAATCAAAGGTGACTGGTCATGGCATCCTGGAGACAATCAGCAGAAGAGAAACATTGAGGCAAGCGGATGCAAGGCAGACACACCGTGCTGTGTTGGTGAATAAATGATGAACTGTGGGCGGTACTATTGGCCCGGCCTGCTGAGCTTGACAACTCTGAACACTCCGCATGCCACTGTACGTGACTTGTTTGCATTCTAACAAATAACCAGACTTTCTGTCCTTTCCACAAGACAGACACTTACAGCTCTTATCAAGCCTTTTTTTCTCTGAAAACCTATTTTCTTTTCTAATTAATTAGTGTGCTTCAGGGGGTTTTCTCTCTTGTTAATTAATTTATGCTTGCTGTGCACACAGAAAATTTTAATGTGCACTTGAGGCAATAAACCGGTAAAGGGAGCTACAAGCATTGGTGAGTACTGTGATGTCATGACCCAGAACAGGAATTTAAATGCGCTTGCTTTACAAAAAGTAAATTTCTCTCATGCTCCTGTCAGGTTAAAGACAAAACAAATGTCTGTACTGTCTTGTACAGTAAACAATGTCCCATGTGAATTTCAGTGTGAATTGATCTTTTGAGGAAATGCGCATGCATGATAGTGTTGACGCAGAGGCAGTGGCCTTTCCTCCTTCAGAAGGTGCTGTCAGCACTGCGATCTGTGCTGTCTGCTGACATTTTCACAGGATGCTCTCATGCCCAGCATTCAGGCCTCATCAGCATCTACATCTGACACCCAGACCTGCACTGCTTCCCTTTCACCCTCCAGCCCCACTATCATCCTCCCTTATCCTCTACTTCTCTTCTCATAAACAGTGACAGTCATCCACTGCTGAATTCAACAGAATTCACCCACACAGACTGATTGAAAACAGTCTCCTGATGTGCAAGCATAAACAATACAACAAATACTGCTTAGGTATAAACATACAGCCACTAACATAGTAATATGCATGATAATAAGTAACTAACTAATAGTGAGAATTGGACCCTAAACTAAAGTGTTACCTTAAATCTGTACTTTTTCTTGCATACCGGCATAATTTTAGTCAACAACATGTTTTCACTGACAAAAATGAGATGTTAACTAAATAAAATCCAGGTTTTGATGACAAAAACTATGACAAAAATCTATTGACGAATAAGATCTGCTGATCTACCCATCAGGTTAATAGCATACACATGCTGCACATTTGAAAATGTCAACATCTGCAACAAAGAGAAGAACAGATATATAGAGGAATATCACATTTTATGTCAAGAAAAACAAGGCCATTTGTAAAACATATACTGTAAAAAAAATCCCAGTAAAATTTACGGTAAAAAACCAGCAGCTGTGGTTGCCAGAACTTTACCATAAAAAATACAGTAGCAACGTAAAAAAAATCTGTTAAATTTACGGTAAAATAACGTATTTCATTAACTGATATAATGTTAATTTACCAACCTAATGAAGTACTAATATCTGTTTTGTACCTTTATAATACACTGACAGTCACCAAACACAGTGGTGATGAGAGTCACATGATGAATCAAAGTTCATCACAAGCTGAGAAGGACAACACTAACATATAGAAGGTGCACACAGTGTCATTCACACACACACTAAACACCATCATGGTAACATGCATTTTAAAAATGCAATAAACATTAATTTAACAACATTAGATGTAACATAAAACCCTAATGTACATAACTGATTAGAAAAAAATGAGAAAAACTAAGAAGAAACAGAGTTATTTCAACGAAAATATATCAAATGTGAAGTGTCATGCAGGGAATTTTTTCACTGTAAATTTTACAATGAATTGTTATTTTTCACTTCCAAAAACTGTGAATTTAACTGTATTTTACCGTAAAATTACATTAAATGTACCGTTAGATCTATTACAGTTATTCACCGTATATAGTACGGAAACTTTCTGTAAACCAGTTTTTCACCACAGCATTTTTACAGTCTTTTACTGTTAAAATTACGGTCATTTTTTAAGTGTAGTGCACAAAGAAAGCCACCTCTCAAACAGTATGAGTGCTGAATTGAGTTCTCTTTCATGTCTTATTGCATTTAATTTATTAATATTCATTTAAATACTGTCGATTTTAGTGAACATAAACACCTGGGAGAAAATCAGATGTGTATGACTGGATCATTGAATTAGTTCATCACAGTAGCTTAATAATAAACCTGCTGCTGTCTAAAGTATGCAGTTTCTACAACACTAGTGCACCTAGCAGAATTACAGAAATATTTGTAAACAACCATGCAAATGCCTCTTTCATGCATCGCACCTAAACATCACAAACACATGAAGATTCAAATTGTATTATTTAGTATTATTTTTCAGTATTATTAGTATTCATAATCAGTTGTATTATGTATTTTGTGAAGTGCATGAAAATGTGTGTGAGGATTACATGTTAGAGAGTTATTTTAGCCACATAAGTATGTAGCATGTTCTCCAATGATGGAAAATGTTGACTGAAATATTCTCCACAAGGAAGGAGGACTGATGTAAACATCTACTTTAAACATGACCAATATGCTTTTCTACCTTGTAAGGATAACATAAGTTCCTTTGTCAGCATATAAACACCTAACCTTTGTGTACGGACTCAGAGAAAGCTGGGCATGAAGACAGCATCTCTCTAGTTAATTTTTTTCTCTCCAATGTCTTGACAATTAATAATAAATGAGATATCTCTTGGCAAAATAACTGGTGTTGGGTCCTGTGATTCAACAACGGGGATAAGAGCTTAATTCTGCACACAGCAGTTACGGGTGCTTGTGAAGGAATGTCTCATTAGGTAAAAGTAGCCTGCTTTCAATAAAAGGTCCAACATTTTAAGAATATTTTTAACTGTGTTGCTATGTGTCATGAGTAAACAATTGAGAATACTAACACTCTGTCTAGAGCGAACGTGAGCGACTCTCTTATAATAAACCCATTCAGTGTATCGGCGCTGCACAAATAGTTCTTCAGCGACTGTACATTGGATGTATGATTAAAACCAGAATGCACTGTGAGTATAAACAAGTGAATGGACACCCAATATAGTGCACCATATATTGTATAAGGAGCAGTTTCGGACACAGCTCTAGTTTCCTATATAGTGTGTGCCTGTTTGTTCCCTTAGTCACTGATTATGTTCACCTGTTGTTCATTTAGTTAGCTCATTACTCCCTGTGTTTAAGCCATTAGTTCTCCCCAGTGTTTTGTCCTGCGAGAACATTGCATGTTTGGTTAGTATTTACTTTTCCTGTTCCTGTATTCTCCTGAGAGTCATTTAATTAATGAATATATGAGACCCGTGCTGGAAAAATGAGCAATGTTCAAAAATGAGTTATTTTCACAATCTCCATTAAAAAACCTTCAAAATGATGAATGGTTTGTTGGAATCCGAGCTACACCTGTTTGAAGTTGATAAAGTCAGCAAAGTCAATTTTGAGAAAAATTGAGGTAAAGTTTTCTGAAGGTTCCAAAACACAGTCACCTAGAAACCAAAACTTAAAAATCTCTGTTAATAACACCTCATTTGGCACACACCTTGTCAAAACCCATATCAAAATATATATATATATATTCACCTTTTTTTTCAATATTTTAGTTCATATTTTGAAGTACTGTAATTCTGTGTTTATGTGTATATCGGGATCTGAGGCGTCTTTGTGCACGAGCTTCAGATCTGTCAGTCAGCACGAGTAAGATAGATTTGTTTACATCAGCATGAGTTGCCAATCACATTTCATTGGTTTAGACTCATGCCATCAAAAATTCACTATGAATATTCACAAAGTTGGAATGTTGCGCTTTAAAACGATACCAAACTTGTGAAGAAGTTGCTGAGGGAACTGTGAGTGCAGAAGCGAGCAGAGAAAAACAGCATTTTTCATGGTCAAAGGAAAGGTACTCCTCTCAGAAAACATACAAAGAAAAATACTTTTAGATGTTTAATTGATATTTGATGCATTGGGATCACTAGACGAGGGCTTAATGAACTAATATTTGTGAAACCCCCAAATTTGACCATAATTAGAGCACATTTCTTTTGCCAGCACCAGTCACATATATTGAATTCTCCATTGTTTACTGACCAGCAAATCGTAACAAATGGGGGTAGACCAAGAATTATAGTCATACTGAACATTGTGCTTCTCCATTTATGTTTGTTGCAATAACTTGCAATAACCAAGTCATCTTCAATTTGACTGACTTCTCCATGAGGCACTGACACAGACTAGGTGTAAATCTACTCAAGAGGGGTAATTGGTGGTGCAGGTGCCAGCGAGTGTTTAGTGTGATGAGGGGTTTCAAGTGAGAAGTGATGTGATAGCATGCAATGCAGGATGCCGTCAGCATGGCTTCTGATTCCATGTGGAAGCAACGGGGCGTCTGTGGAACATTCCGTAGCTGAGAAGATGGACATTTTTCATAGACCGTGATGATAAATTTCTGCTTTCATTTAGCATGGTAAATGTAGAAACTATTTTTTCTCTTTTAATATACATTATTTTATTATTTTTTTTAAATGTATAAAAGTGTGTCTGTGTACTTAGCATAGTATGCCCATTACTATCCGTGTGTTGTTGAGGCACCATCAGCACTAGTCGGACCCCATTGGTGGCCATGTTGAATTGGTGTTATGCAGTTGGTGAGAGAGATCACTCTTAAATTAAATGACGAAAACAAGCAAACGACAAAGTGCACAGAGATAGCTCTTCTGATTGTACCTATTCATCTTACCTGAGCATTCCAATACTCAAATATTTTCATAATGACATAACTGTCTGGAATGAAGTAAGGGAAGACGAGACTTTGAATGGTTAGCAAGCATGGCTTTATTTGCAGTTTGTATATCCATAGTCCTAGTTCCAGTTTCCCTTTTGGAATGACGAATATGACTACTGCCACCTGCTGGTATAGACAGATATTTCCTCTCACGCAGGTGCAGAATATGCATGCTAGTTTGCCAATGACGGTAGGTTTTGCAGTTTGTTCAGTCGCAACTTCTGGGCCAAGATGCAGGCGACATGAGGCGGCAACACGTGGCTTTTGTCGCCGCTAGTTATTTGATCTTGGTTTGGTGTGGCATGGGCTTTAGGACCCACACAATCTACAGGATGAGCACCCCCTGCTGATCTCACCAACACCCCTCCCATCAGCAACCTTAGTTTTCCCCAGGAGGACTCCCATCCAGGTACTAACACCAGACGAGAACTGGAGGATGACAGCTATGTTCAATTTTTCAATGTCATTATTTACAAGGTTGACCATTTTACTTCGAGACACTGGAAGATAACATGAGGAGACTTGTTCTGTTATTTTTTCCCTTTGTTTGGCATGCATTGCACAGGAAATGTATTGATTGGCATAGGAAGAGAGAGAGAGAAAAAATCAATAGCTTTTACATGAATGCACGACAAGCAGAATCTGCCCTGTTCTATAGTCAGACCTGAAGAATCTTCTCATGAGTTCTTGGATGTCATCCACAGACAGGTGAGGTCAAGCCTGTGATCATAACCCAAACATGTAGAGAAAAGTGAGGTGTTAGCCACCAACTATTCTGCTCTTTATTAAACAGCAGGTTTCAATGCAGACTGTTTCTTGTTAGAATCGTGGGTGTCTTACCAAAATCAAACGTGAGGTTGTGCTATTGTCTTATTGATATTGTCTTATTGTCTTATTCCAATGCAGACAGCTATATGAATAAAAATAAAACATCTAAAGCAGATTTCTATATGCATACTATGTACAGTACAGTAATCTGTGAGCAGGAAGCCATTGATTTAAAAGACAGACCCAAGGTTGACAGAGGCAAGTTAGTTAGGAAGGATGATAAATGAGAGGTTAATGACTCAAGGACGCCAGGGGAGGGTGTCTGGTTTTTGTCCTCTAGGTCATATGGACAGTTCAACCGAATAATGACATATAATCTTATGGCACATAAACTATAGCACAGGCATTTTGTAGATTTTTTTTTTTGAGTAAAAAGTAACACTTATTTTGGTAACACTTTATTTTACAGTGTCATTGTTACATATGTTACATGTAGTTATTATTGTAATAACTATAAATTATGCATTATTACATGCAACTAACCCTAAACCAAACCGAATCCTAATCCTAAACCTATAGTAAGTACATGTAGTTATTTAATATTACTCAGTACTTAAATGTATAATTACAGTGTAACAAAGACACCTTAAAATAAAGTGTAACCCTTGTTTTTAAGGTGTCCTCGTTACAGTGTAATTACTGAAATTGGCACTGAGTAATAATGAGGGTTTGGTTTAGGGTCAGTTTCCTATAATGTTATTAATAGAGTAAATACATCTAACATGTAACACAATGACTTGTAAAATAAAGTATTACCAAAAATGTCTTGAAATATATGAAATATTAACCTCTGGGAGAGACTCTTGTCCTGCAGTTAGAGATTACTGTATGTTCTCTCTTCTTATGATATACTCTGCAAATTCAGGGAATGTTCTAGACTTTCTAGACTTTTTGGAGCTTGACATACCAAAATGAGTTTATCCAAATATCCTGAAATGAAAACAATGTATGAATCCATTTTGACATCTAGTTAAATTTGTTGTCTCTGTGCCTGTTATTCTTCCAGACTGCCAAAAATGACACATTCATGAAATGTTGAATGTTGAAGAGGAGACTGCTGAGTAAACTGAACTCAACCTGTAATTTATGTCCTGAATAACCAGCCGGTGTATATTTTGTTATAATGACTGCACATTATCCTGCATATTAGGCAGCAACTTACCAGTTAAACAAATGCATGTGGAATGTGAACAGAATGGAAGTATGACATTGTAGATCGTAAATGTATTTTCAAGGACAACTCATGGAAAGGCAATTTAGTTTTTTGCCAGTAAAGGTTTGTAGCATTATGATTTTTTTTCTAATATGAGTGTATGTAAAAAATTCATTTAAATAAAAACATGTTTGAGAACTATCGGAAAGTCATGGAAATAGAAATAGTTATTATTTAAATCAATCAATTCCATCAGATATTCATTCAGCTCAGCACAGAGAATGTAAATGAGATGTTCGTTCTCAGACACAACTCATATTAAGCCATTGCAGACTGAAAAGCCATGCTGTTGAATACAACTTCATTATTCCAGGAGCACTAAAGGGCAAAAGAATCGAATTACAGTACAACTGTTCATGTGTTTTTACACATACCTAATAACATCCCGCAGGTGTTGCTGGGTGTTTTTATAGTGAAGATGCATACAGAGAACTGCACCATATGAAACAAATTACACTTATTCTTGAGACATGGGAAACACACAATGGCCCATAACTTTCCCTGCCAGTAATATCAATATTCTTAATGTGTTTCGAACTGAAAAGAAATTGTTTGAGATTTTTAGAGAATTTCTCACACTTTAAGCAGTTCGTATTAATAGAAAGTAACACTAAAGGTAAAAAATGACCACACATAATGATAAATTAAACTAAAGTATCCCACTTCTTGCTCTATTGACCCTACTGTACTTCTGATCAATGCATCTTAAGCCAAGATATTGTACAGTTTGTTTTCTGCAAAACACTTCTAGACAACTGAACATCCTTCTTTGTCTTTCTAGGACCAATCCGAAGCCCGAGGCATTGCTGGTTTTGATGTGGCCGATGTCACTGCTCCCTTCCAAAACACTAAAATACTCTGCTGTGATTCATAGATGACATCATTTGTGAGTGTCTGTGAGCAATGTCAAGACAAGGACAAGAGGGCAGGTCGCACTCATCCACCACCAAAGGGAACACACTCATCCCAAAGCACTCATGAAGCAAAATTACCCACAGGTACCAATAAACCACACACCAAATCCAACACACACTGATTTTATTGGAAGCTGGCTGCATTCACGCACACTTAGTTCTTGGTTTATGCACTGAAAAAAAGTTATTGGTTACTGTTGTAACCTCCATTCCCTGATGGAGGGAACAAGATGTGGTGTCAATGACTGACACTAGGGGTCATACTTGGGAGCCCCAGTCGCCTCTGATATTTTGAGAAAAGGCCAATGAAAATTGGCGAGTGGAATTTGCATGCACCATTCCACCGGATAAATGGGTATGAAAGGAGCCAGCGTGCATCCACTCATTCAGGGTTGGGCTGAGGATCCAAGACAGCGTCTCAGTGGCCATTTCAGCGGGCAGTTTAGTGTTGTGGCAGGAGGGACACCATGTCTCGTTCCCTCCATCTGGGAATAAAAGTTACCGAGACGTTCCCTAGTCATTTCAACATAGTATCGATGACTGACACTAGTGGTCCCCTGGGTAGCACACCACAGCAGCTGAACCATGTTATGAGATTTTGACAGTACAGATGTCGACAAGCCTCCATGTGCCGGTTAACAAACGCACTCACAACATCGCAACCTGCCCAATATCCCATAGCTGTGTAGTCCTTCGTACCATGCAGGGACAGAGAGGACAATACTTATCATGGGAATAGGTTGCTTCAGCCAGTCTTTTGACCTTTTCTCTTTTTTCTTTCTTTTTTTTTTAATTCACAGATGTGCAGACCTGAAGTGTGCTGGGGAAGCATTTCCTTTTTCCATGCAGAAAAGGAACACTATGGAGACCACATCCTGCCCTAAGGGAGGTTAACATGTGGAGAATACATCACATGGACTTACCCATCGGGAAGTAACACAAGGAAAGAAGTCTCTGCAGTAGGTCCTACCTTAAGAGGGTGTAACACAAGTACAGTGACAGAGCTCTGCTTAAGGGAAGACACAGGTTTACCCTCAGGGAAAGTGGAGGATACCTATATGGGACTGCCATCAGGGAATCACTACATATGGAGCACTTAGCTCAAGTACGCGGTCTGACCCAAAGGGCATGCATCACGAGTACTGGGTCTGGGGTGGAATTATTCCACTGACTCACGTGGACAAAGAAGCACACTTTATCACCTCAGGGAGGGGAAAGGCGCTATATGCAATAGTACACCCTGCCCATTGCCTCTAACTTACCTGTTCGTGTCCAATAGCACACGGGATTAAACTGGCTCAACCCGGAGATTGTAAAATCTTGTGAAGGTATTGGGTGTAGCCCAGCCTGCTGTTCCACAGATGTCTGTTAGAGTGGTGCCATTCGCTAGAGCCCAGGAGGATACAACACTTTTCGTAGAGTGTGCACGCTCTCCTAATGGGCACAGTACGCCTTGGGCCTGATATGCCAAGGCAATGGCAATCCAGTGGGCCATCCTCTGTTTGGAGACAGCCGTCCCCCTCTGCTGTCCTGCGAAACAGTTAAAAGAGCTGCTCAGAGCTTCTGAAGCTCTGCGTGTGGTCCAAGTAAACATGCTAGGCACGTTCTGGACACAGCAACGACAAGGCTGGGTCTGCCTCATCCTGAGGCAGCACTTGCAAGTTCATCACTTGGTCCTTAACCCTCTGGAGTCTTAGGCTGATTTGGGGTCCTGGAGAAGTTTTGACATGCCCTGACATTTGTGCTTTTTTTCAGTTGTTTATAAACATATTAATGACAAAAGTCTAATCACACTGTATTCTGCAGAAACTAGGCTACAATAATTTTTGAGAGAATTACGTATATGCATGGTATTTGAAAAAAAAAAAAATTGTTTTTTTACACAGGCTGTATGTGAAGAGGCATGGATCTTCATGAAGAATGCTGTGATTCACACCTGAAGAGATTAAGACCTTGCCCCTAATGAGCCGCATAATGAGCCATTCTGTCAGGAATGTGACTGAGTGAACTAAGAAAGAATGCAATGACAAAAGAAATATATTATTTGTTTGAAGTTTATTTAAAATATAATTAACTATATAAATGAGAGTCAAAGACACATTTTGAGTACACAGTTATACCTGGAAATAAATCCTGTTCAAAGATATAAGTGAACATCATATACCTGGCATTTGGTGTTTCTGCACTGGAGAAAAAAAAAAGAAAAAGAAGGAGAAAAAAATTCTTGCTTCCAGTCAGTGATCTC
Source organism: Ancherythroculter nigrocauda (assembly GCA_036281575.1). Lineage (NCBI taxonomy): Eukaryota > Metazoa > Chordata > Actinopteri > Cypriniformes > Xenocyprididae > Ancherythroculter > Ancherythroculter nigrocauda. Next base: position 7,769,456 of record VTFQ01000019.1, on the reverse strand, counting down.
GGTATCATATTCATGCAGTCCAATGTGGGCCAATATCTGGTCACTATGATTCTCAAATCTGTGAGATAAAAGAAAAACAAAAACCTCTGTGAGCATGCTGATAACATACATATCAGCTATTGTATTAACATTAATATAATGTCCACTCTTAACAGAAAACATGATTTTTGTGATTTCATGCATGTACGTATTATTGCACATCATTACAGTAATTACAGTACAGGTCAAAAGATTTGACACATTACTATTTTTAATGTTTTTGAAAGAAGTCTCATGCTCATCAAGCCTGCATTTATTTGATCAAAAATACAGAAAAAAACAGCAATACTGTGAAATATTATTTCAATTTAAAATAATGGTTTTCTATCTTAATATACTTTAAAATATAATCTTTTTCTGTGATGCAAAGCTTTCATCATTCATTGCGAATGAAAGCTTTATTGATGTGGCACTATAGGCTATTTTACAGCAAACTCTTCATAATCTGTCCAAAACAGGCCAAAAGAAATATTGTCTAAACATTCATATTGCTATGACATTTTATGTATCTTATTTGTTATATTATAGAGCCTATAAATGTTAATGTGCAGTTTAATATAATGCTAACACATTTTATTACAGTATTTATTACATATTTCAGTTGATTTAACATCTCAGTATAGAAATATTTTTTGGAAAAGCCAATAATCATTCACAGAGAGACAGAACATGCAGGATTCATGTTTAAACAGTTAGCTACTTAATATTGACAGACACGAGTTTATATCACAATTAGAATAAATAATTTAGGGATAAAAAAAAAAAAACTTACCATGGCATGACAATCCTCGGCTTGATCAAGTTGATAGTCGAATTGGAACTGAATCCAGTCATGCTCTTACTCTGAAGTAAATCCTTTTAGAAGTATTCCTCAGCGCATCTCAAAACGAAGTACATGAATCTGACTAAGCTTGATACGTTTTTCCGAGCAGACGTGGGCGTTCACTCTGTTGCATTGATCGCCTCAGAATTTGCGTCTGAGTAGCGCTCGCTCCGTGGGCGTAGCCTCATTAGCGGATAATGAGCTGACTCGCAAATGACTGACATGTCTCTCTTTTCAAACAGATTACATAAACAGAGAATATTTGTTTTTGATTTGACTTACATGATTTAAAACCTGACATTTCAACATGTCTTTAGACATATGTCTCATGTTTGTGTGAGAAGTATTCACTAAGTTACAGTTCATTTTCTGAGGGAGTATCAGATTGGACTTCATTCAGAGAGAAACTGCAGCTCGCGCATCATGTTCGTTTTCTTTATTTTGCAAAAAGCACAATATTTAGTTTTTACTGTGAGTGTACACAAATAAAAGAGTAGTTCTATAGTTTCAATTGATATATTATGTCTGTCTCTATGACAAAAAATTATGGAGTATTTTAAGTTGATTTTGCTGATATGTGAAAAAAATACAGCAAAACGTGCAGCCGCATTTACCGACTACTGAGTGTTAAAAGTGGTAGTGGGAACTTTGGGCATGTAGCCCAGCTGGGGTCTTAGGATCAAGTGAGAGTATGCCGGACCAAACTCAAGGCATGTTTCGCTGACAGAGAATACCTGCAGGTCCTCAACCCTCTTGATGGAGGTGAGCGAGGTCAGGATCACCGTCTTCAATGAGAGGGCCCTAAGCTCGACTGACTCCAGCTGCTCAAAAGGAGCTCTCTGTAGGCCCAGCAAGACCACAGAGAGATCTCTGTGGGTCTTCCCCTTGGGAAGAACACCATTTCACAAACACACTCCACTTCAAAGCATATTGCTGTCTCGTAGAGGGGGCTCTGGCTTGATTGATGACATCTTTCACTGCTGGGGATAGGCCACTAAGGTCTACCGCATCCCTTCTAGGGGCCAGACTTAAAGGTTCCAGAGGTCTGGGCGAGGGTGCCAAATTGTGCCCCATCCCTGAGAAAAGAGGTCCTTCCATAGGGAAATTTGCCATGTAGGAGCTGTCGCAAGGAGCATGAGCTCTGCGAACTAAGTCCAGGTGGGCAAGTACGGCACAACCAACAAAACCTGCTCTCCATCCTCCCTGATTTTGCACAACATCTGTGCAATGACGCTCACTGGGGGAAATGCATGTATGCATATAGGCACAGGGAATACCACAGCGGTCAATGGGAGGATTCCTGGGAAGCGAACAGGTCTACCTGCACTTCACTAAATCACCTCCAAATCAGCTGGACTGCCTGGGGATGGAGTCTCCACTCCCCCTGAAGTGTACGCTGTGTGATTGATTTTGCATGGGATGTGATTGGCCCACAGCGACTTCAGTCACGGATGACTCCAGAGGAGATGGCGGGCAAGTTGGGACATGCTTAATGAGCCAAGGCACCAAGCCGGTTTATATATGCTACTGCCCCCGTGTTGTCTGTCCAGACCAACATGTGCTTGCCCTGGATCAACAGTCAAAACCTCAGTGGGGCCAGCAGTATTGCCAGCAACTCGAGGAAGTTGATGTGCCACTGCAGTTGAGGTCCAGACCCCAGCCAGTCTTGAACATGTCTGTTGTGACAACAACACGCCTGGACACGTGTTCTTCTTGGGGAACCCCTGCCCATAGAAATGCAAGGTCTGTCCAAGGCCTGAATAAAAATGACAACAAATTGGCATGATAGCCACATGATGTGTCCCAATGTGCCATGCCTATCTCGGGACTCAAGTCTGTAGCCAATGCTAAAGCAGTCTCATATGTATTAACCCGAGTGGCGTAACTGCCTCCGAGGACACCATATGCCTCTGAAATTTTTCATTGGAATGTCTTCAGGGAGTTCAGCACAGACTGAATGCACTCCTTTATGAGTCCAACTCCATCCCGAGAAAATAGATGCTCTGCACTGGGGAGAGCTTGCTTTTTCCCAGTTGACCTGAAGCCCCAAACAGCTGAGGTTCAAACCAATCCTGTTGGCGAATGCATGTCAAAATGCATTTCTGCATTAACATCTTGAACTGAAGCTTGTGCAGGGCCTGATTCACAGGTCTAAGATTGGTCACAACCCATGAAGTAAAGGATGTAGAAACACTTCATCTCAACTAGAGGGACAGGCTCTATTGCGTCCTTTGCCAATTTCCACACGCAGGACAGGGGTGTCTTTGCCTACCACTGAGGTAAAAAGAATGCCATTGAACCTGGGCAGGTGCCTGGCGAACAGAATCATGTAGCCAAGTCTGACTGTCTTGATGAGCCAGCGTGATAGGCTGGGAAGCGCTAACCAGGCCTTCAAACCCGAATGGAACTAGAGGAACAGTCAATTTTGACGTACATGCAGCAGGCCGGCAAAGCGGAGCATTGGCTGCCATGTCAGGAAGCTACGCATCCCGATCCTGTGGCAGTGAGTATACTGAAACATTTACCTTGCTTCGTAAGCCCCAACAAGAACTGGTCTGTGACAGGTGAGGAAGCTGCGCATCCCAAAAACTAAAATTAAACAAAGGATTCTCCACCCGGTCCCCCACTAGGGGAAGGAGCAGTGCGTTCACCACCTCCTGGGAAAGAGCAGCTCCTCTCATCTCTGCGTCACCCATCTCAGGAACGCTTTGAAGCCTTCTTCGAGTTCTTGGTGCTTGCCTGATGAATGGGCTGTGTAACCTTCCTGTGGGTGGCTCAATGCTGCGGCTGGGCTGAAGGACACAGGTGGACACCCTCTGCAAAGAGCAGACGGGGTGCAGGGCCTCGGCTTCCTGAAGGTGGCAGAGTACCTGATGGATCTGCAGGATGGCCATGCCATGCAAGGCAGAAGCAGCCTGTCCAGTGGCACTGTAAAGACCCTGGACGGAAGTCTGGAATGATTATGCCAGGTGACGGCACTTTGCGGGCATAAATAGCACGCTACACCTGAGGAACCTCCATGTACCCCCCTGACTGACCCACCACCAAGGGTAGTGAGGATAGAAGAGCCTACAAAGCAGGGCCGAGCAGTAAAAGGTGCCCTCCATGACTTCGCCAGCTTTTCATGCACTTCCGGGAAGAAGGGCACTGGGGCCAGGCACGGCTGTGAGTCAAGTTCTGAGCCCAGAAACCAATCATCAAACCACGAACGCTCAGGTCCGGGTGGAGGATTCCATACAAGCTCAATGCTCGCAGAGGCCCAGGCGAGCATGGCCACCAACTCAGAATCGAATTTGGACTTGGCTACCGCACCCGAAAGTGGGAGTCCAGCTGAGTCCTCGGCATTGGAAGGCATTAGCCCATTCACCAATGCTGCGATTGGGAATGAATTATCATCTAAAGACCCGAATGAGATCTCAGCAGCATCATGTGATGCAATGTTGAAATCAAAAATGTCAAAATTAAAAATGTCAAACTATAAAAGATGCTCTGTCTGTGCTTGCTCTTTTAGAGGAAGTATGCTCTTTCAGATCGCTGAAACGCCCAGGGGAAGCTCTCTCTGCACTTATCTGTGCGAGGTACGTTGAGAGTGTGCTGTTCTGCGCTATAACACCATATGAAATGGAAATTAGCTTGTGTATAGAAGACACTTCGCTTGGCTTCAAAGAACAAATCTGAATGAGTGGATGCACACCGGCTCCTTTTTTACCCGTATGTCCGGGGGAGTGGAGTATGCAATTTCCACTTGCCATATATATTCATTGGCCTTAAAATATCAGTTGACCACTAGTGTCAGTCATTGACACCACGTCAAAGTGACTAACAGATAGGGAATGATACTTTGGACCATATTTAAAAAACAAAAACAAAAACAAAAAAACTCTCATTTATGGCCAAATGAATTAGTTTGATTCAAACGTTAAATTTTTATTTAATTTTACTCCAAAATTTTCACAAAGGCAAAAACATTCATACAAAGTACAAAGATTATTTATTATAAAGACCATAAACCATACTTAATCAATATATTTTCTTTAGACACCAACCAAAATGTTACTAAATATTTGGTCAAAATATTATGGAGCCCCGCACATGACATGCAAGAAAAAAAATTAATCGTGCGCACGATTTACTAATTCGTTCCCTCGATTTATAAATCATGTGCATGATTTATAAATTGAGGGAACAAAATAGTAAATCGTGCGCACTATTTAGCATACTATTTTTTTCCTGCATGCCATATTATTTTTTGGGCTTTTTACAACTTATTTTTACCATAAAAGAAAAAAAAAAATAAATTAAATCAGCTATAATATGAAAGAATTTTCACTTAAGATAAAAAGTATGTCCTGTGTATATATACCCCCTGTTTATATCAGTTCTTAGTCTGATATTGTCAATGTTAAGGTTGGTTTGCTTTTCTCTTGCATTCCAGAGTTTTTGGTTTTGTTTAGTAAAATCTCTCCATTGCCTACAACAACCTGTGATAAAATGACAGGCTCGTTTCACTTTTTTTCAGTGTACACTAAATCAATGAGACCTCTCTCTTATGGTGTCTTGCTAAATAATGGACCGCATACTGGCATCCATGTGTGGCCAAAACATGTATCACAAAGGTGAAGCGCCTATCTGCAGGTTTACATGTGTTCTACTGACCAGACAGCTTCTCTGTACACTTCATAAATCACACTAGACAGTGAACAATTGGTGTTACCGGCACATTTCCCAAGCCCATCCTGATCGATAACAACAATTTCATCTGTTCTCTTGATACATTTAATTCATACTTCAGTTCATTCCCTTGCTATCTCTGCCTTGTTTTTTTGTAATATGGGTTCTTAATGGAATGCCAGGAGGCAGCAGAAGAAGGTTTTTCAGTAAAAAAATTAATGGAATCAGTGGAATCCTGGAAGGTCCCTCAAAGACACAAACAGCCAGGTGAAGAATGATTCCTTGTTCATGCAGTGTCACATGATTTTCATTCTGTTTCAGTGTTTTTGCGGATGTGCATGTGCACAGGACATTATGTCAGCAGATACCGTCCTTGACATTTTGGCTCTATTTCAAACCCTAGTGAGCTGTGCTACACTGTCTACATACCCTTGTGAAAAAGAAGTACACTTAATTGTATTGAATGTGCACTTGGAGTGTACTTCAAATCTTAAAAGTATATATTATATATATATATATATATATATATATATATATATATATATATATATAATGAAGTATATTTTAAATCATTATGTTTTAATAAGCTTTTGTCGTGCTTAAAACAGTACACTTATTTTGACTTGATCACCTGATTCGATAATTTTGACTTCAATGTGTTATTTGATGTTACATTTAAAGGGGACCTATTATGCCCCATTTTACAAGATGTAAAATAAGTCTCTGATGTCCCCAGAGTGTGTATGTGAAGTTTTAGCTTCACATACACATAATTTCACATAATTTTTTATAGCATGTTAAAATTTTTGGGGTTGAGCAAAAACTCGTTGGTTTAGTGTGGGCCCTTTAAATGCAAATGAGCTGCTGCGCTCGGCCTAAGAGGGCGGAGCTTCAAGAGCTGATTCTTCGGTGTCAGGATTCAGTCAGGACGCTCTATAATGTCAGAAACTGTGAATATATGCTGGATAGAGATAGAGCAGGTATAGTTGAGTTTAATTACGGTTAAAACTTATATTGTCTTCTTGTTTTTATCCACTATATTATTACAAGCCTATTGTAATGGACCCCGTTCGACTTTACCGATGAGTTTTATGACATTTATTGTACTTCACACAAAAGATGAATCGTCCGTTTTCACTCTAGAAAATCACTGTAAGAGCTTAATAAAACAGTGCAAAGCGTGCATTAAAATATTATTCATAAACTCTCTCTCTCCCTTGCATTATCATCAACATACACAGCAAATTACACAGAAACACTCGTTACAACTAACAGTACACAAATATATACAGACTTTATGCCTTTTTCGGGTGGTGCTTAATAAACTGGTAAACTTTATATCTGTAAATCAACTCCGATGAACTGTAATAAAGTGCTCTCACCTTCATTACTGCCGTGTCCAGTATCTCTCTGGAGACTGTAAGCTGGATCACAAACAGTTTACTGATCTATCCTTGAGTAACACATTTTAGCACAGTCTCTGTTTTGTATTGTCCCTCTGTATTGACATTTGTTCACAAAGCAGTCCGGTGTGAAATGATTTGCGCAGACATAAACAAATTTCGGTAGAGTTGAAAGAGCATTTTCTTGGAAAACAAAATGAATCCACCTCGTCTTCAGGGGCTCAGATTTCGGGAGTACATAGAGAGTAACAAAAAGAATAACAAAAAGTGTTAATGAAAACATTTGCCTACCCTACCCCTTTAATGTATATTTTAGTTTACCTTTAATGCTTGTCAGTACATTCAACAGTACACTTTAACCATATTTCAAAGTCTATAAAAATATGTACTGAACTCCTACTAAAGTGGGTCAAAAAACACTCTAAAATTCAGCTAACTGCACTGAATATACATTTAAACTACAATACATTTTCATGTAATTGCAAATAACGTAATTACGTGCCTGAAAACATTACCTTCATTTCTACCTTCAGTATATTATTGCCTTAGTGCTCTTTTTAAAAGTATGCCAAACTGCACTTCTTTTCACAAGGGTAGGCAGATGTACACATCGACAGTGATTTGATGTGACAAAGTGACAGGACAAACTGGCAAAAAATGCTGTCATAGGCAGGCTCTTCATCTGTGTTTGGAGCAGAGCCTTAGTGAATCATCACGCAGCCTTTCCTATGTCCCACATACTATAGTAAAATGCTCTCCAGTGACAATCAAACAGTTTTTATGAAAGATTTCTGTATGTGTGTGTGCTAGCCAATATGAAGTATTTGAGCAATCTACAGTATAAGATGCTAATCTATGTTTATTGGTACTTTTTTCATGTTACTGGAGATTTATAGATTGAAAGGGTGAAAAAAACATCCAAAAATAAAAATTCTCATCATTTACTCAAGTCATTAATTTCTAAAGCGCTTTATACAATATCGATTGCATAAAGCTTCACATAATAAACAGGAAAATAACAGTGTTGCAAAATTCATCAAGTATTTGATTTCAGCGATAAAGCAGCTTCACAGAAGACAATAGTGTCATTATTCAGCTCAGTTTAGTTCAATGTTGATTCAATTCAGTTCAATGACAGTGTCAACAATGCAAATTTGATCCATCATTGTATGAAACAAAATTTGATTCAGCTATAAAGCAGCTCTACAGAAGACAATAGTGTCACTTTTCAGCTCAATGTTAATTCACTTCGTTCAATAACTGTCAGTGTTGCAAAATTCATTGATTATGAATCTACAGAAGTTCATTTTCCAGCTCAATTAATTTAGTCACCACATGTTTTTTTTTAAAAAACTGTATAATTTTTATTTTACCTTCGATCATAAAATATGTTATTTTGCACATTGTCCAAGCTGCTCTATTTCTGAGACCTAAGAGCAGTCGATGGGTGAAATGATCAGTGGCCCGTCTCCCTGGTCTGATTTTCAGCTTTTGGAGTCTCTTCTAATGAGCTGCTGAGCTGAATCAGGTGTATTTAATGAGGAATACATTCAAAATGTGCAGTGTTAAAGGAACTCCAAGAACAGGGTTGGAAATAGACCACGGAAATAGACAGTTCAATGAATTCTCCTGACCCAAAGTCTGTTAAATCCTCTGATGCAGCTTAATTGGATTTGTAACAAGAACCAGATTAATTAGATTAGTAACAAAAAAAGTATTTTAGCCACAAATTGAGTTTTCCTACTAATCTGTTTAAACAAATTACAGCAGTTTATGATGCATCAGCAGTATTAAGCCCGTTCACACAGACAGAGGTTTCATCGCTGGAGGTCGTGGAGTCACTGTGCTGTTGTTGAGATCTGCAGATCTGTATTAAGATGTAGATCACCATCTGCACGTGCATCACGTCGCCATTTCACCAACAGTCAATCACTGGCAAATTGGTACCATTTAGAGCCTTGCGTTCATATTCTGGGCTCATCTGCTCGTCTGCATCATAAGGTGTATACTGAATTTGGTCTTTTAATGCTACTGTTTTGGTACATTAAGTGTTTTTCATGTTAAACATTTTAGAATGTCCTGCTGTTTTAGTGCTTGAAATACTGCAGCAGGTGCTGTATATGGATCACAAGTGAACTAAACTTGTATTTCATTAACGTATTTTTGTTTTTCTTCTTTTGAGAAGAGATCTAAATATTCGTGGATTGAAACAGATGAAAATTTGTCAGGCCTGAGCTGCAGTTCTATGGATGTTTTGCCCTTCAGGTCTCTGCGGCAGTCACATGACTATAGTCACATGACAAATGTTGACATCTTGTCAGTGACAACAATCCTAACACCTACTGTTGCTGTAGTCATGCGCGGAGGAAGGGATTTTGAATAGATTGGGCCAAAAATGACAATAAGAATTTTCAAACTCCACTTCATCTTAGTTTTAGCAAATATAAAATCCACCATAAAGTTTAGCAGCTTTCACTTAAAGTCTTGCTATAGTAACAGCTGAGAATTTGACATTGTCAGGTGAGGAAGAATCTATAAGAGAAGGTAAATGTCAGGAGGAAAAAAGCACTTTGTTCCACTGAAATGCAGCAGAAAGCTGATCTCGGACCAGGTTAGTGGGTTCAAGCCTTAAGTGAGCGATCAATCAGCCCCTCATGGCCACTGCCCGGGACAGACGCACCGACATGAGCGGAGATATAATATACACTGCAGGGTAATAGAGACACAAACTGAAGATGGATATAACAGAGGTCAGGGACTCACTGGATATTTCTCTCTCTTTTATGGAAGATACATAGGAAATAAAGACTGCAACGCTTATTCTGAGGCTCAGTCCCCTGTTAACAACCTTATGGTATTGATGTTCATTATTGGTCCTGTTGACCGTGTTCAAAGGACACATTCCAAGCAGCTTGTGCAGCTAAAGCTCACTGAGAGAAAAAGAAAAATAAGACGTCTGTAAACACATTTTCTGTAAACTGCTGAGATAAAAATGGGACTCCTGAGTCTTTAAAGACACGCTGTGCCCGAGGACTAATGGCACAAAGATGGGTTTAAAATAGCATTGTTGGCTTTAAAAAGAAACAATGTTTTGTCTGATTCAGCACTTCAAGGGAGGTTCCCACTCCACCTTAGGGCTTAACAGAGATTTCTCTGTCAAATCACACAGATTCAGATTCAAGTAGCTTTGCTGGCATAGTAAAAGGCTTTACAGCAAGGCATTGGTCACATTAAATAACAGACACGCACATTTAACCCTTTTTGGCACAGGTGTGTATTTTTATTGGAATTTTACTATTTCACGCCCATTTCCTTTAATAAATCTATTTTACACTAGTAACACAAAATAGTTCATCTCAATACCTTAAAGGGTTAGTTCACCCAAAAATTAAAATTCTGTCATTAATTACTCACACTCATGCCGTTCCACACCCGTAAAACCTTCGTTCATCTTCAGAACACAAATTAAGATATTTTTGATCAAATCTGATGGCTCAGTGAGGCCTGCATTGACAGCAAGATAATTTACACTTTCAATGCCCAGAAAGCTACTAAAGACGTATTTAAAACAGTCATGTGACTACACTGGTTCAACTTTAATGTTATGAAGCAATGAGAATACTTTTTGTGCGCCAAAAAAACTAAATAACTTTATTCAACAATATCTAATGATGGGCGATTTCAAAACACTGCTTCATGAAGCTTCGAACCTTACGAATCTTTTGTTTCAGTGGTTCGGAGCGTGTATCAAACCGCCAAAGTCACGCCCCCCAGTGGTGAAACATTGAAATTTTGAAACACTTATGACGTAACGAAGCCTCGTTTACTGAAATCACGTGACTTTGGCAGTTTGATAAACGCTCCGAACCACTGATTCAAAACAAAAGATTCATAAAGCTTCGAAGGACAAAAATGTCCCCACTGAAACCCATGCAATTTTTAATCCCAGGGCCATTTAACTATAAAATGATGCAATCTCTGTTAATAGTCTTTCATTTTGTTGTCAAAATTTAAAATTGTACTATTTTTTATCAAATGGTGCCATTTTCTCAGGTTTGGCCTATAAAGCAAATACTCACTTTATTCTTGTTTTTTGCTTCTGCATATTATAGAGCCAATTTGATCAATTATGCAGTGGGTGTGTTGGTATGGATGTCAGAGTGTGATTTGTATTTGTGTACAATTTGTGTAAACATTGTGTGTGTGTAATATTTGAGAGAGAAAAACTCTACTGCAAATCACAAATCCAACCACTGTGTGCACCAGTGGAGATTTGCTGGCATCTAATGAGAAAAATTTGTTACTGCGGCCAAACAAAATCTTACTGAAAGCTCATTTTTTGAGATATCAACCTCAAATTTGGAACACAACTTATTTTTAAATTGATGGCTTTGATTTTCTATCAGATTTAGAGTTCAACATGTTTCATAAAATATATATTTTATATAAAATAAATCATTTTCATAAACTTAAACCTCTACTGTATAACTTTTTTCTCATTTCAATTTTTTAACTTTTTATATTTACTTCAACAAGATTCTGCCAAGGGTCTTCTTTAAAATGAGACCAAACTTAAGTCTGTGCTCCCAAGCTTCAAATCTTTATGACAGCTTTTTGACATGGATATTTTTGTCCTCTGGACCAATGTGTAACCTTTTTTTTTTTTTAATTGACGCACAAGGATTAAACACAATAAGAAGCTTTGGTCAAGCTTTGGTTTTTGTTTATTATTTTGGCCTTGTCTGCTCCTGAAGATTGAAAGTTTGCCCTACTTTCAACAATAAATGACCAGTTTCTCGTCAGCGTCAGTGTTGCTAACTATTTTCAATGAAAAGCACCTAAAGTCTGATCAAAAAGTCACCAAATGTCGCTAGATGACGTAACTGTCGGCAGTTTATATGTGTTTTCTCTCCTAATCTGTGCTCACATACTATAATTTTAATATAATGTATAACCAAATGTCCATTAAAGCTGTTCTCATTTACATGTTTTCTGTCAGACAACAGAACAAGTATGATATACAGTCAAACCAAAAAACCAAAATACAGTCAAACCAAAAAATTATTCAGACACTAGATATAATTTTATATTGCTTTACTAGTGGGTGCAGGACTACCAGTAAAATAGATTAAAAAAAAAATGTTATTATCTGTTGCATCCTCACCCAAGATGGGTTGTAACTATGTAATACTTTTCTGACATAGTAAACTTGTTCGAAAGCTCACCTGATACAGAACATGTCTATTATCTTTGAGCTAACCATTATCGACAGCATCTTATTGCTGAATGAGATACAAGAAAAACAATCAATCCCATCAGTTTTAAATGCTTATTGCTTCGACTGCGGTGTGTTGCGTGGACAGCAGCTCAGACAGTGTCGTTAGCTGAAGCAGTTCAGTGTGTGACTGTAAGTGATGACTTTGAGACAGCATCTCTCTCTGTACACATGTTCTCCTCTCACTTAGGCTTCGATCGATCGGATCCAGAGTTTCCTCCAAAGCCACCGATACTCTCAAGGTCTGCCCATCACGCCAGCTGGCTCTATCGATTTCCATCAGTGATGAGCAACCATTAGCATCATGGAAAATGCCCTTTTTACAAATCTGCAGTAGGCCGAATAACAGACATGTACCTCAACACGGATGTGTTCGTTCATGGAAGTCTTTAAAAATTCATGAAGGAACAGAACTAGGCATATATTTCAAGATGAACATGGTTGTGAGTTTCATAGATATTCAGCAAGTCATAACCCTTTGCCTTATCCTTGTGAAAAAGTACACTACACACATTTTGGAAATAATATACTTTAAAATAATATCTTTAAGTGAGAACTGAATATATTTTCAGACACTTAATTGCATGTTATTTGATACATGATACTGTATTATAGTTTAAATTTATATTAAATGCAATTAGTTGAACTTAAGAGTGCTTTTTTGAAGCACTTCCAGTAAGCAGGACTCAAGTACATCTTTATAAGTAATTTTGTAATTACTTTTATTGTCTTTGAAATGCCGAATGTACTTGTCACAGATTCAGTCACCACACCATCAACACCAGATCCATCCACTCGTTCACAGTCACCAGAATACTGATCACCTGCACCTCATCACCATCACGCTTTATAAGCTCACCGTTCTTTCACTTCCACATCTGGTCTATCCTCACCTGGATTACTTACCTGCCATCCTGTTCCCACATCTGCCTTCGTCTTCAGCCTGTTATCCTGTTCCACCTTTCTCTTTTCTTCAGTTATTCTGCTTGTTAACAGCAGGTGTTCATCACTAATGCACAATCATCACTTAATTAATGGCTTAATTATCTCATTAACTTTAACTCTGCTTCAGTGTTATTTAACACTATTTAGAGAAGGGCCATATGTACTATGAGCAGAGCTGATTTAACTCTGGGGATTTTGCTGTGCATTTTATATATATATATATATATATATATATATATATATATATATATATATATATATAAAACACCATCAGTCCAGCCAAACCAAAGTATCAGCTTCTATGAATTACTGCTGGTCATGTAACTGTTCTCTGACTGAATAATTTACTACCTTTCCAGGACATGGAGTAATCTCCATTGCATCTACACTCTCTGTACCTTCACCGACACACTAGACACATATAATCTAAATCTGGAAAGTATTACATTTCCTTAATTATGATTTCCTCCATACAATGTGGCAGCGTAATTCCATATTTTGTATCACATTTTCCCTGTGGGATTTTGAAAAATACATCCATCCATCTTCTTTACCCTCATTATCCTCTTTAAGAATGTGGGGGAGTCAGAAACTCAGCATAATAAATGTATTACTTATATACTCAGAGAAAATTGTATATATTCTGTCTCCACAGATTTTTAAAGCAGTCTAATTTAGTCTCAGTGATCTGTGGACATGCAACGCTGAAATCAATGCCAAACAAGATAAAAAACAGAACGGTAGAAAAACCCTTGTATTGTCAAAACGCTTCAGCTTGAACACTGTTATTGAACTGAAGTGAATCAACATTGAACCAAATTGAGCTGAATAATGACACTGTTGTCTTAGAACTGCTTTACTGCTGAACTGAATTTGATTCCTAATGGATACACTTTGCAAAATTGACTGAAATTGACTTTGAACTAAAATTGAGCTGAATAATGGCACAATTATTGTTTTTGTTATTGAACTGAATTAATCACCAATGTCCTGAATTGTGCTGAATAATGACACTATTGTCTTCTGTACAGCTGCTTTACTGCTGAAATCAAAGTCTCTTCATAACTGATGGATTTTGCAACCCTTATTTTTCCTAATGTGAAGCTGCTTTGACACAATCTGTATTGTATAAAGCGCTATAGAAATACATGTGACTTGACATACAACATGTGAAGTATGTTTATCATGATATATTTGTAACTCTGTCTTCATCATGTCACTGGCTAGCAGTTTGGTTGTGTACCGAGTTCATCTAACTTGAAAGTCACGCTTCAGTTATTTTATATTGTAATAATATTTCACAATTTTACTATTTTCACTGTATTTCTGATCCAATAAATGCAGTCTTGGTGAGCAGAAGAGACTTCTGTCGAGAAATCCATCAGATCCTAAACATTTGAATAGTAGTGTACATATCTAAATTATTCCCACATATAAAAGTGACACAGATGTGAACTGAAAATGTCAGATTCAAAGCGATGAATCATCCAAGAATGGATCTGTGTCACGCGTGAAGGGACACATCAGTTATGACAGCGCTGATGAAGATCATTGTTCTTTGTAATCACTGATCATTGTAATTTAGCTGGTTTTTAGGCTAGCTTAACTAGTGACCTCAAGGCTGTATAATTACATAGATACTGTTCATATAGAGGCACAAAAGAGGGAAGAAATATAAAATTAAGAACACTTCCATTGTGTTCTGAATGGAATCTCTTAAATGCACATCTTGTCATGACTGCTTATTACCAGTGGCGCAAAAATAGGGCATGCGGCATATGCAGTGCATAGAGGCGCCGCACGAGAGGGGGCAAAATCATTCTTTGAAAATCTCCTTTAAAGGTGCATTATGTAAATTTTGGAAGGATCTATAGAAAGAAATGCAATATAATATACATAACTATGTTTTCAGTGGTGTATAAAGACCTTACATAATGAACTGTTGCATTTTTATTAGCTTAGATCAGTGGTTCCCAAACTGGGATAGTATGTGAGGTGATCAAGAGGGGGTACGCGAACAAAATGCTGAGTAGTTCATTTAATTCTACCTTAAAATAATATTAAACCCGAGCATGTTTTTCTAACTGCAAAAATGTCATAAATCCAGCACATTTAATCAAATTACCTCATCATTTGCAGTCAGAAATGACTGTATCCACACAAGCAGCATGCATATGATAGATTGTGTGCTGAATCTGCTGCCTTAAATCGCGCTAAATTACTGTCATTCTTGACAATGCATCTTTGTAAAAGTGGGGATTTAACACTTACTCGCATGAAGAACAAATATAGACACAGATAATGGATTAATTTCGATTTAAGACTCAAACTTTCTCTGATACAAAAACATACCTTGTGTGAGTTCTTGTATTTAATGATGATAATGAGCAAGAATGCAATTGTTCTCAAATATCCACATGACTGCAAACGCAGTGGCGTACGGGACACCCCCGCAGCCCCCGCGGTGCGTGGGGGCCCCCACCCTATGATGGGCCCCGTCGCAGATTCACCTATTTAGGCTAGACAACTTTATAGCCTTTGCTTTTTTTTTTTTAGAACTGAACTAAATTGACTAAAGATGAAAATAAAGCATCCAAGGGAAGCCCAAAAATGCAAGCAGAAGATCATAGAAAATAGTGCTAAATTACCACAAAAGGGGGAAAAATTCATCACTGTTGTTTCCATCGCTGTTTGTAAGGTAGCCAAGACAACAGCAAGCTTTGATGCGCTGTGTTAGCGGATGTGTGCCGAGACAATGTGTGCCGTGTCTTTGCTGAGACATTATTATTGTTATTTATATTATTATATATTGCCCAAACTATATTTACCCCATCGCCAGCTCTGCTAATGGTCAGCTACCGGAATGTCTGAAGTTCTTTTCCAAATGTAGCCTATAGCCAATAAGTCTAGTTATTTCTTTATTCTTTTACTGTAACTACATGAATTTAGTTTAGGCCTACATCATTTGATGCACCGATCGAAATTACTGAAAATTTGCGACAGAAACAGCAATTTACGCGCATGTCCAGAAGGGAACCTTATATACGCCTATACGCAAATTTGTGTCTAACTTAGAATTTAGACCAGCTAAAATATAGCTATTGTTAGACCAGAACATCTTATCAATTAATTAAGTAATAAAGACATGTAATAAAGTAATAAAACAATTTAATAAAAACAGAATATTGCTTCAGCCTTATTCAAAGGCCGCGGAAACATGGATTCGTTTGTTACGCACTTCAATCCATTCCACAACCTACGTTCTTGGTTTTCTTCCTATTTATTAAATATAGGCAATTGGTTGATGAAACATTGATTGAAATTAAGATACAATTTCTACAAAACGAAATTCACTTTAAAGAAAGACTTACTATAAAACAAAACTTAATGAAGCGGTCTAACTCATGTCTGTCCCGCTGCATTTGTCTCCCGACATTGCGCATCCGTCATGCACTTTTCATAATCAACATAGGTGACATTTTAAAAATTATAATATTAGGCTATAGCCCAATATTTAAATATAAATATGAAACTAAATTGGCTAGGCCTACATTTTTATCCCTCTGGTCGACGAATGCGCCGGCGCGTTCTGATGGATTTTCTCCTCATGACAGAAACAACTTAAAATAGGCCTTCCGTCATTTTTGGCGATAGCCTACGGATTAGTGCAAGACTACAAATGGTCTACTTTTTTAAAATTTTATTTTATATTTACGCTCACAATAACAACAACACCTTGTAGGCGACTTTTGTAAAATAGAATAAATAAAAACAGGGTGCGCTTTCAGCTGTCTCTCCGCGAGAATCTTTCTGAAACGTCTCAAAAATTCATTTAAACTCGGCGAATAACTGTACCTAAAAGAAAGAAACATCTCCATTTGATAAGAAATGTGTAGGTTTGTGCTAAATAAGAGGCGATCTATCCGCTGGAATGTGTTGTTTCTGAAATCATGGCCAGTGCTCGTTGCGGCTGTTATCCGTTCTCTTGGCGCTCCTTTGGTTTTAATGAGTAAATTAGCCTAAATATTTATTCCTGCCGGTATTTTAGTCTGCGATATCAAAATCACTAAACATTATATAGGCCTATCATATAGGCTAGGCTATAATATTATTCAATAATAACATCAAATAAATCAATGTAATGATAATTTACCACATGATTCACTGTTAAATCAGTTTTTGTAAACTGTGGGGCAGATGGACTCAGGTGCACAACAAATTTTAACACATGACATCACTGCTTGTGGGAGGGGCCCCATCTCATTCTTTGCGGGGGGGCCTCACAGACTTGCGGTACGCCACTGTGCAAACGTAACATTATTATACAACAGGTCAAAAAACAAAACGTACATTTAAACGCAGTACTGCCAGTATTTACTCTATTTTCCAATGAAATAACGAAAACCACAGCAGAACTACAACAGACGTCTGTGTTTCGCGAACAATTCTGCGGCTTTGAACGAATCGTGAGAGTCAATGATTCAATGATTCATTCACAGCCACTTCATTACTGAATGAATGATTCAATGACTCACTCATAAAAACAGTGACTTGCTGCCATCTACTGGTGGTTTTAGTTTAATATGTTTTTTAATATGTTTTGGAAAATCAATTTAGGGGGCAAATATTGTCCCTTAATGGTAAAGGTGTGACTGCAGTGGAAGTGGAGGAGAGGGGGTACGCAGAAGGATGGTGATCCCTTCAGGGGGTACTCCACGCTAAAAAGTTTGGGAACCACTGATCTAGAATGAGGTCCCCCTTACATGTTAAGTCACCATTTTGCGCCGGCATGTTTCTACAGTAACCCTAAATGGACAAACTGCTCTACAGAGCGCGTTAGTCACTATGTTGTTCTTCTTCTTCTTTGTTGGTGTTTCTAGTGGCAGCTTGCATCCTCACTACGTTGAATACGCACAAAGTATTAGTAGTAGTGTAGTAGTCGTCTGGTTTATTGGAAGCAGAGACCGTTCTTTGTTAGAAGTGAGAAGAAACCTCATTGCTTGACTGGCTACTCTCTGCTGTCTCAGACCACAACATCTTTGTCCTGTGTCAGGCACCGTAGCTTCTCTATGTGCTTCAAAAGGGAGAAGTGAGCGCCATTGGCTGCCATTCACAACCAAGATGCCGATAAAATGTACACACTGCACCTTTAATAAAACTTTATAAATAATCAAAAATGATGAAAGGAAACATTTTTATTTAACTTTTAAAATGAGTTCAACATTTTAGTACATTTTCTACTCACCGTACTGTAAAGGCCCACTCAAGTGCGCAGCATTATTCGATGTGTCGACATAATTTCCACTGAAACAGGAAGACGGGAAATATAAAATTTAAAATAGCCAATCGTTTTCTTCATATCACAGCTCAGCCAGAGCCTTTGAGTTCAGTAAAGCTGCAAGTACTTTTCATTTTTGGGTGAACTCTCTCTTTAACTATGATTTAACCGTATGGGGTTTGAACCAGCAACCTCGACTTGGTGCTTGAATTTGTCCTGGGACTCTTTAACACCTCAACACACTGGAGCTGTCTGCCAACAAGCAAGGTCATCGACTGACTGAACTGCATTGACAATAACCCAGCATTCAATGATCAAATTTGAAAACAGAATTAAACAAGCATCAATTGCCTTTGGCAAGCAGAAATGCCCAGTCATCCAAAATATCCCTCGACTGTGTCGCTTCCACAGCAGCACTGCCATCTATCAAGCCATCTGCATCACAGCGGTCAGAAGTGACCTGCAGATAACCAGGATTCTGGAAAGGTTCCAGATAGGATGTCTCCAGTGTATCCTTGAGTCTCCTGACAGGTTTGTACTCTATGTCTTCTGTACAAATCACCTAGCAAGCCAAAATTAGGATCGCAGGAGCTGCAAATGATGTGAGAGAACATTCTGATTCCAGTCTTCAGTGTCACATGATCCTTCCGAAATCACTCTGATGTGCAGATTTGCTGCTCAAGAAACATTTCTGAAGAAAAATTATGCAATGAAAAGTTTTTTCACTGGTATCCAGAACATTCCCATTTATTATTAAAAAGTTTTCATTTAACAGCTTGCTTTTTGTTTTGGATACAACACAGCAAAATATTAACACACTCTGTCTCTCACACACACACACACACACACACACACACACACACACACACACACACACACACACACACACACACACACACACACTCAGAGCTGCATTGCAGTGCTCCCTCAGACAGCCAAAAACAGACTTGACAAAGGCCCTGTCCCAGCAGCCCCTGTGATCCTCCTCCGAGTCTGCACTTTTGTGACGTAATGTCAAAGCAGACTCGGAGGAAGACCACAAGTGTTTAGGGTGCCATTTGGGACAGGGCCAAAGTCTATTTCAGGATTTGTGCATATAATTACTGCTAACCTACTTCAGATGGCTACAGATAGAACTTGTCATTTTCATTCTTTCATTCATTTCTTTTCTATTTAGCAGTAATTAATAATGTGGTGTGATAATTAGCTGGTTATTAAAGCAGGTGCCCTTGTCTTTTCTTCCCTATTGTGTGATGTATCGCACGTCCTGATATTGCCGAGTTAGATGCGTTCCTGCGTCAACATATTTTGTTGATCCTGGAACAACATTCTAGTCAGAAAATTTACTCTTAACCCTATTCCTACCCCTAAACCTAACCCTACCCATAAGTTATCCCAAAAATCAGAAGCACCAATTCATGATTTTAAGCCTAAATTTGACATAATCTGTAAACTTGTCCCTCAGATCTGATCTGAATGTTGTTCCAGGATCAACAAAAATGTTGACCCAGGAACATGCTGAACTCAACAAAATTAGGTTATGCGTGATGTATATCAGAGTGAAACAGCTTCTTGATTCTGTCCGTGGGGAATTGATTGGATGGTTGTGGTTTGCTATTGGTGGATCTCATGTGAGTGACAGGTTGCCCCGCCTCAGTCATCAGAGAAGAGAAGAGATGCTGCAAGACGGAGAAGATATTTTGATTTAAGATTATGAGGCACATAATTAAAAAAAAAGATGTGAACAGATAAATTATAATAAATACTGCAATATTTCATAAAAAAAAAAAGAAGAAGAAAAAAAAAGAAGAAGAATTGTCTATTTGACAGTCTGTAATATACACTCTTGGCTGTACGCTTTTTGATATGTCCTACCCTAACTTCATATTTCAGTACAGGACATACTGTACGCCAATGCAAAAACGCAGTCTTTCATTGTGCCATTTTCATTTAAAATCAAAAGGAATACAGAGCCAAAGAGCAACATTCCTAAAGACATCTTTCTTTAAGGGGGAAAAAGACTTGGCACGTGACCATGAATCAAGTTTTAATGAAAAAATGATCATGATAACGGTCATATATCATTCATTTGGACAGACTAGAGGGTTAAGACACACATGGGTTTATTTTAACTCTTATACTGTCAAAATCAGAGGGTTAAAAGAACAGTTCAAAGTGCAGGAAAGCTGACTTGAAAGCGATACTGCAGAGGCAAAATGAAACAGCTCAGCTCATTTCTGCACCCTGTGAACTTCTCTGTGGCCGCTGCCATGAGACGCTTTGAAGCGCATGTGAAATCTGTTTCCTTGAACACGGCTGCCCCTTGGTGGGGGAAAACAGAAGCTCAGAGGAGAGAAAAAGCTGAGAAACAGAAGTACAAAGCTTTTCTTGCTGTGCTGCAAATCAACATAAATCAAAATCGACCCTTTTTATTACTTTCTTAATACATTCCTGGTCTTATTGTAAATTATTCATCTGTGCACATTATTCCAAATAAAATGGTTTGACTTCATGATCCATCATCATAATGTAATAACTTGCTCCACCTCTGAAGTGAGCTATTAATCAGTGTGAGCTATTAATTATTGTGACAGCCAGAACTCAGCGTCAGTCAGTCTTTGTTTTAGGCTACAGCTGTAGGTGTTGAAGCCTGTTAATGTCTTGTCAAGCTTCACACAGTTGGCTAATTTAAGCTGCTCAATGTTGATGTGATAAAGGTTAAAGCAATAAAAGCAAATAACATTTAAAAAAAAAAAAAAAAAAAAAAAGTTAGCTGCTCTACTCCATCAAATCAATTCACCATCAATAAAATTAAGGCATGTCATTCATTTTTTCTTGCTGAATATCCTGTTGTAGGGGAGAGCGGGGTAAGTTGTCACACTGTCTATCATTTACTGAGCACCGTACACCGCAATGGTATAAGTGTCATGCCAAATGAAAGAAGGAAGTCTTGGGCACATATGTTGTATTTATAACATTTTCATATCTTATCTCATTACGGAGTTGTAGACTGTTGAATAGAGAATGTGCACTTGTGACAATTTGCCCCATCGGCGGGTAAGTTATCACACTAGATTATCTAAAAATAAGAACACAGCTACTTAATTGTGATTATTGACTTTAATTTTTAAATTCAAATCAGAATTGGAAATATGAACAATCATGTCGAATTTGGAAAAAACATTATTTTCAATCCAAACACATTAAGTGGCAAAACCACTTTACTTTGATCTTTAAACTCAAACTTGCACATAGATCCATGATAACTGAAGGGAATGCTGCAGATAACTCGCTTAACTTAACATGTTTAATCTCTGAACATAGCTGACTTAACATGTTGAACCTCTTTTTTGAGCATGTTATATGTGTTTATTTGTACTGGGGCAAGTTGTCACACGTGACGACTTGTCCCAAAGTCATTGAGACAACTTGCCCCAAACTGACATGTGCGCTAATGCTGGCTAAATCTCAAGGTTCGCTCAACATGGCACGTCAGCTAAAGTATCAAAAGACACGTTATTGTCTCCTCTATGTTGTGCAAAATAATAATTTTTAACATTCATACCTAACAAAGTTGTATTGCATAAAATTTAAAGCCAAAAAATAAGAAAATTGTGCTAACCTCAGATTAGAGCGATCTTGACCACATGTGAACAGGAAGTTGACTATAGAAGAAGAAGTCACACGAAGTGGCTATTTGATTTTTGAGATAGAGCCTGTAGTGTTGGAGTTATGAAGAGTGTGACAACTTACCCCGCTCTCCCCTACTCTGAAAGACGTCACATCACAGAAGCAAGTCGTGATGTAACTGAAGTAGTGACAGATCTTTTCTTACGTAGTGTGATACGCATCCAAATGTGACGGATTATTGAAAAAGAAAACGGTAACACTTTTTTTTACAGTGTCCTTGTTACACAGGTTACATGTAGTTACTATAGTAATAACTATAAATTATGCATAATTAAATGCAACTAACGCTAAACAAAACCTAATCCTAATCTCAACCTTATAGTAAGTACCCAAGAAAACCAAAAAGAAAAAAAGAAAAAAGTAGGCCATGGATTAGGTAGCACTTTATTTTACGGTCCTGTTCCACTTGTACATACTATGTACTTCTTATAGTAATTACAATAACTGGGTACTAACCCCAAACCTTAACCCATGTTACCTTATATTACCCACTGTAAGTGAACATACTGTAAAATAAAGTGTAACCACTTTATTTCTATGCATTGCTTGTTGATTGGATGTTGAGATGTAGGCGTGGCACTCGAAACTGGATGCAGATAAGCGTGAGCTTGCAGGGGCGGAGTCTAAGAGGAGTAAAGGATTAGGGTCCAGCATACTGTACATCACCAGAGAGAAATGTCAAACACCAGCAAACAGATACAAGGTGGCAAAAGAGTAATCCAAACACAGGCAGAGGTCAAGGCAGGCAGCAAACAATCATCATACAAGGAATCAGTCCAGGGTCAAAAAACACAGGCTAGGAAGAACAAGGAACAGATGGAAATACATGGAAACAAGGCAGAAACACTACACAGCAAGGTGTGAGTGTGATCAGTGCCTAGCTGAGGGATTGTGGGAAATGTAGTCCAGAGTGAAGTGACTGCGTGTGTGCAATGAGAAAGTCTTAATGGTGAAACGGAGACCTCTGGTGGGGAGTGGAAGGAAGCGGCAGTGGGTGGAAACGTGACAGTGTCATTTTCACCACAGTTTTGACTAAAGGAGTCATGACATGACATATTTGCCTTGATCTTTTGACATATAAGAGGTCTTTGTACCATTAAACTTCCTGCAAATTTCAGAGCTTAAAACATCCTCCTCATTATAAACGAAGCAGCTTTTAATCAAGCTCCAAAAACAGCTTGTTTGGATATTAAGGGACTCTCATGAGCAAATTCATCTGTAAATGACATATTAAAATAAAAAAATAAAAAAATAAATAAAAATCTCATGACACCTTTAAACATTACAGTCAAAACAATTTAAAAAAAAAGTGAAAGCTGTGCAAGGATGAATTGTTCACAATAAGATCTATAATATGCATTTAGAAAATAGATAAGGTTAATTTTAAGGTTACAACAAAACTATGACATAAATCATGGATTTCCTTTTCCTGAAGACCCAAACAGCCAGAGTAAAAATGCTATAGCCCCCCAGTAAGGTTTAGTCCAAGGTCAAGTGCATCTGCGCTGGTGGACAGAGGAGCAGCGGAGCAGTTTGATCACTGCGATCAATCACGTTTAAGAGCCGGCAGGGCTGATGTACAGTCTGTCCACATGTCCGTGCCTACAGGGAGAATCTGTTACTCACTAGCTGAAACACACACACAGCATCAGTACTCCACACCAGTCGCTGCGTTCTTCAGCAGAGTCACTGGAGAGAAGGAAGACGCACAACGTCCATATTCATGCATCAAAACCCACAAACAAAAATGCTAAAGTGACATCCTGCATTTGCCTTTAAGAGGCAAACCCTTTTTTATGTACTGGTCAGTTTTGGGCTGTTTTGCTTCCTTGACATGGCTTTTTTTTTTTTACGGCTAGTGGAAAGAAAACATCCAAAATACACATTTTGAGTCTGTAGATTTAAATTCATATTCTGCACTTCACTTCACTTTGTCCTGGAATGATATGCAGATTCACTCTAGATATGATTAGGTGACAGTGATTAGTTCAAATCAGGGCTCTGAACAAAAAAATAAATGGGAAACAAACAATTTTAACAGGAACATAAACAAAAAAGGAAATAAAATCAAGTTTAATTGTTCAGAACAGAAACGCTTATTTTAAATTGCAATTAACGGGTTAATAATGTTATTTTATCTTTCTGTTTAATATTTTATTTGGCAGTCAACCAATCATGAGCCTAACGCCGGTTTCTGTGTCAGATGAGTTTGTTTTGATGTACTTATATTTTTCATTCTTGTTCTGTTCTGAATACTGTCAACATTAGAGGATTTGTTGTGGAGTGAGGAGAACTATAATAACCTAAAGCAATGTTTATAGTTTATAATGTTTGTAAACATTTCGCTTTATTTACCGGTAGGTTATTTTACATTATTTCTGAATGTAATAATAAAATATGCAACTTATCTCTTTTTTTCCTATCAAAAACGCAATTTTATGTAGTGTATTTTTTTAACCAAGCAGCAAATATCTTGGAAAAATTACTTTACACCATTTAACTGACTGTTTTCCCTGTCCTTGAATACGTTTGGCCAAAATCTTGTGTTATAAAAGATGATGCTGTATTGGCTAGGACTAGAATATTATAATAATAACAACATTAACTGGTATTTTTTTCTAATCAAACATTAATGTTACAGAATTGCATGAACAGAATTGTTAAAATATGTTTAAAAAATGTTAAATTATTTTTTATAGTTTTTAAGCCCTGGTTCAAATGTTTGCCTATTCATTGTCTTGCCTTAAATAAGACATTTCTCCTAATCAATAATACAAATTGTAATGGAAAAAGAGAGTAAAAATTAATTGATTAACTGCATGTTACCTTACTATATACAGTGAATAAAACATATTAGTTACAATCTTGAGTTCCAGCCCTATCAAACACACCTGATAATCAAGCTCTTCAGGATCTCACAATCACAGGCTTTTGCAGAAGGTTGGAAATAAACTCTGCAGGAGCAGGGCTGAAGACCTCTGATATAAAGGACAAAGCAGAGTTTAGTAGCTAAGGATTGGCATACGGCCATCAAAATGCCATCCCATAATGCCTGAAACATCACTAAAAACCATACCTGCCACTTATTTGGTTTTGTTCAGAAAGAGCTGAAATCTGCTGATAAGAAAGACTGCTGAGTCATTTCATAATGCAAACTGAAGCATTGAAGGACTGAGTCATGCCATTGCTCAGAGTATGTATAGAGCAGCAAAATAAAAGTTTTTCATTTTTTTCTCAAAACAGGCCTCATCTAAACAGTTTTTTCCTCCTGCTTGTATTCTACAGATCACTGCATCATCCTGCCCTCTTCTCTCTCACACACACACACACACACAGAGAGTATGTTTGCAGTGGACCGACAGCAGTGGTGTGTGTACATTGGATTAATGATTACTCCAGCACGGCTGACATTGCACTCAACAGGAAGCCAAAGGCATGAGCAGATTCTGAGCCAGATATAGAGATGGCAGCTGCTCACCGCTGCGTCACATCTCCCATCTCCAGATCACTCTGAGCTCAAAGGTGACTTCAGCAGCGGCCCGTCCTCAATGCACACATACAGCACACTAACCCTGCCTTATAAAGCCTACTGTATCATATTTGATATGCTTTAAATTATTAACATGATCAAAACTTTGTTGTCTGTCACACACAATCTCCTCCAGTCCTTCTGTCGTCTGACTGATAGTTTAGACTTTTTCATCAAGTTAAAGATCTTTTAGTGTAATTGTACAAACGTCCTCCTTCAGCTCGTGCTTCACGTGTCTTTCTGCTGTGAAATCTGCACTGATTTTTCTTTAAAACATAATTTTTTATATATATTTAAAAGAGAACCACTGAATAAAATTGAGGTGCTTTTCTTCCATATTCTCAGACTGTGAGCCATAAAAGCCTAGTGTCTCAAATATGATACTCAGCAAAAAACAGAAACTTTATTTATTTATTTTTTTTTAGAAAAATGCTTAAAAATGTGATATGATTCATTAAAAAAAAAAAAAAACATAAATCATGCAAGAACAATAAAGACGCCTATTTCTTGCAGTAAATCAATTATTCTGAACTTGAGATTTGAGCAAACATTAAAACACAGCAATAAAATTCTTAGCAAAGCTGTTTTTGAACAAACACTGCCAATAAATGTAGAAGCATTAGAAGAAATATCTGGAACGAATATCTGGAAGTTTCTCAATCTGTCCAAAAGTACATCTAAAAGCATTCTTCTCAGTAAAGTCAGATGTCTGATGTCTTTAATGTTCACAACAATCAAACATCAGAATTTTCAGACGCCAGTTCTTTTCAGTGTCAAAACAAAGGCAAACTGTCCAAAGCTTCCATAACTGGCGACAAGTACAGCGCTTAAAAGACTTTACAGACAAATTTACACCCATTTCATCCGAGACTCCTATAGTGCTACCGCAAGTCTTTATAGACCACAAAACACATGTGGGATCTGGATCAACATGACATGAGGTTCAATGATGCTTAATGTGACCAGGGACTTTTTTTTTTTAAATCAGTACTTAAAGTCATTTATATGAATGCATAGGGAAATTGTTAGTCTACTTGTCACCCTTTTTCCATAATGTTTAAGTAAAATATTCCATGTTGTCTTTTAAGTATCATAATGTCATATCAGCTGCATGTATAATAATTACAATAGTATTTACAAAAAGCTGTTTAAAATAGTGTTAAACCATGAATTAAACCGTCAATTATATGGAGCCCCTAAATCAGTGGTCTTTACTATTTTTTTCATGAGAGCCACACTGATAGGACAAAGTCAATAGGAGAGCCACTTTTACTGCAAAGTATCAAAAGTTACATCCAATCATGAATAACATGACTGCTGATCAACCCGTCATCCCTGAACATACAACCCAAATTCTGGAAAAGTTGGGACATTTTTGTAATATTTGAATAAAATGAAAACTAAAAGACTTTCAAATCACATGAGCCAATATTTGATTCACAACATAGATAAGATAAATGTTTAAACTGAGAAATTTTTACACTTTTATTCACTAAATGAGCTCATTTCAAATTTGATGCCTGCTACAGGTCTCTATTTAAATATAGAGGAGCATATATCCCTTCTTCCAGTCCCAACAACAGTTGGTGAGGGAGGGAGAGAAATGAAACAGAGGGAGTCTTGTGAATTGCCCATCATACTCCTGTTCACCTCGCTCTACCCTAAGGGATATTTGAGTAGCCTATACCAAAGGGAGCATGCAAGGTGATAAAAACTTCAGTAATGAGCACATCCCTTCGGAATTGCCAGCCATCTGAGGGGGAGCATACATCCTTACCCTTTACACAGGAAAGGGAGGCAAACAAGAGCAGGACATAATGCAGTTTGCTCAACAACTCTCATCACCCATGCTCTAACCCTAAGGAAGCTGCAGGGGAGGCTAGGCCCTACCTAAAGACTCCAATGTAACTGGGATAGGGCAGCCCATACACTAAAGGCACTCTACCTAATACCCAATATACTGTAGCTAGCGCTTCATCTTTTTCTTTTTAAGCACAAAACAATAGTAAACGACATATAATAAGGAGAGACACCCCTCAAGCGAACTTCCTCTTCTTACACCGATCAGGCATGACATTATGAGCACCTTCCTAATATTGTGTTGGTCCCCTTTTGCTGCCAAAACAGCCCTGACCCGTGGAGGCATGGACTCCTCTAGACCCCTGAAGGTGTGCTGTGGTATCTGCACCAAGATGTTAGCAGCAGATCCTTTAAGTCCTGTAAGTTGAGAGGTGGAGCCTCCATGGATCGGACTTGTTTGTTCAGCACATCCTACAGATGCTCGATTGGAGGCCAAGTCAACACCTCAAACTCGTTGTTGTGCTCCTCAAACCATTCCTGAACCTTTTTTTTCTTCCCATAGTGCATCCTGGTGCCATGTGTTCCTCAGATAAGTGACGCACACGCACCTGGCCATCCACGTGATGTAAGATGTGATTCATCAGACCAGGCCACCTTCTTCCATTGCTCCATGGTCCAGTTCTGATGCTCACAATGCTGATGCATTTCTGACGTTCCTTGTCAAACTCACTCAAATCCTTACGCTTGCCCATTTCTCCTGCTTCTAACACATCAACTTTGAAGACAAAATGTTCACTTGCTGCCTAATATATCCACCCACTAACAGGTGCCGTGATGAAGAGATGATCAGTTATATTAATCAGTGCTCATGATGTTATGCCTGACCCTAGCTCTGTAAGCATCTCTACGACTGCCTCATTGTGAGATCAAAGCATCGAGGAGAAAGATTTTCAGATGCAGATGCTTGACGATCATCCCTCAAGAGAGAGTCAAGCATAGGTGAAGCTTCCCACAGCCAACGCATCGCAATGAATGCATTCAGATCCCTCGAGAGCCGAACACGGTCTGTGCACGCACATGATTCTTATCTTTCTAGAGAGAATCAAGAGTCTCTTACTGTGAATAAATCACCATGAGGGCCTTCAAAACCCTTGAGAGCAGAACACACTCCATTTAAACACTATTTTTATCCCTCAAGAGAAAATCAAGCAAGAGCAGAGATCTTACCGCAAATGCAACCTAATAAGTGCATCCAGATCCTTTGAGAATCAAACACTCCAACAGACTCTTGTCTTACACACACAGACAATCAAGCGGCTCCTGAAGACAAAAAAAAGAGCTGATGACGTGTAACTCAGGTGTCCTTTTATACTCACAGGCACTGTGACATCATGGACTGCTGTCTGCCAATGATCACTGGCTTTTCGTTCCTCAGACACCGGTCACAGTGATGGCATTCCCATAGCGTCAATACCAGATGCAGCACTGAAGCAGAGAGTTGCTTTCCCCTGTGAAACTTTGCGTTTCAAGTTTTCGAGTGAATGCAAAAGTTTCTCGAAGAAACACAACAGTTTTGCAAGAGAAGGCAAAAGGATTGGAATATAATCCCATTTTCCCCCATCACCACTTACACTCCGAACAACTACCCACAACTATACACTTATTTTATGTACTAAAAATCTAAATTTGCTAGTTGTTGAATTTATCTGTCCATTGAGGGATAAATATACATTAAATAATTAAAGGAGCTGCTGGGGAAAAGACCACACATTAACACTTGACATCTGGCAGCCAAACTGAAATCAGTTTCTGATTTTGATATCACATAATCCTGAAAGTCTTCTTGCACAAGAACAAAGGTTTCAAATGCACTTATGAGAGCAACGAGATGTATTATCATAATTTATTACCATTCATTATTCCATTTACCACACAGTAGCACAGGCACATTTGAAATGGTTAAACAATATCTTAATGTTCCCTTTAAACAAAAAAGATTTTTACTTACAACTAGCGACAAGCATATCACTACTCTACATACTCAGAAATGTGGTTAGATCACTACAAACAGGGGTTGGTTTTCATCATAAAAGCATGTGACATCGTCTAGGCCTGGGATGCATATGACAATTTCATAATTCATTTGTTTTTCTGACAATGATGACATTCTCTGGCAGTATTTCCCGGCCTTGAAGGCAGACATCAGTGCATCAGAGCTGTTCTCAACATCCATAAAACAAACCAGATGAGCACTGATGCCACTTAACAGAAACAAAGCTATAAATTATGTTACAAATGACAGAAGTGAAATCAGTGTTCTGAACACTTTATGCAATTTTAAGGCAGGGTTTTAAGCACATATAAAATCAATTATATATATTATAATTATATGATATTTAAAATGTTTTTTTTAATTATTATTATTATTCTTATTTCAACCAACTGCATTAAATGCAACACATAAAACAGCACTACAGACTTTGGTCACTTTTTTGTAATCCATTAGCAAACAATCAAATGGGAAAATAATATTGCAAAGGATAACATGCTTTTTGTTAGAGGTTCCTCAAGAGAAAACCAGTTTAAAATGCTTGACACAGCTAATTCAGGCTGTGATAAATTGTAATACTTTAAATAATTACTTGAATACATTATGATAGCTATGTGTAAACATTCATGTTACACTAAATATTTATATAAAAAGCCAAAAGGCAACATAAAAAGCAAAACAACTCAAGGCAGAACAGAAATTAACAAGGTAGTGATTTTAATTTATATATATATATATATATATATATATATATATATTATATATATATATAAATAATCACTACCTTGTTAATTCTCTAATAGACAAAACACTGAGTTTATACATATTTGTAGCATGAGTGCATGTGTTTATGTAGTCGCTCTGGCTGATCCTAGATCTGTATTGTGAGCTGTGAGGGCAAACTGAAGTGCGTTATAACATCACATGTTTATCCAACAGTATAAAATGAAACTAAATTTGTAGACTAGTATGACCATTGCTGCATGATATTTTCTTCCACTGGCGCACTGCTGAGCTGATCAGCTGATCTCCTCTCATTCTGGCACTGCATGTGAATTTAACATCCAGTTAAGGCACGACCGTCGTGAACTGCAGCGTGACACTTCTCGTGGTCTTGTCATTTCTCAGGGCAGTTCTGTAGATATTTCAACACTTCAGATGCACTACATTATTAAAATTTGTCTTTAGGAACTTTATTTTAATAATAAAAATAAATCAGTAAAATAAGTTTTTGCATATGGTGCCATTTGAAGAAACAAAATTATGTTAAAAAAGAACAAGTTTAGAGATTTTTTTTACAAAATCCTTAGAAGGATTTTTACAAAAAAATATATTTCTAATAATTTCACACACTAAGATTCTCTCATGATGCTGATGGCACTTATCAAACAATCTAGAAGGGATATCATATATCAGCAGGAATTTGAACCTTACATTTTCTACATCTTCTGTAGGAATCTTTTGAAATTATAATAATGATCTGTCATATGGCAGCACACAGGAATAAGGCTTTGATTAAGCTTGCAATGACCCAAAATCCCATCTATGGTTAGAGAAGGCATGATCTTTTCAAGGCTCCAGCCGTGTTGACAGGCCACGGTGTGACACACACAATGTCCTCATTTCTTCATATGATACTTCATGCGCATCCCGTAACAGTCTCTGATCGCAGGGGTGAGGGATTTATATCAGATTCTCCAAAAATATGGCAAAGGTTTAACACTTGTGCTTCATGGCAAGCTAAAGAGAGAGAGAGAGAGAGAGAGAGAGAGAGAGAGAGAGAGAGAGAGAGAGCAAATTTACTGTATAATTACAGTACAAAATGTCTAATAAGGTCAGTGAGCACAATCATAATGGTACATAATCTCAATATGTTGGTTAATTTGATAATGCATTGAGGGTGAAATACATTTCCATACACTACTGTTCAAAAGTTTTATTATTTTTATTCAGCAAAGTGCATTAAAAATGCATTAAAAGCAGCAAAATGCATTAAATTGATCAAACGTGACAGTAAAACATTTATAATGTTAAAAAATATTCCTATTTCAAATATATATTGTTCTGTTCTATTCTATTCATCCTGAAAGAATCCTGATAAATCCTTTCCGACCCTAAACGTTTGAACGGTAGCAGTGTGTCTGTGCAGTCGCCACATGAAGGCAGCAAAGCAACACAAATTGTTTTTCACTTGATTAAGTTTTAGAAAACCTCCAGGAACAGGCCGAATTTCACCTTGTGTGCAGTTTCAGCAAAATGCTGGGCGCTGTTCATCATCTGGCCCGTCTTCTCCTCCACGTGTCCCAGTCTCTCGCCGCGCTCGTTCAGCGCCTGACTGGCCTTCTGCACTGCACTGCTGACGCTGTCTGCCGCCTCGTGCAGGATACTGTTACCTACAGAGATGAAGGAAACCAGCTGAGAAAAAACACTGACAGAACATACGGTAGAAGTAACAGCACTATACTTGAAAAGTAGTACACTTCAGCATACTTCTAAAAGAAGAAGAAGGAAAAAAAAAAGATTTACTCTAAAATAATAACTTACTTTAAATATAATCTTTTTGGACATTTAATTGCATGTTACATACAATTAAATGACCCACTCAAGTAGGACTTAATTGCATCTTTATATGTAATTACTTCTATCGTCTTTTCTGAAGGTACTGACAAGCATTTAATGGTAAAATAAAATACACTGTAATGTAATTTATATTTAAACATGTATGTCATGTATTCAATTACACACTTTTGTAATTACACATTTGTAAAGATGACGTTGTAGTTCAGTACAGGGGTACTGCACCACTGGAAAAATGGGCTTTCAATAAAACTTGGCTGCCTATACACAGTAAAAAGGCAAAACAAAATGTTGAAATCAGTGCTACCTGACTAGAGAAAAAAGGCTGTCTTGTCTTTTACCAAATAGGTAAGAAAACTTCAACACCCATGATGCACTGGGTATGCTGGCGTCCAGGGTCACTCCCACCAGTCTGCTATGAATACGCTTGACCAGAGTCCAGTGTTGCCAGATTGGGCTGATAAGAGGTCAACCGACTGATCGATTATTTTTTTGCTGATTAATCTGCACCGATAACCAATTGATTGAACAATCTTTCATCCGCTACATAAATAAAACTTATTATTATTATTATTCATCCGTAACAATCTGTAAAAAATGGCTCATCTTACCCCACTCTCTCATATACAGTACAAGAGCAGCCTTTAGAGGTGAAAGAAAATCTATCACTGACTCCTCATGGAGTTTGTTTTGACATGAGACTGTGCGCTGCACAGAGTGGGACACTTCAGATGCGGATTTAAAACAGACAATGAAACTAGGGGTGTGAATTGGCACTGGTTTCATGATTCAATTCGATTACGATTATCATGTCAACGATTCGATTCAATTCGATTTCACGATGCATCACGATGCATTCTTTGCAACCTCGCTTTTCAATAATCCTGCACATGGCTACATTTTCATCAGTAAATAGTCTACAAGCAGTCAGATATATGAACTCCCTTTTTATTTTATCTGCTTCAAATAAAACTTAAGTCTGAGCAGAGGAAATACACTAGTAAATGAACACTAGTAGTAAGTGTGCCTAGATCTCAGATTTAAAATTTGTAGGTGCATTTTTTAATATTCGCATCTGTGTTTCGCCTCCTTCCGCCATTTTAAACTTGCATGACTGACACGTGTATATGCGAATGACGTCATAGGCTATAAATCGATTAAGGTCTATTACTGCATCAATGCAGAATCGTCCACGTCCGCATCGCAATGCATCGATGCAACGATTAATTTCAACACCCCTAATATATACACTACACTACATGTTTTCATATTATAAAGTAATACATTTTTGACTGGATTCTGCATTAGTGGAGAATATTTGCAGTATGTTTGCCGTATTCAAGTTTTGGGGCAGCACCACCTTATCACCTTACCTCAAACATTTGCTTTAGTAGGAAATACTTCTTAGTAAACTTTTAGTACTAAATAATCATAATTGTGTTGGCTTGTATTGTTCTCAGTTGCAAGAATCTGCAAGAACATTTAGCGGGAGTGAGTTACTTTGGGTTTCCAGTGAAGGATCCAGCGGCTAAAGGCTGCAAAGAATCATAAAAACGGAGAAAACACTGCAATGTACAATCAGAAAAACTTCTGTGTTTGAAGTCAATATTTCAAACTGGATGAGCATGAACACAGAAAAGAAATTGCTTTTCTGTCAGTCCTGGCCAACCCTCCGAACGCCATCGCATACAAATAAGAAACCTATTGCCATAGTGTGCCATTTTTACCATAATGCTGTTTAGTACAATACAATTTTCAGTGATAAACCTTACAATAGTTGATCTGACTGTCTGTGCGCGGAGATACAAAATTGCAGACATATGATCTGTAGTTTTCACAAAAGCCCTGGAGCTGTCAAAAGCTGACAAATAAACATGAATTTCTTGGTCCAAGTAACACAGAGAATGAGTAAACTTTGTTCACTTTATAATACTTTAAATTATAATCAAGTACTTTACATGTGCTTTATCACATTAAGATAAGTGTACTTTAAAGCATGACAAATGATTATTAAAACATAATGATTTAAACATACTTTAAAGTAAAAGTTTTAATTTGACATTATGTCATGAAATGCTTCCAGCTGTCACATTCTCAGTCATTCCCGGACTACATTTCCCACAATCCTCCCTGGCAATCACCTGCACTCACTTCACCAATCAGTAATCACCACACCCATCTGCAGCTCATTATCTGGACTATTTAAGCCACACACACACCCTCACACACTTTGCGAGGTCTTGTTAACTCTTGTTACATTTCTGAGCGTTCATCATTCTTGTTTGTCTGCCTGTTTCTGATCCTGTCTGTTCCCCGTGTACGATTCTCTGCCGCCTGCCCCTTGGACCGTTTGCTCTGTTTGGATTTACGATTGTTATCTGCCAGCCCTGACCCATTGCCTGTTCCTCAACTACGATTCTGCCTGCTCTATGCCATATCTGTTTGACCATTGCCTGTTTTACTACGAACATTGTTTAATAAAAGCTTGCAGATGGATCTTACCCTGAGTCCCGCCTCATTACACCAGCATTATGAATGCGCATTGACCACAACATGTCATTTATTCCAGTATCTATCCCTGGAGTTTTGAGAATGGAACTGGTCCTGTAGTGACATCCCCACGGTTTTCGTCCCACACCTGAGCAGCTTCACCGTATTTGTTTTGCACTGGTGTGAGACTTAGACCGGAGGGGCCAGAAAGGCTCGGTCTTACAGAAATACAGTGTTTCTCAAACACCTCCTCTCAACTGCCATCAGTCAACAGATTAATGCACCTCAAAATCATGCCATTGGTTGAGCTGGTGTTGTGTCAGGCGGGTCTGGACGCTCAAACAAACAGAGCAGTGTTCTGAGAGCACCAGAGTCACACCCTTCACAAGATTCAACCTACGGCTTACTCTATACTCTAGAGATGACTCAGAGACCACCACTTTTAAAATAAATGTTCAATAAGCGTCCTGGAAATAAAATCCTGTTAAGAAATGAGTCATATGAGCTAGATTGGGGTTCAGTATAGAACCCTAGAGTTCTTGAATCAGTTTTAAAGAAGCCTTAAGCAATGTCCTTATATATAAAGAAATATTTTTTTCTACTGATAAAGTACGTTTACGAGCTGTTCAATTCATAAAATTAATTAATTAAAACTAATTCCATAAATGACCCCATGATGGGAACCCCTATATGAAGCACCTGTATATCCTTTTCATCTAGAGTGTGACTAAAACATTCAAAGCCATTATATCACATTCAACTCACAATCAGGTGTGTTCATGTTTGCTCAGCTTTAAATGGATCAGTGAACTGAACCCTGCCAGGCAACAGAATCCAGGCCTCTGAACCCACAGCAACCACGACTCTATTTCCCACAATAACACATCTCTGTGAGTCAGACCGCGACTAAAAGAATAAAGACAAGAAGCAACACTAAAAGCTGTTATTTATTAAGTGGGAGGAATAACTGGCAGGCAAGAGAAGGAAGGGTGCTTCCCCCAAGACACAGTTAAAATAGCATCAGCACCGTCCTCGACAGAAGAACACTTTAATTGTAGCGTACAAATGAACTTTGGAGGTGGCACTGCATTCTAGAACGTGTTCTGATTAAACAAATATACAAATAATCTAGATATAACCCCACACCAATGCCTTTTACCTTAAAGTGCCTCTATTATGCTTTTTTGTTGATAAGACCTTTCATGTGTAATAGAGCTGTTTGTGAATGTAAAAGCTCTGTGAAGATCAACGTGCAGATAAATGGATTTATTGTCTCCCAAAAGAAAGAAGCAATTCTGAACTGCCTGAAACGAGTCATCCGTAATTCCAGTCTCACATCCTGCTGGGACTTACGTAGGATTGCTACAAATTTGCATAATGCCAGCCTACAGTTTTGGGAACAATGTCTACTTTGCCCCTCAAACACTGTAGTTGTATCTGAGATTGGAAGAGTTTCGTTCATGCTGAGAAGATGCCGTTTTCTGCTGCCAAAGCAAATCCACTTTACATGCACTTCCAAAGGATGAGATTGATACGATAACACTGACGCCATCATTACTGTTCGTATCGCTGTGGATCAAGTGCTGAAGAAGAGCTGGAGCTGAAATTCAGATATGGTAATGGTGTTACGTTTCAAGTTTGAAAACCTGATTTATGTGATTATGAGATACTAGCAATAAACATCAGAACAAGATGCAGAGAGTAAAATTAATAAGAAAAACAACTGTGTAGATGTATTCCTACTTTCACATGTTAATTTGTGTCTGTGAAGCTTCAGCTCAAAATCCCCCACAGATCATTTATTATAGCTTGTC
The DNA here is from genome assembly GCA_036281575.1 of Ancherythroculter nigrocauda. Taxonomy (NCBI): domain Eukaryota; kingdom Metazoa; phylum Chordata; class Actinopteri; order Cypriniformes; family Xenocyprididae; genus Ancherythroculter; species Ancherythroculter nigrocauda. Next base: position 7,733,072 of record VTFQ01000019.1, on the reverse strand, counting down.
AAATTTGCCTCTATTTGGGTGTGAGTAAAAACACGCCGTTTTAGTGTGCGTCCCTTTAAATGCAAATGAGCTGCTGCTCCCGCCCCCTTTCCAGAAGAGGGCGGAGCTTTAACAGCTCAACAACAACAAAGCTGGAGAATCTCACGCAGCCAAAATGAGGATTTTCAGTAACGGTGTTCAGCCTTACATTGTTCAAACTGGAGTCGACACTGATGGAGAGACTCAGGAAGAAGTTGGAAGAGGAATGGTGTAATATTTTTTTCCAAAATATCGCTCGGACAGAAACGCTCCTTTTTTATCAATCAAGCTCAGCAGGATCAACTTCAGGCTATCCAAGCTAGCGAGACTCTAAATAGTGTTCAGTGCTCGTCTGTGCAGCAACGACAGAACAGTTAACATGCTTTGATCTAACTTTTGCCATGGCGTTAGAACTGGTACACCGGTATCGCTTGCGAAAACAAAATGGCGACGCTGTGGGTGGAAACATGCAGATTAAGGGGCGGTAATATTATAATAAGGAGCGGTAATATTATAATAAGATCTTCCTACGTCACAAGGGGAGTGAAATCTGAGGGGCTCGTTTTCTCACATGCTTGCAGAGAAAGGCTTACCAAAACAAAGTTACTGGGTTGATATTTTTCATGTTTTCTGGGTTGGTAGATGCACCGGGGACTCGATTATAGCACTTAAACATGGAAAAAGTCAGATTTTCATGATATGTCCCCTTTAAAACAATAAAGACTCATTTATTTTTTTCAGGATTTCAGTACAATAAACATTCAGATTTTAGTTTTTCTAAGAAAGTGTTTGTTTATTTCTCCATGTCTTTTTAGATAACTGGTATCAATCTCAGACAAAATAATTTGCCAGGTCTATGGAAACCCTACTTAGAGGTTGTTCCACATTATTAAGCAAGTCACAGTTCTCATGCAATATGGGGAGGAAGAAAAGATGAAAAGCATGAAATGGTGCAATGTTGTGCAAAAGGCATGAAAACAACTAATATTGTGTGAAAACTGAATGGAAAGTATCGAATTATCATAAGATTTGTGAGTGATTTAGAGCAGAGCAGAACTCAGTCAGATAAAGGCTTATTGAGGAAAGTTTCTGTCAAACAAGTTAATTGTATTAAAAGGGCAGCTATAAAAAAGCCAGTGATGAGCAGCAAACAGGTATTCGAAGCTGCTGGTGTCTCTGGAGTCTCAAGAAGCTCTTCATGCAGGCTGGCAGTTGTGTGTAAAGATGCATTTCAGCCACCACTAACCAAACCTCACAAAGAGAAACACCGGCCACTTAGGTACACCGGTTCAACTGCTCTTTAATGCAAATATCTAATCAGCCAATCACGTGGCAGCAACTCAATGCACTTAGGCATTTAGACATGGTCAAGATGATCTGCTGAAGTTCAAACTGAGCATCAAAGTGGGGAAGAAAGGTGATTTAAGTAACTTTGAACGTGTCATGGTTGTTGGTGTCAGATGGGCTGGTTGGAGTATTTCAGAATCTGCTAATATACTGGGATTTTCACACACAAAAATCTCTAGGGTTTACAGAGAATGGTCTGGAAAAAAAAGAAAATAACCAGTAAGCAGCAGTTCTGTGGCTGAAAATGCCTTGTTGAGGTCAGATGAGAATAGCCAGACTGGTTCAACTGATAGAAAGGCAAGAGTAACTCAAGTAAACACTTGTTACAACCGAGGTCTGCAGAACCTTGAAGCTTATTTAAAAAACACACACACACAAAGAGTATACTGAAGAAGAGAGAGTACAGTATGTCTGATTGGGGCTTCTCACCTCCCAACAGTTTGGAGTGGCAGTTGATAAAGTCAGGTTTTCTTTCGGGAATGTACCGCTGACATGTGTGATGGAGGATCTGGACAAACACGCACTTCTCTCCAGCTGAACCTGCTATCCACTGGTCAGATCCATTCTCAAACATCAAGTCAAACTCAGGGCAATCCTAAACATTTTTGGATGGAGGGAAGTAGTCAAAGATCAATATTAAAACATCTCACAAAGATGGAAATGGAGAAAGAGCCCAATCTACTCACTCGGGTGGAGTCGATGCCGTTGACCTGCCGCAGCTGACCGATGGTCCATTGAGATCTCCTTACAAAAGATGACGAGCCCTCAAACTGCTTCACCTTTGTGAGGAAAACCTGTGCTGGTTTCTTATTGGTAACTGAAACGAAAAGTAGGACACAATAGTCTGGATTAATTACACACAAAAAATATTATGAAGTAATAATAACTGAGTATCAAATCATCATATCAGAATGATTTCTGAAGGATCATGTGACACTGAAGACTGGAGTAATGATGCTGAAAGTTCAGCTTTGATCACACAAGCAGAAGAGATTTTCAAAAACATTAAAGAATTTTGCCGACCCCAAACTTTGAATCTGATCACACAGATTTTTCGACATAATACAGAAACAAACTATACTAAGAGATCTGCATGACATATAATATGGAGATACATAATTGGTGCAAAACCAGCAGGCTCTCTCGCCGTATCAAAGAGCAGTGTTTACAGATCCCACCACACCCGGTTCTGCAGAAGTGAGAACATCCGGCCCACAGCAGACTGTTTGAGGAATTTCTGATCCTCAACTGTTTGTTCAGGCCTCTGTGTACTACACTCCCTCTTCCTCCCTCTCATTCCCTCCATCTGTGAGAGGTTACTCATGTCAGGGTCATCTCTGATCCATCGGCCCAGCTTTCACCAGGAGACTGTGATCCTGCACTTCAGACTCTTCAACACTGCCCAGTAGTTCAGGGATGTGTGTCTGTAGGAATATTCTTCATCTTAACACACTCAGTATCTTGAAAAATCTATTGTGCAAATCTTTAGCAACCTAACTTTACAAAAAAGCCATGCACATTGTCTCCATCACAGCTTAATTTATTTTCAGAGTAAATCTACACAAAATTGATACCATGCAAAAGAATTGCATATGGACAAATGGCCCGAACCAGTGACAAGGAATGGTCGACCCAAACATGAACATTTCCTTTCGTTCCAACCCTTTATGATTTTCTTTTCTTTCTTTAGTATTTTGAAGAACACTGAACCAACACTCACATTATTATTATTTTTGGGTGAACTATCTTTTTGAGAACAAGATTCATCTTTAGGACAACAGCCTGACATTAAAATCCTGTTTAAATCCTGTAAATACGAATCTTTGGTTTCGAATCAGTGGTTCAGATCGCTTATCAAACTACTGAAATCACGTGACTTTGGCACTCTGAAGAACTGATTCGAAACAAAAGATTGGTAAAGCTTCATGAAGCAGTGTTTTGAAATCGGCCATCACTAGATATTGTTGAAAAGTCTTGTTATTTTTGGCACACAAAAAGTATTCTTGTCGCTTTATAATATTCAGCTTGAACCACTGCAGTCACATGAACTGTTTTAAATATGTTTTTAGTACCTTTCTGGATCTTGAGAAGTTCGGTGACATGGCTGGTAATGGATGCCTCACTGAGCCATCGGATTTCATCAAAAATACCTTAATTTGTGTTCTGAAGATGAAGGAAGGTCTTACGGGTGTGGAACGACATGAGGGTGAGAAATTAATGACATTATTTTCATTTTTTGGGAGAACTAACCCTTTAAGTGGACAATGTAATGAGGGATTTCCAGGAAATATTCTTATTATTATAGGAGACATCTGCATATTATATTTTTTCTGCATTTCAAAACAAAACAAATAAATAAGTGTTTAACAATGACATTATTATATGATCACCAAAATGTGAGTGAAATACACATACACATATGTAGTTAAGCTATCTTTTTTTCTCTGATATAATTGTGAAAAGTGTAACATTTTTATTCCACTTATTGATTTCTGTGTGCGCATTTTAATGTTATGTTAGACCATTGTAGCCAAAGATGATGTGAAATAGAAATCAATTTGGCACACAAATACTGAATTGAGTTTTCTTCTTGTGCTTGAATGGAGAAACACACAAAATTATAGTCAAAATATCCTTGTAAACACGGCTGGTAATGTCTTAAGTGAAAGTAAACAATCGAGAAAGAAAACGCATGCGTAACAGTATATTGGATCCGTGCATTAGCTCTTAAAGTGACAGCAGCCTAATAAACCTGCTGCCATCTGAGTCATTGATGTTAAGAACAAAAGACAAATAAAATTACTCACTGATCTTACCTGAAAATCTTTTGTAATTCTAATAAGGATAAATCTATATTGTATTTATACAAAGAAAACTATGCAGTGTTATCTTACATTTGAGTTCAGTTTCTGAACTTTGATCAGTTGTATTAATTTGTGCTATCGCTATTCTTTAATAATGTTTGAAATGTATATTAGTTATTAGCTGGTTGTTCTTGGTATTCAGCTGCAACAGAATGTTTTGCAAAAAGACAGAATAAATATGTTTGACTTCACTTTTTTACCATATTGGAATCAAAACTAGGAATCGATAACCAGAATCGGAATCAGAATCACTAAAATTTAAACAATACCCAACCCTAATGACGTGGCATGGAAATAATGGGGAGACTACAAACGAGACGTTTCAGGCAAGGGTTTTCTGTTGAAGAAATTCACTCTGGCTAGACTTTATAACAGATTGTTTATATTACACATTAAAAGGAAAGGTAAAATCAAAAAAGCATGGCAGGTGCCATTTATAGTGAGTGTACTTTCCACTTGTTTTAGTTTCTCTCTTGGTGAACAGATCTTTCATTTGTGATTCATTCAATTCTCAGTATCAACAGGCCTTTAGACAGAAAAACATTCTCCTGAAGCTCAGCAGTAGATGATTTCCAGAAGGCTACTATTAAATACTTTCAGTGGGTTTCCCCCTTAACAACCCCAAAACATGTTTATACAATCTTCAGGGCTCCTTTGATACCTAGAGTCATGTGATGGTCCATGCTGAGCACTGAATACTGAAACAGACCGACTCCTGCAGCAGTGTTGCTGTGGCTCTGTGAGCTGGAATGTTCTGGGTGTGTTTTAGACTTGGTCTGAATGGAAACACAAAGGTCAAGCTGGAGATCCTGGTGATGGGTCTTATTTTCCGCTCTGGACACTAGATTTATTACGATTGGCTAACCACATTTATGCCTAACATATCACATTGACTTAGCTCACTTGAAGCGAATATTTGCACAATAACTAGAGATTAAATGGTCATTATCCTCTAAGAAAAAGTTTACAATCGTGCACATTATAAATCATATTGGGGCGGAGGTGAAGTGGATGTGGCTTTGGGGTGAGGATATAATAAATTAAAATAAACAAATCTAATCCATAAAAAAATGGTGAAATGGAATGTAAACCAAGCAAACACACAAAGTAAAGCTGAATACACACTGTGGGAGTTTTTCCAGTCTTGGATCGCTTATAGTGACTATGGTGCAAAAACGCAAACCTTTGCAGGATTCAGTGAAGCCAAGATAAAAACTGTAAAATAATCCCAAACAAACAGTGACAGATATTAACTCAAAATCAAGCCCACCCTACATTTTCTCTTGTTCCAGAAGCTGTTTCACTCGGATATAAATGTCACAACAGTGAAGAAAACGCTATAGCAACTTCTGTTTCAATGAGACACGCCTATTTGAACAGTGTGTTCAAATCAGGGTACAAAATGCCTTTTTATTTCTAAATTATGACATTTGTGATGTAAAAATCCTACTATCATTATACAGTGCTCAGCGTAAATGAGTTTGAAAAGTAACATTTTAAACAATATCTCAATGAACACAAAAACAATTTCCAAAATGTTGACAAGACTAAGTTTAATATAACATCTGTTTAACTTATAACATGAAAGTAAGGTTAATAATATAACTTAGATTACACATTTTCCAGTTTTACTCAAATTAGGGTGATGCAAAAATGAGTACACCCCACAACAAAAACTACGACATCTAGTACTTTGTACGGCCTCCATGATTTTTAATGACAGCACCAAGTCTTCTAGGCATGAATGAACAAGTTGGCGACATTTTGCAACATCTATCTTTTTCCATTCTTCAAGAATGAGCTCTTTTAGAGACTGGATGCTGGATGGAGAGTGATGCTCCCATAGGTGTTTGATTGGGTTCAGATCAGGAGCCATTGAAACACTTTCACCCTGTTCTTCTTCACAAATCCAACAGTGGCCTTAGATGTGTGTTTAGGATCATTGTCATGTTGGTAAAGTGCACGGAGTGATGGTAGCATCTTCTCTTTCAGTATAGAGCAGTAGATCTGTGAATTCATGATGCCATCAATGAAATGCAGCTCGACACCAGCAGCACTCATGCAGCCCCACATAAGGACACTGACACCTCCATGTTTCACTGTAGGCACCATGCATTTTTCTTTGTATTCCTCACCTTTGTGACGCCATACAGTTTTGAAGCCATCAGTTCCAAAAACATTTATCTTGGTCTCATCATATAGAGTCCCAGTAGTCTTCATCTTTGTCAGCATGGGCCCTGGCAAACTCTAGACGGGCTTTTTTGTGCCTGGGCTTTAGGAGAGGCTTCTTTCGTGGACGGCAGCCATGCATGCCATTCCTCTGCAGTGTACGCCGTATTGTGTCACGGGAAATAGTCTCCCCAGTTTGGCTTTCTACTTCTTTAAATTCTCTTCTGCATGGCAATTTTCTTCGACGTCTCTGTGAGATGGTTGCAGTTCCATCTTTTTTACATTTTTGTACCACTTTTGCTAAAGTATTCTGACTGATAAGTAAAGCTTTGCTGATCTTCACCTTTCTGGTGTAAAGAAATTATGTTCTTTCTCAGGTCTTGTGACATTTCTCTTCCATGTGCTGCCATTGCTTTCAGTGGGTGTACTCATTTTTGCATCACCCTAATTTGAGTAAGTTATATTATTAACCTTACTTTCATGTTCTAAGTTAAACAGATGTTATATAAAACTTAGTCTTGTCAACATTTTGGCAATTGTTTTTGTGTTCATTAAAATATTGTTTAAAATGTTACTTTTCAAAGGGGGTGTACTAATTTACGCTGAGCACTGTATAAGTGAACCTCAGGAAACATTATAAAATTTAGAAAATGTAGTTCATGACCCATTTAAGTGAGTATTCTTCACTGCACCAGTGAAGATGATCAGAGATGCGTTCATGCCTAGAGAAGATCTTCAGAAAATGCCAAGAAGATGGATATATGTACAGAGCAGAGCTCAGCAAGAGTTCAGGACTGATGAATAGGAACTCCACAGAATCCAGATGAGGCAGGATCAAACAGATCAGCCAAATGAGTCTGTGGAACAGCTCCAACCACACCATTAACCCACCAAGACCTCAGGCTGAGACTAATAAACAACTTCCTGGAGCACAAACACATTATTTGTGGGCATTTAAACAGCACAGCAAGTGAACTCATTTACTCCCACTGAAAACTATAGAGAGCATTTTAAAGTAGACCTTAGATTATGACTTTCTTTGTCTCAAAAGTTCAGGCTTAAAGAAAAATATTAAAAGAAAAATAACTGTGTTTGTATCACAAGGGGTCAGTGCTAAATACAGGCGTAAACAGGGTCTAAAATGTTTTGTGACTGAACCACTGAAACCACATATGGAGTTAGTCTGAAACACATGTGGCATCACACTGACAGTGTAAACATCTGTCCTGATGTGTCCTGGACCATGGTGCACAAGCAGTCACAGACACATTTGGACATGTTTATACCAGGTATAAATGATAATGCATGAGTTACAGTAGATATAAAGCCCCCGTTTACATTATTAAGAAGCGTTTTTGTCAATTCGATCATAAGTGGATGACACTAAATACAGGTGTAAACGGGGTCTTAAACGTTTTGAGCTTGTCCACTTCCAACCCCTTCCAGAGGTAGTCGAAAACTGGATTGCTTTCACAGTGTAGATGCTCATGTGGTCGAATGTGTTCAAACAGCCGCAAAAGACTGTCTACTGTCCACCTACTGATCCAATGCGTAAACCCATACATTTACCCACCCATAGAACCTCCCCTTGAAGGAATCAGGACAGAAGTGGTTGAAAGATACGGAATAAAACACGAGGTGTAAACGTGAATGTGTCTCCCACGTCTACTTGTGATCAGATCGGCCAAAACACATCTTAATACCAGGTGTTAACAGGGCCAAAAAGTCTGCACACCCCTGTTAAAACAGCTGGGTTTTGAGTAGAGATGAGCCGGTCGACCAGCCATCAATAGGGATTGGCCTTTTTTTGTTTTGTTTTGGCAAATCTCTGTTCTGGACTTGCACGTAAACTGCATTTCCCAAAATGTTGTTTGTGTGGAAGTATTACAAAGTCTGTAAACAGGACGGACGTTAAACGAAGCCAGAGACGGGACACGTCGAGGACTGAAAAATATAAATACTGAATTAGAGGTTTATCTCTGAAGGCAACTGACTGTCTTCAGAAAAGGTTCAAAGGCTTTTTCTTTCCCTCTTATCTCCGAATAAAGCTTATTAAAGTAGTGTTAATGAGGGCAGCGCTGCTTTGTTTACAGCGTTGAATCAATGAAACTTTATCACGGCTGCTTTATAAGCGCCACCTACTGTCAGAGAGTGAATTTGCATTTTCGTTCAGATCTGTTCATTCCGCATTTGTTTTGTGCAGATATGTTTTATGTAGCATAATTTCACAAAGCTAAAGTCAGACCATTCTGTTTTTGCCTTAAATCTTAAAATTATGCAAAACAAATCTAATTTAACTCCCTGAGGTCTGAAAACGCGTCGGCGCGTTTTGCAGGATTTTTTTCACATTGCAGCACAACAGACTTAAAATACTCCGTTATTTCTTGTCATAGAGACATAAGTAATATATCAATTGAAACTATAGAATGTCTTCTTTTACTTGTGTACACTCAGAGTAAAAACACAATGTTGTGCTTTTTGTAAAATAAAGAAAACTAACATGATGCGTGATCTCTCCTCTCCCTCTGAACGAAGTCCAATCTGATAGTTCTCAGAAAATGAACTGTAACTTATGAATACTAATCACAAAAAAATGACACTTACGTCTAAAGAAACGTTGAAATGTCAGGTTTTAAATCGTGTAAGTCAAATTGAAAACAAACATTCTGTGTTTATGTAATCTGTATGAAAAGAGAGCCATGTCAGAAGTCCGTGATTCAGCTCATTATCCGCTAATGCGGCCACGCCCACGGAGCCAGCGATATTCAGACGCAAATTCAGAGGCAATACATGCATACATCGTCTCAATCGTGTATTTATTGTCTGGAAAAGTGTTTATTTGGATGTTAAAGCCATGGTTAGCGATCTCTAGAAGACATGCCGTTAGTTCCTAGTTCCTTTTCTTCTTTATATGAATTTGTGGCCTAAAGGTGTACAGAGAGCGCCCTCCGGCTGCAAGTATGAATTGAAAACACCATTCCTGATATGTCCTCTTCTTCTTTAGAATAATTTGTGGACTAAATGTGCACAGAGAGCGCCCTCCGGCTGCAAGTATGAATTAAAAACACAGTATCCAGCACTCATAGTGATGACAATAAATATTACTCCTCTGTATAGAAAACTGACATAAATATATAAGAATCCATCAATATTTCTCCAAATGTGCATGCTTTTAAGCTAAAAGCCTATATGAAATGCCACAGAGGTAACATAATTGTTCAGACACTTTGCATCACAGAAATACATTATATTTTAAAGAATATAATAGAATACCATTATTTTAAATTGTAATAATATTTCACAATATTGCTGTTTATGATGAGCTGAGACATGATTACAGAGGGTTTTTTTCACAGCCTACCTGACTGAAAGGCCTCATTAATATGCAAGTCATTTCAGGTCATTATTATGTGATTCTTTTGTCTTCTCAGGTGTAAATGGCCCATTATTCATGCAGATTCACGCCTCCACGCATACTGTTTCTTGACAAAAAGTGTCTTACAAAAACTAAATCAATATATTGTTTTATATGAAGGAGTAGGCAGCATAATTTTTACATAATTCTGAAGCAAAAACTCTAGTCTACAACCTCTAATACCCTAAAGTCTTGTGAACACAGATTTAATATACTTTTTTTGGCCTTATTTCAGTGACTTAAGTTTTTTGTTTTTTCAATAACCACGCATAAACATTATTCCTTCAAAAACACAAACATGTACATACATGTTCCTCACATATTATTGTAGCCTAGTTTGTGCTGAATACAGTGTAATGACACTTTTGTCATTTATATGTTTATGAACAACTGAACTGAAAAAAGCACAAATGTCAGGGCATGTCAAAACTTCTCCAAGCCCCAAATCAGCCTCAGACTCCAGAGGGTTAAATAAATAACTGCTCATGCTACATACGTGTAGCACCTTTGGTTGGATTGTGATTAAAATGCAGTTGTTGCCTCTAAATTAAAATGGCTACAGATATTTTAAAGCGAATGTAACAGACTTCATCAATCAATTACAACATGAAGGGTCCTCGGCAGAACAGAGTCCATACGCTGTTCACTCAGACAGGAAGGTGAACTCAAGTTCCTCTGCTCGTCTCTGAGGACGGGCTTCATTAAAGCCAGAAACACAAGAGTCTGTTCAGGTGAGCAGCACAAAAGAGCCCATCGATAAGCTTGTGCGACAGTGAAATCTTAGACTAAAGACAAATTCAGGAGGATGAGAAGAAAAGAGAGCAAAAGACAACACTGTTCAGCAGTGTAAATATTCTGACATCACCGTTCCTGTGTCCTCCTTCCTGTCCAGGGAAACAAAAGCCTTAAACAACACTGAGCTGATGCTCATTCATCACATGCTGTACATGAGCCCACAAACAAATATTACAAATATAAAGCTGCTGTCATTTTCATTTAATAAACCTTGCAAAATTACTGAAGAGAAAATCATTCTAGCACAAATTAAATTACATTATCACGTTACTTTCTATAGTAATAACAGTGATTTTTGTACAAGCAACTAGCCCTAAACCAAACCCTCTAAAGTAAGTGCATTTAGTTAATTAACATTACACAGTACTTGTGTAATTACAATGTAACAATGTTACAAATGTTAAACTAATGTGAAACTAAATGTGTTTTTTTTATACAACAACATCTGACAAAAATATCTGTTTTATCATGTCTGTGCGTGTACAGAAATTTGGCACGATAGTATCATCATGCCCTGCATTCTAATCATTCCTTTAAAGCCACAGGGACCAACAGCTCCACTCAGACCGCTGCGTTAACACTCACTTTACAGCCATCGATCTGGTTCATAGTATGAGTTTGCCTTTTAAATGTAATGGTACAGCCGAGCATGCTTGATTCAGAAAGGAAACACAACATAAACTCAGGTTTCCTTCTGCCGAATTGAGTCCACTACTGTTTCTTATACTGTTTTTTAACTCTTCCTGAAAATCCTCAAAGAATGTTCCCAAGTTCTTTTCTAAAGTGTGTTTTTGCACTCAAAGTATGTAGAAACCAGTGTTATTTTAGTATTGAGATACTATTAAAGTTTTAATATTTTGAAATTGGAAAATATAAAAATAAAACCTATTTCATTTTAGTAAAAATCATTTTCATTAGTTTCTGTTTTTAAAGGGGACCTTATGCCTCTTTCACAAGATGTAAGTCTCTGGTGTCTCCAGAATGTGTCTGTGAAGTTTCAGCTCAAAATACCCCACAGATCATTTATTATAGCTTGTCAAATTTGCCTCTATTTGGGTGTGAGCAAAAACACACCGTTTTTGTGTGTGTCCCTTTAAATGCAAATGAGCTGCTGCTCCCGCCCCCTTTCCAGAAGAGGGCGGAGCTTTAACAGCTCAACAACAACAAAGCTGGAGAATCTCACGCAGCCAAAATGAGGATTGTCAGTAACGGTGTTCAGCCTTACATTGTTCAAACCGGAGTCGACACTGATGGAGAGACTCAGGAAGAAGTTACAACTTTTAGACGTTTCTGAATGGTTAGTGGATAAATTGATGTAGTTGCTGTGGAGTTGATTCAACTCATCCACTAGCATGTGTCGTCATGTTCATCTTTTGTGTTGAATTGACCCTCGTTTGTGAAGCAGTCCGGTGTAAAATGACGGCATGTCAACAACACTCTACTACAACAACTCTTCCTCTTCTCTAAAGCAGCCCAACATGGCCCCGCCCCCTTTGTTGTGTGTTCTCGGGGGCGGGGTTTATGTAAATTTTAGGGTTAGTGATGTCACTAGACCAGGAAGAAGCTCGTTGTAGTCCATAAATAGAGAATTCTGTAAAAGAAAACATCTCTCTTTGCATTGAACTTTGAGCGTTGTAACTTTGCTTTCTAAGTAAAGTTAAAAAACTGAAATCATAATCAAGGACCCCTTTAAATCATGTCTATAGTTTTTATTAATTTTTATTTAGTTGTAGTTATTTTAGTACATCAAGTTAAACTAAATGAAAATGTGAAATTTTGCCTAGTGTCACAATGACCAAGTAAGAATAATGACTTCATTTCTACTATATTTGCTTCTAAAGCCAGCTTTTTAAGCAACACATCTTTGGATGCGAACTGAATTTAACTGAACTCAGACAAACATTTTCTTGCACACACACACACACACACAAAAATATATACTGCAAAACAAAGCAAGAACGCTGGCTTCTATTATCACTCAAACATCTGTGTGTGAATGAATGCAGTGATATACAGTCCTCTGCATTCGAGGAGTTGTGCTCTAACAATGCCAGTTTTAACTATTCATAAAGGACAGATGCATGCTGGAGTCCTATTATTCCACCAAAAGAGATCAATTCAAATCTTTGTTTGACAAATCAACATGACACTGACTTCACACTAACACACCCGGGAATCTCACCCACCAGGACACAAGCAGCGGATGAAGCCTGGGATGTCCTGTGGGAATCGCTGCTTAAGCAAAGCAGCTCAGAGTCTGTCTAAATCTCATCTAACCTTTAGATGTGTTCTGAGTGAACAGCAGGCCGCCAGGAACACAAACCGGCCTGCTGCTCCGGCATAACTGCGTTTCAGCGACTGACTGACTTTACCTTATTTGACCATATAAGGACAGTGTCTTTGCATCTACAGTGTGTCAGTGCATCCCTACTTGACAACACTGTTTAGTGTCGATTCATGCAGAACCTGAGGTCATAATGTGGGTGTGAGTTCATTCTCAATAATTCACTTCATGGCCCGGCTGGAGTATTATGAGAGAGAGAGAGAGAGATCGACTCATTGGTTGTATTACCTGCATCTCATACAGCATTTATTCTTCAGGTCAATCTTATATTCATTATAAAAAAGCGATATCTTTGTCTTAGTATCCTTTTTATGGTTAAAGGGATTTCCCATGACAGTGATAGTCAATGCATTTGTCGGTTGCGTCTTATAAGGTGTTGTTTAAGGTAAAATGCCTTGTTCACAACCTTGTTTCAGCAATTTGTTAAAAAAAAAAAAGAAGAAAAAAAAAAGGAGTGCATACAGGGTTAAGTTAAAGGATTAGTTCACTGATAATTTCCTCTCCTCCATGTCATCCAAGATGTTTATGTCTTTAATTTCTTTTCCACTGAAGAAAGAAAGTTTTTGAGGAAATCATTCCAGGATTTTTCTCCATATAGTGGACTTCACTGGGGTTCACCGGGTTGAAGGTCCAAATGTCAGTTTCAGTGCAGCTTCAAAGAGCTCTACATGATCCCAGACGAGGAATAAGAGTCTTATCTAGAGAAACCATCGCTCATTTTCTAAAAAAAATAAACATTTATATGCTTTTTAACCACAAATGCTCATCTTGCACTGCTCTGATGCGCCACGCATGACATAATCATGTTGGAAAGATCACGCGTGACGTAGACAGAAGTACCGCGGTAGAGCGAAAAACTCCATATTATTTTCTCCTCCTACTTCAAAATCGTCCAACATAGTCATTTGATTTAGTCTTTGCACGTTCGCTTTGTAAACACTGGATCAGTACTTCCTCCAACGTCACGCGTGACCTTTCCAACATGATTACGTCATGCGTGGAGCATCAGAGCAGTGCAAGACGAGCATTTGAAGCTGCACTGAAACTGACATTTGGACCTTCAACCCGTTATAATAGAATATACTTCTTGATATACACAAAACAAATTATCTCTCATGTTAAACCACTATCTACTTAAGAGCCAGCAGCAAATTCCCGAAGGACTGGCCAAAGTCTCAAAATGCAAAGCCCAATCTTTCCTTAAAAACCTGATGCACAAACATATTAACAACAGAAAAATGAATTTCAATTAAATATTTGGCTTGACTGACTAAATCTAGTCATAATAACCATTTAGAAAATTACCACAAAATGAATAAAAGAGCTGGTCTTTGCCAATTAGCAGAGAGGTGTGAAGTGAGATTGGAGCATATGTCAGTTTCATGGTCCTGGTGGGCAGAGGTCTGAACTACAGGGCTCCTGTGGTGTGTGTGTGTGTGTGTGTGTGTGTGCGCGTGTGCGTGTGTGTGTGTTCGTCCAGCTGCTTCATTAGAACAATTAACACAGACGTCAGTCATAGAGCACATTTGAAATATGCAGCTCATTCTTGTTGAAATATAACAGCATCAACAGTTTCAGAAAATAATCACCTTTTAATTTCTGCTGATTAAAGAACAGATGACAGTCGTTTCTACTGTGATGAACCGTCTGACTTCACTGACAGGTACAGAATCATTTATGCATGCATTTTATTGAGTGATTGATTGAAAAACAGTCAAAATGTAGTTTATCAAGTCAAGACACAACATGTTTACTTCTATAGCACTTCAGATTCAAATCTGCTTCTTATTAATAAGCAGGAAAACAACGGTGTTGTAAAAATCTGTTCAGATTTTCAAAGTCCTGTAGTGTATTCCAATTTTTAGTTATTAATTCACCCTGACTTGTTGGACTGAATGAATTTTCCCAGTTCTTTATCAATGAATGCGGTTGTTCCCTGGGAGCTTTGAGTGCTGAAAGTCACAGTTTGTTTTTGTCTTACAGGGATTGAGTTGCATTTGCTTAGGAATTATTAGACAGACAGTATGTTTCACAGCCGGATAAGAAACACTCTACTGCAGCAGATCTTGAGTTTTAGGTGTTGAACAACAAACATTGAAGGTTTAGGAGTGTGTACTTCATCTGAGAGCTTGAACAATTATTTTGACATTATACCACCAGATGCAATCTCACTATGATGTCATAATGTATAAATAGCATACAAATTGCCATTAAACTCTCACATCTGCACAGAAATACCACAAGTAACTCTTAGAAATGTTTCCGTTTAGCATCACGCTCTTGTAACTCGGGCCACACTGACAAAGTGCACATAGGAAAACGTTTCAGACGCAAAAAGAAACTGAAGGACAAAGCGGTGAAGAACAATACCAGGAAACATCAGAACAAAGA
Organism: Ancherythroculter nigrocauda; assembly: GCA_036281575.1. NCBI lineage: Eukaryota > Metazoa > Chordata > Actinopteri > Cypriniformes > Xenocyprididae > Ancherythroculter > Ancherythroculter nigrocauda. Next base: position 7,717,729 of record VTFQ01000019.1, on the reverse strand, counting down.
CTGAAGAAACAAAAAACTGAGCATGTGGCAAAGCTAGGGCTGTAAGGATGAAGTAAAAACTTGAGCTTTATTTTCCAAAATATATATTTTAGCAGACTTGTGTGATTAGTGAAGGATTTGATAAAATGTCAACGGGACAATTATTGAAGGACCACCACAATTCCCATGATGTAGACTGAACTCAACTATAAGAACTGAAACACTTTAGGTCACAAGATTTTCTATGAATATCCTTCTAAAGTTAGCATAGGAATACAGCAGGTCTTTTTCACTGAGCTTGTAGTTCAAAAGCTGGTTTGTGACATACGGATCAGAGACACTTTCATAGCCAAACAAAAGTAGATTCATGCCAGACATGCCAACATTCCCGAATGGCTGCTGGACAAAGACACTTTGTGTTGTTATCTGCTCTCTATCCCAGTAAATATTTGGTGAGGACAATTCTTGACATGACTAGACTCGGAATTATAAGAAATGTAGGCATAATTCTGAGTTTTTAAAGTAACTGTGAGACATTAACTTTGAGTTATGCTGTAACTTTTCTCAATGTTGCAAATGATTAGATAACATTAAATGACAATAAATGAGTCTAAATTCAACAATTATTAATAATTAATACTATAATTTTATAAATAAAAAGTAATAATATATTTTTTGGGTTGTAATTGAGGATGTAACACCACAAACCATAATACATACAAATCAAACGGAAAGAAAAAAGTCAGTTAGTGAAAAAGTGGTAGATGACATCAACTTTAAATGAGAAGTTTGTTTTCCAAGAAATCAAAATGACATGAAAGGCACAGAAACAGTGACCGAGACGTGCTGTAGATGTGGTGAAGAAGCACAGACACTCAGGAACTGCGAAACAGCCACACTTCCTCTTCACAGGCAGGGCGATTAGATGACAAAAGCCAAAAGTCATGTGATGGTGGAGGCTGATTTTGCACATTCAGTTTTTGTGGTGATGTTTATCACTTTAATGAGGTCCAAACCACCATCTTTGAGAATGATCACTCATAAGCAGCTGATCCCACTGAACAAGGACCTTGTTTTTTTACTTCATTTCTGGCTATTAAAACATACTTTTGCACTTTTAAAATGAAAATATTTGAAGTTGCCCTAAAGGGACTACAGTAGATAACTATGTAGACAATGTGACTGGTTCAACAACTCTGCTATCTCTAAAAAAAATCTCCACTAGATTGAGTAATCTGCTTAAACAAGGAAGTCAAGGAAGCAGTTCATCTGTTCTCACTGGATCGATCTTACGTATCATCTGACAGAGAAAATCACATGCTCCACAGCTTGTCATAATGTTTGCAACATTGACAGCCAAACTGTTGTTATTATTATTATTATTAAATATAATTATTACAGTACTCAGTTATTTGATACTTATAGTGCCACTTTTTCAGATATTACCTTTTAATGTAGTGTGTAATAGAGCTATTTGTGAATGTAAAAATCTTTGCACAAAAAATGAATACGACTTCAAATTGTGTCAATCACATTTACACACCGCCTCCAAAACTTTCATCCGTCATAATTTGGATCAAGTTGAATTTTCTGTGTTTTTGGCATCCGTAGCAAGCATTTGAGAGGTGTTTTGACAAATCAGAGCCACCGTACAAATGCACACCAAAATCCAGAATGGCGTCTGACAAGTTGATCCACTTCGTCTCACCGCATGAAGCAGTGTATGGCAAATAAAGTGCAGAATACTGGTGGTCTTCTTTTTAATGTGTGGCTCCAGTATCGCTAGCAAAGCGTCAAACTGAGCCTCTGACATCCTGAAGTAAACTCTGAAACGCTCGGGATAATCCCGCGGCTCCTTGATGAGGAGGTAGAACTCTCCTTCCTCTCTACACAATCTCAGGATTGGATGGACCCAATATTTCCTCTTTCATTTTCTCTTTTTATGAAGAGAGAGGACAACAAAATCATCCTCACTGCTCGAAGACTCCATTTTGTATCGTTTAATTAATACGCATCAGACTCGGTGTGCAAGTTTTCTGTGCGTGACGAATTTATTAGGATGACGAATACAAAAGATGTATACGAAAATGTAGTTGTGTCTGAGACTGGAAGAGTTTGGTTCATGTTGTTCGTGTCCAGAAGACGCTGTTTTCTGCTGCCAAAGCAAATCCACTGTGATGAGATTGATACGGTAAAACAATCTGACGCCGTTCGTATCACTGTCAATCAAGAGCTGAAATTTAATTCTGAATACGTTTCTGACATGCGCTGTAAACGTTCGACCAATCACAACAGACTGAGCCATCTGACCAATCAGAGCAGACTCTAGAAAAGGCGGGGTTTAGAGAGACCGAATCCTTGATGGAAGCGTTTCAGACACTGAGAGAAAAGAGCTGATGCTGCAGTGGATATTATGAGAAAATTAAAGTGTTTTTGACCTTGGATGAATGTAAACCTGTTGTTAGAGACTCCAAAACAACATTAGGAACCTTTAAAACAGCAAAAAAGGGGCACTTTAACTATATTACAATTGTTTATTCTGATAATTATTATTAAATAATTCAACCATTTATTGAGGATTAGTGTCTTTAATCATGTTGATGTGGCCGTCATTTTATAAAAGCAATAAACCACTCCCTTTATCCATAGTAAAATCATTCTCTTCTGGATACTGATGCATCCCATATTGTTTTCAAGAAGTCTTGTCTCCTTGCCTTTGTCCAATTACAGTGCTACATTTCAATAGTAGTGAGGTCAGGACTCTCCTCCTCTGTTGTTCATTTTCTCCTGTATTTTTGACTTACTCAACTTCCTTTGAATCAGAGTTCACAGAAACACACACACACGATGCAGTTTGGATTTCATTAGTCCGCCGTGACGGAGCAGCGGAGCCCCACGACATTGATTCCTTCCACCGTGATTCACAGTTGGATCGAGACTCCGCGTTGGCACCGGGAGGAAGGAAACGCCTCCACTCGCCTCACACTCATTGTAGTAATATTTTTTTGGAAAGCCATTGTTTCCTTGTGTTAATCAGAGACAGTTCAGGAACACAGGTGTTATCAATCACAAGCACACATGGTATAAATCCTTCTGTAGTCTTGCAGAACCACACTTCTGACTCTAGACGTGAAGTCTGGTTCACTTATCAGCGTATTCTAGACAAGAACTCGCATAGAAAGACGTCTGACTGGCATTCAAAAATGCTTTCCTTAATGTTGCTGTTTGAGCATGACAAAGTCCCTCCAGCAGGAGTTCTTCTCTATATCAGTGTCAGTGTTTCTGAACTCCTTCTTGAGTTTCTTCACAATATTCCTCATTTAAATAATTCATGCGCAGAATAAAGGGGCGGGGCCTGGTTGAGTTAGTCAGTAGTGTGTTGAAACCATAGACTGTAAAAACATATGGACGTACTGTAGTGTCCATGACATCACCCGTAGATTTCTGAAGAGCATTTTTGAAGTGAAAATAAAGCCGCTGCCATCTAAGCAGCGCGTCGTCTCGCGTCATTCCCGGATAACTGAAAATGGCCAAAGAGGCGGGACGTGGTTGGAACTGAGATGCTGAAACCACACCCACCTAGCGTGACGTGATCATGTTAGCAAGGAGATACCTATCTATCTGAGACACTATCAAAAATATTAATAAAGATAACAAGTTATGTCATTAGAAAGTTTTAAAGGTTTACTGTCAATCTACGGTGTCTTTGTAACGATACAGATGCTCCAGCAACAGTAATTGCAATGTGTGTCAGGTGTGCAACTGACAACACGCAAAATCAAACGGTACTTCACACGTTTATAATGAAATAGTGATCGCAAGGTGAATCCAATCCATGGCACTTGGGTAAAATATCCACGAGTGTCCACTGAAAAACAAAAAACAGTACTTTTTGTCCACAAAATCGTTAAATCCATGAAATATTTATATATTTTCCATTGTTTGCATCACATTTCTTCTGAATGATCTGCTCTCCATCATCGTTCTTCAAGAAATTGTGCAATCTGAGCAGTGTTTATGTTGTAAAACTTTATATGATCGAATACATCAGACTCTCTCAAACAAATGAGTCCGTGTCCAAAATATAATTTTTCAAAATGCAGCAGTTTTAGTTATAATATCCAAGCAGTGCTGTCGGAGTTTTATATCCTCCCGTCATTGTCATTGTAGTAAATCTCAGGAAAAACATTTTTAGCCAATGCCACGATCCAACAGCGTGTGTTCTGTTTATCTTCCACGTACGTGCACATCTACACAGTTGCACATCTGTCTCGAGTTTAGACCATTAACGCAGCAAGCCATATTATTTTATAATTTTATAAAATAATCCTGAAAAAAGCTCAAACATGGCAGTGATGCCAAATTCAGCGGCTGGAATTAGCTGAGGTAAAGTGACGGCTCACAGACAGCAGCGCAATCCACCCGTCACTCAAGTGACCACGCCCTTAATTATGCAGAACTTTAAGGCTTAATATAATTTAAACTAATGAGTTATAAAAAATATTCACCCCCCTCACAGTTGTCATGAAGGCCAAAATTAGCAGTATAGACCAAAACCACAATTTGATCCAGGCTCTAAACATGTTTATTTCTGCTGTAAAGTTGGGCATTTTAACATGGGACTCAATGAGATTCTGCTCTCTTTTGGAGCCTGTCCCTAGCGGCCAGTCGATGAATTGCACCGTTATAGTAAGGGGCGGGACATTTCCCAAACACCAATCACAACACACTGCTTCAGCTGACCAATCAGAGCACATTGTGCTTTTCAGAAGGCTTCATAGAGACAGGAAGTAAACAGAGCGTTACTGACAGACTGGGAAGAGAGGAGCTGCAACAATGGAGAATATGAGGAGAATAATCAACATTCAATCTAGTAGAGCACAAAAACAACATCAAGACTAGGGCTGGACGATTATGACCTAAAATCAAAATCTTGATTAATTGAACATTTTACCTCGATTACGATTAATAATTGTACCTCGATAAATTGATTTTGTTTGTTTGTTTTTTTTTAGGCCCTCATCGTTCACTTACAAGGTTTAAATGTGCTTGACTGTTAAAGGTGGGATTTTTTTCCTATTGAAATAGTGATCTGACATCATAGCTCAATTTCAGCAGTTATTTTATCTATGGTTCGTAAAATCAGATACAGATAAATGAGCACAGTATCAGTATGTAATGAGAGCGATTGCGTGTGTGAATTAGTCAAACCGTCTCTCTATTAATTGTGAAGCTGTGGGTTGTAAATAGTTTCTTCAAAAGTAGAAAAATATATGCTATAACAAGTTGAGTTTGTAACCTACTTTAGTGATAAATCACAGGACAGCGCTGACAGCTAGTTTCTGCTCCTCAGTGCGCGCGATCTTCACGTTTTATAAAGCGAGCACGGCAGCTCGATATAATAATACACATCCAATCGTCTAAATCACTTGAATGTCCAAACCGTAAAAAAACGACATAATATGGCCATCTAAGTAAGTGATAATTTACATCCAGCCAGTTTTATTGTAAAAGGGTGATCAGGACCCCGATGAGAAGAGGAAACAACCGACTGAATGCATTACTGGAGAATTCAGCAGTCAAACAAAAGCTGCATATCGCAACTGTTGTTGTTGTTGCATTTATAATGTATGAACATAAAATCCATTATAAATGAGACCTGTTAACGTCAACTTCATTTGAAATGTAACTTGATAGCAGAAACATCATGATTTTATACAAAATTGGACTAAAACTTGATCATGCAGCACTATATTAAAGAAAATACCAATCATTAATAAACCTGATTTGAGGAATCGTTCATATCTGCAGCTCAAAGGTTGTGTGCCACAGTTTAATAGTGATCAAATCAGTAAACTGCAGCAGTAATGAGGGAAGACTTTACCTGACAGGCAAATGAATGTGGTGTAGTCTCCCTGGCCTCCTGTAGCCAAGAATGGGATCTTCTTCTTCGTCCTCCTCCTCACCTGCACAGCTGCCAGCATCCGTTCATCGTTCGGAAGAAAGACCGCCTTGTTGAGGGCCGATTTGGCACTCATTGTAGCCGATGGCACAGGCAGGGTGACAGCAGGGCTCTCTTAACTCTGACGACAGAGAAAATGAGACAGATGTGCGTCAAAATTTGGTTCCAATACTCGAGAACGCATGAAAGTCCTCAGATGTGCTCTTGATATTGAGGATGCATCGCTGCAGACTTGAGAGAACTGAACCGATAACAATCCCAGAAGTAATCGCAGACGGACGATATACGCTATTGGAGTAAAGAGTACATACTGTATACTTATGCAAAAATGTAGCCAAAAAGTTACTCAAATACTTGACACCACTGTATTTAACTACATACACCACGTGTTTTGAGCTTTAATAATGTTCTCATCCGAATCACACAACTATCTACACTGAAACCAAGGTTAATTTGGCATTAGATGTGTGTGAAGCCCTCTAATCGAGACACCCATTTGAATCTATAGAAAATGTAGAAATAAATGATAACAGCCACACATACTGATGAAGAAAACACTGACATGCACAAACATACATTAGAAGAATTTTTAAACTACTTATGAACTGTAAAGTGTTTGGATGCAGCCTGTAAGTTCTTTTGAACATTCAAGCATGAAAATATATTCTAGAAGAGCCCCAAAAAACTAAATCAAGACTTAAAAAAGGGCATAATATGACCCCTTAAAGTAAGGGATACCTTATATCCAGCTGGTTATATCACAGACAGGGTGATCAGGACACAACAACCCACTGAATGTAAACAAAAGCATATTGTATGCATATTGCAACTGTTGTTGTTGTTGTTGCATTTATAATGTATGAACATACAATACATTATAAATGAGACCTGTTAATGTCAACATCATTTGAAACATAACTTGACAGCAGAAATATCATATACAAAATTGGACCAAACTTAAATTCTGAATACTGACCTAACATTACAAGAAGTTAAGACAGACAACTATCTTCAAGAACCAAACCGGACCCACTCACACACTCACGCAGAAGCCCGCAGACACACAAACGACAGCTGGACACGAACACATTCAGTCTGTCAGCAGTCATTGTGGACTGGCATATGTGAGGCGGCACAAACTCATGATCTCTTGTGTAACAGAACAAAGACTCACAGTTACACTCACAATGCCTGAAAAACGGCACAAAGCTCTTGTTAGCAAACAGCAAGCCTGAAGGCAATGGCTTTATTTGTCATGAAAAGGTCGGTGCTGCTGTTGTCTCAACCTAAATGAGAAACAAATGGCTTTCAGAAATCAAATTTGTCGTTTTTCCACTTGATGTCAAACTGGCTTGGCTCAAAACACACGCACTCCCTCGGTCAGGCCATATAGTGTCGGAGCATCCTGACTCCTGGTTTTGAGAACACATTTTAATGTGCAAAAGCACTCTTTTTAGGGGGTCTGAAGCCACATCTTTCATCTCAGTCCCACACAAACCTAATTAACTGTACTGTCAGCACCCTTACAAATCTGTAACCTCCCTTTATATTTACTCCTGTGATCAAAGCTGAACTTTCAGCATCATTACTCCAGTCTTCAGTGTCACATGATCCTTCAGAAATCATTCTGATATGATGATTTGATGCTCAAGAAATATTTCCGATTATTATCAATGTTGAAAACAATTTTTGCTCATTTTAAAATATGATATTCTATAGTGTTATATTGTATTTTTGATCAAATAAGCGGAGAATTCTTTCAAAAACAAACAAATGAATTATTCCAAACTTTGGTAGAATCAATGTACATAATAAACCAAGAGAATACTGAAGGAATTCTCCAGGAAATATGAGTCAACTACAAAACAATGGGTGAAATAAAAGTACAAACATTCACCGAAAATACAGAAAGAACAGGATTAGCAAGTTAGTTTGGCCTCTTATAAGCAACAAGCACAAGAAGCAGAAGCACTGGAAAGTCAAAGCAGTGTTTGTTTCCCATCAGCCAGTGAAGGGGCTGTGAGGATTTTACACCACAGAGCGGAAAATATGACGATCCGCTCAGAATCCAGAGCGAGGAAGGAAAACACATGAAGCTTAAGGCCTGCGACTGACTAAGTGAAATCCTTAACCGAAAGCAAACAACTTATCCAAAGCAGACAATTAATGGCACAGAGACAGAGAATGAGTAATCATTATCTCACTCACGGATGGAGTATTTTAATCTTTCATTAGGGGCCGAGCACTGAAGGTACATACGCACTTATTGTCTGTTAGTCGTCATCTTCTTCTCTCCAAAGACTCTTACTGCGGCCCATAGTAGAAGAATGTGAGGCTGTATCTCCTCAACATTTGAGCGTATTGAGATGAATCTTGGTGCATGCCGTCATAAGCATGACCTGAGGTCACATGCAGGGTTTCAGGACAGCACCACCTACTGGTCAGGAGATATGAAAAATGGCTATTTTGCATACCGAGTCGAATGATAAACAATTTTCCCATGTTGACCATTTTGGGTGTCAATTATTTTGAATTTTGTCGTAAAATGCTGTAAAATGCTTTATGTGTCATCGGCACCTTGCCCTGGAGGTACTCAAAGTCAGAAAGCACCACCATGTGGTCAAAAATTATCTTACGGCGGCCAATAGGACCGTATGGTAAAAAGTTGTGAAATTTGGCACATTAATCACAGCAATTTGACTCCCTAAATCAATCCCTCTAGTGCCACCAACTGTCCAAAGTTGCACTCATGTTTGTGCTAATAACTTTTGATTCAATTGACCCTTCGCTGGGAGTTTGATTGAAAATCGATCTAACCAATCATAACGCTGAATCCACCATTTTGTCCGACAAAGCAGTCAGGAGTTAGAAGATTAACCTTGGTTGACTTAAACTTGGAAAATGATGTTTACTTACGTCTTTCCTCGTTTTAAACAACATTCATTCTCATGTTCATTCATGTTTATTTGATGCTATAAATGAACTAGTAGGAAGAGATGATCGGTTTACGAGCCGTTTGAGCTGAGGAGCTACAGCGATCTGTCACGACACATTAAAGAGCCACAAAACAAAGCAACAGTAACTAAGGGGGGCGGGTCTTTGCGAAGGGTCATTTGCAACCAATGACATTTTCCATCATGAAAATGTTTCCGCCATTTTGAATTTTCTGAAAATGTTACTTTTTCAAACTCAATACCAGGCGGGAGCGGGCTGGTGGTCCACCGCGAGGCGTGCACCGCCTGTCCCCGTGTCCCCCTGCCTCTCGGCGCCCCCCGGATGCCCTTGACTGGTTCGTCCAGTATTTGCCTGGGGCCCAGAGCATTTACTTTGAAAAAATTAGAGTGTTCAAAGCAGGCCGCCAGTCGCCGCTGAATACTGCAGCTAGGAATAATGGAATAGGACTCCGGTTCTATTTTGTGGGTTTCCGGAACCCGGTGTCATGACTGAGAGGGACGGCCGGGGGCATTCGTATTGTGCCGCTAGAGGTGAAATTCTTGGACCGGCGCAAGACGGACGAGAGCAAAAGCATTTGCCAAGAATGTTTTCATTAATCAAGAACGAAAGTCGGAGGTTTGAAGACGATCAGATACCGACCGTAAACTATGCCAACCCGCGATCCGGCGGCATTATTCCCATGACCCTCCGAGCAGCGTGCGGGAAACCAAGAGTCTTTGGGTTCCAGGAGGAGTATGGTTGCAAAGCTGAAACTTAAAGGAACTGACGGAAGGGTACCACCAGGAGTGGAGCCTGCGGCTTAATTTGACTCAACACGGGAAACCTCACCCGGCCCGGACACGGAAAGGATTGACAGATTGATAGCTCTTTCTTGATTCTGTGGGTGGTGGTGCATGGCCGTTCTTAGTTGGTGGAGCGATTTGTCTGGTTCATTCTGATAACGAACGAGACTCCGGCATGCTGAATAGTTACGCGGCCCCGCGCGGTCGCCGTCCAACTTCTTAGAGGGACAAGTGCCGTTCAGCCACGCGAGATGGAGCAATAACAGGTCTGTGATGCCCTTAGATGTCCGGGTCCGCCACAATGGTATTGAGATGAATCTTGGTGCGTGCCATCACAAGCATGACCTGAGGTCACATGCAGGGTTTCAGGACAGCTCCACCTACTGGTCAGTAGGGGTGGTGAAAAAAATCGATTATTGATTAATCGCGAGTATGTTATGGACGAGTATGAATCGATTATTAAATTTTCAAAAATCGATTATTTATTTATTTATTTATTTATTTATTTTTTTTTTGCATTATTTTATTTTGTAAAAAATGTTATACCGGGAGTTGAACGTCACGAACGCGCCCAGTTCCAGTTAGCAAGCGCGTGTAACGGCAGCCAGAGCAGGTGTGTAAAATGGAAGAACCAGGAACGAGCAACCAACCGATCCACCCAGCCAGGGGCGGACTGGCCATCTGTGTGATCTGGAGAATCACAGGACGGCCGGCGGGCCGGCCCACCACCCGCCACCACGCACGCAGTCATCATCTGTTTTTTCCCCCACTAATCTGTTTCACACTCCAGTACTGTAGGGGGCAGCAATGCACCTTTAAGTTGGATGCCAGCTGCACTGGCCGTGGCCGCCAAGTAAGCAGCAAAGACGTTAGATCAGTGGTCTCAAACTGCCGGCCCGCAACTGATCTCAAAAATAAAACATAATCCGGCCCGCTAAATTATTATTATTATTCTCTAGTTGCTACCTGTCTGATATGCAAAAAAAAAAAGTCGCCGTTCTAAGGGGCATTCACATATCGCGTCCGCGCCGCATTCTCCTTTCCAATGCGCTTTCGCTCCAGTGGCGTCTGTCGTTGCTATGCAACCATGAGCCGCGCTCTCAATCGCTTCTATTATGAGCGCGCTTGCCTAAATTACAGTAAAAGCACTCGACTTTAAGTCACAAGCGCCGATTTAAACCACTGAAACTTTTTCTTTACCTTGACATGTTTCGACTGCAACCTGCAGTCTTCCTCCACCTGAACACGTTGTCTTTCTAGAAGAAAATTGTCCAATTTCTACAGTATGTTGGTTCTGATCTACTTCCTAAAGGAAATAAGCCTTTCATTTATTTGTTATTGTTTAGTTCAACTTGATGAGTCACAACACAATGTGATGTATTCATTTCTGTGTTCTACAGAACATAAGCTACATACAAATAATTCTGAAGTTATAACTACAAGACACAGAAAGTGCTTTGAGTTGTTGTTACTCAATAAAAGAGTTAAGTAATTCAGTAGCTGACTTTTTTTTAATACTGCAATCACTTTGTAGTGTATTTTCGTTTACTGTTGTGAAATGGAAAATCAATAATCGCTAATCGAGAATCGTTAATAATCGAAAATCGACTGTAATCGAATCGGGACTTCAATAATCGTAATCGAATCGAATCGGGAAATCGGACAGATTAACCACCCCTACTGGTCAGGAGATATGAAAAATGGCTATTTTGCATACCGAGTCGAATGATGCCCAATTTTCCCATGTTGACCATTTTGGGCGTCACCTATTTTGATGCTATATTTTATGAACATATTAGCGTATCATTACGAAACTCAGTATGCGTCATCAGCACCATGTCCTGGAGGTACTCAAAAAGTCAGAAAGCACTGCCTTGTGGTCAAAAACTATAATGAAATTCCAAAAAATGCTATTGATTAATTGATGCTATAGTTTTTTATTAATCTTAATGAAACTGAACTTCTTTTAAGTTATATTTATGGGTTTTTGTGCCTTTATTTGGAGAGGACAGTAGAGAGCAGACAGGAAAGCATCGGGCAGAGAGAGGGGGGCAGGATCGGCAAAGGACCTCCAGATGGGAATCGAACTCGGGTTGCTATGAACGCATTTGCGCCATATGTCGGTGCACTAACCACTAGGCTATCAGCGCCGACTTAGGATTCCTTCGGTCATACCAAGAACAATAATACCAATTATGCCATAGTCGGACAAAATTGTTGTCTGCCATTTTGAATTTCTTTGAAAACCTACTTCTTTAAACTACTCTTACACCATGTTAATCAGAGATTTTGTCCTAAACAGCCGCGACGGCGACACGCGAATATTCTATTTTAGAAACGGTTTCTATTTCTCCGCGACGTCGCGGCTGAAACAGCAACACAAAGTATTGCAATGGTAATATCAGGTACTGTTTATGTGCTTTATTTAATGTTAAAAGCGTCTAATGTGAGTTTGAATATCGTTCTGTGTTCCCAGCTTTTTAGCTGTAATGAAAACAACACTGGATAATTCACATCAGATCTTGAAAATAAATAAACGGGCACAAGAACGTTCAAACTGTCAACTCAATGCGAACAAACAAGTGTATTCTATGACAAAGATTGGTTCAGTCACTCCGTATGTACTTTAAATAATGTTTAAATGGTGTAATACTTATGAATTTTACTATGTACTTGCCCATTTCATTGTGTCCACTGTGCTCTCTTCTGATTGGCTGTGGTTTTTGATTGATTTTATCGCTTCTCATTGTCACGTTGCGTCTAGTCTGGACAGTCAAATTGCTCGTCGCTGGAATCTTATCGCATCGCGTCTGAAATTTTCACCAAAATCGGCTCAGATCATCTTCAGACCATGTCAGCAAAAAGTTGTTAAAAGCTTTTTGATTGACTGAACCGCTCTCGAATAACGCAGCAAGTAACCTGACGGCATGATGCCAAGCTGACTCTGAGGCTGTAACTCTGCAAAGCTTCGGCATATTGAAACCAAACTTTGTAAATGTCATTGTCATCTCACACTGACAACACAACATCAATTTTGCTAAAAGTGCCACCTATTGGTCAAAAGTCATAGGCATTTTAATCATATTACTAGTGATTCTATTTATGATTTTTCAGCCACTTTTACTGAACCATCTAAAATTGTCTTTATTTACTCATTATTGCAGTTTAATATCTCCTTATTTTGTCCCTTTTCTAATTTTCCATTTTTATGATTCAATTATTTATTAGCTTTCCATGAACCGCAGTGGTTTGTGAAACCCTGAATCAGCACAGATGTAATAGACTTCATCTGCTGTATATCACCTCTTTACTCATTCAGAAATCACTTTGGCTTTTTCTCTGACCCATTCCCAACTATTTCTCTAAAGAGTTATCGACTATAAAGGGGTATTTACCATATAAATGTTGCTTCAAGTCAACACAAATTTATGCTCATATAATATCTGGTATTTTAAAACACACTAATGATGTTTTGCCGTGACACATTATACTTATGTGGTTTCTCGGGATAAACCGAAACATCTGAGAGGGATATAAAACCTTCTACACTGGCGAGAATGGTTGCTGTTCACTTTCAAATGGTGCATAAATACAAGGGCTGTGTCCATTTGGTGTGGTGATTCAGCAGAAGGTGAGAATTATTGCCAAGAACCCAATAGACAGCCATGATTCAAGACACCTGATGTGGACTTCATTATATTTAGACCAGAGTTCCTGAGCAATCCCCTCATAAACCCTAAATCAGACCAGAAGCAGCGAGAGCCCAAAGAAAGAAAAAGGCCAACTCAAGCAGTTTGAATCATACAGAAATGGAGTAGGATTGATAGTTCTGGACAGGGTTTGATCATCCTGTATTTTTGCCTATTGACGTCAGATATCACCAGGGGAAAAAGTCAATGCTTCTGTAGAAAATACTCAGGACAATTTATTTCTCACTAAGAACTGTGTCATGTTAATGTAATGTAAGACCAAGAAAAATTGCAACTGTATTTTTTCTTAGATAATGAATTGAAATTTTGTTATTCTGTTGATCAAAATATCAAAAAGTAAGGTTGCACAGGGGGCACCATGTCCTATTTTGACTGAAAATGACTAAACAAAACATAAAAAAACAACACGTTTGGTGAATTATGGAGGAAAGGAGCATTAAACTACATTTGTAGTGAACATATTAAAAATCTTTTACAAGCTATAAAAAGTAAGTATCAAGTGATTCAAAGAAATGCATTCACTTTATATGATTAAAACAGATTTGATTTATAACTTTAAATAATAAACACTGATCAGTGCTTACATAAAACGCATCAAATATAGTCAACAGAAGCTCAAATATGCAAGAACCACAGAGGTTTGTTATTGTGCCTGTTACTGGTGAGTAAATGATGACAATTTCTCATTTTATTTTCATGTCTGTATATTTTTTTGACAACTTCACAATACGTCTTTTTGTTTGTTTTTTTCTTTTTGTTTTAATGTTAAATTTTGTTAAATCTTTTTAACCATTAATTTTTTTAATTTAAATAATTTAACCAAACTAAAATTACAACTAAATTTACATATTGACAGGTGAAGGTGATTTTCACTGTCAAAAACAGAATTTGATCATTATTTTGCATGTCACACCAACTGATTTTGCATTACACCTAAGAAATACACATAAAAACAGGTCTTTTTGCAGGGATTATAATCTAGACACAACTCTCTCTCTCTCTAGACACTTTTTGTAATGTATGTATGTCTATAAAATGTACATTGTTAAAAATAAATTAAATTATAAGTAACTTTTTTTTTTTTTGTAAACATACCAGGTAGGTATTTTCAAAACACGCCATCAGAATTTCATTTTGGTTGCAAATTTACAAATTTTGGTTTATGTTGCGCTGGTTATATGGCACACGACAGTCATCTTAACAGAGTCATTGACGAATAAGGTTTTTAAAAGTGTAAAAAAAAAAACATAATGGAGACATAATTCATTGTGAAGTTTTATTAAGTGTTGACAATGAGATTATGTGGTTTTTATAATCAATTAACACTGATTTTGTCATTTTTTTTTTTTTTTTTTTTTAACAAGATTGACAAAATGTGTAACCAAAAAAGTCATTCAGTTTAACCAAAATTTCAGTTTTACCGAATGACAATATTTTCAAACAATGCTAACAGGCTGATATCTAACAAAAGGACAATCAAACATTTTATATTTAGTACAAGTTTTTAAAATATTACAACATTTTCCATGTTTTATAGCGGTTGCACCGAATGACCTGATGTTTCGGGACATGCGTATGATCAAGTGAAAACATGAATTTTTCAAATAGTTAAGAGAGAGTTAGTTATTTTGCTTCATGACCATGTGATCCTGTGTAGGTGTCTGAATGATGTCACATCCTGTCACATGATATTGACCACATGACTTGGTTACCCCGAATGACATCAGTGAAATTCATTTTTCCGGACATTCTTTCTCATAACAAAACAACGACTTCTACACATAATTTAAATATCATTTTGCACTATGTTGATATATGATGTTATAAAATCATGCCAGAATAAAAAATATATACATTTATTACATTTTAAGATATTTTAATCACTAATGAAATGGCTGTATTGGCCTTTGGACGGTTAAACCGAATGACCTTTTGACACTTCAAAATCTTTAAAATACCTTTATACTGTATGTAGAAAAATATAATTAAAACCTTTTGGATTCAATAAAAGAGATCTAGTTGTATTACCTTACATACTTTGGATGTCAAATCTTTGTTTTTTATTATTATTAATGCCTTTGGACAAAAAAATGAACCCAATCAACAAGTCAGTGTGAATTCAGAAGCATGCAAAAGTTTTCCATTGCTGATGCCATCGTAGAAACAACCATGATGGATTCCTTCCGCAATCAAATGTGTCCGATATCAGGGTTTAGTGGGAACATTGGGCTGGTCATGTGAGGCTACTGACATGACTGGAGGCTTTGATTATTTATGAGTATTAAATCAATACTAAATTGATTATATCTTTGTTTTTATCCTGTGATGAAACCAAACTACAACAATCGTGTAGTGTTTACTGAGATCATGCTGTGCTGTCTAGAGAGGCAGCTGAGCAGATGTTGAAACGCAGCCGGTCACAGTCAGTGTTTGTTTCAATGATTTCTCAGCAAACATTAATTCCTGATCTCAGAATAAAAGCAGCAGCGATGATGCCTTTCTGTGCTAGTGAAATCAGTGAGGATTCTTCCTGTAAAGCTGAAATACTTGATCCTGAATCACTGCATTTCTCCAAAAGAAACTGAAAGAGCGTCGCGTGCTCGTGTTAGTGCCACAGACATGTTACTGACAAGTTTCTGTTTCTGAGAGTTTTTAAGAACGAGATTCGCGTTCGGTCACAGTAAACACTGACAGGACAAACTTATCTCGAGCATCTTCACACTCATCAGCAGCTGCTCTGTGAATGTCTGCTGCTTTCTTACCTTCACTGTGAGCTCAGCTTTATCCTCTCGTGTCCCGCTCTGATGTTTCCATCTGCAGACGTGCAAAGTTTGACCGCGCGCTTCTGGACCCGCAGTGATCAGTGTTCCCTCTGTAGTGTGTAGTGTATAGTGTGAGTGTGAGTTTCTCGACAGCACGACCCGCCGCTTCACTGTGAGTGACGTGGATCAGCTGCTGCACGCGCGCGCGCGCTCGAGGCTGTACCTGCTGCTGTAGTTCACTTCCTCAAAATCACTCTGTGCTGCCCCTGTTCACCGATGAGCTGAAAACATGTTTAAACTATATCAAACCAGTCCTGGCGTTTACAGAGAGGACTATTAGACAGGGATCAAATCATGGAAAACTAAGAATAAGTGGGAATTTGTGTGTGTGTGTGTAGTTTTGTTAAGGTTAAACTCCCTATTTGACTGAAGAAGAACCCAAGTATATATGACTCAAGTATATATAATTTATATACTTGAGTCATAGTTTTTTTTTTTTTTTTTTTTTTTTTTTTAATATCTTTGTTAAAGGCACAATATGTAAGATTTCTGGATTAAAATATCCAAAAGCCACTAGAACAGTGTTATATATTTTGTTGACTTGTGTAAATTCACAGGGTTATCCTAAATGTTTTCAAGAATGTTTAAATCTATCGTGACCGTGTCTATCAATGACATCATACCCGTGTTACCCTCGATTTTATTTTGTAGAAACCATGGAAACACCGAAGACACTTTTATATATGATGTGTTTTATTAGACAGACCAGCAACTGTTTGGACACATTCATCAACGGAAAACTAATCATGTAATATAGCGCAACACTGTAAGTCTTATAGAGAATATGAACCGACGTCACGCCTCGTTGCATGCCGGGCCGGCGCCGCCATTTTGACAGGATCGCCCTCTATTACTCGTACTGAAATTAATACAGATTCTTGCTTACCTTTTGTTTTGTTTCTGCCATTAAGTGGAACGTTAACATTTTTAATGGTATCGTTTGCAGGGAATAGAAGCTATTTTATCGCGTCGCATGATCATTTTATTTATTTTTATTTTTTTCACTTAAGTTTTGTAGAATTTCGTTTACAATGTTGATCTGTTTACCGTGTCGCACGCTGGACGCTCACTGCTGCTTCAGTCGTATGAATATCCAAATAAATCTATGTGATCAACACACTGAGAAAGTCGATTCATTTATTTGTTGGAAACGTTTAAATGATGCTTAAACGAGCATATTGAGTAGGCCTACTTGTCATTGTAATTCTCCTTTTCCATGATCACAGATGAGGAGAATCAGAGATTATGGGTCAAATTCAGCGGACAGACGGACACGAACACACTGTATTTTTATATTTATTTTAACAAATGACAACCACACTAAGCAATGTCGTCCTACCTTTATAAAACCGTTATGAAGAAAATGTATAAAATGCTTGCATTTTAAGTGATACTGAAAGTTTATATTTTGGTCTCATCCGTTTTTCTGCATGTGCTTCATTTGTAAATAGAATTTGGTCTCTTTAATATCAGTCCAAGTGCATTAAGCGTTTTCTTGAGAGGACATGAGAGGAAACCGTTTAAGATATAAACGTGTTGCGTTCATATTTTTGGCTCATTTGCGTATCTCCACACAGTATGCTTTAATAAATATGTACAGAATTGTTTGTTTGTCACATGAAGCGTTTTTCTTGTTAAGCATTTGAATGTCCCCGTCAAGTTCTGCAAATTCGAGCGCAGTGAGAGTCAGACTTGCAAAGGTAATGTTAATTATTAAACCAAACGAAATCAAAACGATCAAAAACACTTAGCAATGCCATTCTTTTATTGAGTGATAAGCAGTGGGTTTAATCAGTGCCATTAATAATAGATTTGCCATCCGGCTTCTCGTCATCTCCTCGACCTGCTTTCCCTTGGTGTTTTTACACGTAGAAAAGGCGAAAAAACGTTTTTCACTGTCTTGTTTTCTCTCAGAAGGATGATCTGAGTTACTATCACAATTATCGATGCAGCATTAATGACATACAATGGTGACATTTTTCACAATCATGACAGAAAACAAATTACTGCACTAAACTCAATAACGGAAAGGCTGCGCGATCCTGTCAAGATGGCGGATAAACAAAGAAGTTACCCAGAACTCAATGCGGCGTGACGTCAGATTTGTATTCTCTATTGTTTAAATCTTGTTTTCTTGATTTACCGCGAGTAGGCTACCATGTTTTACCATGATCGATCTATCTTACTGCAGTGTGTAACAGTGTCTCACAGCAGCCGCCGAGCGAACGCAGAGCAGCATTAGAACAACTTTCAACACTCAAATGTATCTAATATGATAATCAGAGCTGCGTTACCCCACATACTCCTGACCGGAAGAAGCATCTGTGGCATAATAAAAGTCCCGCAGCTCTGGAGGCGTGTGTCGCACTCGTCTCTCATTAGCAATCGCTCCAGCTCCTCGTTCAGCTCCCACATCCTGATTCACACCACAGTAATGTTAATAATCTCATCCATGAATATGATTTCTGCCCGAGTCTCGTCGTACTCTTAGACGTGAAGACGACACCTCCCATGATTCCTCACTCAATCTCAGCATCATCAGGTTACGCCTTTGTTTTGAATAAGAGACCTCTAGAGGCGAAACATTACATAGTGTGCCTTTAACTAAGGTTCAGCTATAATAATTTCATTTAAATTCAATTAATAAAATGTGTTATTTGGATGATATATACTGTACCAATAAACATTTTACCATCATTGCACACCATTAAGTCTATTAGAAATAATTAGAAAAGACCCTTGTTTATGAACACAGTCTATTATAAATCTGTTTTTAACAAACCCAAATATACAGGCTATATGAGTTTAATTCATAGCTTATATTTGGCTGTTGTGAAACGTGTTGACATTAAATTTGTTTAACAGGATATCAATGAAAATTAACTGAACTTTAAAGTGCCCTACTGTTCTATTTTAAGGGATCCTAATGCTGTTTTGGAGTCTCTTACAACAGGTTTACATTCATCCAAGGTCAAAAACACTGTAATTTCCTCATAATATCCACTGCAGCATCAGCTCTTTTCTCTCAGTGTCTGAAACGTTTCCATCAAGGATTCGGTCTTTGCTCGAGTCTGCTCTGCTCTGAAGCAGAAAGTGAGACTGAATTACTGACGACTCGTTTCAGTTCAGAATCACTTCTTTCTTTTAAGGAAACAATAACTTTATCTGCACTTTGATCTTTGAAACTTTGCAGAGCTTTTACATTCACAAACAGTTATATTACACACTGCATGAAAGATCATATCTGATAAAGCATAATAGGGCACTTTAAATGTACCCATTTTTTAAAGCTTTGTATTCGGTGTATATTTTCTCAAAACACACAGTTTGTGGTAGAAAGAGACACTCATTTCACAGGGTTAATACACATATTCAGCCACAGAGGGCCAGCGATATCTAAACTTTTTATTTTTTGCATTTTATCCATGTTAATCTGCTGTAACAAATTAAACAGGTCCTGTCACAATAGTATTTTACATTTACTGAACTTTATAATGCAGAAATGACAATCTTTAGGTCAAAGGTCTTTCATGAGGAGGTGTGGCCACACCCACCGGTGTCATATTACTCCAAACTTCATCATTAAGTTGGCTTGAAAAAGCCAACTTACTGATCTACGTCTTAAGCTTATTATTATTCTTCTTAGACTAAATTTCTAAATGCATCTCCTACTAGACTGTTCAAGCTACAACCACCAAACTCGGACTAGACCTTCAGACTGTTCTGACTTAGTGTGCTATATCTTTTCAGACTGATCCGACTTACGGTTTTCCTAAAAATGCTGATTAAACCTGGAAAAAACTCCCATTGACTTTCATTGAACTGCCTTGGCTGATCTGAACATTCCGTCCAACTGTCAAAATTCAAATTCAAACACACAGACTCAATTAAACTGCCATTCCTATTTCCAAGCCATTTAAACTCATTCAAACTCATTCAATCTATCTATCTATCTATCTATCTATCTATCTATCTATCTATCTATCTATCTATCAAACTAAATCTATCTATCTATCTATCTATCAAACTTTATCTATCTATCTATCTCTATCTATCTATCTATCTATCTATCAAACTAAATCTATCTAACTAAATCTATATCTATCTATCAAACTAAATCTATCTATCTATCTATCTTTCAAACTAAATCTATCTATCTATCTATCAAACTTTATCTATCTATCTATCTATCTATCTATCTATCTAAATCTATCTCTATCTATCTATCAAACTAAATCTATCTATCTATCAAACTAAATCTATCTATCTATCTATCAAACTAAATCTATCTATCTATCTATCTATCATAGCAACCACCAGATCACCCAAGCAACCACCTTGAACACCATGGCAACAGCACAGCAACCACACAGAGCACCCTAGCAACCGCATAGCAACCACCCAGAACAGCATAGCAACCTCCTAGAATATCCTAGCAACCTCATAGCAATACCCTAGCAACCACCCAAAGTACCTTAGCAACCGTATAACAACACCTTAGCAACCACCGAGTACCCTAGCAACCATATAGCAACACCTTAGCAACCACCCCGAGTACCTTAGCAATCGTATAGCAAGACCTTAGCAACCGCATAGCAACACCTTAGCAACCACCCCGAATACCCTAGCAACAGCATAGCAACACCTTAGCAACCACCCCTAGTACCATAGCAACCACCCCGAATACCCTAGCAACCGCATAGCAACACCTTAGCAACCACCCCTATTACCATAGCAACCGCATAGCAACATCCTAGCAACCATCCCGAATACCCTAGCAACCGCATAGCAACACCTTAGCAACCACCCCGAGTACCCTAGCAACTGCATAGCAACACCATAGCAACCAAACAGAGTGCCCTAGCAACCGTTTTGCAAGATCTATATCTCTGCATCAGAACATCGTAGAGACGTGGGGGTTGGTTTATATTGTCAAGTAGCCTTTGGAGTATGATCATTGGTAGCTGCCAAGCCAGTCCCTAGCAACCAAACAGTACCCTAGCAACCATTTTGCAAGATCTATATCTCTACATCAGAACATCGTGCAGACATGGGGGTTGGTTTATATTGTGAAGTAGCCTTTGGAGTAGCTTCACTGGTAGCTGCTAAGCCACTCCCTAGCAACCAAACAGTACCCTAGCAACCGTTTTGCAAGATCTATATCTCTGCATCAGAACATCGTACAGACATGGGGGTTGGTTTATATTGTCAAGTAGCCTTTGAAGTGTCGTCATTGGTAGCTGGCAAGCCACTCCCTAGCAACCAAACAGTACCCTAGCAACCGTTTTGCAAGATCTATATCTCTGCATCAGAACATCGTACAGACATGGGGTTTGGTTTATATTGTCAAGTAGCCTTTGGAGTGTCGTCATTGGTAGCTGACAAGCCACTCCCTAGCAACCAAACAAAGTACTTTATCTATCTATCTATCTATCTATCTATCTATCTATCTATCTATCTAAATCTATCTCTATCTATCTATCAAACTAAATCTATCTATCTATCAAACTAAATCTATCTATCTATCTATCAAACTAAATCTATCTATCTATCTATCTATCATAGCAACCACCAGATCACCCAAGCAACCACCTTGAACACCATGGCAACAGCACAGCAACCACACAGAGCACCCTAGCAACCGCATAGCAACCACCCAGAACAGCATAGCAACCTCCTAGAATATCCTAGCAACCTCATAGCAATACCCTAGCAACCACCCAAAGTACCTTAGCAACCGTATAACAACACCTTAGCAACCACCGAGTACCCTAGCAACCATATAGCAACACCTTAGCAACCACCCCGAGTACCTTAGCAATCGTATAGCAAGACCTTAGCAACCGCATAGCAACACCTTAGCAACCACCCCGAATACCCTAGCAACAGCATAGCAACACCTTAGCAACCACCCCTAGTACCATAGCAACCACCCCGAATACCCTAGCAACCGCATAGCAACACCTTAGCAACCACCCCTATTACCATAGCAACCGCATAGCAACATCCTAGCAACCATCCCGAATACCCTAGCAACCGCATAGCAACACCTTAGCAACCACCCCGAGTACCCTAGCAACTGCATAGCAACACCATAGCAACCAAACAGAGTGCCCTAGCAACCGTTTTGCAAGATCTATATCTCTGCATCAGAACATCGTAGAGACGTGGGGGTTGGTTTATATTGTCAAGTAGCCTTTGGAGTATGATCATTGGTAGCTGCCAAGCCAGTCCCTAGCAACCAAACAGTACCCTAGCAACCATTTTGCAAGATCTATATCTCTACATCAGAACATCGTGCAGACATGGGGGTTGGTTTATATTGTGAAGTAGCCTTTGGAGTAGCTTCACTGGTAGCTGCTAAGCCACTCCCTAGCAACCAAACAGTACCCTAGCAACCGTTTTGCAAGATCTATATCTCTGCATCAGAACATCGTACAGACATGGGGGTTGGTTTATATTGTCAAGTAGCCTTTGAAGTGTCGTCATTGGTAGCTGGCAAGCCACTCCCTAGCAACCAAACAGTACCCTAGCAACCGTTTTGCAAGATCTATATCTCTGCATCAGAACATCGTACAGACATGGGGTTTGGTTTATATTGTCAAGTAGCCTTTGGAGTGTCGTCATTGGTAGCTGACAAGCCACTCCCTAGCAACCAAACAAAGTACCCTAGCAACCGTGTTGCAAGATCTATATTTCTGCATCAGAACATCGTAGAGACATGGCGGTTGGCTGTTTTGACGCATGCTAGCAATCTGTACTTCCAACATGCTACACATGCTAGTGAATAGCTACATGCTAATATTGATTAGCTAAGTGCTAAAGTAGACTAACTATCTATCTATCTAAACTACTAAACTTAAACTTTCAAACTTCAAACTTTCAAACTTAAAACTTTTAAAACTACTTCAAACTTTCTGGACCAGCTTTTTCAAGCCAACTTAAAGTTTGTCTTCAAACTTTTTTATCTAGTTATTATTATTCTTCTTCTTACTTGAATTTCCAAGACTAACTCCTCCTAGAGCTTTAACTCCACAAACTCCAAACTCGGACTAGACCTTCAAACTGTTCTGACTTAGTGTGCTATATCTTTTCTAACTGATCCGACTTACGGTTTTCCAAAAAATGACTATTAAAGCTCGGAAAAATCCCATTGACTTTCATTGACGGAATGTTCAAATGAGCCAAGACTTTCAAATTCCAACTGTCAAAATTCAAATTCAAACTATGGAAGCCCATTAGACTCAAAAACTCAATTAGACTCAACTATGTACTCTATGTACTATTTCTAATCCATTGAAACTCATTGAAACTCATTAAACTCTATCTATCTATCTATCTATCTATCTATCTATCTATCTATCTATCTATCTATCTCATTCAAACTCATCTATCTATCTATCTATCTATCTATCTAACTCATTCAAACTCATCTATCTATCTATCTATCTCATTCAAACTCATCTATCTATCTATCTTTCTATCTATCTCATTCAAACTCATCTATCTATCTATCTATCTATCTATCTATCTCATTCAAACTCATCTATCTATCTATCTATCTATCTATCTATCTCATTCAAACTCATCTATCTATCTATCTATCTATCTATCTCATTCAAACTCATCTATCTATCTATCTATCTATCTATCTATCTATCTATCTATCTATCTATCTATCATCTATCTCATTCAAACTCATCTATCTATCTATCTATCTATCTATCTATCTAACTCATTCAAACTCATCTATCTATCTATCTATCTATCTATCATCACTGGTAGCTGCCAAGCCACTCCCTAGCAACCAAATGGAGTACCCTAGCAACCATTTTGCAAAATCTATATCTCTGCATCAGAACATCGTACAGACATAGGGGTTGGTTTATATTGTCAAGCAGCCTTTGGAGTATCATCATTGGAAGCTTCCAAGCCACAGCCCTAGCAACGAAACGGAGTACCCTAGCAACCGTTTTGGAAAATCTATATCTCTGCATCAGAACATCGTACAGACATGGGGGTTGGTTTATATTGTCAAGCAGCCTTTGGAGTATCATCATTGGTAGCTGCCAAGCAACTCCCTAGCAACCAAACAGAGTACCCTAGCAACCGTTTTGCAAATTCTATATCTCTGCATCAGAACATCGTACAGACATGGGGGTTGGTTTATATTGTCAAGCAGCCTCTGGAGTATCATCATTGGTAGCTACAAAGCCACTCCCTAGCAACCAAACAGAGTACCCTAGCAACCGTTTTGCAAAATCTATATCTCTGCATCAGAACATCGTACAGACATGGGGGTTGGTTTACATTGTCAAGCAGCCTTTGGAGTATCATCACTGGTAGCTACCTAGCCACTCCCTAGCAACCAAACAGAGTACCCTAGCAACCGTTTTGCAAAATCTATATCTCTGCATCAGAACATCGTACAGACATGGGGATTGGTTTATATTGTCAAGCAGCCTTTGAAGTATCATCACTGGTAGCTGCCAAGCCACTCCCTAGCAACCAAACAGAGTACCCTAGCAACCGTTTTGCAAAATCTATATCTCTGCATAAGAACATCGTAGCGACATGGGGGTTGGTTTATATTGTCAAGCAGCCTTTGGAGTATCATCACTGGTAGCTGCCAAGCCACTCCCTAGCAACCGAACAGAGTACCCTAGCAACCGTTTTGCAAGATCTATATCTCTGCATAAGAACATCGTAGAGACATGGCAGTTGGCTCTTTTGACTCATGCTAGCAATCTGGACTTCCAACATGCTACACATGCTAGCAGTGAATAGCTACATGCTAATAGTGATTAGCCTAATGTTAAATCTAACTACTAAACTAAAACTTAAACTTTTAAACTGAAAACTCTCAAACTTCACACTTTTAAAACTACTTCAAACTTTCTGGACCGGCTTTTTCAAGCCAACTTAAAGTTTGTCTTCAAACTTTTTTATCTAGTTTAAAGAAAGTGTTCCTTTAATTCAAGATAATTATGTGATCTGACCATGCATTGAGCTCAAGTTTCAAGTATTAGCCGTTTTTGTTCAACATTCATGAATGTGTCAGCATCCCCTCAGGAGCTCATGTGATTTCAAGCACTTTTGAATCAGTTATTTATTTATTTTGCATTATTCTTGGAAAGCTCTCGCTCCTTCATTGCACTTCCATTCTTCACCACTAGAGCTGAGCTGTTGAGAGCATCTAATTCTTGTTAAAGTTGTGTGGATTTCTGAAGAAAGGTACATTTATTTGTTTTATATGTAGCTTAATATATGCAGGGATATGTTAATAAAATTGCTATTTCTTAAATGAACTCAAATAAGCTTATTATTGGTTTATAATTTATATTTAGTTATATGTTAACACCAATTAATACTCCATATGATCTAACAATCAGACAAAATAAATATGAATGTGAAGAACGGTCAATTTGGCATAACCAGCATGCAAGATATCATGTCAAAATGAACATTTTTATTAAAAGTTTAGGATTAAACAAAAATGGAAAAGTAAGTAGTTTTTCTTGTATATTTATTTGACTGCTCTTACAGCACATAAACATCTCCAGATCAGAGGAGGTCTTTGGTTAAAGCTCTGTCACAGAAGACCAAGAACATCAACTAGTTTGTTGAGCCATATTTATGGTCATACAGTGACAGAATAAAATAATCATACATCAAACTCAAAGACAATCTGATACTTCATAATCATGGGTTAAAATAAAGATTACGCAGCACTTCGGCTCTCTTCACCCGTCCTGCAGCTGATCGGTGAGGCTTGTTAACGTGTTTTAAATAACCTTTAAACAGATCAATCAATCATCAGCACCATAACATGACAGAAACGTGTTAGAAATACCCAGCGCTGCAGTTTTACACAAACAGTGTACAAAATAAGGGTTAAAAAACTCTCTGTAAGGTTATTTTTAAAACAATTAGCAAATGCTTAAACAGAATGTTGCGCTTTCATTTTCTGTTCATTAATATGCTGCTACCAAAATGCCTAAATAATAACATTTAAAGGGATAGTCCACCCAAAAATCTCATCCTCATGTCATCACCATATGACCTTTTTTGAGATGAACACAAATGAAGATTTTTAGAAAAATAACCCATCTCTGTGAGTCCATATAATGCAAGTGAATGACAGTAGACTATTTTAATATCAGTATTTCACTGATATATCAATATTAATATCAATCACTTACTTTATACTCACAGAGATGGAATATTTTCCTATCTGTGTTTATCCGAAGAAAGAAAGTGGGAGTAAATGATGAGAGAACTTTCATTTTTGGGTATTGCACAAGTCCCTTGAAAAGCTTGACTTGTGCAATACCTTTGATTCAGAATTCATCTAAACTGTTGCATCTTTCAGGACAAGCCATGAAGGTTTTTCAAGACTGCTCTCTTGTGGTGAAGACGGGTCACTGCCGCCTGCATGGCTGATGGGAAAACCACGTGAAATAAAGGCCTGTTGAATCATCCTCTTAAGATTTTAAATAAAAATGATTTTATTTATTTATTTGTCAGGTAAATGGCATTTTTACAATCTTAAAACAGCAGGCCATGCAACGCACTGCTGACATCTGAGAAAACGAAACCAAATAAACAGAAAAAAATAATAATAGTCTTCATTTCTGGCTCTGAAACCACCTTCATACGGGGAACATCATGAGACAATACGGACAAGAAGCGATGCGCCGTCCGAGCGCTCGATAGTGTTGAAGTGTATGACACACGCTCTTAAAGCCTATATGTTCTCGCAGCGGTGGATATTTATCAGTTAAGGCAGGAGAAACTAAATAAAAAAAGCTCCTTCTCACCGGAGACATCAATAATGGCACAATCTACATGATTTATTCCAGCCAGGAGCTTGAGACTTTCTCCACTTCTTCATATGCACTTATATATATTTCCAAGATCGACAGGCACCAACCCTCAAATGTCAAAAAATGGCTTTTTTTCCCTCTCTTCTGGAAAAAATACACTTCCAAAAAATGACAGAAAAAAGCAGCAACAAAATAACTGTACAATTTCTGTTTTAAAACCTGTGTTTTTTACATTAGATACAAAACAAATCTAATACTTCATTTAGCTATCCTTCATTTTGGAAAGAAATAAAAAGAAAATCGCATGATTTTGTGACCTATCGCTGGTGCGTATTAAAGAAACGCTTTTGAATAATACTATACTGGTTCACAATAAAGAGTGAGGAATAAAATAACAGACTTCATAGGAAAATAATAATAATAATAATAATAAAAAGAAACTTCCTACAGTGGGAAAGCAGATTCATAATGTTCTCCTATGTTGCTTCACCGCAAGCTGTTTGCTACAAAAAAGTGGGCGACTCTCCTCCTTCATAGTGTAAAAAAAATATCTGTGTCATTAAATGTAGTGTTGAACACACATGACAGGACAGAAACGTCAAACCTAACGCTAGAAGTGCTTAGACATGACGGAACGACTGGATTTTGTAGTGTCAGAAGCAGCAACGTTGAAGCTAGTGTAAATCCTTCTCTACGACATCACATTAACGTGACACAGTTATCATGGCACAAATGAGCACCGCGACATTCAACAATTACCCAGAGAGATGCAACGTAAGTTAGTGACAAATAAATAATTGGCATTTTCGCTGGCGTACTTCTATTCAGGGTGAAAGGTCATAGCTATTGCTTCATCTGGACGATGAAATCATTTCTGGAGGGAAGCAGTAAACCGCTGCACGGTCTCAGAACGTCCTCGCTCGGCACTTCGGCTAGTGTTATGAACGCGTTCATGCGCATAAACTGAATTAAAAAAGAAACGAGTTTCCGTTTTCAAACTATTATGATGTGGCCACGATGGAGTGGTTAAAGGAGAAAGAAGAAGTGTGAAAGTAAAAGAATAAAGCGGCGCGGCGCGGCGAGCGGTGCTCAGACCCAGCCGCTGGTCAGCTTGTAGAACATCTCCTCGTCTAGAGACTCGTTCTGGTCCTTGGCGCGCGTGGACAGGAAAATGTAGCCGCCGATGAACTCGTGCACCACTTTGCAGTCCACCTCCGCACAGATGAACGCCAGACTGGGCTCGTCCGCAAACTCCACCGTGACCTGCCGTGGGAACAGAGCAGATGATCATGTGTGCAGAACGAAGGGCTCAAGGTGATGTGTGTGACGCCTCTGAATGAACAACATGATAAAGCTGCTGCACACAATCTACTGCACACCTTCTGTCGTCTGATTATTTATCCTATGCCAGTTTTGGCCATGTTTTATGCGATGAACGTGGCTTTCGATTATGCCACCAGCATTATTACAGTGGTTACCAGTACATTTTAAGGTAAAAAGTAGATTTTGGTACATTACCATTACATCACTTATATATGTTTGTAAAGCATACATACACCAATATGCCATGTGCAATTTCAGAAATATTGTCACCATATTCAGTGCTTCCCACAGGTTTGAAATATACTTGCGGTGGTAGCCGGGCAAAAAATCCTCCTATTACCCACGGCACAAAAATGGTCTACTACATGTGACAAACAAATAATGTGTGATTTTTTTTTAACAGTATTTTTTTTTATTGAAATTAATTTTAATTATATAGCATATTACATTTAATTACATACTAATATTATGCATTATTATGCATTGTAAATTATGCAAAATTACAGCATTTAAATGGTTCTCCTTTTCCTATGGTCTCCTTGCTGTCATATAGTGTCTCTCTCAGTGAATGGGACACAGATTTTACTAGTAAAATTTATAAAATGAATAATATATGTGTCAAATAATGTTCTTAGTGTTTTCTTCCTGTGGGGGAGACTACAATAATTTATTATGAATTAAATGGAAATCAAATTAAATACAATTTATAGTGTAACCAAAATACCAATAATGCCCAAAAGAAAGAAAAAACTTAGCGTGTGACTTTTAATTATAAACAAGCCCGAAATACACAGGTACTCTTATTTTGAAATGTCTGTACTATTGCAGGCTGATCCTTCAGATTCTTACAATAATCTAAAACATTTTATATAAAGGCCATAAAGTAGACATTGTAATAATTCATCAACTTGAGTTCATTAGCAATCGCTTGGCATAAATCTGCGCTTTTCATTGATTGAGAATCACTTTGAAGCAGACTGAAGCGCTGTTGCGCAAGCTTGTAGAACGCACAACAGCGCCCCCTTGTGACTTGCGCCCATGGGAATGTCAGCGGGACTAAACAGTTCTGACGCACACATAACGAGCAGGTACGAAACGACTAGTTAATCGATCGCGGATGGTTTCATTATCTTGCGCGGATGTAAAATTATAAGAAGATAAAAATAATAAAAGCAAAAATGTGTCTCCAAATATACTTGGGCGGCCGTTATTATATGTGGGCGGCCCGCCCAAGTAAAGTCTATGTGTGGGAAGCACTGATATTTTTTACGGTGAATTTCTGGCAACCAAAGCAGCCAGAAGACTAAATTTAACTGCAGGGCTGGACATTAACACTTGAGTGCAGCACACACAAAGAAACTCAGTTAACATAGTGCGGTAAAACTTCATAATGTGGAGTTTTTATATTTATAACATATGATACAGTTAAGCAACATCACACAACCACGAGTGCTCTTTTCCTGAATACCATCACTGATTGAAGATGTGTCATACAACAGTTCAATAAACAAGCAGTTAATATTAAGTCACTTACAATTTATACGCAATATTGGCTGTTTTTGTTCTGTTTCAGCAGTGAAAATAGTTCAAACAAAGATCACAGCAGAACCACAGCGCATCTCGCAGCAACACTTTACTGAAAGATTCAGCGTTTTGAACAAATTGGTTGAGTCAAAGATTCAATGACTCACTCATTAAGACGCTCACTTGCTGCCACCTACTGGCGGTATAGTTTAATGTTTAAAAGTATAATTTTTTCCCCAACATTTCTTATTTGTATTTTAAAAAATATTTAAAACAATCTCATAACATAATTTAATGCAGTTGTAATTTTAAGAATTTAATAATAAAGAATAAAAGATGAAGCATACATTTAATAAGATTAGGGAAAAATGCCCATATAAAAGTAAATATGTGGAGTAAATATCACAAATATGCAGATTTAGATATGTCAACACTAATGAGAATATTGTTTCAGAATAAGTTTTACTCAGACAAGTGAATGACCGATTTACTTGCCCAAAGAACAAGCACATGATGAGTCTTAATGTCAAGCCCTGAACAGGATATTTCATAGTGCGATATAAACATTATAGCAAAATGTCTATTAGTGCTTTACCATTTTGTACTCAGACTCATGACACAAACATACTGTGATTCTGAGCCAAATAACACTGTGTGAAATAAAACAGTAGTTCTGCAATCAAAACAAGCATATTCAAGGGTTAGTTCACCCAAAAATGAAACCCTCATGTCGTTTCACACCTTCGTTCATCTTCAGAACACAAATTAAGATATTTTTGATGAAATCTGAGAGCTCCCTGGCCCAATGATCCAAAGAAACTACCAATTTTCAAGGTCCAGAAAGGTAGTAAAGACATCATAAAAGTAATCCATGTGACTCCAGTGGTTTAACCTCAATGTTATGAAGCGACGCAAGTGCTTTGTTTATGTAAAAAACAAAAAAAACATAAAAAAAACTTTATTTATGCAGTACTTTGTTCAGGCAACATCTGCTCTCACGTCAACATGTTGGAGATTCATATTTTGTAAATGTGGTAAATGATGTTTTTGAAAGTGTCTGAAAGTGGTAGTCACATAGGCTGTCAGTGGAGGGACAGAAAGCTCTCAGATTTCATCAAAAATATCTTAATTTGTGTTCTGAAGACGAATGAAGATCTTACGGGTGAGGAACGACATGAGGGAGAGTAATAAATGACAGAATTTTCATTTCTGGGTGAACTAACCCTCGAACAACACAAGCCATTGTTACAAATGATGTAATTAGGCCATTGACATTGAGCCTCGTTCACAACTACATCACCATTATTAGCAACAGTCAATGGCATCATGGGATGAAGGCGTAACATACAGAGCATCTTACCATCTTAATCTCCCAGTTGACGTTCCACTGTTTCATGTTGCTGAAGCGCCAGGTCTTGATGGCGTCTCCTGTGCTGGCGTCCATACGGATCAGTCTGTTGTAGGTGATGCCGATCAACTCGTCTTTCTTGCCCCCCTGAAACCTAATTTGATGAAATTTCACAATTAACAACAGAAATCAAGAGGAAGACATGTTACAGTAACATGTCCTAGAGCTTTCTATCCCTTCAACACGGACGTCTGTTTTTATTGGCACTCAAACATTTGATCAAGATATCTGACAGAAACGTCGGGTTTTCTAGAAGACACTTACTTGGCAAGAAAATGGGTGATTCCAAACTCTGGCAAGGACTGCCATGCCTGTATGAAGCGCATCTTGGCCTCAATGAGGCTCATCTGCGCCACATTCTGATGAGCTTCCAGAATACGGGCGGAAATCTGAGGATAATGCATATGTGAATATTAATAAACAAGTGCTACAAGCCATCATAACTTAAGCAGAAGTACAGAGAGAGTCATTAGGAAACAACCCCAGAGAAGAATGCAACACCAGACACTTCGATATGATACTGCTGCATCCAATCACCAGTAATATCACAGGGAACATATGAGACGCCTCCTGTTATTCAAGCATCCCTTATGATCTGTTACACATGCGACTTAACATACATACACAGAAGCCATTGCAATCCCAGCTACCATTGTTTAGTCCCCATTTCCCCACAACATGAAACATTTTCACATAAAGAAATGAGTTCTGTCACTGGAGTCTCCCACTGATCAATGACTTGCCTCATGAAAGTTTCTAACAGAGCAGATCAGCTGACATGCTACAAACCGCCTAAAAGGGTCTTTCAATTACACAGAAGCCCCTTTCAAATAATGATTTCTGTAAGATTTTAAACATCCTATTAGACAAATAATATGTTGATTACAGTAAAAACTATAGAGCCCCTTTGGGGACATGATGATGGGGAAAAACGAGAGAAAAATTTTAATGCTTAAAGTATTGCACTCCTCCGAGAAACTTTGCATTCTCTTGCAAAACTACTGCATTCCCCATGAAACATTATGATTGTCTCGCAAAACTATTGCGTTCCCCCAAAAATCTTTACATTCTCACTCAAAACTATTGCATTTCCCCAAAAAACTTTACATTATCTCGCAAAACTATTGCATTTCCCCAAAAAACTTTACATTCTCACTCAAAACTATTGCGTTTCCCCCAAAAAATTTACATTCTCATGCAAAACTATTGCGTTTCCCCAAAAAACTTTACATTCTCATGCAAAACTATTGCGTTTCCCCAAAAAACTTTACATTCTCATGCAAAACTATTGCGTTTCCCCAAAAAACTTTACATTCTCACTCAAAACTATTGCATTTCCCCAAAAAAACTTTACATTCTCACTCAAAACTATTGCGTTTCCCCAAAAAACTTTACATTCTCACTCAAAACTATTGCATTTCCCCAAAAAACTTTACATTATCTCGCAAAACTATTGCATTTCCCCAAAAAACTTTACATTCTCACTCAAAACTATTGCGTTTCCCCAAAAAAACTTTACATTCTCACTCAAAACTATTGCGTTTCCCCAAAAACCTTTACATTCTCACTCAAAACTATTGCGTTTTCCCAAAAAACTTTACATTCTCACTCAAAACTATTGCATTTCCCCAAAAAAACTTTACATTCTCACTCAAAACTATTGCATTTCCCCAAAAAAACTTTACATTCTCATGCAAAACTATTGCGTTTCCCCAAAAAACTTTACATTCTCACTCAAAACTATTGCATTTCCCCAAAAAAACTTTACATTCTCACTCAAAACTATTGCGTTTCCCCAAAAACCTTTACATTCTCACTCAAAACTATTGCGTTTTCCCAAAAAACTTTACATTCTCACTCAAAACTATTGCGTTTCCCCAAAAACCTTTACATTCTCACTCAAAACTATTGCGTTTCCCCAAAAACCTTTACATTCTCAAGCAAAACTATTGCATTCCCCCATGAAACATTATGATTGTCTCGCAAAACTATTGCGTTTCCCCAAAAACCTTTACATTCTCACTCAAAACTATTGCGTTTCCCCAAATACCTTTACATTCTCACTCAAAACTATTGCGTTTCCCCAAAAACCTTTACATTCTCACTCAAAACTATTGCGTTTCCCCAAAAACCTTTACATTCTCACTCAAAACTATTGCGTTTCCCCAAAAAACTTTACATTCTCACTCAAAACTATTGCGTTTCCCCAAAAAACTTTACATTCTCACTCAAAACTATTGCGTTTCCCCAAAAAACTTTACATTCTCACTCAAAACTATTGCGTTTCCCAAAAAATCTTTACATTCTCACTCAAAACTATTGCGTTTCCCCAAAAACCTTTACATTCTCACTCAAAACTATTGCGTTTCCCCAAAAACCTTTACATTCTCACTCAAAACTATTGCGTTTCCCCAAAAAACTTTACATTCTCACTCAAAACTATTGCGTTTCCCAAAAAATCTTTACATTCTCACTCAAAACTATTGGGTTTCCCCAAAAACCTTTACATTCTCACTCAAAACTATTACGTTTCCCCAAAAAACTTTACATTCTCACTCAAAACTATTGCATTTCCCCAAAAACTTTACATTCTCACTCAAAACTATTGCATTTCCCCAAAAAAACTTTACATTCTCACTCAAAACTATTACGTTTCCCCAAAAAACTTTACATTCTCACTCAAAACTATTGCATTTCCCCAAGAAACTCAATTTCTCGGATTCCCTCGAGAAACATTTGAGTATATTTTTTCCTTCCATCTCTTTTCTTACCATCACCATGTCCCTTCAGGGGCTGTAGAAAACAGCATTGTGTCATCTAAATTGATATCACAAAACAATAATTGTAATAATAAAAAATGATGATGATAATAATAATAATAATAATAACAACAACAATATTATTATATTTAGGGATATAATCATGCTTGAATTATAAAAAATAAGGCTGACAGTATTACAGTTTAATATGACATCATAAGCCTCAAGTCATGAGACTACAAGTTGCTTCTATATTCATTTGAATATTTCTAAAATATTCATGAAATGAAAGTTTTTACAGCAATCATACACTCAACATCAGTCAGGCAAACAGCTGTTCTGGGGGAGACACCAGTGACTCAAAACATGATCTTTAAATGTTAAAAACAAACTTGAAATGTGAGCTTTTGGGTTGAGCTACAGCAATAACAGTAAAGTGGTTAATGGAAGGATTACTGGAGTAAGACACAGCACCAGTGTTAGTGAGTCATGGACATTTACCAGCTGTCAAACGAGTGACTTACCAAGTCCCTGACAAAGCCTGGCTGAGGAGGGTGGAAACAGGAAGAGGAACACAGAGAGGAAACAAGGGAAAAGCAAATAAATGAACAATGCCGTAAACAAGCAGAATAACAATAACCGTTAATGTACAGAGAGAGAAAGGGGCAGGGTGCACATGTGAGTATACAGCAGGGAGGTTCACTTGAGGCAGCTGGACAGGAGAGAGCAGAGGAACACGCACGAGACGCCTGCACTGGGATCACATTCGGTCCAGGCGGATTGACCGTGCATACTGTGCAGACGCAGAAATGTGTCGATTAACAGAGATGCTGCTATACCGTTGAACTGAAACCAAGCAGAAGACTACAAACTGTGTGGAAGTTGGGCCTAGTGTAGATTCATCCTCACTGATTACAATGGGAACACTCAGTTCAAGCTTTATCTGCACTGATGTAAGACTGATTCATTTAATAAATCTTATGGTTTATTATGTTGGCTTGAAAAATCCAACATGCTGATAAACTATTCTTCTTTAAAGACCAAATTTCTAACAGTTACACAACCTATATATTACCAAACTTGGCACAGAGCTTCAAGATGCTCTAACTCGGTACGCCACATCTTTTCTAACAGATCTGACTTTCAAAATTCCAGTGTCGGACTTCCAAACAGGCCCAAATTTCCATAAACTTTCATTGAGATGGTCAAAACTTATAATCACCAGCAAAGCTTAACAAATAGCCAAGGACAAGGACAAAGGACAAACATGGTAAATCATGCTAGAAACATGCTAAAAAATGCTAGAAACAATATACTGTATATTTGTACTAGGAACGATCTAATAACGCTAGAAGCATGCTAAAAATGAGCTAAAACATTTTAGCAATGTGTTAAACTACGCAGCACTCAGATACATATAAAAAATATGCAAAAGCATGCTAACAAAATATAAGCACATGCCAGCAACACGTTAACAATGCCAAGCAACAACTATAGATGGCTTTTTTAATGAGGTTTCCAATGTTATCTGAAGTAGTTTGTATTGTATTAGTAAAACCTTCAAGCTTTTAAAAGTTTTTGAAACTTTCAAACTAGGCTTTGCCAAGCCAACATCAAAGTTCATCATCAAGCCTCACTCTTCTAGTTTTTTAAATCTTTTGGTTCGTTCATCAAGCTCAAAATAAAAAGACAAAAACAAATAATGAATTATAAAGAAATAAAAGTAATGTGCTTTAATCTTTTGTGCTGAGCACAAATCGACAGGTTTAGTCTAGAAACTGTAGGGTTTTAAACATATAAAAGGGGTCCAAAGTTCATGGCTGAGCTGTAGTTTATGATTAACCTGGACATTTTTCATCCCACTTCAAACCATACACCCTGGACTCCACAAGGTGGCGCCACACATGCTTAAAACCCAAGAACACTGGAGAGTCCTCCCCACCATTCGGATGACTACATCCGCTTTGCTGGTCTTGTTGAGTTTAAAAAGTCTGGAAGTGAGAAAGTCATCTATCCTTGTTTCCCAAAGCGAGTGTTTTCAGTCCCACGTCCTCTGGGAGTAAAATCCCAGAGGAAGCCTTTGAAGAAAAGACTTGGAGCTTGTAAT
Organism: Ancherythroculter nigrocauda; assembly: GCA_036281575.1. NCBI lineage: Eukaryota > Metazoa > Chordata > Actinopteri > Cypriniformes > Xenocyprididae > Ancherythroculter > Ancherythroculter nigrocauda. Next base: position 7,681,572 of record VTFQ01000019.1, on the reverse strand, counting down.
GCATGGATAGCATTCAGGAACCATCTGAACTCAAACGTCGCTCTCACATTACAATCTGCTGTCTTCTTCCCAGACTCCCTCTCCACATTCCCAGGCATGGCTTGTTTCCTGTATGTTCTTCCCGCCTGTTTCTGAAGACCCCACCCCAACTCCTCAAACTTTCTTCCAGCGATAAGCTGGTGGGGGAGCAAGTGAGATGGGAGGACAGGAAGCCCACCATCCCCCAGCATCACAGAGGCTGGATTGAGTCCAGGGCCACTGTAAGACGACACCAGCGGCACACAGGAGCCGTCTGTTGACTCCCACACACGCTCACTCCCTACATACTTTCACTTTTCTCTTGTTTTTGAATCAAGTATTACAAAAAAGACATTCTTTTGAAAAATTTCACCAGATGCTCTGCAATGCAAAATTGTCTTCAGCGCATTCGTTTAGAAAAAGCAACACTTAGGGTCCAATTCTCACTATGAACTAGTTGATTATTATCATGCATATTACTATGATATTGGCTGTTTATTAGTGCTTATAAAGCACATATTAATGCCTTATTCTGCATGACCTTATTCTATATCCCTTAATCCTACCCAATACCTAAACTTAACCTTACTAGCTATTAATAAACAGTAATTAGGAGTTTATTAAGGCAAAAGTCATAGTTAATAGTGAGAATTAGACCCTAATCTTAAGTGTGACCTAAAAAAATAATTATTTACCCTAACCATTTACCAAGTAGGGCTCAGTGCTACATGTAATATTTGATATACTGCTGTTTATGACTATGCATTGTTACCTGCTTGTTCTTGTATTTCTTCAGGTATCGTGGTGACACCAGACACTCGGGGTTGATGTCGGTGGTGATGGGCTCTATGATCTGAGGATCAGGGTTCATGTGCTGCATCTTCAGGAAGGACAGAATGTTCTGGACCTCCAAGTTGTAGGAACTGTCTGCCATCGTCTTCCCCTTGGAGGCCAAACGACAAGCTGCCATCCACTGAGCGTACTGCTTCTCCTGAAGGACAGGGATCAGACGACAGAGTGGCAGTGTTACTTTACTATCACTGAGATGCTATTATAGTACTTTTAATATTTTTATTTATTTATTTATTTTTAATTAAAATAATACTGCATTAAATTAGACTAAATGAAAATGAGAAATGTTACTAAAAGTTGGAATACACTAAATGACTTAAAATCTGAACTGAGGATTATAAACTACCAGACTTTCAAATCACTCCTTGTTCTAGGAGACGCATGACAGATGAAACAAACATGGATGCACAGGAGATGAGCGCAGTAGTTGTTGTAGCGACTCTGAGTTGCACAAGAAAAAAATGAGTCTTGGGTGGGCAGACGCGGTCAGTATGGTGCAGTCAGTTATTTATCTGTGCAGATGAGTCAAACATCAAAGCTAATTTGTTATGACTGTTCTGTTAATTTACTTTTGTATTTTATTGCAACTAGGGTGGCAAAGGGGCGGAAAGTTTCCGGTAAATTTCCAAAAACTTTCCACAGGAACTTAACCTGGGGAATTTTGGAAATATTCCAATTTGGAAACTTAACAGGAATTTATGGGAATTAATTGGAAATTTTGGGAAAATTATATAAATTTATAATATTTATATAAAATGTATCATATAAAAACAAATCCAAACATTTTGTTTGGTCATAACATGAAATAATGTGACTGAGGAATGAATGTGCAGGTTAAAAATTCAACTAAAATTGCATTAAATATGGTTGTTTTAACCAACATTATGCTGCAAGATGTTTTTTTCAACTACATTTAAGTACCCTGTTATAGGCTAAATTCCCTGTTTATTCCCATTAATTCCCATGGAAAGTTTCCAGTTTTGAAAATTCCCAGATTTTTGCAACCCTAATTGCAACACTGATGGATGAAGGACAGCTGTGGTTTCAGTAGTGACGTGTTGTACACTACCATATGTCTTCTCATATGATTTCCTCCAACTGCGCCACAGTCTGAAGCTAAAACGACTGGGTTCTGTGACCATCATACACTGGGCAATTTTCTGAAATCTGTCAGCTCTGACTGACCATAAATCTGTAGACTCAAACAGACCTTCAGCAACTATTGTCGACTCATCCAGACTGCAAATCAGGGCAAAACTCTGAGCAAAAGTCATGTAGTGTATTCCAGCCTTCCAGTTTTTTAAAATTTTATGTTATTTCAGTCAAAGTTTATTATATGTCAAGTAATGCTTTATTGCTTTAGATTTATTTAAATATATTAACCCTGCTTAGTGTGCTGGGGTCAGGTCACATTTTGTATAATTACTTGAAGTAACAAGTAAAGGAACGTGTCACTTTTTCTTTTTAAAGACACCTGAAGATGTGAAGTGATTTATTATACAATAATAATAATGTGTGGATAAACAATAGAAATCTCACTCACAGTATCACACCGCAGCCAGATCTCATTCATACCATCTGCTACAGGAATTAGCAACTTGATGTTAAATTTCTGACCGGAGATGTTCACATCTGGTGTGACTTCACAGCCTACAGAGAAACAGCAGATGAGAAACAGTGTGGTAAACACTAGGGTGGGGGGAAAATCAATTCACATATAAATTGCGATTCGATCTTGTATGTCCTAAACGAACATAAACAGTTAGGAGAAACTCAGATGTGTAACAGTATATTAGATCTGTGCATTTCTTAAAGGGACAGCAGCCTCATAAACTGTAGCCATCTGTTTTAGTAATGTTAATAAAGAAAAAAAAAATCACTCACTGCTTTTGACTGAATAATTTCTGTATATTTAATATGAATAATTTTTTATTTAATTAAAAAAGTGTTTAATTTTTTCATTTGATTATTCAATTTCTGTAGTATTTCTTACTACATGTTAAATAAATCTAGGCTACTGTACCTGAAAAAAAATATTATTTTAATTGTATTTGTCCTGTTGTTTGTTATTTGCTGCTTTGTTCTTATTTTTAATATCAAAAATAAAATAAAATTGCCTGCCTTGCTTGATTACAGAAGACTGCCAGGCATGTGTGTAATGATCGCAGTCAGCATTTGTTTTATAATACTGGGTTGAATAAAATGAGAAAAAATTAATTAATAAATTTCAAGGTTCACATTTAATTCAGTGGGATTTTTTTCGAATGTCTACCACAGTCAAATAGGAAAAGTAACACAAATCAAATCTATGCATATCTCAAATCGAAATTTGATTCAAAGTGGAAAATCGATTGTTTAATCATATTGTGACCTCAAGAAATGATTTTAATCAAATCGTGAGGCACCAAAAGATTCACACCCCGAGTAAACACGCTTTCCACCAGCGCATCATGTGTCTGCAGCGAGCGCTCACCTCTCAGGTTCATCTGGTGCGCCGGCGTGCCGTGGGCCTCCTCGCGGCTCTTGTAGCAGGAGATTGTGATGTCTTTGAACGTGCACCAGTACTGCTTGTATCCTTTCAGAGTGAGTTTCTTTGGTCTGAGGTATAAGCGAAAGGTGAATGACTCTGATGAGAGATTATTCTCTTCTGTTGAAAGTAAAGATCAGATCTTCCACACACTCTTTTTCAATGTGTTATTCAGGCCAATACAGTGAAACAAATGAAAACATGTTCTTTAACACAATACAAGCACATTATAAAAATCTATATATTTATAAAAAGCATTTCAACCACTTCCCTTTTTTGTTGCTAATAGTGTTGTGGAAATGACAGAATTTAGACTGTAAACAGACTAATACATAGTCTATATGCTACATATGGCAACAGGCCTTTTTTAATCTACAATAATAAAGGCATTTGAGACCAAAATCAATAAATCTCAACATTTCTCCAACTTCAACTCACTTGAAGACTTTTACATTGTCGGCCAGTTCAGGAATGGATGTGATGTCACCCTGAGAACACAAAGTGCATTAATAAAGTTATAAATAAAGTTGTTGGAGTAACAATGTCAAAACCTTACAGATGTCTTATATTCACAAACCACAGAACAGCTGCATGATGCTTAAGATAAAAATAACCTGAATACATGTTTTAATTTTATTTATTTTGTTGGAATGTCTGTTATGATTTACCTCCAATTTCATCTGCAATACAGTGCTATCCCATCACTGCATTCAGACACGGAGGACACGACTCGTTTAATATGACCAAACCAGTTATTACTGAATAATCGACTTTATCTTCCTTTGTTTGAACTGATCTAACACTTGGAGGTTATACTGAAAGCAGTGCAAAACGTAGTTTCATTTGTGCAGTCTTTACTCATAATTAATGTTTCATGTTGCATGAGCTTGTCTTATTCTAGTGCTCTTTAATGTGATATGTTGTTTGCATTATATTCTTGCATTTCTTTAACAAAGGTGGTCAGATGTGAAGTATTGCACATACACTTTTAGATGACAAAATTTTGATGAGGTTGTTGTGTTGTGATGATAATCTGTCAATAAATCATGCCAATCCCGTGCTATGGCCACTGCACTGGTAAAGTCTACAGCAGAAGTTATTTTCAAAGCAGAAGTGTGATAAAGGCCTGTGTGTGGCTGCCATATATCAGTGTGGTTTGGTGGAGTGTTTCAGTACCAGCGTGTTGGACGTCTTTCCTCCCTCCAGGGTGATCTCCAGGTCTGAGAGAGCTGCATCGACCTCATCCACCTCCTTCTCACTGTTGTTCATGTGATTCTCTGAAGACATGATGGACAGCTTGTTGATGTGGTACTGCAAATAAAAACACAAATCAAAATGATAAGTTTTCCTACTTAAAACTGGATTTTTCAATGCAAATTTTAAAACATTTATAACTTTATCATTTTCATTAATTGGTTTTAAATTGTATTCACAATGTCCTCAATTTCAGGGCTGCAAACACTGCAAAACTTATTTATTACAAAATAAATGGAAAATTAAAGGGCGAATACAATATTTACTTTGACCTCCCGAGATGGACCATTTTTTAGCCCTGCTCTATTTTGCATCCAACTCTGTTACTGGATGATTTTCTAAATAAATATAAGTGAATTTGTCACTAAAATGTTCATGTCTAAATATTTTTTAGGTTTTAAAATGTGATGCATTTGTAAAATGTAATATTTATTTCATATTTGTTTTCAAATGTTCATGATTTGGTTTTAAATTGTATTCACACAAGCAGCAAAAATGTCAAAAGTCTTTCAAAATAAATGGAAAATAAAACTGTTAATACAATATTTACTTCAACCCAAGTGTTTTATTAATATTTTGAATTAGCCTTTTTATATATATTTTTTGTTTTTTCATATTCATTTTTTTTTAATTTTTAGTCAGTTTATTATGTGCTTTTGTCATTTTATTATTATTATTATTATTATTATTTAAATACTTAGGTTTTAATCTATTTTTATTTCAGCTTTAGTTTTTATTTATTTCCAGTTAATAATTTCAGTTTAATGCCAATGCATCATTTCTCATTTTAGTTTAATTTTTTAACTATTAAATAAAGCGAACTAACATATTATAACTAATATTTATATTTTATTTTAGCTTCATTTCAATTAACAGAAATGTTTTATTAGTTTTAGTTAATGATAATTATCCTGCTTAGCCCTCCTGAGATGAACAAACAACATTTTTTGAAGGTGAATCAACTCCACTTTATTTCCTGTATGAGATAAAGCCTGTGACTTCATTCTTCTAATTAAAATTAGCAGTCAAACGATCCCCATGGTACTACAGTGAACAGCTGGACCACAGAAGCACTGATATGTGCAAACGTATACCGATGACGGATCCAGTTTCAAAATGGAGGCCGGAAGGCATTTTCATGTCATTTCTCTGCTCGGATGAGAGTGGTTAGTAAGTCAATGGCATACCGATTTCTCTCAACAGTTAACAGACTCGCTGTAATGTTAGCTAAACTTAGACCTGCTGATGTCTGATGTTGACGAGCTCTTCTACCCAGAGACACGGATCAGAGGCAAAGCCAATCTCATATCCACTGACACAACGTGGCGCGGACTGATGGGGAGGGACAGACCTGACTAATTTAAACTCTCAGTACGTAAACAGAGACAGTCGACACCACCGATACATCTCCTGCTGGAGAAACCAACACCTCCTTAGTACATCAGGCTGCTGGAGACTCTGGGTGGTCTTCCATGTCCCACCTCCCCGTAACAGACGCCCACTCTATATTTACATGATGTGAAGACAGTGAGGCGTCCTGAGGTGTTGTCACTCAACATTTATGAGGGTCTGAAATAGCAGGGTCATCGTTGGCCAAAGGGCCAGTGAAAACAAACGCAGCACTGTACAAATGTGGCAGCAGAACGTTTGCACACTGCAGATGCTACGCAGTCAGGCACAGAGCCCATCCAATTCATTAACGGCACGAGAGGACCTGAGTGAAGACTGCGGACTGTCAAACGCCGGGCTTACACAGCAATCCTAACAGACGGCGCGTTCACATAAATTCTGCCATGGCTCTGACGTGCACGTACCTGCAGGGCGGCGAACATCATCATCTCTTCCTCGGTGCATTCGATTTCCTCCAGTAAGATGGCCCACTTGGCCTGTTCGTACAGCTGGTTCACCCTGATGGCATCATACTGCAGGGGTCAGGAGAACGTTAAAAACACCTTATCACATGCTCTATTCAGGAAACACAACATACATGTGAATAAAAGCCTAAATTAAATCGTTTTGGGTAAATAGACTAATTGAAATCTCTCAGATTTCATTAAAAGTATCTTCATTCATGTTATGAAAACGAATGAGAGTTTTAAGGGTGTGGAACGACATGAGGATGAGTAATTAATGACAAACTAACCATTTAAGTATAATCTCATAGTAAAGTAACAGCTCTGGGTGGGTACCGAAACCCGGTGCCAATATGGTACCAGAACCTATATGATCGGACCAAATCAGAACACAGATTTCGGTGCCACTTAAATGTCTAGGCTAACGACTGAAATTCAGTGCATGACGTGATCAACTGTTAACTTCAAACGTGCTTTCGTGACGCTGTCAGCACTTGTCAACTATACAGTATTTTCACCCACATAAAGTTTATTTTAGGTTTCAGACACTTAAATACACATAAGTACTAGCAAAAAAATAATACACACTGATGTCTATGGAAGCTGCATTAATAATCCTCTCAATTATAATTCATCTACGTGTTTTATTCTTATCAGATGAACAATTGTACTGGTAGCTAGGGTTAACTCTACTCTTTTCCCAGTTCACCGGTCACTCACTATCAGTGGATGAATTCATGTGATGTAAATCCAACGGATGCAATTCTCTGAATTGCAGTGCAAACTAACATAGATCAGCTAACATGATCATTATAAGATTTTTAAATGACAAAACACATTCACATTACACATATTTGAGAATTAGAATATCAGGTAGTTGATGACAGTTAATTTTGTGAATATTTTGAATAAAAAAAGAAAAACTAAATAAAAGCGATACATCTGTCATACAGTGCTATTGTGGCTGCGGTGTGACATGTGACGAGCATGATGCGTTGCCATTGAAATAATAAGGTGATGCTTTCTAAAATTAATGGTCGCCTTGTGTAGGACATGTGTAGGACAGCAAAACAATTGCTGAAATTTGAAGCTGGTATGTAGCATACCAAGAATACAGACTACTGTAACCGTGCGTTCACACCGCCGCCGGCAAGAGCGTCAAAGTGACAGGAAGTCATTCATTTTCAACGTGAGCCGGCAGCGAGCTCCGGCGAGAGCGGCGCGGTGCGTCTTGGACGGTGAGAGCATCGAGGAGAGTTGAAGTCAGGTCAAATTTATGGTAATGAGCTATGACGCGGTTCAGCGGCAACCAATCGGAATGTAGAGGTCCTCACTTGAGAGGATTCTGATTGGTTGTCATTTACTTTGGGCGGTTTGAACGCACAGTACAGCGTTGTTGGCAGAGCAGCCAAGGCAAAAATAAAGGTTTTTTTTCAATAAAAAAAGCTGTTCTTTAAATGTCATCCACTTGTTGTTGTTTTTTTTAAGTATTGTTTAGGCACCTGCACCATTTAAAAAAAAAACAAAACTATTTGACACTGGTATCATAAACCCGAACGATACCCAACCCAAGTAACAGCACACCTCTGATTTGATGAATCATTCATGTCTGGAGCACAGATGTGTAGCACAAGCCAAAGTTTAATGCATAGGTTTATAGTAATAATGATGCATGAATAAACATGACTAATTAAAAGCTTTTACTTTAAAGGCTTCCCACAAACATCTTTATAGTGGTTCTATAATAGGCGATTAGACAGTCAGTGTCATGTTACTGGCATTACACTGAAATAAGCATGATAATGTTGAGTTTTCAAACATGCACTGTGTGTGTGATAAAGCGCAGAACACACTGACCTTTGGGTTGAGGTCAAAGAAGCTGTGATACTTGAACCGGAGCAGAAGAACCTCGTTCTCCTTCACATCCTGCTCCATCAGTGATCTGGAGGAGTCCAGCCACCTTCACAAAGACATTCAGAGGAACACACATGAAAGCCTTCCTCAATCACAGAGTCTTCACAGATATGACCTGTCCCAACTTACCCCTGGTTGATCTTGGCCTTGTCCAGGAGGGACTGTGGTTTGTACATCTTGACCACAATGTCTGGTGAGGTGATGGGCTGGCTGACGGCGAGGATGCCGGGATTGCCTTCGGACAGCGGACTGTCTCCAAACCATGCTGAGGTGGGGGACAGAGGGCTGCCGTCCCGAGAGTCATAGGTAGGCGTCATGGTCTTGCTGTAAAGTCCAGGACTAGAATAGATGCTCCCTGAAATGAAACACGACCATCAGTAAACACCTAAAACGGGCGGCACCCCAGTCTCATGAAAAGCCAGATGAAGGGCTGGGCGGAATGACATATATATTACACAACAACTGAATATGTGTCAACCAGTAGAGAGCGATTTAGTTTTGTAAACATGGTGCAAATGCAGGTAGTTTGTGCTCTTCAAGCAAAGTTGCAACTTGACCGGGGAAATTACCAGGGTGACAGGGGAAGTCATCATAGTTGTGTGTAAACTTCTTTAGTAATGAATGGAAACTACAAACAGCTTCGTGTTTGCTTCAATAGCAAACAAAAAATTCACAATAGTTTTTTATGAATTATTGAGAGATTGATTACTTTGGTCAGAAGAGAGAAAGATATCAAATTAGTCGTCACTCCCTAAGACATTGTATTAGAAACACTCTCACAGCGTTAACTCGTTTTCTATAATTTAATGCCAAAGTAATATAACACAAAATACCTGGTTACAAATGTACTTTATTTAAAAGAAAAAAAAAGAAAAAAAAAAAAAAGAAAAAAGCTACACTGTAAACCCTAACGCTCAAAATAATTAATTGGTTTGAGTAGGACAAACTTAAATTAAATTAGTTCAGTTAAATTAAAGGTGCCCTAGAATGCTTTTTCACAAGATGTAATATAAGTCTAAGGTGTCCCCTGAATGTGTCTGTAAAGTTTCAGCTCAAAATACCCCATAGGATTTTTTTTATTCATTTTTTTAACTGCCTATTTTGGGGCATCATTAACTATGCACTGATTCAGGCTGCGGCCCCTTTAAATCACGTGCTCCCCGCCCCCGAGCTCTCGACTATAATACAGTGCATTTACAAAGTTCACACAGCTAATATAACCCTCAAATGGATCTTTACAAGATGTTCGTCATGCATACTGCATGCATGTGTTGGATCATGTGAGTATAGTATTTATTTGGATGTTTACATTTGATTCTGCATGAGTTTGATAGTGCTGCGTGGCTAACGGGCTAAAGCTAACATTACACAATGTTGGAGAGATTTATAAAGAATGAAGTTGTGTTTATGAATTATACAGACTGCAAGTGTTTAAAAATGAAAATAGTGACGGCTCTTTTCTCCGTGAATACAGTAATAAACGATGGTAACTTTAACCACATTTAACAGCATATTAGCAACATGCTAACGAAACATTTAGAAAGACAATTTACAAATATCACTAAAAATATCATGTAATCATGGATCATGTCAGTAAGTATTGCTCCATCTGCCATTTTTCACTATTGTTCTTGCTTGCTTACCTAGTCTGATGATTCAGCTGTGCACAGATCCAGACGTTAATACTGGCTGCCCTTGTCTAATGCCTTGAACATGAGCTGGCATATGCAAATATTGGGGGCGTACATATTAATGATCCCGACTGTTACGTAACAGTCGGTGTTATGTTGAGATTCGCCTGTTCTTCGGAGGTCTTTTAAACAAATGAGATTTATATAAGAAGGAGGAAACAATGGAGTTTGAGACTCACTGTATGTCATTTCCATGTACTGAACTCTTGTTATTCAACTATGCCAAGGTAAATTCAATTTTCAATTCTATGGCACCTTTAACTGTTATGAGTATTTTGCAATTTTTTTCAGTTCACAGAACTGATGTTTTAAGTCAAATAAACTGTTTTATTGTTTTGAGTTGTATGAACTCATTACTTTTATTATAGACAAACTTAAGTTTAACTGAAGCTGGGCTGGGATTTCTATTTCCCAGCAAGCTTTGCCCATGGCACTCAAAAGGCAGAGTAAATGTTAAAATTAAGCGTTATATAATACTATTAATACTATAATACTATTAATACTATAATACTATTTCTACACTGATGTCATTTGTTATAAATATTATTATTTTTGGCTTGCCTAACTTCTTGTTTCTTATTTATCATTATTTTCTAAATAAGAAGATAAAGAATGGCATATTATAATATTAAATTAGATTAAATGGTCATTTAATAATGGTCATTATAAAACAAAACATTTGAATTGTTTTTTTTTTTTTTTTTGCAAAAACAACTATTATTACCACAGTAATTATTTAAGACTAAGATTTTGTCATACCGCCCATTTCTAGCCAGATACATGTAACCAAATCCAATGACTGAAAATCAACTAAACACATGAAACTGTTCTTCACACAATCATTCACATGACTGCACATTTCTGATCAAGGCAGCATGCAGAACACAGAATTCAACTTTGCGAGTGCACAAACGGCAGACAGCACAACCAGCAGCATGACTGACATCTCTATGAACCCAGTGAATCATTCAGCTGGGTCTCAGTGCACCATTACAGCTGTTATTACCATCATCGCATTCAGGACATTAGTGCAGCATCATTCTTTAAACACAGTTCTGGCCTCCAGTCAATGCCTACAGTATCCCTCCATCCGCATAAAGACCTCAAATTGCACAGGTCCAGTTGGTTATTAAATGGAGACTTCTGGATGTTAGCTGGTCAATGCAGCATTCTAGCAGTGCAAAAATACTTGATATTGTATCGGCTGTTCACCAGCTACTGTGTATAAGCACCCATAGAGACCAACTATAACCTTAATTTTTTTTAAATGGATCGAGCTGGAAAGATGGCACTTAATCAACAAGATTAATAAAACAAAGCTTTAAAGAGTGTAAGTGTCCTTAATATATGCTTACTACACTCAAAAAAATAGATTTTTTTTTTATGCTGTTCACTTTATTTAAACAACTTATTTGGATTCATTGTATAGACCCCTTAATCGCCTACGTCACTGTGACGTCACCACTGTAGCTGGAGGCAAAACATAAATAAGAACTAATAGCGGGCGCGCTAAAAGTTTGAGGTTTTGACTTTAAAATGTCGTCTTGTTGTGTTTTTGGCAGCCAGAATAGAAGGAACAGTGGACTTTTGGTTCAAAACTAAAGTTTTACCAGATCCCGGCAGACATTCCTTCACAGAAATCAAAAAGATAATTGTGGTTGAATGCAATACGGCGTACAGACTGGACGGAGATGATCATAAATAATACTCGTGTTTGCAGTGCACACTTCATATCAGGTAAAATAATCGATGCATATGTAATGGTGTGTTGGTTTTATCTAGTACAAATCAGCAAGTTTCTGTTTTATAGGTGAAAAGTCGCCAATCTTCAGCGCACTAGCTAGCTTAAATGTTAAACAAACATACAGCGATAGATGTGTGTGCCATTGAATGGTCTCTTAAAATAATCCACATTGCTAGCCATAATCATAGTTAGCCCAAAGTTAGGTTACATTAGACAATAAGCCTTGAAAAAATTCCCCGAAAAGTAATTCATATGTTGTCTAGGAAATATCCAAAACTTAAGTTAATTTACAAAAATAGCTGTCACGATCCCGCAGAGTCAGTGACTGTACATATTCGGACAGTTCTGAACCTTCTTCTGCATCTATGTTTAATAAATCCCTCCTAAAACATGCTAGCTTACGCTTGTCAACATTGAGTCCAGCGTCTCTTTTTGCCTCCAGCTAAGCCCCGCCCACCAGGAAACGTTGCAATGTTTACAAACTTTTAAGGGCTCTATTAGGTTTCTGGTTTAAATGTAATTGCTTCATGTTAAATTGACTTGAAACAATTATTTTTTTTGACTTAACTTGATGTTTTTATATTAAAATAACATGTTTCAATCAAGTAAACTCAACCAGGACTGAATCAAACAGGACTTTCACTTCCCATCATGCTTTGCAAATGGGCTGATCTGGGAGAGTAAATGTTGAAATAAAGTGTTACTTTAAGCAGTTTTTTGCAAGATGAGAAAATGGAGAGACCTTTTAATGTTTAATGTTCTATTATGTTGGTATTTAAACATTTCTGTTATGTTAATAGTTTTGGGGTTACCATTTTGGTGAAGTGTAGAATGTGTGCTTGGGTTGAGGACCTGCTAACAACAATTAAAGTCCTTTTAATAATAAAAACAGCTATTTTCGGCATGCCATAGATGGAATAAAAACATATTCTGGCTAACACCTAACAATAAGAGTCTTTACAGAGTAAAGATTTGGTAAAAGCTGTGAAATTGTTCTTGAACGCTTTCACTAAATAAACTAATCAATTAAACTGAATTACTTGTTTTAATTTCTGTTTGATATTAATTTTAGGATAATTAAACTTAATGGTTTTGGACGAAATTAAGAATGTTTAACCTGATTCAACTAAATGGCATTGAGTTAACCTTATGTAATAAATTTAAGTTAACTGAAATAAATAATGTTAATTAAATGCAACATAACCAAGTTACGTGGAACCTGTTGACATAAAATAAGTAAATCCAACGTATCATTTTTTTTTTTTGAGTGTGTGCAGCAACCTTATATAATAGCACAAGGAATAGGCCGTGGTATATTGTGAATATAATCACAGCTGAAGGAGCTGCACTGTGTAGCTTATTGTTTATCTGTGAGATTTGTCAGTTTATGTATAATCAAAGTTCCTGAGCATTAAAAATAGGCAAGAAAAGGTTTGTAAACACTACAAAATACCAGGAAGTTAAAAGCATGAGCATATCAGAAAGCCTTTTTACTGTAGTAATCAATTGACACATTTAATAACTTAAAATAACAATCAATTGATATGCTTCATAAACTGCTAATTTATTTCTAGATGGGACTTTTTGTGAAGCAGAACTATCATCTAAGCCTTTAAAAGAGAAAATGAATGCATTACATTTTAAAAAGAGAAATGTGAAAATTAAATGTGAATTCAGCAAATTCAAAATTTAAGATTTCAAAAACATATGAATAATTTTAAACTGGCAGCCCACAAAGAACACCTGTCCTTTGACATTATCTCTAAAACCAGGTTGTGTGAGCAATAATGCAATGCAAAAATAAACTAGCTGTGCAAAGATGCAATTTTATGGGAAGACACCGTCATTCCTCAACTTTTTATACTTGTTTACTCTCATAAATCAGACAAATCATAGTTACACAACACATTCTTCTCTAACTGCTCAAGTGACTGATCACAGAGTGAGTGAGACAGAAGCGTTCAAGCAAAACCACTTATGTGGCAGTGGGGGGCCACAGTCCTGTAGAGGGACAGGAAGTGCTTGTAGGGTGGTAGAGGTCATGAGAAAGGAGACAGGGCTGGAGGGAGGGCTCACAGCCTTTCTCAGAAACTGGGAGGAAGGTCACTGGAGGGGTTTCCACTCCCATCAGGGAACTGAGGAAGCCTGACCATCAGCAGCGTTAGGATGTTTACTCGCCTCTGTTTAGGAATGCTCAAATAACTCCCAATCCACAAACAAACATCACACTGAAGCTTCAGCTCACAATCATGTCTGTAGGCACGTATAAAACAATTGAGTGTGAAGTGTTCACTCGTTTATATACCAAATGTCAAAAAACTTTGCTAATCAATTACATAATTACAGTGTTTGCAAGGCACCAGTGTCTTATAAAGTTTTGTTTTTTTAGTTCTTCATAATTTTCTGAATTCAGAAAGGCTGCAGATAAACAAACCAGAAACAAAGCAGTAATTTGATACATCTATATTCCACTCAGCTCACGTTATTAGGGCTGGGTAAAAAAACATTAATCTCTCGATTTTAATCGATTCTCATTTTTACGAACCGATATTGATTCTTAAATCCCAAGAATCGATTAGTCTAGTCTGTTTTCAGTTGATGAATGAGCAGAATATGTAGCGCCTCCCATCCAATAAATCGCAATAATCTTTGTTACTTTTGATATGAAGAAAGTCTCAGATTTCAAATGACGTCCATCTTATTATGAGATTCAGAAAATAAATAGCGTTTTGGTGCTGTTTATGTGGCGTGACGGATCGCTTTAGCGCCTCAGTTAAAGAGAAGCATGTGATCATCCTCTCCTCCGCTTTAATACCAGTTACAGCGAAATAAACATGAACATCTGAAGGTATGTTAAAATATACAGTACAACTTACTGAAATCCGTATCATGTCTCGTGTAATCGCTCAATCAGTGCTTCAACCTCGGAAAGACGTCAATAAAACAGCTTCAATGTCACGTGACGTCACATTTACCTCAGAAAAACATATTCAGTGACCATAAACTCATTAGTCAGCTAGAAAAGTGCTCTAGAAAGCAACATTCTGATAAATATAGCTATGCACCGTTACATATTCATTATAATTTTTAATGTTCTTCAATATTTAATGCATGTTTGAATAAATCAATTATCAATTAGCCGCAATTTAAAAATTATATTTCAAATTAAATTTATATTTCAAAAAAACTAATTGGAGTAGAAATATGATTATGTAATTCTAAACTTTATTTATAATAAAAACATCATTGAGTGTAATTTAAGTGTTTGTATATAAATAAGTTAATTTAACCTTCAGTATTATTACAGTAGTACCAGCTGACTCTCATGTGTAGTTTACAGCATTAGTTGAGAGATTTTTCCTCTAGAAAATTTGCCATGTAATGAAACTGAAATACTATATCCAAAATAATCGATATCGAATCAAAATCATAATCGAATCGAAAGCATGTGAATAGTAATCGAAACGAATCGTGAAAACTGTGTCAATACCCAGCCCTACACGTTAATATTCAGCCAGGAAAACTCAGGTACATGACGTAAAAGTAGAATATCCTTCTGTCTGTACCACCTTGACTTGTTTACTATTATTCTTTGACTCGTTCATTAAACTGTTCTCTCTCTCGCCCGATGCCAATTCTACATGCTGAATCGGCCCAAAAAATCCGACGCCGTCTGACTAGAGCTATCGGTGCAGAACACACCGGGAAAACTTTGTCGGCCGATGCTTAAAAAAGCGGTCCGATGTTTCTCAACAGCCAATCAGCGGCTTAGTGTGTCCCGGGTTTAAGGGCCAGTCACACTGCACTTTTCATTCCACTGGCTTCCATTCATATTGTTAATATGTAATTCATTGTTTCCAGGAGCTCATTGCTTCTACCTTCAATTAAATTGCTAACAATGATTGTAAATTAATTTCTAAATTATTACATTATTAGCTAAATAAAGCACTTTGAATTACCATTGTGTATGAAATGTGCTACACAAATAAAATTGCCTTGCCTTGCCTAAATGCATTCTCTAAATTGCATTCTCTAAAAAGCTGCTTTGAAATGATATGTATTGTGAAAAGCGCTATACAAATAAATGTGAATTGAATTAAATTGAATACGCATGCCAATGTGGGAGACCAGAAACGCAAGCTCATGCAAATTTCATTGCATTCCAAAGTTTAAATTTGGTCATCTTCGCAAGATCGCCGTGACCTCTTAGCAGAATTAAAATAATGCAAACTTTAAAAATTTGCAGAATTGCTGTACATTAGATACATTTTGTATTAATTATATATGTTTTTTAAAAAGACGTCACAGGGTGTGACATCATATCATGACCGTTGCAGTGTCCGTATGCATTTCAAATGCTCAAAGTCTAATGTGGCGACGGCTTTAGGTGTCCAATCTGATTTGCATACTGATTGTTCTTTCTTGCATTTACCTGCATTCTGAACTCGTGACTGGTCCTTTATTTTACTATCAATCTCCCAGTGTATTTGGCTTTACAGCTTTTCTATCATTTGACTTTACTATTTTTTGCTGCCTTGCAAGCACTGGTATCTCCCTCCAAATGCTCCAATGAAACAAAGTCCTTGCAGCGTGTAGTAGGAATGCTCCTGATCAAACATGTTGAGTTCAAACACATGCTCTCCCTCCACTCTCCTCTCACATGAGGGTGTTTTCCTCAGTAAGGGTCCACAGGGAACAGCCATGTTCCAATGCAGCCTAATATGGGAAATATTGTGTAAGCCTGTTTGTTTTTATAACCAATTATGACGAGCTTCTGATAAAAGCTTGAATAATCAATATCAGTATTGGCTGATTAATCGATATTTGCTGAAAAATCCTGACCTGAGCATCCCTACTGTTTAGTGTAGCTCCTTGCCCTGACCTTTCATTCTTTTATCTCTAATTTCATATAGATTTTAGGACAAAGTGAGACCACTTAAACAAGCCAAACTGTGGACCGATAAGCGAATGTAAGGGAATGCACTGTTTGGGCAAAGCTCATCTCATGACCCTCATCAGCTGAGATGTCACTGAAGCAGAGAGTCAGGTGACCAGAGGCAGGGATTTCTGCAGTGGTCATGTGACTGCTCCAGCTGTGGTGAGAGGAGGTGAAGGAAGCAATGCAGGAAGTCAGAAAAACAGTGAACCTTACCTTTTACCGGTCCAATGTATAGTATCTCAGAGGCTTGAGGAATGGGAGGAAATGTAGAAAAGAAAAAACAAAGAGAGAAAGAGGAGGAATGAAAGGATATATTAAAGAGATTAACAGCTTGGAGGAAAGGAAAGTGTTAACATGCAAAATGAGACAAGACATCAGACGTAACAACAGTTTCAAAAAGAAAAGAACTAAAATCTCAAAAAAGAAAGAAAGATGCTCACCAAGGCTGCATTTATTTTGAATTTAAAATAACTGTTTTAATATATTTTAAAATGTAATTTATTGCTGTGATCAAAGCTGAATTTCCAGCATCATATGATCCTTCAGGAAATCATTCTAATACGATGATTTAATGCTTAATATTATTCTAAACTGACTGGTATATGGACACCGATTTTTACCCTATTTGTGTAAAAGTGACCAACAGTAGCACTGGAGAAAGTTCAGACACAGAACACAAACGAAGACCTTTACTTCCAGAGCGGATTGTGTCGGCTGAAGATCCTTAGAGGAAGGGAAAAGGAACAAAAATACTAGTGGGTGGAGCTCATGTCCTGCTCATGCCGTTATCAAAGCAATTCTTATCACAGCAACTCTGAGAGGGAATCAAGCGGCGGGTCTTCGGCTCATTTCCTGCTGTGGGCCAGAATGGCTCATGGCAGCTCCCGTTCCATTTTCTCCTTCCTAAAAGAGCCTTTGTGCAATAAAAACCAGAGTCTTTATAGCCCCTAAACATCGGGACTCCTGCACTAATTTAATGAGGGTCGTCGTGAGGTTACATGGTAGTAATGAAGAAACAAGTGGAGAACAGATCCCAGACATAGTCAAGCTGCACAAGCGCTTTGAGTTTGCATGGGGGATGCATTGCGCTGGGACAATAGACCCTATTCATGAAGACCTAAGGAGATGGAGTCTGTCCTCTGTGCATCTTAAATGGATTTTAGCGCATCATGTGTGGGGTACTCAGCGATGTAGCTGACTGCTCTGTTTCAAAATGGCAGAGTGACCAAATATGTGCGGAATCTAAACCATTCACGCTCCGAACTTAGAGCGAGAGCAGCAGGCCTGCAAATGATACGCTGCTCTCAACCCACACATTTCTCATTTCAGCACTATTTCAACATAACCACCCTTTTGTTTTCCTGCTCTTCAACCACACGCACCATTATGGAACTTCATGGCTTCCAAATCATCAAACCCTGTCAACGCTGCAAACAAGCAACGCACTGTGACACGACGATCAGAGTTGCTTATGTCAACCATCACTTTCTATTGCTCAAATCTTGGGTTTGCAATTCGAACGAACCCCACCTGCAGCGTGTGTGGTACAGATATGAACGATGCCTCAAGTTGTGTGGCTTGTTGAAGAGAGGAGTGTTATTACTCTTATGCTAATGTCAAACTCTATAAAAATCATTTAGGTTGAGTTGCTTGGCCACTTATGACTGTTTTCAATCCTGTTTTAGGGAACCCATAACACTGCACATTTGCACATCTCTAGGATTTCTGCAATGCAGACAATGGGGATGGAATTCGTTGCGGAAATCATATATTTTTTTTTTTATCCATATTAATTTTTCAAAAACAGTGGTAACCAAATTAAGACATAAAACATTTAATTCTTAAAATATTAAATTGTCAGTTGTACAAGCCCGATTCCAAAAAAGTTGGGACACTGTACAGATTGTGAATAAAACAGAATGCAATGATGTATAAGTTTCAAATTTCAATATTTTATTCAGAATACAACATAGATGACATATCAAATGTTTAAACTGAGAAAATGTATCATTTTAAGGGGAAAAAAAGTTGATTTTAAATTTCATGGCATCAACACATCTCAAAAAAGTTGGCACAAGGCCATGTTTACCACTGTGTGGCATCCCCTCTTCTTTTTATAACAGTCTGCAAATGTCTGGGGACTGAGGAGACAAGTTGCTCAAGTTTAGGAATAGGAATGTTGTCCCGTTCTTGTCTAATACAGGCTTCTAGTTGCTCAACTGACTTAGGTCTTCTTTGTCGCATCTTCCTCTTTATGATGCGCCAAATGTTTTCTATGGGTGAAAGATCTGGACTGCAGGCTGGCCATTTCAGTACCCGGATCCTTCTTCTACGCAGCCATGACTGTTGTAATTGATGCAGTATGTGGTCTGGCATTGTCATGTTGGAAAATGCAAGGTCTTCCCTGAAAGAGACGACGTCTGGATGGGAGCATATGTTGTTCTAGAACTTGGATATACCTTTCAGCATTGATGGTGCCTTTCCAGATGTGTAAGCTGCCCATGCCACACGCTCTCATGCAACCCCATACCATCAGAGATGCAGGCTTCTGAACTGAGCGCTGATAACAACTTGGGTTGTCCTTGTCCTCTTTAATCCGGATGACATGGCGTCCCAGTTTTCCAAAAAGAACTTCAAATTTTGATTCGTCTGACCACAGAACAGTTTTCCACTTTGCCACAGTCCATTTTAAATGTGCCTTGGCCCAGAGAAAACGCCTGCGCTTCTGGATCATGTTTAGATATGGCTTCTTTTTTGACCTATAGAGTTTTAGCCGGCAACGGCGAATGGCACGGTGGATTGTGTTCACGACAATGTTTTCTGGAAGTATTCCTGAGCCCATGTTGTGATTTCCATTACAGTAGCATTCATGTATGTGATGCAGTGCCGTCTAAGGGCCTAAAGATCATGGGCATCCAGTATGGTTTTCCGGCCTTGACTCTTACGCACAGAGATTGTTCCAGATTCTCTGAATCTTTGGATGATATTATGCACTGTAGATGATGATAACTTCAAACTCTTTGCAGTTTTTCTCTGAGAAACTCCTTTCTGATATTGCTCCACTATTTTTCGCCGCAGCATTGGGGGAATTGGTGATCCTCTGCCCATCTTGACTTCTGAGAGACACTGCCACTCTGAGAGGCTCTTTTTATACCCATTATCATGTTGCTAATTGACCTAATAAGTTGCAATTTGGTCCTCCAGCTGTTCCTTATATGTACATTTAACTTTTCCGGCCTCTTATTGCTACCTGTCCCAACTTTTTTGGAATGTATAGCTCTCATGAAATCCAAAATGAGCCAATATTTGGCATGACATTTCAAAATGTCTCACTTTCAACATTTGATATGTTATCTATATTCTATTGTGAATAAAATATAAGTTTATGAGATTTGTAAATTATTGCATTCCTTTTTTATTCACAATTTGTACAGTGTCCCAACTTTTTTGGAATCGGGTTTGTATTAATTCAATTGTGTTGACATACTTTTTGATTATAAAAATAACCAGTAAAACTGAATCCAGAAAAATAAAGGAAAACACAGATGTTTGGAAAAATGAAACAGACTTTGCAGGCCAGAGTTTGCATAAGAAGGTACCTCACAAAACTGATTTCGGACAGACTTGGTGCGCCACTTCCATTGTTTTTCAATGCAAAAGCACTAGACGGATGCCTTTAACAGCTGCACTCGCGTCTTTTTCAGAATCCTGTGTCGGACTTATCACAGTTACATTGAATGATGTTTTGAATAGCTTTATACCATTGTTTGAAGCAACTGCATGTCATATTTTTATGTAAACATAATAAACAAGCTGAAAACTCCTGATTTTTTTTATATATATATATATATATATATATATATATATATATATATATATATATATATATATATATATATATATATATTTTTTTTTTTTTTTATTATTATTATTATTATTTTTTTTTTTTTTATTGCTTTTCTATAGCATTAAGCCTTAAATATCAACTATACATTGATTTGGTTTCTTCTTTAAATTAAAAAATAAATAAATAAGCATATGCATGTAATAATAGAGGTCCAACTATCACTGTTTTCCTGTTTGTAGTGTTAGGTCGTGGAGTTCGTGTACACGGCTTTTTAAAAATGGCAGGCTTTCACGTTCACTCGTTCACTTACGTCACTGGTAGTTCATTTTGTGCTGCGTTAGACCTTTTACACTCTGGAGTAGTCGTGATTCACTTCTCACAACATAACATGCTCTAAACACCTCTTAAGCACGCAGAAAGAACAATGTAAGGGGATATTTTTTGTTGTAATTGCACCTTTGAACGATTACGAAATCGTGGCATCCGTAAATGTAATCGAGATTAGAAATTTGATTAATTGTGCAGCCCTACTTGACACTGCATTCTAAAAACACGCCCTTCAAGTTAAAATAAGTTCAACTTTAAAAAAAAAAATGCATCTCTAGACCTTTTTTTTTTGCATTCCACTGACCTGTGTCTCACATTTTTATCAGCAAAAATCGCATTCTGCCCTTAGGCAGTATAACGGTCTAATGATCTACTGCAAAACAGAGAGAGCTCTGATGATGACTAAGTGATAATTTAATTACTACAATACTAATTTCTCATTAAAAATGACAACAAAAGCATCAATGTGGAAGTGCAACTTTCAGACACCAGTTTATTTTTTAGCTCAGATATTAGAGAATCAAACACAAAAGAATTGTGGGATATCAGAGGGAGCGAAGGATACAACTGTGCAGCCTTCAGAAATCGATCAGATGAAGGTATCTCAGATCATTAGATTCGATGATGCCTTCACACCTCTGTATTTTGCCTGCGGAGGCAGCATTTTCACAGCCGCTTAGTTCGTGGAACTCTCTCTTAAAGATATGATGATCTGAATCAAGTGTGTTGAATAAGGTGTGAGACACACAATAATGTGCAGTGCAGCTGGACTTCAGGACTAGGATTGAAAACCAATGACTTATTATGTTCCATGATGTGGTGTATGTCGGCAGCTCAAGAGGTTTTGGAACAAAACAAATATTTCCTAAAGTAAACCTCAGAGCGAGTCGTTATTTAGGTCTGATGTGGCAGAGAGATCACTGCATTAACGACACATGGAGGACATGACGGTCTTGTGAGACGTACCTGATCCAGGAGTGAGCAGTGGTCCTTCCAGCTCCAGTGCCTCCTCCTCCGCCTCCTCCAGCTTTTTCTTCTTCTTCTTGGGGTCGCGGGGTTTGCGCAGTAAGGAGAGCTCCTCGGGATGCCGGATGTCTGTAGAGGAAGCACTCATTGTAATTAAAAGTGTATTCATCAATGAACCTCACCCAAGAAGTCTCAGACTCTGAGGGACATTTCAACAGGACACACTTTGACACTGAAATTAAAATGAGCTGCCTTTACAATTTCCGCTATTTGTTAGTTTTATCATTTATTCTTTCGTTGGATACTATCCATATTGAAATTAAATGAAAGTATACAGAAGACTGGTGCACATACGGTAGCTCATGTAGGTCAAAAATGTTATACTGAGTACACACCACAAGATAATCGGGCTGATTTTGGGCCGATTTCTCCCTTTCCGACAATCCTAGGTGATGTCCCAATTATCTTGATGGTTCTTTAGATTATCTTATGAGATTGTCCTGTGGTGTGAGGTGTGTTAAGAGTGACTGAATCTGCTCGAATATCTCTGACATTCTTCCAACATGTTGAATATTTACAATCAGAAATCCTGATGTGTGGGGGGAACCCCGAAGACAAACGCGCGCACATTCTGGAGATTATCACGTGAAACAAAACAATATCCAATCAGAAAGCGAGCAGACAGAAGACAGAAGCATGACAAACGCAGTCATGGCACAGCATAAAGTGAAATGGATTTGGACAGCAGAGATGGAGGGTTTGTGGCATACATAAAATCATTCTAACGCAATCTTCCTGCCTATCGTCCGTCATGTTTATTCTGAAGCCTCGAGAGATTTTGCCAGATTTCACGTGTTCAGAGTTGGGACTCTGGCTGAAAATCTGTGCTGTGTGTGTCACATCATGGCACACCACACTCTATAGGAGCAAAACATTTTTTGTCCTCATATTTGTGGTCTCTCACATTTTGAAAATCTTATAAGTTTTCAAAAATCTTTTAGTGTGTAGCCAGCATTAGTATAATACAATATTGGCAATCACAGACATTCGCATTCGGATCGAATTAGATTTCTCAGAGGACTGCTGAGTTTGCAGAAAAACAGTAGGTAATTCGCTCTGGAATTTTTACAGAGGTTATGTGAGAAAAACACAGACATGGCAGATTCAGAGGGGATTAAAATCATTAAAAAGTACATCTGTGAAAGGCAAATTTCTCTAAGGTCCCCCTGTAAAACTAGCCCCGTCCAAATAGGGCTTAATTAAAACTTTAGTTTTTACAGCCCTATGAAATCAGTTCAATGTCTTCTGTTTGAATTTATTTTTTCCTGGATTCTATTTTAATTATTTAATTAAATTAAAATAATTAAAAAAGCATGTCTAATCAATTCATAAAATAATTAGTAATTTATTAAAATTTTATTAGGGCTGTCAAACGATTAATCACGATTAATTGCATACAAAAGTTTGAGTTTGCCTAATATATGTGGGTGTACTGTGTGTAATTAATATATATAAATACAAGCACATCCATGTATATATTTGAGAAATATTTACAAGTATATGTATTTATTTATATTTTTATATAATTTATATTATATATAAATACATTTTTTGTACATAAATAACATTTCTCTTGAATATATACATTAATTTGTGTATTTATATATACATATTAATTACACACATTACTCACACATATATTATACAAACTCAAACTTTTATTTATTTTGTATGCGATTAATCGCGATTAATCGTTTGACAGCCCTAAATTTTATACAATAATAATAATTATAATAATAATTTTTTTATTTGATTTTTTCTGTCTGTTTTATTTTTCTTTATGATTTAGTACAAGTTTTATTAACAAAAAAGGGTGGTACTAAAATGAAGGCATAAAATATTTTGAATATTTTAAAAATTTTATGAAAAGTAACTTTTTATTTTTGAAAAGTTCTACAAAACAAATGTGCACTGTTAAAATCAAAACATGGAAGAAAAATTGTGATACACTTAAAAAATATGTTTTCATTTTATTATTATTATTATTATTATTATTAGAGACGATGAACATGCAGAACTCATATTTAAATAGCAGACTTTTTGTGCTTTAATATTCAGGCACTATATTAATGTGATTAAGTGAGCAGCCCTACTTTTTATTTGTTCATCCAAAATTTGATACATTCTGTGACATTCCGCATTATACAGTAAATTACGTTTATACAGCCCGCATTTTCCACACCAAATCACAGGCCCTAAACAGTGACATTAGATGTTTAAAGAAACCTTGAGAAGATGACTGTAATAAGTAAAAGAATAAATTTTGCTTACATAATAAAGCATATTTGAACAATTGCCAGTGACTGGTGCTGACAGTTTTGCCATTAACTGACTTTTTATTGAAATTCTTGCGCTTTAATTCTCCACTACTTTGAGCGTTATGGCAGGACGACTCTCACTGCCTGGATTTTCCACAGTCCTGGAGGAAACGAGTGTGTGACGGAGTGCGAGTGTGTGTTGGGGAGGGGCTTCACGGCTTGGCAGGAATGGCTTGTTTAGTTGTGTTACTAAAGCAAAAGCATTCCAGAGGTTTTAAGAACTACCAGATGGTAGTTCTCTCTCTCTCCGAGTCTGCCCTTTTACAGCCATATGCGAGTGAACTGCAGCAGGTCAGTGGAGAGCTGGGAGTGAGTGAGCGCCTCCTCTGAAATTCCAATCAACAAACAGAAGATCCTTCAGCAAACGCTCCCAAATCAAACAGCCATTACTCACACGAAGCTCGTAGAGAACACTCACACATTTCTTATTTCATTTCATCTCTGACAGGCAGGTCTTGTGTTAGGTGAAACGCTCCCCAGTCCGCTTGCTCCAGGAGATAAATAACAAACACACTCCTATTCATTTTATGCATCACATGAGAAAGCAACAGTGAGGAGAACACGCCCACCAGACCCTCAAAATAACTGATACCACCAGAGAGAGAGAGGGTTATGAAGCCAATGTTCAACAATGATACGGCCTCTGAATGACCACACAGACTAATTCAAGAGCTACACGTCACATCACAGGTATTCACAACCATTTTCCAAGGCCTAAAGTAAAAGTAGACATGTCTCTGGAATATCTTTAACAAATAACTGCAACAACTTTTCAAAAATGTCTTTTCTTTGAATCTATTAGTCTGCATCTACAGTCTATTTTGAATCATATTTGTGTCCCATCCACTGCTTTGGTTATCACTATAGGTGCATCCCAATTTGCATACTTATTTCACACTATTCTGTGCTGTGTAAATAGTGTGACTAGTGTGTTTACACTGAAGATTACAAAATAAACAGTGCACTTTAAATACCTGGATGATGCACCAAAGCGTGGAATGATGGACACTCGACTGTGCAGTTTTCCTTACATAACAGAGGAAGAGGAGCTACCAGACTCCAATTCCCATATAGACATTTAAGTGCATTTGGGCTGGAACGACACGTCGACATAATTTATTACGAAAATTCGTTGATTTGCGTGGAATGCGTTGGTGCGTCACACTGTTTACGTTCCTCCCTAATCCCGTCATGTTTCACACAAAACAAAACTCTAAAGCAGATGCTAAAGGCTAGTATGGCAGCGCTGCTTAAAGGAGTCCTTGATTATGATTTCACTTTTTTAACTTTAGTTAGTGTGTAATGTTGCTGTTTGAGCATAAACAACATCTGCAAAGTTACGACGCTCAAAGTTCAATGCAAAAGGAGATATTTTCTTCTACAGAAATCTCTGTTTAAGGACTACAACGAGCTTCTTTCTGGGATAGTGACATCAATAACCCTAAAGTTCAGTAGCCCCGCCCACTGATTCGAGCACGACAAGTATTAGTAGGTAAATAACAGACGTGATGCCAACACTGGATCGAGCAACTAAGCGATAAACTTGCCTTTGAAGAGTGCAAAATGTTGTGCGGTGGCAGGTTGTGGAAAAACACAGTAGCTGCATTGGATTGAAATTAAAAAATGATGCTGTACCTCTATATTGGATCCGACAGGAATGGCGCGACACACTTATGTGAGTAAGAAAGTTTTGCTTTGTTACAGATCGTTTGATATGTACCTGATTATGTGTACATGTCTATCCAAAATCTCCAGTGATTTCTGATATGTAATGATTCATGTAGTCCTACAGTCAGATGTTTTTTGTATCAAAATCATTTATTGTCAGTAAATCAAACCAATGATTAAATGGCCAACTTCACATTGTTTCTCTTAGTAGGATGAAAATAATCCGTTATTAAATAATAAACGGTGATTATATTATATAAAGAAAGAGATCAAAGAACGCTCCCTTTACAATCGCTGGAGCTGTCAATCAAACAGCGTGAGTGTTCTGGACTCTTGCCAAAACTCCCATTAGAATCAACGAATCTCTTCTTTACATTGCGTTCGCACTGTTTGTTATGATGAAAGCATTCGTTAGTGTTTCAATGACAAGATCACTGCATCAATGCGCTCAACATGTCTGTGATCAGCTGCAGTGGGTGCGAGCTGCGCGTCTCAAACGTACTCTCTGCACTTGGTTACTAAGCATTTAAAGTGCTTGTTGGTTGTTTAAAGGTGCCATATTACATTGAAAAAGTGTTCTATAAGTCTAAGGTGTCCCCTGAATGTGTCTGAAGTTTCAGCTCAAAATACCCCATAGATTTTTTTATTATTCAATTTTTTTTAACTGCCTATTTTGGGGCATCACTAAAAATGCACTGATTCTGTGCACGTCCCCTTTAAATGCTCGCGCTCCCCGCCCCCAAGCTCGCAACTCTATAATACATTGCATAAACAAAGTTCACACAGCTAATATAACCCTCAAAATGGATCTTTACAAAGTGTTTGTCATGCAGCATGTCTAATCGCGCAAGTATAATATTTATTTGGATGTTTACATTTGATTCTGAATGAGTTTGATAGTGCTCCGTGGCTAACGGGCTAAAGCTAACATTACACACTGTTGGAGAGATTTATAAAGAATGAAGTTGTGTTTATGAATTATACAGGCTGCACGTGTTTAAAAATGAAAATAGTGACGGCTCTTGTCTCCGTGAATACAGTAAGAAACGATGGTAACTTTAACCACATTTAACAGTACATTAGCAACATGCTAATGAAACATTTAGAAAGACAATTTACAAACATCACTAAAAATATCATGATATCATGGATCATGTCAGTTATTATTGCTCCATCTGCCATTTTTCACTATTGTCCTTGCTTGCTTACCTAGTCTGATGATTCAGCTGTGCACAGATCCAGACGTTAATACTGGCTGCCCTTGTCTAATGCCTTGAACATGGGCTGGCATATGCAAATATTGGGGTCATACATATTAATGATCCCGGCTGTTACATAACAGTCGGTGTTATGTTGAGATTCACCTGTTCTTCTGAGGTCTTTCGCACAAATCAAATTTACATAAGAAGGAGGAAACAATGATGTTTGAGACTCACTGTATGTCATTTCCATGTACTGAACACTAATTATATAACTATGCCGAGGTAAATTAATTTTCAATTCTAGGGCACCTTTAAAATATCTGATGGATAAACTTTATTTTTTTTTATGTTGGTATTTTTAGAATTTGTATATTATGGTTTAAAAAAAAAACAAAAAACTTTTATTCCCACTCATCTAAAAAAAGCTGTCACTCATCTTAGTTCATCATGACCTCACAAAGTTCAGTTTTAATCAATGAAGCACTCTATACTACACAATCTTTTTACATCATGTCTACACTTTGCATGTTATGAGATGATTCTCGAGTGTGCAGAACTCAGCACTAAAACTACTGAGCAGTCAGTAAATTCTGCCTAACTTAAACACCTCAGATTGACCATTACATTCAAGAGATCATCAGACATGTCTGTGATTGGCTACACTGTTCAACACAGCAAAAACATTTTGTAAATAGAAACCTTTGATGCTCTCCAGAGCGCAAACATAAAAACTCACTGGATCATTTGCCAAATCTGTTTTGCCAATATGCTTAGCAGTCTCTAGCACCCCATAGAACCGGGCCTGCAGGGATCAGATCAGAATGGCATATCAAATACCATTCACAAAACACCAAACAACTTTTCAACAATGGATTTTCTAGAAATCCACAATGGAATCTCTTCAGTGATTCAGATTCATTTAAAAGTAAAATTCCCAAGCACATGTCCTCTTCTGAGGATGAATAATATCTGGCTCTCTCTCAGCACCGGCAATCTCTGGCTGCATGACCAAGTGATTTCCACTAATAAAGAAGAAGCTCCCAGTTTCTCAGGCAGCTGAGACAGAGAGAGGGACAGACAGCATATGTGAGCTGCATGATCACCGTCTCACTGCCTGTCTGCAGCTGCTGCCAGCTGGACTGCTGTAAACTTCCCGTCCCTCCAGCCTTCCTGACACTGCTTAGCACACCCTACAAGACATGCAGTGGCCCCAAAATGATCTGGACAAATAAAATAACTGAAGGCCATTGTATTACATAACAAAATACAAAGGGAACTCACCAATAAATAGGATATTATAGAGTGTACAGTACATTCGACTATAATAGGCAATTTAATTTCAGCAAAATTTAAACACCAACAATTATGAAGCACAAAACAATTTTACAATTGCAAAAAATGTAAAAGGTAACATGCCAAATTATTTAAAAACAACCTGCCCCAATTTGACATTTAATACAGCTCAACCTTCCAGTCATATCTACCTTCATTATATTGTCCAATTACTGACTTCTGTCGGGCTGAACAATAATGGGCAAAAAAAAAAAAAAAAAAAGTGCTTTCACACCCCAAAGGACCACACTAGACCTATTTTAGTAAGCAAAAAGTGAACAGTTTAAAAAAAATACAAAAATAAAAAATGAATAACTTAATTTTGTAGTTTTAATAAGAATCATCATGTTTTTAATTCCTTCAGTGAAGACAATGCAATTTGTTCAATTACTGCAGTGTTTCTTCTGTTAGATACTTGAAAACTTGTTTATTTCATTTGTTTGTACTATTGTATTTATTTGCCCTATTGTCTTTATTTCATTACTGTCAGTTTACTTCTATTCAATAATCGCTTGAGGACTGACTACATTAGTTAGACTAGTATTAGTTTTTGTTGTGGTAAACAAAATTGCCATCCAAAATTGTGAAATCACTGGTAACTAAAATGTTGCTCCAGTTCCAGCAAAAGAAAAAAATACATTTATTGTAATATACTATATTTTGTTATCATGAAACACAGTTACTCATGGTCCCACCCCATTAACCCCTTTTAATAATTTACATTTCTCTAAAAGATGTAAAAATTAACAAAAGTGCATTTAAAGTCTGTTTAAACACAACTTTTGTAATAATTTAAATAATCAATGGAACAGTTAAGGACCTATAATTTAAGAGGAATAACAACTGGAATCATGAAATTCCTTATAATAATTCCCATCCCTGCTATCCTATATCAACTGTTTGTTTTTGATTTGTTTGCATTTTTTCCCCATTTCAAACCCCAAAAACATTTTGTTGGATGTTTTGTTTTAGAAATGTTCTAGTGATGTAGTATTCAAGTAAATACCAACATTTAAATGCCAAGAGAGCTCATAAGGCCTTGTTTTCCATATATGGACACAACAAAAGTTACACTGCTAGCTACATTGATAAGAATAGTTTATAAAACAAGATTTGGAGCAGTTCAAGGGCATGCTGGGTCTTAGTTATGCTAAGGAAGACCAATCATGGCATCTCAGTGTGTTTAACAAATAATAAAGACCAAGAAATGTGGTCAAGTGCACCTTTATCGAATTCATTTATCAGATAACGGTGCTATGGTGTTATCGCAGTGGCCAAGCCTCAAAACAACTGTGGTGCCACAGTATTTTTCAAATGCTAGCACTGTGACGCACAGTTGTAAATACTATAACATTTCTTCCACCTGGCTATTGATCTGTCGCAGGACAGTAGATGTGATTTCGTGGGACACGTGTGAGACAGATAAATTTACTACTCTTATGCTATGTACATACTGATTTACATTCGTTGGCAAACTTGGCATATGCACTTATTAATGTTTCTGCCGGAGGGTGCCCACACTATAATGGCAAACATTAAAAGACAATTCTAGGTTCACGAGGGCACATGCAGGGGGACAAAGTTTGAGCATGCACAAGTTTTGTGCGAGAAGGGAATTCGCCTGTGAGCGGAGAGATTCCTGCTGGCATATCTGTTGTCGTAAAAAAGTCGTATCTAAAAGTTGCAATTATTTAATTTATTTATTGGTTAAAATGAACGGAGAATATCTTGTGTTTATCCTTAAGTGCTCGACCATTTCCTTGGGTGGTGCTCGAGCATCCGCGGGATCGGCGCATGTTCGTTGGAAATATTTGCCATTACGATGGATGATTACAAGCTTTAAATCATCAATTTGGGCAGCTTTGAGCAGCTCGAGGTTATTATCCAGTATGTGAGATGAAATCCTTGCTGGTGCCGACTTTGATGAGGCCTGAACTTAGCTATTCCTTCGTGCTGTCCATCAGTTGTCATCAGCAGGAAAACCTCTCTCTATGATTGCATTGGTTGGTTATTTTCGCAGCTACATGACGGCTGCACAAATAAGATTTTTCAATGCTAGTCAGAGTTTTTATTATATTTCTTACTGTGGTATTGTAATTTCATGGATGAAAAAAAATAGTAACTGTAACCGAATACCAATATATGCTGTATTATGTAATATGTTTTATTTGGGAAACTACTAAAAGAGAATTATAGAACAGAAACACTGAGATGTCGCAACCTAAAGTATAAATCTGAAAAATATTTATTTATTTTTTTACAGATTTATCAATCAAGTTATTTAAAAATTATTTTTTACCAAACTGATCAATTCTCAATTACTTTCAAATGACTTGATAAATATTATGTATATGAATATTATGTCATTTTCTCATAGCAATGCTATTCATTCATGTTTTACTGTCTTTAAATTGATTAATGTCATTGACATACTGGCTTTATATCAGTCACCCTGCTTCCCACAACATAGCATGCTACTGCTTGAAATGTTTCTTGTTGCATAATGCAGTATACAATATTGTAAACTGTAAAATATTCAAAAATTTCCAAAACAGGGATTAAAATTGTTGCAATTTCTTCTTGGTTCAGTTCACTTTCACAAGGCAATGGACCTAAATGGACATCGCTATATTCCTTTATCATTCAGAGCAAGAAACAAGGCTTCGTCTGTATTTTTATGCGCTTTTGACAGTTCTGAAATATGCATTTCACCTAGTCTTTGCTCTAGGTTAACCCACGATGCATTTTGAGAGGCATTAGCAAAACAAACACTGCTGCAACACACAACATATGTAATTACCCATCATACATATGTTGTGATACAGCCTGGTTCATTGGCCCGTTGGGTCAGATGGCTTTCTCAGCACAAGGGAACCACTCCAGAGTTCGTCTTCAAGCGGGCCAAGACCAACTCTTCCATCTCTGACCTATTTTCGGAGTGAGCATGATTGCCATGTTCATATATGCCTAAACAAACCAAACTAATGGAGAAAATGAGGCAGGTTCCAAAACAAATGCTACAAACGAGCCAAAAAACTAATTTTAAAAAAGTTTTCAGTGTTTGCAAAGGCCACTGGTTATTTAAGAAACACAAGGCCTTGGATAGATCAAGAGAAAACACATCCACACTTTAAAACAATTGTGTTTTCAATCCATTTCATGTTTCCTTCAAGCTGCCACTGTATTCTGATTTAACACCACCTCTCCAGCCAAACTCTACGTCTGTTCTCGGCATTAAAGGGTGAATGTGCTCTAATGTATATCAAAATAACACAATTATCCTGACTTATTGTTCTTCACGACCAGTGGGAAGATTGAGTTAGGCTAATGGATAAAGCTGTGTATATTTTAGGGCAGCACTCACTGAAGGTTTTGCAGATGTCAGACACGGCCTTGAAGACACGGTCAGAGAAGTTGACTTTCACCCTCATGTGTTTCATGTTGGGCAGCTGCAGGCGCAGCAGCTTGTGCTGCGGTGTGAAGAGCAGCCTGGCGTCGGCCTGAATGCCATATTTATCAAGCGTCCAGTGGGTCTTTAGCAGCCAGGTCTTCTTCTTCTCCCACCACAGTGCGTGATCTGACCAGTCCTTCTTCACATCTGCATAAAGATAGAGAGAGAGAGAAATATGACAAGGTTAGGATCTACATTGATAAGCACTCAGTGATAGCGGGATGAAAAGTAACCGAGCTAAAACTGGTCTCTAATTTGCCTGCACATACAGCAATGCAACAGAGTTGAGAGAGAGGTCAACTAAAGAGAAACACGGTTAAGTGTCAGATGTGTTTGTGTGAAACTGCACTTGCCAAAGTGGAGGGCTGCGTTCTGGCCGGGATGAAAGCAAGAGGCCAAGCATTCATCAGGAGGCTCGTGCACACAGGCCGAAAATAGGTGAAATGCTGAGAAGTGTTTGCATGTGCGAGTAAGGAGATCAGGGTCAACCCTTTCTCTTTGTTCCAGATTCACATTGTAATCCGAGTCTGATACTCTAAACCTGCTTTTCCTCTAACAGCTGCACACAAACAACACAGGACTGAGCTGCGGGCATTTGTGGAGCTACAGAAGAAGAATCCAATTCATACTTATCAGGTGACATATTACATACACCAATCAGGGCTCTGCTCTTATATTTGTGTTTAAAAGCACTCGTGAGGCACAGTCAAAGTCCAGTTCTATAAAAACACTAGTGTTGGAACTGGAATTTCTAACTTCAATTCAATATCTATTCGATACCACAGGGAAATATTGTCATGAAATTAAGGACATAAAATGTGAACAGTATCTAAGTTAATTTACGTTTGACCCTAGTCAAAGTATTTTCTTATCAACTGAAACTCTGCTGTCTGAAATTTAAAGGGTTAAGTTCACGCAAAAATGAAATTTCTGTCATTAGTTACTCACCCTCATGTCATTCCACACCCATTCGTTCATCTTCAGAACACAAATTAAGATATTTTTGATGAGATTCCTGTACCTCCACAGACTGCCTTTGCAATGACCACTTTGACGCTTCAAAAAGTTCATAAAGAGATCGGAAAAGTAACCCATACGAATTGAGCGGTTTAGTCCAAATTTTCTGAAGAGACTCGATCACTTTTTATGATGAACAGATTTAATTTAGGCTTTTACTCACATATACAGGTGCATCTCAATAAATTAAAATATAATGAAAAAGTTTTTTTTTTCTTCTGTAATTTAATCCAAAAAGTAAAACTTATTAAATTTATTAGACAAAGTAAAATATTTGCAGACTTTGTTTTCATTTTGATGATTATAGCTTGCTGCTCATCAAAATAAAAATCAGTATCTCAAATTATTAGAATTTAATTTCAAGTTCTATTAAATTACCATTCTCAGGGTATAAATACTGGGTTTAGGTCAGTAATCCCAACAGCAGTCATGGGGAAGTCTGCTGACCTGACATTTGTCCAGAAGACGATTATCAAGACCCTCTACAATGAGGGTAAGCCACAGAGGGTCACTGCTGAAAGAGCTGTTCGCAGAGTGCTGTGCCAAAGCATATTCATGGAAAGTTGACTGGAAGGAAAAAGTGTGGTAGGAGAAGGTGTACAAGTGAAAGGAATGACCGCAGACTTGAGAAGATTGTCAGGCGAAGCTGATTTAAGAACTTAGGAGAGCTTCAAAAGGAGTGGACTGAAGCTGGAGTCAGTGCATCAAGAGCCACCACACACAGACGTCTTCAGGAAATGAGCTACAACTGTCACATTCCACGTACCAAGCCACTTCTGACCAAAGACAATGTCAGAAGCGTCTTACCTGGTCTAAGGAGAAGAAGAACTGGACTGTTGCTCAGTGCTCCAAAGTGCTCTTTTCAGATGAAAGTAAATTTTGCATTTCATTTGGAAATCAAGGTCCCAGAGACTGGAGGAAGAGTGGAGAGGCACAGAAACCATGTTGCTTGAAGTCCAGTGTGAAGTTCCCACAGTCAGTGATGATTTGGGCTGCCATGTGATCTGCTGGTGTTGGTCCACTGTGTTTTCTGAAGTCCACAGTCAACGCAGCCATCTACCAGGACATTTTAGAGCACTTCATGCTTCCTTCTGCTGACAAGCTTTATTGAGATGCTGATTTCATTTTCCAGCAGGATCTGGCACCTGCCCACACTGCCAAAGCTACCAAAAGCAGGTTCAGTAGACATGGTGTTACTGTGCTTGATTGGCCAGCAAACTCACCTGACCTGAACCTCACAGAGAATCTATGGGGTATTGTCAAGAGGAAGATGAGAGACACCAGACCCAACAATGCAGATGACCTGAAGGCCGCTATCAAAGCAACCTGGGCTTCATTACACCTGAGCAGAGCCACAAGCTGATCACCTCCATGCCACGCCGCATTGATGCAGCAATTCATGCAAAAGGAGGCCCAACCAAGTATTGAGTGCATAGAAATGAACATACTTTCAGAAGCCTGACATTTCTGTTTAAAATATCCTTTTTTATTGATGTTATGAAGTATTTTAATTTGAGTTTTTGTTAAATGTGAGCCAAAATCATCACAATTAACAGAAGCAAAGATTACTTCAGTCTGTGTGCATTGAATTTATTTAATACACAAGTTTGAGTTGAATTACTGAAATAAATGAACATTTCCACGACATTTAATTTATTGAGATGCACCTGTAAACCTCAAATACAATTCCTCAAATACTCAAATGCAGGTAGTAAACAACATACAATAGGATATTAAACTATACACAGAGCACATAAATGTCTAGGTTAAAAAAAGCTATAATTTGCTATAAAAGCACATATTCACCTCTGCAGAAGTGGTATGTAGTTTGCGGAGAGCAGTAAAGTATGCATTAGTGCAACTGGAAGGGAAGCTTGAATTTTCTATGATAATAGGTTTAACTATCTCATTTACAGAGGCATTCTCATGCAACTCTGTGTGCAATGCATGAAAT
This sequence comes from Ancherythroculter nigrocauda, assembly GCA_036281575.1. Taxonomy (NCBI): domain Eukaryota; kingdom Metazoa; phylum Chordata; class Actinopteri; order Cypriniformes; family Xenocyprididae; genus Ancherythroculter; species Ancherythroculter nigrocauda. The sequence continues at coordinate 7,646,638 of VTFQ01000019.1, read as the reverse complement.
GCTGTAATCATCTGTCCACAGACGTTTTGGAAATTTTGCTAATATGAAAAAGCATAACTAGCACACGTTGCGTCCCCAAATGCGCAGTAAACTCCGAGCATATGCAGAGATTTTCTGTGAAGTGAGAGACTCTTGAGACGCTGAAACACAAAACGCTGCTCATATGTAAATGATCACAGTGCCGCGCTTCGCTCTGAAACACTTAGTGCAATGGACTACATAAAATACACACACTGTGGTGTGTCAACTTGTTGTTGGAGAGAAAGTGAGAAAGCAGCAGCTGCTACTGGTATACTGATACTGCGGAAAACTGTTTCAAATACTTTAGTATTGATATTTATGGGTGGAAAAATCTAGATTTTTGACAGCACCTAAAGACACCAATGCTAATGTGGCACAATAATAATTAGGGCTGGGTATTGACACTGAATTTCACGATTGGATTCGGATTCACAAGTCTGTGGACCAGTGGAGTCTCTCCATCAGTGATGTCAGCAGACAGGTATGCATGTGAGCAGACAAAAGAAACTGTTTTCCCCTCAGCAGCCCACTATCCAGTTTCTCTGCCTTATTTCTGTGTGTGTGACTGTGAAAATGAACTTTTAGTAGTTTGAACTTTTAGAAGATTGTGTTTTCTGTGAGTCGGGGACTTTTGGTTTCTGTGGGATTTTAATTCTTTGCTTCAAACACTAGGACATTTTTTCACCCAAATAAGTCTAAAACATGAGTTCAGGGTTATTTTTTGTTCGATGACACAGAAAAGTTTGAAAGGATTATGAGCCGAGACATTTATTTCTGTGGAAACACACTGTGATATAGTTTGTACCTTTCTTATTTTTTTTTTTAGTACAATGAATGTGACTATCCATTTCTGAACACATCTTTCGAATCTTCTCTCCGACTCTGTCCACTTCTGTCACAGCCGTGACCATTTTTCTACAGACAAAAACTCACTGACTCAGTTTTTCTCCTCCACACCCTAAGAGAGAAGCTTCACACTGGTCTCATTTCAATGACTGCATCTCGTTCACTAGCCAACTGTGGTGTCCATCTCCATAACAACATAACACAGAATAAAAGACAACAGAACATGTTAAGTTCTCAATGACAGTCTACAATCATTTCTGAAGAACTAGGAAATATTTAGAAGCCAAAAGCTTTTTGCCAACATTGCCAATTAATCGAAACAATCAAAAGACAAGCACCATCTTTTATGCTCCTAATCAGTTTTGTAATTTTGAGGATATACTGTACTCGAACATGCCTCTGTTATTCACTGTTGAGTGCAGCCAGTGAGGTGTGAGGAGCTTAACAGTGGTGCAGAAGACTAAAATAAACTCAGTTAAAGACTGAAATAAACTTTCACTTCCTCACCAGATGAAATGGACTTATATCAAAGAAAGAAAAAGAGTTTTAGTCCGATGCACAACGCTCTACAATGCGAGTAAATCACTTGCATGTGTGAACAAATGTCATGCTAGGCGACTAAAAAATGTTTTTACTTAGCCAATGGCCAGTAACTTGTACGATTTCAGTCACCTGTGATTGACTTGGGGCAAAAAAATAAGTTTAGCGCAGATATAATTTCATTGCTCGTTTGTCGTTTGGCTGAGAGCTCCCTCTATGGTTTTCTCTCACACATGCGCACTCAACGTGAGAGAAAGAGAGCGGCTTTTACACATGCCACATAAAGAGAATTGAGACGCTAGATCTAAATGCAGGGCTCGACAGGACTGCCCGATTGACAAGAGTAGACAGAACGGTCACTGTCCCTGCTCGTCATGAAAGTTTATCATTTGCATGTGTTTTTAGCAAGAAGACGCGAAAGATAACTCGAATGCATCTAACAGAAAGCCCAGAAAGGACGTGAATACTGAATTGAGGTCTTTGCGCTTGGACGGACAATTTTTACATAAAATTATATCAAAATGTCTGTCTTGGAGAGTATCCTAGTAAACATAGTCGGTTATCTTGAGTGAACATTTACAACAGTTAAAAAATAAAATGCATGTGTAACAGTATCATCCGTGCATTATGTCTTAAAGTGACAGCAGCCTAATATTCCTGCTGCTGTCTGTGTTTAATATTAACCAAACACTCTGTTTTTTAAACTTTTGTAAATTTAATAAAGATTAATCTATATTTAGGCTAATTTATACAGTGAAGACTATGTTATTTTACATTTGATTACTCAATTTCTGTACATAATCTACCTAATCTGTATCTAACTACTGTTAGATCTACCTGAAAAACCTGAAAAGCAAAGTTTGTTTAATTTGCATCTTGTGTTTATTTGTGCTATTGCTTTAAGTTTGATTATTTGTTCTTATTTTATTACAGACTGTTTACTTGTCTTTAATAGCATTTGAAAATTATATTTTAAATTGAAATTTAAATATTATATTATATTTATGTAGAATTTTTTTATTTGCCTTACTTTTGCATTTCATGTAATAAAGTCTGGCAAGTAAAATAAAAAATTTCCTGGCCAACTGTGACTCAATTCTACTTACGGAACAAATGCGGCGCCAGTTTTGTTTTTTCCGTAAGTAGAATAGGGGACATACGGCATAAGCTTTTTTGAAGAATACGGAAAGCACGTGCAAGGCGATAATTTGTGTTTATTAAGCATATACAGTTGTATTTTTTTCGAAAATGAGCGATGGTTTCTCTAGATAAGACTCTTATTCCTCGTCTGGTATAGTTTAAAGCTCTTTGAAGCTGCACTGAAACTGTAATTCTGACCTTCAACCGTTTGGAGGCCAGTGAAGTCCACTATAAGGAGAAAAATCCTGGAAAGTTTTCATCAAAAACCTTCAATTTCTTGTTGACTGAAGAAAGAAAGACATGAACATCTTGGATGACATGGGGGTGAGTAAATTATCAGGAACATTGTATTTAAAAGTGGACTAATCCTTTAACTAGCATTTTTGGGAAAACTAAAATCGGGGTCAAAATGACCTGAACACAACCAGAGAGTTAATTTAATTTGCATAGAGTTTTAAATTATTAAGTGTAAGCAAAAAGATCATTATGCTGATACTAGCGAAATCTATATATTAAATGTGTTAAATAATGTTCGCAGTCTTTCCTTCCTGTGACGGGAAGGGTATGAAGCCAGATGCAGATGGACGCTCCCTTCAGGGGTGGAGCAGGCAGCTGGTGATTTCGTAAAACACTTCACAGCTCGACCCCTACAGTATCCGGCCAAGCATGTGCCAAACATCCCTGATGAATTTAAATGAAATAATGCCAGTCCATTTTTGGGACTAGTATGATTTCATCTTTGACCGACATCCACACGAGTCATTAAGTTGTCGTGCACAAGCTGTGGAATAAACAGGCTCATAGATTCAAACCCACACACACATTGTGTGTCTTTTTCCAGAGAATCCCCAATGAATTCCCTCCTCAGTCTGGATTGTCATTGGCTGTCCCGCCCCGGTCCTGCCCTGCCATCAGACGGAGTGCTGGGAGAACAGCCATTCATTGACTATCCATCAAACAGCCTAAATAGAGGGCGGTAATTTAATTAGCTGCCGGCCAATTGCATTTCTTGGCTAAAAATACAGCCTGCCAGCAGATGACGTAATGCTGTAACAAAATGAATCCATGCTAAGTAATAGGACGCATTAAACAGCGCTGGAGACCTCCAGTACTGCAGAGAGAGGGGGTGTACTGCGACCCATGAAGGGTCTGGTCCAGGAAGAAGAAAACACTGCGAATCAACAAATGCACTTCCTGTCCAATCGATAGCATAGTGTAACACTGTGGAAAGAACGCAGCTTCATTATTTCATTAATGACAGTAAATTACATGTGTGAACGGTACATTATAATTAAATAAACAATGATTCTTCCCCTTGAATGTAAAGTACTGTGATTTTTACTTGATTTTCATTGGAAAATGCACTGAAAAAAATGGTGTTTTTCAATAAACACAGTTTCTTACAAAAATATATATATTTTTTTTTTATTTGCTAATTGAACTACGTGAAACACTTTTAATGGAACAATATCCAGACTTTCATCTATCCGTTAAATAATGCCATCTTATTTAAATCAACACAATACAGCAGAAATGGCAAAGCAACACTGTTCAAAACATCATAGAAAAGTTAAATGTTTGTAAGGCATAAAAACTAGGGAGGTGTGCAATGACTAATTTCATTGTTGTTTAAATGCAAATAGTCTAAAACAGTCAAAAACATACATATGCGATAAATTTGAAATAGTCTGTCAATCAGGGCTGCATGATTATAACAAAAATCATAATTGTTGATTGTTTCTCTTGATACTGCAATTGCTATCTTTTATGTTGATTAATATAATTTACATTAAAATACTTCTTTATTGGGGGGAAAATGCATGTTAATTTTAATGTAGTGTAGATTTCTGTTTCATTAATAGTTCAATGAGCTTATTTACAGAAAGCAATTAAAGCGCACATCCTTTATAATCATTGAACCTGTCAATCACTTCAGTTTAGCGCTTCAGTTTATGAAAACGCCGGTTATAATCAATAAAGTTGCTGCACAAAGAATTGTGACTAAAATGGTCATAAATGCAACAGAAAATAAACATCAAAATCTAATCTCCACTAGTGAATCAGTAATGTCTGATTCAAAATTAACCAGTATAAACGCAGCCTCACAGACCCTCTGAGGTCTATTATGTCATTGATAATAATCAATCATTTTAATTTATTTATTTGATTGTGATTGTCCACTTGAATTACATGAAAAAAATGTAAGCAATGTGTATTTTTATTGGAGAAATACTTTAAGGTATGACAGAAACCGTTTCATTCCTTGAGGCAAATTATAAAAATATGAATTAAATAAATAATGCTGCACTAGAAACTAAGAAATGCAATCAAGGAAATGACCTCACATGCTTCACATACACTGTAAATGACTACTAAAATAACTACCAGCAATCTTATTTCTGTTGCATATTCAAGAGGCACAAATAATTAAGATATTTACAGAGATCGGTTTGGACAAATGAATATATGTAGAACACTAAAAGCCCATAAATAATGTACATTTTCATACATTATGCTGAAATAATTTGATTATTAAGCTTCTAAAGCAAGCCTTGAAAGCAGACATCAAGCCGTTTCCCCTCCCAGAGGGGTTCAGTGTAAGTAAGCAAATCTAAACACTAAATCACAGCTAGATTTGATCAATGCAACAGGAAAGCTCTGTGCTGGGTAGGGCTGCTTCTTAGTGTAACTACTTCCTGTATCATAGATTAGAGCACTCTGAAGACCAACGGAGCTGGACAAATACACATGCTGCAGTCAGCTTACAACTACCAGGAAAAATGAATGTGTAAACAAACAAATTTGCCCTTTACCTTAATATTATGAGACTACTTCATTGCTAAAATTCACTAAAACGATTCAAAGTTTGCAAGAGGCTGAACGACATGGACAAGAACAGCTGAAAATATATATATATATATATATATATATATATATATATATATATATATATATATCTTGACAATAGCTACGTTTACATGGACACCTTTTGCTTCCAGTTAATTCCAAATGATTAATTTGAACGCAGTGTTTACATGAGCTCTTAAAGTGACAGCAGCCTAATATTCCTGCTGCGCTGCTGTCTGCGTTTCAATCAAACAACAAAAGACAAAAAAATTCAATCACTACTCTTGATTTAATAACTCTTGTAACTTTAATAAGGATTAATATATTTTTTTTAATATACTTTCCAGTTCCGGGTTTCAATCTAATCAAGTGTTTACGTCCTCTCAATCGGATTAGAAAAGGTTGAATGAAATTGTAATTGGATTTGGCCGATGCATTCCAATTGACGTGGTTACATGTGACTTTTTTATTCGGACTGTGCTTCTAGTCTGATTAGAATCAGATTATTAGGCTCCATGTAAACGCAGCTATCGTTTCATTATTTTCATGATATTTTATGTATCCTGCTATGTAATGCAACAAAGGGTGATATTTCATCCAAACCAGCCACTGCAGCAAGTGAAAGTGAATAGAAACCTGAACAGCTGAAGAGTGTGTGAAGATTATACTGTTACTATCTGCAGGTGTTCAGTTCACGCCAAACTCATGCAAAAGTTTATATCAAGAATTATGGGGCGTAATGGCCCTGGTTTTACTTTAATTTAACATTCACGTACTGCCAAGCAATCTTGTTACACACACACAGTAAAATGACAAATGAAGCCTTGTAGATTTAATCAGACTGCATTATATTGTATTACATTATATTCAGGTCCAGAGTGAAAGTAAAGTGGACCATAATTAAAGTTGAAAATAACTTTTAAAATATTTTTTACAGCATTAAAGACAATCAAAAGGGAATATTTCATTATACAGCCACACGTAAAATATAAATTAAATTGTCAAATCGCAATTACTTGTATGACAATTAATCCTCAGCACAAAATTCATGATCGTGACAGGCCTACTTCAAAATATTGCCCAGTCCTTTTGGGCAAAACATCCAAAAAACTCTTGATACGAGGAAGGAAAGAGGAGGAAATGATGCATCCTCTGATAAATCGTGCATTTCCTTGCAGTCTCCACATTCCTCTGGCTGAAGCTCTGCCATGATTACAGTAGAACAGGATACAAGTATTCTTTACTTTCATAACCTTTAGTTATATTTTAGACTGCTTTTAGTCACCTGAAAAATAAAACTATACTATTCCATAATGGATTTTGATCAGTTAAAGGATTAGTTCACTTCAGAATTCAAATGTCCTGATAATTTACTCTCCTCCATGTCATGCAAGATGTTCATGTCTTTCTTTCTTCAGTGGAAAAGAAATTAAGAGGAAATCATTCCAGGATTTTTCTCCATATAGTGGACTTCACTGGGGTTCAACGGGTTGAAGGTCCAAATGTCAGTTTCAGTGCAGCTTCAAAGAGCTCTACATGATCCCAGACGAGGAATAAGAGTCTTATCTAGAAAAACCATCGCTCATTTTCTAAAAAAAATAAACATTATATACTTTTTAACCACAAATGCTCGTCTTGCACTGCTCTGATGCTCCACGCATGACGTAATCATGTTGGAAAGATCATGAAAAACTCCATCTTATTTTCTCCTCCAACTTCAAAATCAGTCCGACATCGTCGTTTGACTTAGTCTTTGACGTTCTCTTTGTAAACACTGGATCAGTACTTCCACCTACGTCACGCGTGACCTTTCCAACATGATTACGTCATGCGTGGAGCATCACAGAGCAGTGCAAGACGAGCATTTGTGGTTAAAAAGCATATCATTTTTTATTTTATTTAGAAAATGAGCGATGGTTTCTCTAGATAAGACTCTTATTCCTCGTCTGGGATCATGTAGAGCTCTTTGAAGCTGCACTGAAACTGACATTTGGACCTTCAACCCGTTGAACCCCAGTGAAGTCCACTATATGGAGAAGAGTTTTCCTCTTAATTTCTTTTCCACTGAAGAAAGAAAGACATGAACATCTTGGATGACATGGAGGTGAGTAAATTATCAGGACATTTGAATTCTGAAGTGAACTAATCCTTTAAGACAATAACCTTTTATTCATATTTTAGACCCCTTTTAGTCACTGGGAAAATAAAACTATACTATTCCACACTGAACTCTGGTCAGTTAATGCTCTCTGAATAATATTAAACATCTGAAAAAAGACTTTACGTCAGTCATTTATGACAAAGCCATTAAGTATGAAAACAATGAAAGAATCCGTGCGCAGCATAAAAAAAATACCAGGATGACGGCAACATCCAGGGAATAAGCCAAACGTCCGAAGTCATTTCCTGTTTCCTCTCCCACGTCACAAAACTGGGCTCGACATGCATGTGTAACCCCACCTAAAGCCCTTCTGCCCATAGTGGAGAGTCTTGATCATCATTTTTCCTCCAACCTCCGTTACGGTTCCTCGTGACTAACCAAACGTTTGGAACAACTGACGGTTCGGTCAAGAGGGCTCAGATAAAAGTCCTTCCCAATGATGTCATCTTGAGCTCGCTTACTTTTTAGGGTTTCCGTTTCACATTCTAATAATATACGCTCCCTTCGCCAGTATTAGTGAAGGAGAGCATGTGTGTGTGTTTCTTCACTGCCTTAAGAGGGCAGGGTTTCTTTTGGCCAGCACTCACACTATGACACACTGCAGAGTCTTACTCTATTATAGACTCGAAGCGTTTGCCACGGAGTCTGTACAAAATGTGCCCTGCTTCATTTATGATGTCTCCACTTACTCTGAAGAAATATTACGATTTAAACAGCACTGCGAAAGGGAAAAGAATGAAGGAGGGGATGGTACTATATTCAGTCTCTGAAACATGACTTGTGTAGTTATGTATGGTGGAGAGACGGCAGACCAAAACTATCATTTTCAAAATCAATTGCAGATGGGTTGTCTGAACGAGCAGTCGGTCTTGTGCCTGCTTCATACAGCATGTGAAAGCAGTGTGTATGTGCTGTAGTAAACTACAAAACATTGTGTGTGTTTTTTTCCCTCTGAATAAAAAAACACTAGTACACTTTATTAAAAATTCCTTTGATAACATAACTGGGGCCCTATGATTTCCTGGACAGAATCGCAGGATCCACTCATAAAAATGCGGAATATCATGGAATTTGTCATTTTTTGATGAATAAATAAAAAGTAGGTCAGTATACTTAAATCAAATCATGGTAGACTAGTATCTGTGAATCTTAAACCGCAAAAAGTGTCTCTCTCTGTGTGAATGAATGGCGCAGACGCGCGGTTTCATGTACCTCACACGTACTAAGACACTTGTGATGCTCGCGGTGTTTTTAGCCTCTTCCGCCTCACTAAACGAGGACATGAATGCATGAACTTCATCTCCAGAGCCGCTCTGAGAGTCACTTCATCCGCATTTCACCATTTCATTTGAGAAAACTATCATCATATCATAAACACACAGAAACTCAAAGGTCTTCACTGCAACCTGTCAAAATAAAAGTTCAGTTTAACTTAAAGAAATTGTGACAGAAACATATTTCTGTTGTACAGCAGAATTTAGCTACGTCTAAATGTAATAATAATACTAACACTAATAATGCATTATTATTGAAACTTTATTTTTTATAAGGGATAATCTCAATTTTTCTTCCATGTTTTAATTTTAACAGTAAAGCTCTGTTGTGCAGCACTTTGTTTGACAAAAAAGTTTGTTTAATGTCATATGGTTAAAAGATAAATGAATGTTGTGAATTTTCCCTTCATTTGATCACCAGAAAAATTAAAATTCACATTTCTGAAAAGACAAAAACAAAACATTTAATAGAAATAAAATTAAATAGTGCTGTTTTTTTTAATGAATTCAATTAATTAGACATGCTTTATGATTATTAAAATTAAATTAAAATGGAATCCAAAAAACTTAAAACAGAAAACACAGAATTTGGTAATTATATACATGGAATTTGAAAAATAAAATAAAAACGTATTTCATAGGGCCCTAAAATGTAATTTGTTTTAAATTAAATAATTTAATAATATAATTTAATATTAAATTCTATATATTGAATTATATTAAATTACATTTAATATTTGTAATATTTTTTAATAAATTGTTGTTAAATTGTATAAGAGTCATGATTTCAATTAATTAGACATTATTTTTTAATTACAAAAATGTCCAAAAAGTCCCAAAAAAAAAAGAATTCAAACGAAAAAAAAAAATTGAAAATGGAAAAAACGGAATTTGGAAAAAATGAAACTGATTTCATAGGGCCTTACACAACCATAAAATGCTCATCAGGAATGGGCCATTGAGATTATAAATTTGACAGTCAAAAAATGTAATTTACATTGACAGTCAACACAGATGTGTATAGTGCTTTAGAAACATGTGATGTCAACCCTCAGTTATGAGCAGAACATTATATATTAATTATTAGAACTACCTAAACGTCAGAATTAAACACACCGTCTTAAATATTAAAAGCTAAAATAAGAGCTAAACAAATAAATCTAGAAAACAAACAAATTAACTATAATCCAGGACTTCCTCGTGTATCTTTTCTGAAGCACGTGTTGAGCAGCAGGTACAATTCCAGCCAAATCAAATAAGCATTATACTTACTGTTCCTCTGAACTGGCAAAACTGAAGGTCAGTGTCAAATATAAGCCATCATGGCCCCTGATCATTAATTATTAAATAGAATCTGCTGAAATGCTGTTTCAGGAAATGAGCACTGTAATCAATGAGAGAGTGCTTTCCTGGCATTTCCATTTATTCCATTAGAAAACCTTCAGATGTTCAGGCCAGAGAAGAGATGAACATGGGCAGCTATATTGAGAGTGTTGAATGGTGGGGAATAATCTTTTATTTTACCAAGAAAACATTTGCATCACGTTCAGCAGGCTGATGGTTCATGATGAGCAGCTACCTGACCGCGGCATTATTTCCATTCACAGCGTTGTTTTTTCTTTGTGTGCATACACTCTCCTCCATCCTCTGGTCAAACAGTCGCACAATAACTAACATCATCACTACAGCACACACTACACAGCATCGGCTCTTGTTCACACAGACCAGGGTAATCCTGGGAATGGTACTTGGTCCAGGGTTATTACAGTTAACTGAAACTAAAGCCATGAAAATGTTGCTTGGAAAAAATGTTAACTGAAATAAAATGTTTTTTTATATTTTATTTGAATTCAGCTAGTTGCCAAGGCAAAGCTTAAACTGATAACTAAAATAACTAAAACTGAAATAAAAATTACTAAATTATAAAGACACATGTAAAAACAAAAACATGAAAACAAACAAAATTACTAAAATTCAAGTGAAAACTGAAAATAAAAACTATAATAGTATCTCAACGAAACTAAAATGACACTGACTTTCCTTGCATTCAATTTACCGAATCAAAGCCTAATGTAACATAAGTGAAGTGAAATGAGTGAAGTGAAGTGAAGTGTCTTTTATTATGAGTCTCTGTCCAGACTCTGTGCCACCAGAATTTCATGACGAACCGAAAATATTTTTACACTTCTCATAATATAAAGGTCTGTGCGGCATTGCTTTGGCAAAGCATCTTGCAAACTAGCTAAAATCGAAAAAATTGCAAAAGCCTGCTAATTAATTAATTAAGTATCTAGTCTGTTGCGCTTCATATTTCAAAGCGAAGTGCAAATAATTTTAATCTGAAAAGGGGTTCATTTTGAACTCTCAAAGTGCATTAAATTGATGCATTTAACTTTAAAATGTCCAAAATTTTTGTTCCCCCCTGGGAGGGTGTGAGGTCCCCTTCCACAGTCTCACAATATCCCTGAAAGTTGTTTGAGCTAACTTAGTTTTCAGTCTTTTCTTTCCTTCAACATCAGATCTCGAGGCCACGACTTCTCATCATGTGGCCACGACATAAGGATGTCTTTACCTCGACAAAATGGCCACATCATATTACCACAATCCCACAAGTTAATAGGACATGGCCACGACAAAACTATAACTTGAACCGAACATGTCTTCTCCCGGTCACCATACAAAAATAACAAGAAATGCAGATTTTTAAAGTATAGCCGAGCTCAGGACTCTTATTTACAGGCTAATTTTGCCAAAAGTGTTTCTGCAAGCATTCAAGTGAGTGAAGGAAGTTCATTAATTTGTTTGAAACTGACATGCTATTTGGAAATGCAAAACTGTCACACTTTTTCTCTTCTTAATTCATGTTTTTGTGAACTGCACTGTAGTGTGAACCAGAAACATTTAAACACGTCAGTTCCAAAGTGTAGTGAAGACCAAACAACACACTTCATTTCAGTACGCTATAAATGTAAATGAAGGATGTGCAGGACAGGCATATCAAGTCAAGGGTACAGAATGGATTTCATGCCAGAGGCGTATGGCATCTTTGTCTTCTTAAAGCAGGACGGACTGGTCGAGCTTACAGATATCTTACAAGGGTAAAATGAGAGTCACAAAGAAGAGTCATTCGACCCCTTTCCTCCAATCACAGAGCTCATGAAAACATGTGACGACGGTCATTTGAGAACAATTTAGAGCCGTCTGTTCTTTATGTGCACCAATGTTACAGCAGGATGAAGGGAAAGATTAGTGGCAAACAGCTCAAGAGAAAAACAAACAAATTTTATTCCTCCAGTTAACCCTGTCATGCGAGACACAGCTTCTTAATTCCTCTAAACAATTCTCACACTATGACGGTTTCACCTTATCCATTACTTCAGATCAGAGCTGCACGATTAATCGATAAAAGATTGTGATCTTGATTCAAACACACAAGCGATCTTATTCATAAATGGCGATGATTCTCCTGCGTCTATTAAACTTTGACAAGTACGATCCAGCGGACATTCTCATCTGTGTTGGCGCTGCCGCTGATCCAGAGAGAGTCCTGTGTCTTGTTTAGGTATTAAACTGTGATACAAATATTGATATTATCACAGAAGAACTGGGATAAAAGTTTATAGTTGGGATATAAACACTGACGTCTACATTAGCGATCAAAATACCGTAAACCACCTTTTGAAAGTAATTTAAGGCTTTAAAATCCCGCTGTAGTCAATTATTTTATTCCTTAGAACTCATCTTTGATCACCAAAACGACATATTTGAACGTTTTATTCTTGAAAAAAAATGTCTTCATGCCTTAAAATGCAATTCTTGAATGCAACTTTACACACTTGCCTCATTTCGTATACGGGATTCTATGAATACGCAAATTAGCCCCGCCTCCACTCGCTCACAACAGTTCAGAGATCCACTAGTTGATAATCTCACGTGGTTACAAGGTAGTCTGTGATGTCAGAAACACCAGCATTTTCAAACCAGGTTTTTGAGACTGTCTTTAGTTCAAAATACTCAGCAATGGTGTTGACTTATGAATCTGCACATGGTTTGTCTAAAAGCATATTAAAAACTCCACATAGACATATAAACAACATTAAAAACCTGATTTTCAGCACAGAGGGACTTTAAATAATGATTGTATCGATTGTATCGTATTTATTAGGGCTGGGTAAAAAAAATAAAATAGCGATTTCTCGATTTTAATCGATTCTCATTTTTACAAACCGATATCGATTCTTAAATCCCAAGAATCGATTAGTCTAGTCTGTTTTCAGTTGATGAATGAGCAGAATATGTAGCGCCTCCCATCCAGTAAATCGCAACAATGTTTGTGCTTTGTTACTTTTGATATGAAGCAAAGTCTCAGATTTCAAATGACGTCCATCTTATTATGAGATTCAGAAAATAAATAGCCGTTTTGGCGCTGTTTAATGTGGCGTGACAGATCGCTTTAGCGCCTCAGTTAAAGAGAAGCATGTGATCATCCTCTCCTCCGCTTTAATACCAGTTACAGCTAAATAAACATGCATGAACATCTGAAGGTATGTTAAAATATACAGTACAACTTACTGAAATCCGTATCATGTCTTGTGTAATCGCTCAATCAGTGCTTCAACCTCGGAAAGACATCAATAAAACAGCTTCAATGTCACGTGACGTCACATTTACCTCAGAAAAACATATTCAGTGACCATAAACTCAGTCAGCTAGAAAAGTGAACTCTAGAAAGCAACATTCTGATAAATATAGCTATGCACCATTACATATTCATTATAATTTTTAATGTTCTTCAATATTTAATGCATGTTCGAATAAATCAGTTATGACAGCCGCGATTTAAATGTTTATATTAAAAAAAAAAAAAAAAATTAGAGTAGAAATATGATTGTCATTCTAAACTTTATTTATAATAAAAACATCATTGAGTGTAATTTAAGTGTTTGTGTATAAATAAGTTAATTTATTATAGTAGTATCATTATAGTAGTACCAGCTGACTCCCATGTGTAGTTTACAGCATTAGTTGAGAGATTTTTTACCTCTAGAAAATTTGCCATGTACTGAAACTGAAATACTACATCCAAAATAATCGATATCGAATCGAAAGCATGTGAATAGTAATCGAATCGAATCGTGAAAATTGTCAATACCCAGCTCTAGTATTTATGATTGAGTCATTCAATCATTCATTGAAACAGATCTTTTAAAATAATTCAAATTAATTTAACATTTTTAAATAGACTGCAGCACTTAACATTTTGTCAGAACCTCTAGTAATTTACATGTTATTTTGTACTGTTCAGAGTCATGATCTCTGTTTGAAAAAGAAAACAAAAAAATCCTGATTCTCAATTTATCCAGAATCAACTTCAGATTCCACAATATGTCAAAAAATAGAAAAACACCAACATATGTGCATATTATCTATTTGGCATACAAAGAGCACATAGCATCCAAGAACTCACTGTACTGCTGATCTGTTTAACCCTGTACAGCATGACTTATGAAGTAATAGTAAGAATAATCTGCTTTTCAAAATGGAACAGTTTACTGAACATTTAGACAAACTATTTAAAAACAAATCTGATTGTGTTTTTGTTCAGTATCATATTTGATGCATCAGGCTTTTATGGCTCATATAGTCTGATATAGTGAGAAAAACAGCTCAGTTTTATTCAGAGGATCAAAATGAGAAAAAATATGCAATTTGGTGCAGATGCTGATATTAATATGAACAGAAAGTAAGATGAATTCTGATGCATGTAAATCAGGGAGATCTACATGAAATGCATAAATATCAATATCTGCCAATAATATGTCTTAGTAAGATGATATTTAAATAGTTTCATGATCAAATCTCTGTAGTTTTAAAACATGATGTCAATGATGACTGAGAGATGAACAATAAACCTTCAGCAAGAGATGATGATCATATTCATGATTTTTCTATAAAATGATGTCTGGATAATCAAAGCTGCTTCAGTCCAGCTGAAATATCACTAACAATATCAAAGATATTCTTACGTTTACTTGATAAAATCAGTGCAGATTTCACAGCAGAAAGACACGAGCTGAAGGAGGACGTTTGTACAATTATACTAAAAGATCTTTAACTTGATAAAAAAGTCTAAACTATCAATCAGACGACAGAAGAACAGGAGCAAAGCTCAAATCATGCTGATCATTTAGACGCCTTAGAAAATGATAGCTTTAAGGTTAATGAGCCAACAGACAATATTCCTCAACAGTAACGAACACAGAGGAGTACTACAGCACTTTTGTTAAGCTCCAAGCAGCATGTTTGTGTCACAGCCCTGAGAAATGCAGTTTAAAGTCTCTCTCGGAGGGGTTAATAGCTAACATGTGCTCTAAACCAGCACAACCTCTCTCATACACATTCCTGAAGAGTTGACAGGGTTAATGCAGGAGCTGGGCTAACTAGCTCCCAATGACCGTGACTAGATGAGTTTTCTCACACATTCACCCTCAAACCAAGCTGGGGTTTTTACATCTTTGGTCAAAGATGAAGGTAGAGCCACAGGAGGTCCTCCTTCACCAGCAAAGAAGAAAACAACAGATGCCACAGCTGATAGTTTATAGCAACACTTTGTTTTCAGACACTATTAACTGCATTCAAGGACTCGTCTCACCTCAATGCTTCACAAACACACACACACAACAACAACACATCCAGAAAAATGCTCTGCTAATAATGTAAGGGAGGTTCAGTGGACATGTGTTCTCCATCTTCTGTCTTCATGGAGTGGGAAGAGCATGGAAAACAAAGGCTGTTTTGTTCTATAGTTACAAACAACAAGGATGAATTGCAAGGAAATTGTCAGGAAGCAAATTATGCCACATTTAATAAAAGAATCATTTTTTACCCCTAAAGAACCTTTCAGTGAAGCACAAAAGAATCATTTTAATAATCTAAAGAACGTTTTTCCACTATAAAGAACATCACAAAGATTCCACGAATCTTCATGCAACCATCAATGCTAGTAAAAAACCTTTATTTGCAAGAGTGTAGAATTAGGATGATTATTAAAACAACCCTTAAACGGGACAAGACTTTCACAAGATGTAAAATCAGTCTCTGGTGTCTCCAGAATGTGTCTGTGAAGTTTCAGCTCAAAATACCCTACAGATCATTTATTATAGCTTGTCAAATTTGCCTCTATTTGGGTGTGAGCAAAAACACACTGTTTTTGTGTGTGTCCCTTTAAATGCAAATGAGCTGCTGCTCCCGCCCCCTTTCCAGAAGAGGGCGGAGCTTTAACAGCTCAACAACAACAAAGCTGGAGAATCTCACGCAGCCAAAATGAGGATTGTCAGTAACGGTGTTCAGCCTTACATTGTTCAAACCGGAGTCGACACTGATGGAGAGACTCAGGAAGAAGTTACAACTTTTAGACGTTTCTGAATGGTTAGTGGATAAATTGATGTAGTTGCTGTGGAGTTGATTCAACTCATCCACTAGCATGTGCCGTCATGTTCATCTTTTGTGTTGAATTGAGCCTCGTTTGTGAAGCAGTCCGGCGTAAAATGACGGCATGACAACAACACTCGACTACAACAACTCTTCCTCTTCTCTAAAGCAGCCCAACATGGCCCCGCCCCCTTAGTTTTGTGTTCTCGGGGGCGGGGCTTATGTAAATTTTAGGGTTTGTGATGTCACTAACCCAGGAAGAAGCTCGTTGTAATCCCTACCAGCCGTTTAAAAAGCGATTTCTGTAGTCCCTACTAACCATTTGTTAACGATTTCTGTAAAAGAAAATATCTCCTTTGCATTGAACTTTGAGTGTCGTAACTTTGCAGATGTTGTTTATGATCAAACAGCAACATTACACACTAACTAAAGTTAAAAAAGTCAAATCATAATCAAGGACCCCTTAAACAATACAACAACAAATATTTGAACAAATATCAACTAAATAAACCAGTCTGGTCGATGTCAGTCTATTATTAGAAAGCACCATGAATCACACGAAAGTTTACACAGGATGTCTGTGTGTGATGAACTACAGTTGAATCCGAGTGCTATAATTCAGTTTCCAGTGAATAATCATGAGCATGAGTCAATGAAACCGCAGTGGACACGAGCATCGCTCGGCTCAGCAAACTCAAACCCGTGTACGTACCAAGTTTCTCCACGAGTTTGAGCATCACACCGCCGATGTGAATTTCCCCGGTGACTCTGAGAGACACGTCCCGGTTGAGGTCCGTCACATGCATCTTCAGCTCCCAGGTCCCATCTGCGTAGCAGCCATCCGGCATCCGTATCCCGTCCAACGCCATCCTAAAGGAACAGAGTCAAACATCACAAGCATTATGATCTCAACTGAGACCTCAAGAGACCTCCTAGAGAGACATCATAGAGAGAGCGCACACCACATTTTGAGCTCATGTGAACAGAAAAAATAATACTTCATCAAGTAAATGTGTACATAAATGTAATTAAAAGCGCTTTAGGGATGACAAATGGATATTTACTATATAAATATTAAGATATGCTTTGGCAGTACACTGTAAAGTGTGTCACATTTAAACTGAATGGAACTGGTGTTATTATTTCTAGTAGATTAAATCACAGTTTAATAAATGATAAATAATATTATTATGAATTGTCATAAATGATAATAAACACAATAAACCTGTAGCGACTAACGGTCGCTCTGTGAGCTGGGGCTCGGGTGACGTCACAGCCCCGCTCCAAATGCCAACTAAATAAAGACAGCAGCAGGTCAATGAGGGAAAAGACACAAAAACACTGCCAAAGTTATTTACTCGCTTCGAGAGTATGTTCCCGAAGCACAGAGAGCGGTCGGGTTCGAGCCGAGCAGCGGCGAGGCTTTATTCAGAGTTGTGGAGTACGCCAGACAAATCCTGAGAGGAGTGAAATCATAGCGTTCACTAACCTTCACAAATACGCCGAAGCAGATCCACAAAACACACTTCACTTCCCAGAACTTCAACAGTCTGCGCGCTCTCTTCCCTGCGTGTTTAATCCTATCATGAGGAAGCTTCCCGAAAAAAGAAAAAATCGCCAAAGTCCAGCGACGGAGCTCCTGAAGGGTTTCGCGTTAATGGAGTCCAGTGGCCGTTCTCTCTCTCTCTCTCTCTCGCTCTCTCTCTCTCTCTCTCTCTCTCTCTCTCTCCTCCCGCCCTCAGATAACGTCACTCCCGTCCATCACTCCAGTCGCCATTCACCTCTACACAATGACGTGTTTCTTATGGATAATAATGCCAGTTATTTTTTTATTATTCGTTGATTTTAATTAGTTAATTAAAACAATAACAAAACCATTTGCTTATTTTTCTTTGTGACTAATGTTTGTGGCAGTGTTCTCTAACAGTTAGGAACAAATGTTCTTTCAGTAACGTTAATATAACGTTCGTTCAAAGTAATCTGGTCTTTAATGTTAACAGAAAAACATAATTTAGCTTTATACTGTTTTAACGTTTATTTTGCATTTTTGCCTAACGTTTTTTTTTTTTTTTTTTTATTAGCTATATGCTAATACTTGTTTCAGAACTTTCAGAAGACATCCCATAAAGTTATCAAATGGAATGTTCCATTAATGTTTGCATTTAAAACATAAAAAAAAAAAAAAAAAAAAATTAACATTAAGAGAACATCCAGAAATAACGTTTTCAAACCTCAATGGGAATGTTAGCAAAACGTTCTTACACTAAAAAATGTTGGGGCAGACGTAACAACCCAGTGTTTGGGTAGTGTTTGTGTTACACAGATCCTGGGGCAGACGTAACAACCCAGTGTTTGGGTAGTGTTTGTGTTACACAGATCCTGGGGCAGACGTAACAACCCAGTGTTTGGGTAGTGTTTGTGTTACACAGATCCTGGGTCAGACGTAACAACCCAGTGTTTGGGTAGTGTTTGTGTTACACAGATCCTGGGTCAGACGTAACAACCCAGTGTTTGGGTCATTTTTGTGTCACCCAGATCCTGGGTCAGATGTAACAACCCAGTGTTTGGGTAGTTTTGTGTCACCCAGATCCTGGGGCAGACATAACAACCCAGTGTTTGGGTCGTTT
This sequence comes from Ancherythroculter nigrocauda, assembly GCA_036281575.1. Lineage (NCBI taxonomy): Eukaryota > Metazoa > Chordata > Actinopteri > Cypriniformes > Xenocyprididae > Ancherythroculter > Ancherythroculter nigrocauda. Next base: position 7,627,751 of record VTFQ01000019.1, on the reverse strand, counting down.
TTGTGTCACCCAGATCCTGGGGCAGACGTAACAACCCAGTGTTTGGGTCATTTTTGTGTCACCCAGATCCTGGGTCAGATGTAACAACCCAGTGTTTGGGTAGTTTTGTGTCACCCAGATCCTGGGGCAGACGTAACAACCCAGTGTTTGGGTTGTTTTTGTGTCACCCAGATCCTGGGGCAGACGTAACAACCCAGTGTTTGGGTCGTTTTTGTGTCACCCAGATCCTGGGTCAGACGTAACAACCCAGTTTTTGTGTAGTTTTTGTGTTACACAGATCCTGGGTCAGACGTAACAATACAGTGTTTGGGTAGTTTTGTGTCACACAGATCCTGGGGCAGACATAACAACCCAGTGTTTGGGTCGTTTTTGTGTCACCCAGATCCTGGGGCAGACGTAACAACCCAGTTTTTGGGTAGTTTTTGTGTTACACAGATCCTGGGTCAGACGTAACAACCCAGCGTTTGGGTAGTTTTTGTGTCACCCAGATCCTGGGTCAGACGTAACAACCCAGTGTTTGGGTAGTGTTTGTGTCATCCAGATCCTGGGTCAGACGTAAAAACCCAGTGTTTGGGTAGTTTTTGCGTCACCCAGATCCTGGGTCGGACGTAACAACCCAGTGTTTGGGTAGTTTTTGGTCACCCAGATCCTGGGTCGGATGTAACAACCCAGTGTTTGGGTCGTTTTCGTGTTACCCAGATCCTGGGTCGGACCTAACAACCCAGTATTTGGGTCGTTTTCGTGTTACCCAGATCCTGGGTCAGACGTAACAACCCAGTGTTTGGGTAGTGTTTGTGTTACACAGATCCTGGGTCAGAAGTAACAACCCAGTGTTTGGGTAGTTTTTGTGTCACCCAGATCCTGGGTCAGACGTAACAACCCAGTGTTTGGGTAGTTTTTGGTCACCCAGATCCTGAGTCGGATGTAACAACCCAGTGTTTGGGTCGTTTTTGTGTCACCCAGATCCTGGGTCAGACGTAACAACCCAGTGTTTGGGTCGTTTTTGTGTCACCCAGATCCTGGGTCAGACGTAACAACCCAGTTTTTGTGTTACACAGATCCTGGGTCAGACGTAACAACCCAGTGTTTGGGTCGTTTTTGTGTCACCCAGATCCTGGGTCAGACGTAACAACCCAGTGTTTGGGTCGTTTTTGTGTCACCCAGATCCTGGGTCAGACGTAACAACCCAGTTTTTGGGTAGTTTTTGTGTTACACAGATCCTGGGTCAGACGTAACAACCCAGCGTTTGGGTAGTTTTTGTGTCACCCAGATCCTGGGTCAGACGTAACAACCCAGTGTTTGGGTAGTGTTTGTGTCACCCAGATCCTGGGTCAGACGTAACAACCCAGTGTTTGTGTTACACAGATCCTGGGTCAGACGTAACAACCCAGTGTTTGGGTCGTTTTTGTGTCACCCAGATCCTGGGTCAGACGTAACAACCCAGTGTTTGGGTCGTTTTTGTGTCACCCAGATCCTGGGTCAGACGTGACAACCCAGTTTTTGGGTAGTTTTTGTGTTACACAGATCCTGGGTCAGACGTAACAACCCAGCGTTTGGGTAGTTTTTGTGTCACCCAGATCCTGGGTCAGACGTAACAACCCAGTGTTTGGGTAGTGTTTGTGTCACCCAGATCCTGGGTCAGACGTAACAACCCAGTGTTTGGGTAGTTTTTGCGTCACCCAGATCCTGGGTCGAACGTAACAACCCAGTGTTTGGGTAGTTTTTGGTCACCCAGATCCTGGGTCGGATGTAACAACCCAGTGTTTGGGTCGTTTTCGTGTTACCCAGATCCTGGGTCGGACCTAACAACCCAGTATTTGGGTCGTTTTCGTGTTACCCAGATCCTGGGTCGGACGTAACAACCCAGTGTTTGGGTAGTGTTTGTGTTACACAGATCCTGGGTCAGAAGTAACAACCCAGTGTTTGGGTAGTTTTTGTGTCACCCAGATCCTGGGTCAGACATAACAACCCAGTGTTTGGGTAGTTTTTGGTCACCCAGATCCTGGGTCGGATGTAACAACCCAGTGTTTGGGTCATTTTCGTGTTACCCAGATCCTGGGTCGGACCTAACAACCCAGTATTTGGGTCGTTTTCGTGTTACCCAGATCCTGGGTCGGACGTAACAACCCAGTGTTTGGGTAGTGTTTGTGTTACACAGATCCTGGGTCAGAAGTAACAACCCAGTGTTTGGGTAGTTTTTGTGTCACCCAGATCCTGGGTCAGACGTAACAACCCAGTGTTTGGGTAGTGTTTGTGTCACCCAGATCCTGGGTCAGACCTAACAACCCAGCGTTTGGGTAGTTTTGTGTTACGCAGATCCTGGGGCAGACGTAACAACCCAGTGTTTGGGTAGTGTTTGTGTTACCCAGATCCTGGGTCAGACCTAACAACCCAGTATTTGGGTCGTTTTCGTGTTACCCAGATCCTGGGTCGGACGTAACAACCCAGTGTTTGGGTAGTGTTTGTGTTACACAGATCCTGGGTCAGAAGTAACAACCCAGTGTTTGGGTAGTTTTTGTGTCACCCAGATCCTGGGTCAGACGTAACAACCCAGTGTTTGGGTAGTTCTTGGTCACCCAGATCCTGGGTCGGATGTAACAACCCAGTGTTTGGGTAGTGTTTGTGTTACACAGATCCTGGGTCAGAAGTAACAACCCAGTGTTTGGGTAGTTTTTGTGTCACCCAGATCCTGGGTCAGACGTAACAACCCAGTGTTTGGGTAGTTTTTGGTCACCCAGATCCTGGGTCGGATGTAACAACCCAGTGTTTGGGTCGTTTTCGTGTTACCCAGATCCTGGGTCGGACCTAACAACCCAGTATTTGGGTCGTTTTCGTGTTACCCAGATCCTGGGTCGGACGTAACAACCCAGTGTTTGGGTAGTGTTTGTGTTACACAGATCCTGGGTCAGAAGTAACAACCCAGTGTTTGGGTAGTTTTTGTGTCACCCAGATCCTGGGTCAGACGAAACAACCCAGTGTTTGGGTAGTGTTTGTGTCACCCAGATCCTGGGTCAGACCTAACAACCCAGCGTTTGGGTAGTTTTGTGTTACGCAGATCCTGGGGCAGACGTAACAACCCAGTGTTTGGGTAGTGTTTGTGTCACCCAGATCCTGGGTCAGACGTAACAACCCAGCGTTTGGGTAGTTTTGTGTTACGCAGATCCTGGGGCAGACGTAACAACCCAGTGTTTGGGTAGTTTTTGTGTTACCCAGATCTTGGGTCAGATGTAACAACCCAGTGTTTGGATAGTTTTTGGTCACCCAGATCCTGGGTCAGACGTAACAACCCAGTGTTTGGGTAGTGTTTGTGTCACCCAGATCCTGGGTCGGACGTAAAAACCCAGTGTTTGGGTCGTTTTCGTGTTACCCAGATCCTGGGTCGGACCTAACAACCCAGTGTTTGGGTCGTTTTTGTGTTACACAGATCCTGGGTCAGAAGTAACAACCCAGTGTTTGGGTAGTTTTTGTGTCACCCAGATCCTGGGTCAGACGTAACAACCCAGTGTTTGGGTCGTTTTTGTGTTACCCAGATCCTGGGTCAGACGTAACAACCCAGTGTTTGGGTCGTTTTTGTGTCACACAGATCCTGGGGCAGACGTAACAACCCAGTGTTTGGGTAGTGTTTGTGTTACACAGATCCTGGGTTAGACGTAACAACCCAGTGTTTGGGTAGTTTTTGTGTTACCCAGATCCTGGGTCAGACATAACAACCCAGTGTTTGGGTCGTTTTTGTGTCACACAGATCCTGGGGCAGACGTAACAACCCAGTGTTTGGGTAGTGTTTTTGTTACACAGATCCTGGGTCGGACGTAAAAACCCAGTGTTTGGGTCGTTTTCGTGTTACCCAGATCCTGGGTCAGACGTAACAACCCAGTGTTTGGGTAGTTTTTGTGTTACCCAGATCCTGGGTCAGACGTAACAACCCAGTGTTTGGGTCGTTTTTTTGTCACCCAGATCCTGGGTCAGACGTAACAACCCAGTGTTTGGGTCGTTTTTGTGTTACCCAGATCCTGGGTCAGACGTAACAACCCAGTGTTTGGGTCGTTTTTGTGTCACACAGATCCTGGGGCAGACGTAACAACCCAGTGTTTGGGTAGTGTTTGTGTTACACAGATCCTGGGTTAGACGTAACAACCCAGTGTTTGGGTAGTTTTTGTGTTACCCAGATCCTGGGTCAGACATAACAACCCAGTGTTTGGGTCGTTTTTGTGTCACACAGATCCTGGGGCAGACGTAACAACCCAGTGTTTGGGTAGTGTTTTTGTTACACAGATCCTGGGGCAGACGTAACAACCCAGTGTTTGGGTAGTGTTTTTGTGTCACACAGATCCTGGGTCAGACGTAACAACCCAGTGTTTGGGTAGTTTTTGTGTTACCCAGATCCTGGGTCAGACGTAACAACCCAGTGTTTGGGTCGTTTTTTTGTCACACAGATCCTGGGTCAGAAGTAACAACCCAGTGTTTGGGTCGTTTTTGTGTCACCCAGATCCTGGGTCAGACGTAACAACCCAGTGTTTGGGTAGTGTTTGTGTTACACAGATCCTGGGTCAGACGTAACAACCCAGTGTTTTTGGGTAGTTTTTCTGTCACCCAGATCCTGGGTCAGACGTAACAACCCAGTGTTTGGGTAGTGTTTGTGTCACCCAGATCCTGGGTCAGACCTAACAACCCAGCGTTTGGGTAGTTTTGTGTTACGCAGATCCTGGGGCAGACGTAACAACCCAGTGTTTGGGTAGTGTTTGTGTCACCCAGATCCTGGGTCAGACGTAACAACCCAGCGTTTGGGTAGTTTTGTGTCACCCAGATCCTGGGTCAGACGTAACAACCCAGTTTTTGGGTAGTGTTTGTGTTACACAGATCCTGGGTCAGACGTAACAACCCAGTGTTTGGGTCGTTTTTGTGTCACCCAGATCCTGGGTCAGATGTAACAACCCAGTGTTTGGGTAGTGTTTGTGTCACCCAGATCCTGGGTCGGACGTAACAACCCAGTGTTTGGGTAGTTTTTGCGTCACCCAGATCCTGGGTCGGACGTAACAACCCAGTGTTTGGGTAGTTTTTGGTTACCCAGATCCTGGGTCGGACCTAACAACCCAGTATTTGGGTCGTTTTCGTGTTACCCAGATCCTGGGTCGGACCTAACAACACAGTATTTGGGTCGTTTTCGTGTTACCCAGATCCTGGGTCGGACGTAACAACCCAGTGTTTGGGTAGTGTTTGTGTTACACAGATCCTGGGTCAGAAGTAACAACCCAGTGTTTGGGTAGTTTTTGTGTCACCCAGATCCTGGGTCAGACGTAACAACCCAGTGTTTGGGTAGTTTTTGGTCACCCAGATCCTGGGTCGGATGTAACAACCCAGTGTTTGGGTCGTTTTCGTGTTACCCAGATCCTGGGTCGGACCTAACAACCCAGTATTTGGGTCGTTTTCGTGTTACCCAGATCCTGGGTCGGACGTAACAACCCAGTGTTTGGGTAGTGTTTGTGTTACACAGATCCTGGGTCAGAAGTAACAACCCAGTGTTTGGGTAGTTTTTGTGTCACCCAGATCCTGGGTCAGACGAAACAACCCAGTGTTTGGGTAGTGTTTGTGTCACCCAGATCCTGGGTCAGACCTAACAACCCAGCGTTTGGGTAGTTTTGTGTTACGCAGATCCTGGGGCAGACGTAACAACCCAGTGTTTGGGTAGTGTTTGTGTCACCCAGATCCTGGGTCAGACGTAACAACCCAGCGTTTGGGTAGTTTTGTGTTACGCAGATCCTGGGGCAGACGTAACAACCCAGTGTTTGGGTAGTTTTTGTGTTACCCAGATCTTGGGTCAGATGTAACAACCCAGTGTTTGGGTAGTTTTTGGTCACCCAGATCCTGGGTCAGACGTAACAACCCAGTGTTTGGGTAGTGTTTGTGTCACCCAGATCCTGGGTCGTACGTAACAACCCAGTGTTTGGGTCGTTTTCGTGTTACCCAGATCCTGGGTCGGACCTAACAACCCAGTGTTTGGGTCGTTTTCGTGTTACCCAGATCCTGGGTCGGACGTAACAACCCAGTGTTTGGGTAGTGTTTGTGTTACACAGATCCTGGGTCAGAAGTAACAACCCAGTGTTTGGGTAGTTTTTGTGTCACCCAGATCCTGGGTCAGACGTAACAACCCAGTGTTTGGGTCGTTTTTGTGTCACACAGATCCTGGGGCAGACGTAACAACCCAGTGTTTGGGTAGTGTTTGTGTTACACAGATCCTGGGTCAGACGTAACAACCCAGCGTTTGGGTAGTTTTGTGTTACGCAGATCCTGGGGCAGACGTAACAACCCAGTGTTTGGGTAGTTTTTGTGTTACCCAGATCTTGGGTCAGATGTAACAACCCAGTGTTTGGGTAGTTTTTGGTCACCCAGATCCTGGGTCAGACGTAACAACCCAGTGTTTGGGTAGTGTTTGTGTCACCCAGATCCTGGGTCGGACGTAACAACCCAGTGTTTGGGTAGTTTTCGTGTTACCCAGATCCTGGGTCGGACCTAACAACCCAGTGTTTGGGTCGTTTTCGTGTTACCCAGATCCTGGGTCGGACGTAACAACCCAGTGTTTGGGTAGTGTTTGTGTTACACAGATCCTGGGTCAGAAGTAACAACCCAGTGTTTGGGTAGTTTTTGTGTCACCCAGATCCTGGGTCAGACGTAACAACCCAGTGTTTGGGTCGTTTTTGTGTCACACAGATCCTGGGGCAGACGTAACAACCCAGTGTTTGGGTAGTGTTTGTGTTACACAGATCCTGGGTCAGACGTAACAACCCAGTGTTTGGGTAGTTTTTGTGTTACCCAGATCCTGGGTCAGACGTAACAACCCAGTGTTTGGGTCGTTTTTGTGTCACACAGATCCTGGGGCAGACGTAACAACCCAGTGTTTGGGTAGTGTTTGTGTTACACAGATCCTGGGTTAGACGTAACAACCCAGTGTTTGGGTAGTTTTTGTGTTACCCAGATCCTGGGTCAGACATAACAACCCAGTGTTTGGGTCGTTTTTGTGTCACACAGATCCTGGGGCAGACGTAACAACCCAGTGTTTGGGTAGTGTTTTTGTTACACAGATCCTGGGGCAGACATAACAACCCAGTGTTTGGGTAGTGTTTTTGTTACACAGATCCTGGGTCAGACATAACAACCCAGTGTTTGGGTAGTTTTTGTGTCACCCAGATCCTGGGTCAGACGTAACAACCCAGTGTTTGGGTCGTTTTTGTGTCACACAGATCCTGGGGCAGACGTAACAACCCAGTGTTTGGGTAGTGTTTGTGTTACACAGATCCTGGGTCAGACGTAACAACCCAGTGTTTGGGTAGTTTTTGTGTTACCCAGATCCTGGGTCAGACGTAACAACCCAGTGTTTGGGTCGTTTTTGTGTCACACAGATCCTGGGGCAGACGTAACAACCCAGTGTTTGGGTAGTGTTTGTGTTACACAGATCCTGGGTTAGACGTAACAACCCAGTGTTTGGGTAGTTTTTGTGTTACCCAGATCCTGGGTCAGACATAACAACCCAGTGTTTGGGTCGTTTTTGTGTCACACAGATCCTGGGTCGGACGTAACAACCCAGTGTTTGGGTAGTGTTTTTGTTACACAGATCCTGGGTCAGACGTAACAACCCAGTGTTTGGGTCGTTTTTGTGTCACACAGATCCTGGGGCAGACGTAACAACCCAGTGTTTGGGTAGTGTTTTTGTTACACAGATCCTGGGTCAGACGTAACAACCCAGTGTTTGGGTAGTTTTTGTGTTACCCAGATCCTGGGTCAGACGTAACAACCCAGTGTTTGGGTCGTTTTTTTGTCACACAGATCCTGGATCAGAAGTAACAACCCAGTGTTTGGGTCGTTTTTGTGTCACCCAGATCCTGGGTCAGACGTAACAACCCAGTGTTTGGGTAGTGTTTGTGTTACACAGATCCTGGGTCAGACGTAACAACCCAGTGTTTTTGGGTAGTTTTTGTGTTACCCAGATCCTGGGTCAGACGTAACAACCCAGTGTTTTGGTAGTTTTTGTGTTACCCAGATCCTGGGTCAGACGTAACAACCCAGTGTTTGGGTCGTTTTTGTGTCACACAGATCCTGGGGCAGACGTAACAACCCATTGTTTGGGTAGTGTTTGTGTTACACAGATCCTGGCTCAGACGTAACAACCCAGTGTTTGGGTAGTTTTTGTGTTACACAGATCCTGGGGCAGACGTAACAACCCAGGGGTTGAGTTATTTATCACAGTCTTTTTGCAACCTCCATCAAATTGGTGCATGTCTTTGGTAAAAATACAGGTTTGTGTATGGTTAATTTTATCTAAAAATTAATTATTGTTCTGTATATCGTTTAATTTTATGCAAAGCAACATGCATGAGCGCGATGTGAGTCACCTAAATGAGTGTCACATCGGTCTTCTCGCGTAATGGAAATGCTTGATGCCTTGCATAAAATGTTATGATTTTATTAAAAAAGATACAGAATATAAATGCTTAGGATGTTAAAATATGTTCTCAGAATTGTACACTGATTATTTATGGTCAGGTTATGGAGTCAGTCACAGCATTTTTCAGCTACGAGTGAAACGCAGGCGGCGGTCTGAAGTTATCAGTTCCCCCGCCAAACGCGAATCATCTCCGGCACGAGATCCAGCGGCGTTACGGTGGAAACAGACAACAGAGACTCGTCAATTACACTTGAATTACTTCTAAATGTTTCATTTTTACTTCTAATATTTGTTGAACGAGCTTAAATGTAGGCAAGATGTATTTATTGGGTTGTTTTTAACCCAGTGTTTTTTTAGAGTGTAGAACATATTTTTCTTAGCTGGAATCAGACCTTGGAAAAATGGTCACATACTGTAGCTGCAGATTATTATTCCTATTAATGTGTGAAATTCACCATTTAAAAAAAAAAAAAAAACATCTTTAAGCACAAAAATAACAAAATGCAAATCTACTGATAGATCTTGTTTTCCAGTCATCATACACTTTCTCATTGGCCTATAGCTATTTCTAACGAATACTGACATCAGTTAACTTTTCTTTGAAAGCTCGACCAATTGTCAGTTCTGAATGGGTTAATTGTGTTTAAATTATTGCCATCTCTGATAACAAATAGTTAACAGTAGCCTAATAAAATACACAATTGTCGAATTAGTGATTCAAAGCTTTTCCGTGGGAGTGAATCCAACAGTTAACAGGCCATCTGGAATATTATTTCACTACTGGAGTGTAGGAACTGCCTTTTATGGGAATAAAATGTGGTAAGGTATCTATGGTTGACTAGAACTAGTACAATTTACACTGAATAAGCCCTATCTATCTATCTATCTATCTATCTATCTTCTCTGCTCATTCTGTATTCAGGTTTGCTATCTAAAAGATTTAGTTGTATTTTTCCCCATCAACATAACTTAAGTAGCCTGTGATGGAATTAAGTTTTTTCTTTTAAGCTAAAACCAGAAAATGCTTTTTCAGATGTAAAAATAAAAATTAGGATAAGCCTTTCATCCGAAAGCATTTCAATATTTCTAATACAGTTTCTCAAACACGAGTCGACCAGCATAGAGGAATCTGGGCCTCACCCGTGGACTGCATCAGAAGAATTTATACCCTCTCTGCTCTGTTCTGGCAGGGGAGCCATTGCCTTTTTAGGCTGTGTTTTAATTACCGTGTAAACAGGCCGTGAGGCAGAGCGCAGGGAAATGAAGAGGTGTGTGTGTGTGTGTGTGTACGAGCTGTGATGGGAACTTATTTAATTTGACTTTGAAACTTTAGAATTGTTTCTATAAAAGTGCTCTTGTATTGTTGAGAATGTTGTTTATCAGGGCTTCAGCTCTGTGAAGCAGTACAACAGCAGCAGCGGTGCTTCCTGTTAATGTGAAATGTACAATTTTTTATATATATTTGCTCATTAGGACGTAACAATGATTGTCTCTAAAGACATAAAAAGAGCAAATATAGGCCATTTACTCACTCAAAGCTTATGCAAAGTGAATGCAAATCTACTGGTAGCTGTAAAAGGAGATGCACTGAAACAAAGATGGGCTGCTGGAAGATGAGAAGCGTCAAATGATGGCTGCCATCTAGTGGCCAAACTTCGTCTGAGTCACAGGTGCTAAATGTAGTGTGCTGAAGGATGCTCATGTAATGCATGTTTTAACTCACATTACTCACCATAAGTGCAATTACATTGAGATCATAATCAGTTTTCTAAAATATCATCTGCAGATTTACTTATCCCACACACTTCATCATAGACACTGACCAGTTGTCAACAACTTTATTATCATTATTATGTTTTATTATTTGAGCACTGAAAAGAGCAGCAAAGTTCAAACAAGAGCAATGTCGCCTTGCAATGAACTAATACATACATAAACTTTGTATCCAAAAACAGGTAAACTTGAGCTATTTATTTCTCTGTTTTACTAGAGAAACCCTTAAGAAAATGACTGCTGGTGCAGATAACCACACATGGGTAATGCCTTATATATATATATATATATATATATATATACACACAGTGGTGTCAAAAAGTGTTTGCCCTCTTCCTGATTTGTTTGCATGTTTGTCACACTTCAATGTTTCAGATCATCAAACAAATTTAAATATGAATCAAAGATAACACAAGTAAACACAACATGCAGTTTTTAAATGAAGGTTTTTATTATGAAGGGAAAACAAAATCCAAACCCACATGGCCCTGTGTGAAAAAGTGCTTGCCCCCTAAACCTAATAACGGGTTGGGCCGCCCTTAGCAGCAACAACTGCAATCAAGCGTTTGCAATGACTTGCAATGTGTCTGTTACAGCGCTGTGGAGGAATTTTGGCCCACTCATATTTGCAGAATTGTTGTAATTCAGCCATATTGGACGGTTTGAGCATGAACCGCCTTTTTAAGGTCATGCCACAACAATAGGATTGAGGTCAATAGGATTGAGGTCAGGACTTTGACTAGGCCACTCCAAAGTCTTGCCATTACCCACAAATGGCGAAAACATGGAACAGTGGTGAACCTTCCTAGGAGTGGCCGGCCAACCAAAATTACCCCAAGAGCGCAGTGACGACTCATCCAAGAGGTCACAAAAGACCCCACAACAACATCCAAAGAACTGCAGGCCTCACTTGCCTCAGTTAAGGTCAGTGTTCATGACTCCACCATAAGAAAGAGACTGGGCAAAAATGTTCCAAGACGAAAACCGCTGCTGAGCAAAAAGAACAAAGGCTCGTCTCAGTTTTGCCAGAAAACATCTTGATGATCCCCAAGACTTTTGGGAAAATACTCTGTGGACTGACGAGACAAAAGTTGAAATTTGGAAGGTGTGTGTCCCATTACGTCTGACGTTAAAGTAACACAGCATTTCAGAAAAAGAACATCATCCCAACAGTAAAATATGGTGGTGGTAGTGTGATGGTCTGGGGCTGTTTTGCTGCTTCAGGACCTGGAAGACTTGCTCTGATAAATGGAACATGAATTTTTCTGTCTACCAAAAAATCCTGAAGGACAATGTCTGGCCATCTGTTCGTGACCTCAAGCTGAAGGACAATGATCCAAAACACACCAGCAAGTCCACCTCTGAATGGCTGAAGAAAAACAAAATGAAGACTTTGGAGTGGCCTAGTCAAAGTCCTGACCTCAATCCTATTGAGATGCTGTGGCATGACTTTAAAAAGGCGGTTCATGCTCGAAAACCCTCCAATGTGGCTGAATTACAACAATTCTGCAAATATGAGTGGGCCAAAATTCCTCCACAGTGTTGTAACAGACTCACTGCAAGTTATCGCAAACGCTTGATTGCAGTTGTTGCTGCTAAGGGCGGCCCAACCCGTTATTAGGTTTAGGGGGCAAGCACTTTTACACAGGGCCATGTGGGTTTGGATTTTGTTTTCCCTTCATAATAAAAACCTTCATTTAAAAACTGCATGTTGTGTTTACTTGCGTTATCTTTGATTCATATTTAAATTTGTTTGATGATCTGGAACATTAAAGTGTGACAAACATGCAAACAAATCAGGAAGGGGGCAAACACTTTTTCACACCACTGTGTATATATAAATTTGACATTCAGGAAAACACAATATTTGTCATATGTCACTGATATAACATGCTACCCATTTCACAGAACCACACACAAACTCACTCTCTCACACACTCACACACTCACACACACACACACACACACACACACAAGAACAGTGATTCCCAACTTAAATGTTGAGATGTTGACAAGACTGTGCTTTGTTTGTGTATAAACCTGTAAAACAGAAATATAAAACTTGTGTAGTACGTATAAGTGTTATCATTATCGATTAATGTTAACTTTCTCTTTATTTTATAGAGTTAATATTCTCCAATGTCCGATTCTCATTCAAACCTCTTTATCTGGTGATGTTTGCATCGTATATTTGCTCTGATGAATCATTTTTGTTCCTCTTCTATAAGCCACTTTGGATAAAAACATCTGCAAAATGAATAAAATGTAAATTTTTCCTACTTTAGTGATTCTTAAATTGCACCACATAAAACAGCAAATCATTTACAACTGTTGAATGATTTCATTTATAAATAAAAATAGCCAGTTTAATAACAGTAACAGATCCAGTGTAGCACAAATTAATAGGAACAAGTTTCTGCAGTGGATAAAGTTTATGATGGGCACGTGGGATACATTAGACAAAAACAGGTTGGGAAACACAGGTCTAATGGGTAAAATAAAAAAATACAGATAATGCCACCCATGCCAGTCTCAATCTAAACCAATTCACTTCTTATTCTCCTTTACATCTTGGACATTTCTGCTCTTAAAGTGCAGGTGAACAGATGAACTAAACACCAGTATCAGTAGCATCGACACATTTCATAAACGTGACCTTTATGAACATATAAACAAAGGAACAGGAACATGAAACTACACGACAGAACAGTCTTGAGCCCCATCGCGTCTTACCCTGCAGACATGACATCTATAGAGTCTAGCCTAAATACCATGTTTTCCATGAGCTAGTGTCTACATGTTAATAGTGTTGTTATTTGTGGCACATAAAAAAACACACAAACTACAGTACGAGTGAAGGGACAATCTTCCCCAAACAGATTGCAGCCCATGCCAAGTTTTGTGAGATTCAATGATGGAATGATTTGGCTATAAAAACTGTGCCAGCAGCAAGTGGAAATTTCTTCCCAAGCCATCCATAATCATGTGCACATCAATAAAATAAATAAATTATCTAGTCGTGAGGTCACGACGAACCCTTCTGCATAAAAATACAACCGTGTTAACAATAAACATTTAGTTATGCATATTGTTAAACATGTTATTGCATTAAACAGACATTGATTTCTCAGGTCAAAACAAAGATATCTATAAAACGTACACATTTAAATAAGTGCCGGTCATTATTAGGGGTTTATCATGTTCTGCTGACCAATTAAAGACACTGATTTGAGCCCTAGAGCTGCATGAATGTCTGTGCGTGTCTGCTGCATATACTTCCTACGGATCTTCTTTGGACTTATATCATATAAAAAAAAAATTACAGTTTCTTAATAATGCAGCTTTGCATAGTCCAGCCTCTGTCCGTACGGAAGGCTTCGGAGAGAAACTCAGAGGCACCAAGTGTTCTTTAAAGTGTCCTAGGATGGATCAGTCTTTATTGTGTGAGGTGTGTCCTGCCTGGTCTGTGCTCTGTTGTTTGTATATGAACGTCAGGAGGAACAGGGCGACGTCGTGGGAGGTCCAATAGGCCGTGTGTGAGGTCACAGCTGACCAATAGCGGCTCTCCACCAAACCCTCCCGAAGCTCAAAGTCCATGCGATGCTCCATCTCAACTGTGACACACAACCACCAAAACCATGAGGAAATGATGACAACACTGTCATTTCTAGTCATTTTTAAGACTCTTCTGCTCTCTAAAGGCTGCATTTATTTAAATAAAAAATACAGTAAAAACAGTGAAATATTATTCCAATTTAGAATAGCTGTTTTCTATGTGAATATATAGTAAAGTGTAATTTATTCCTGTGATCAAAGCTGAATTTTCAGCATCATTACTCCAGTCTTCAGTGTCACATTATCCTTCTATCCTTAATCTAATATGATGATTTGATGCTCAAAAAAAAATTTATGATTATTATCAATGTTTAATATCTTTGGCTGTACACACCTGCTGCATCAAATAAAGAGGAGGAAGAGGATGGAGATATGGCTGAATATGCAAATGTGCTTTGGCTGTCCTCACTGTCACCCATCCCAGAATCCCCAGTTGACGGCAGGCTGGGTGAGCGAGAGAAATGGGAGAATAAAATCCCGCCGATGCCCTTTCCAAGACTCGCAGCACCTGCACAAACACCAGGTTACAGATTAGCAGACAACACGGGTCATTCAGACTGTTACTGTGTGCCATTTTTATCATTTTTATTTTTTCTGTGAAACACATACAAAGTTTTTAATTCAAAAATGTATTTTATCACAGTATCTCTCACTAATCCCTACCAAGTAAATGTTTTTTTATTCGCTGCTGCCTATAAAGTCCCCATGAAATCAAAATGTTCTTGTTTTTTATATGGAATATATCAGTCAATTCTTATTTTTTATGGAATATTGCAGTGTATTTATCGGTGCACATCATTATTATTATTTTTTTTTAATTCATGTTCCTGGTAATCTTGAATCAGAATCTCTTCTCTTCTGTGATGATGAGGGCGGGGCAACCTGTCACTCACATGAGATCCACCAATAGCAAACCACAACCATCCAATCAATTCCCCACAGACAAAATCAAGCCCCGTCCTACATTTGTTCTTGTTCCTGAAGCGTTTCACGCGGATATACGGCACAATAGAGAAGAAAAGACTATTGCAACTTCTGTTTAATGGTGACTTTAAGACTTCTATGTAAATGCATGAATAGAAAATGCAGGAAAGCTGAATGAATGTGGCAGAAAACGAAGCTAGAAATCCATTTGAACATTTCAGGCATTTTCCCAAGGTCCTTAAAAATTTGAGATATCAGGCCTCTTCTGAAGAAGAGCAATCTGGATAAGAACTATAGACCTATCACAAATCTCCCCTTCATTGGCAAGTTAATAGAGAAGGTTGTTTTCAATCAGATGAGCAAATTCCTAGACTCAAATGACTATTTGGACAACTTCCATTCTGGTTTCCAAACATATCACAGCACAGAGACAGCACTGATTAAGATATTAAATGCTGATGCTGGCACAATTTCAGTGTTGATGGTATTACTATTTCTTAGTGCTGCATTTGATTCTGTTGACCAACAATATACTCCTCAACAGACTGGAAAAAAGGGTAGGACTGTCTGAGACGGTGCTTAGATGCTTCAGGACATATATAGAAGGAAAAGGGTACTTTGTGAGTATAGGCAGTTACGAATCTGACTGAACTGCTATGACACATGGAGTTCCACAACGTTCAACCCTTGCGGCTCTACTGTCCAGTTTGTATATGCTCCCACTAGGCCAAATAATTAAAAATAACAATATTGCTCATCTCAGCAATGCAGATGACACCCAGATCTACCCAGCTCTATCACCGAATGACTTCAGTCCCATAGACTCCCTGTGCCAGTGCTTAAATGAACTTCTGTCATGACAACTCTCTCAGTGTTTGGCACGGTAATGGATATGGCAATGTTGATATGTGTGGTCTTGGCGGAACAGATCTGCTATTCTGCTGCTGCAGCTAGTTACTGCTGCTGTTATTGCTGCTGCTGCTGCTGTTGGTTACTGCTGCTGCTGTTATTGCTGCTGTTGGTCATTTCTGCTGCTGTTATTGGTGCTGCTGCTATTTCTGCTGCTATTTCAGCTGCTGCTGCTGCTGCTGCTGTTATTGGTGCTGCTGTTGATTATTGCTGCTGCTGCTGTTATTAGTGCTGCTTTTGCTTTTGCTGTTATTGCTGCTGTTGCTATTGCTGCTGATTTTGGTTATTGCTGCTGCTTCTGCTGTTATTGCTGTTGTTGGTTATTGCTTGTTGGTTATTTCTGCTGCTATTTCAGCTGCTGCTGCTGTTATTGCTGTTGCTGCTGTTGGTTATTTCTGCTGCTGTTATTGTTGCTGCTGCTGCTGTTATTGCTGCTGTTGGTAATTTCTGCTGCTGTTATTGGTGCTGCTGTTGATTATTGCCGTTGCTGTTATTGCTGCTGTTGGTTATTTCTGCTGCTATTTCTGGTGCTGCTGTTATTTCTGCTGCTGCTGTTATTGGTGCTGCTTTTGGTTATTGCTGCTGTTGGTCATTTCTGCTGCTGTTATTGGTGCTGCTGTTGATTATTGCTGCTGCTGCTGTTATTAGTGCTGCTTTTGGTTATTGCTGCTGTTGGTAATTTCTGCTGCTGTTATTGGTGCTGCTGTTGATTATTGCCGTTGCTGTTATTGCTGCTGTTGGTTATTTCTGCTGCTATTTCTGGTGCTGCTGCTATTTCTGCTGCTGCTGTTATTTCTGCTGCTGCTGTTATTGGTGCTGCTTTTGGTTATTGCTGCTGTTGGTCATTTCTGCTGCTGTTATTGGTGCTGCTGTTGATTATTGCTGCTGCTGCTGTTATTAGTGCTGCTTTTAGTCATTGCTGCTGCTGTTGGTCATTTCTGCTGCTTTTGCTGTTGCTGCTGTTGCTATTGCTGCTGATTTTGGTTATTGCTGCTGCTTCTGCTGTTATTGCTGTTGTTGGTTATTGCTTGTTGGTTATTTCTGCTGCTATTTCAGCTGCTGCTGCTGTTATTGCTGCTTCTGCTGTTGTTGCTGCTGCTGCTGTTATTGCTGTTGCTGATGTTATTGCTGCTGTTGGTAATTTCTGCTGCTGTTATTGGTGCTGCTGTTGATTATTGCTGTTGCTGTTATTGCTGCTGTTGGTTATTTCTGCTGCTATTTCAGCTGCTGCTGCTGTTATTGCTGTTGCTGCTGTTGGTTATTTCTGCTGCTGTTATTGTTGCTGCTGCTGCTGTTATTGCTGCTGTTGGTAATTTCTGCTGCTGTTATTGGTGCTGCTGTTGATTATTGCTGTTGCTGTTATTGCTGCTGTTGGTTATTTCTGCTGCTATTTCTGGTGCTGCTGCTATTTCTGCTGCTGCTGTTATTTCTGCTGCTGCTGTTATTGGTGCTGCTTTTGGTTATTGCTGCTGCTGTTATTGCTACTGCTGCTTTTATTGGTGTTGCTTTTGGTTATTGCTGCTGTTGGTCATTTCTGCTGCTTCTGCTGTTATTGCTGCTGTTGCTATTGCTGCTGATTTTGGTTATTGCTGATTCTAATGTTTATAGCTGCTGTTCATGTTTATTGCTGTTGCTGCTGTTGGTAATTACTGCTCCTGTTGGTTATTGCTGCTGCTTCTGCTGTTATTACTGCTGCTGCTGCTGCTGCTGCTTATTTCTGCTGCTGTTATTGCTGCTGCTGTTGGTTATTACTGCTGCTGCTATTGCTTCTGATGTTTATTGCTGCTGCTGCTGATGTTGCTTATTGCTGCTGCCGCCGTTATTGCTGTTGCTTCTGCTATTATTTCTGCTGTTGCTTATTGCTGCTGCTGCAGAGCAAGTACAGGACTTGCTACTGCCAATATACACATGACACACCGCTGTGAGCAAGACATGCATTACAATACAGCGTACACAAATTATCCATAGCAGATCTACAGGTAGAGCTGGGGAAGGTGGAGGGTTTCTGAAAGCACTCTGCAACTGCTACAGCAAAAGCTGACCAAGTATTTGAAGGTTGAGCAGCGAGCTCATTGGCTACTGATACAGCAAGAACCAATCAGCTGTGCCTTATAGAGAATGATGTGATTACAACCACATTGAGTTAAGGACATATCAGCCTGCGTTCATGACAGAACTTTGTATTTAACAGTTGGGATTTGCCAAAACTTTCTTCAGTTAAATAAAGATAAAACAGAGGTCATTGTATTTGGCAATAAATATGAAGTATCAAAGGTAAA
The DNA here is from genome assembly GCA_036281575.1 of Ancherythroculter nigrocauda. Classification (NCBI taxonomy): domain Eukaryota; kingdom Metazoa; phylum Chordata; class Actinopteri; order Cypriniformes; family Xenocyprididae; genus Ancherythroculter; species Ancherythroculter nigrocauda. The sequence goes on along the minus strand of VTFQ01000019.1, from coordinate 7,609,814 downwards.
TGCATACCTTGAAACCAGGGGTCTAAAAACTAAACATGAAGTCAGGAATCTTGGTGTCATCCTGCATTCTGATTGTAGCTTCAGAAGCCATAACTAAACCAGCCTACTGCTATCTAGAATTTTTATAATATAATCAGATCCTATCCTGTCTCAGCAAGACCTAGAGAAGCTTATTAATGCATTCATTACCAGCAGCGTAGATTACTGCAATGGACGTCTTACTGGCCTTCCCAAAATGACAATTAGACAGTTGCAGCTCATACAAAACGCTGCTGTCAGGTTCCTGACCAAAACCAGAAAAACTGGACATTTCACACCAGTTCTTAGGTCATTACACTGGCTTCCATTTTTATTCAGAATTACTTTTAAAAGTACTTTTAATTATAAACAAATCCCATAATGTCCTCTGACCAAAATACATGGCAGATTTGTTGGTAGAATACAAACCAAACAGAGCTCTCAGATCGCAAGGATCAAGCCAGTTAATAACATAGAGTACATTCAAAACATGGTGAGATGGCATTTCGCTATTACGCCACGCGTAGCTGAAACCAGTTTCCAGAGGATGTCAGATGTGCCCCTGTCGGTAGCTTCCTTTAAGTTCAGATTAAAAACATGTCTGTTTAACTGTGCATTTCCTGCTCTGTACCAATAACACTGCACTGTTCTTTCTTAAAATCCTCTTTTTACACAAGCTGCCGGTTTTCTGTTGGCTCTGATATAGCAATGACTTGTTCCATCATTCAATAATGGCCTCTTTGTGAAGCTGCATTGTCATAAAACTACCAGCACTGAAATGTGCCGCTCAAACTGTTCAGATCAGACTGAAATGTGATTGTGTGTTATGCATGAACCCATCTGTCTGATACAAGAATGTTCCAGAATGAGTTGTTTTCACGGCTCAGTTTCAATAAATGCTCTATTTAGACTGAAGGAGATATTATGAGTTCTGAAAGTGACAGTATAGCTGCTTTTCCACCGTCGGCCGAATCATTCTCACTGTTTAACCGTTCCTTTCCGTAACAATCTGGCCCAGCCGGTACGGATATGGTTTCATTCTCCACTGTGGGGCTGATAACGGAGCTCTTTTAAATGTAATACAAATGCATCAGTCGTTATGGGTGATGATCAGATATTTCTTCTAATTTATTACTAACTTGCAAAGTTAGCTTTAATAATGCGCTTGGCCAGCTACAGATAAACTGGTAAACAGGCAACAGAGAAGTGATTAATCCTGAGTGGCGACATCTCTACACGCATTCTACCAGCACGGTTCAGTGCGGTTAACCGTGCCGAGAATTCCAGGCTGAAACGGTTTGTAATCGTGCCGTGCCAAACCAAGTTCAAGTGTAAAAATAACTGTAACCGTTCCTTACCATTCAGTTTAACGGTGGAAGTGCAGTTTAGGTCTTCATTGCACATCAGATTCTTACATTTCAATTGATTATGTTGTCACATGTACCTAGTATGCTGGCCTTGCCCAGGTTGGTGATGGACTCTCCGTAGTAACTGCTGGCCAGGACAGGTGAGGTGCTGGGGCCGTTCTCCGTGTCGGGCGCTACGTCCTTACTGACGTTTATATATGTGGGTCTGATCTCATCATATGGAGTGGCATTGATAGTGTTACACCTTTAAAACAACATCAAAATCAACATTCAAAATCATATCAAATGATATAAAATTTCTGGCAAATGCAACCTTTAAGCTACTGATTCTCAACCAGGGGTCTGCGGCCCACAGCAAACTTCCATATTAATAATATTAATAATAATAATAAATTTTTTTAATGTTTTTGAAAGAAGTCTCTTCTGCTCACCAAGGCTGCATTTATTTAATCAAAAAAACAATAAAAACAGTAATATTGTGAGAATATATTAGTCTTTTTAATATAGGTGTGAATACATTTAAAAAATAATAATTTATTCCTGTGATCAAAGCTGAATTTTCAGCATCATTACTCCAGTCTTCAGTGTCACATGATCCTTCAGAAATCATTCTGATATGATGATTTCAGCAAAGATGCATTAAATTGATCAAAAGTGACAGTAAAGACATTTATAATGTTACAAAATATTTCTATTTTAAATATTTGAACTTTCTATTCATCAAAGAAACCTGAAGAAAATATTAAGCCGCAAAAAGTGTTTTAACATTAATAATAAGAGCCATTATCAATGATTGATCATCATGATAATAATTGAGCATCAAATCATCATATGATTTCTGAAGGATCATGTGACACTGAAGACTGGAGTAATGATGCTGAAAATTCAGCTTTGATCACAGGAATAAATTACACTTTACTATATATTCACATAGAAAACAGCTGATTTATATTGTAATAATATTTCAAAATAGTACTGTTTTTATTGTATCTTTGATCAAATAAATGCAGTCTTGATGACCAGAAGAGACTTCTTTCAAAAACACTAAAAAAATCGTAATTATTCCAAAGTTTTGACTGGTAATGTATATAAAACTCTAAATTAATAATCTAAATTAAAATGGTAAAAAATAAAAAATAAAAATCAACCTCTTTTTGTCTCTCTCAATAACTTTTTTGTGTTCTTGAACATTTTTGAAATCACAAACTGAATTGTGGTTAATAAATTTAACAAATCAACACTCCCAGTTTACAATACAGTTCAGAAATACAGAAAATATCTTATTGTTGGGGCTCAAATTTAGTGTTGGACAACGAGACAAAAAGATTGAGAACTACTGCTTTAAACAATTATACAATTAGGAATTAAAAAAAATAGGAAATAAAGTGTAACATTCATGCATAAGCATGCAAATAAATTTTCCTGACAAGTACAAACTATACTCAAACAATAACATTTGAAGACTCACCAGTGTATTTGGACAGGTGCAATATTGCTATAGTGCTTTAAAACAAGAGGCTCCAGTCGATAGGCCTGCCAGACAGAGAAATATATCATAAATCAGTCCCCTCTCCTCAAATGAACAGCAAAGCCCCAGAGTGAATGTAATGACGTCTTCTCACCACAGGATCTGTTGGGTGGAAGATGTTGAAGAGGCGTCGGCAGATGGATTTGGGCATGATGTGGTCCTGGTCACCGGTGTTTCCGGGCCGAATCCCTCTCAGAGCCAGGAACACAGCCAGAGGAGAGCCCATGCAGAAGAAGTTCTCCACCTTCAGTACAATTATTGAGCTTTATTACATGGACATTTCATTTGAGCTGATCACCGTGTTAATGTCAATACATCACCTTAAACTTCAACGTAGGGAAGGGTGCAGGTGTCGATGCCTTCAGGCCCTGAAGCTGATCTTGCAGTTCTCGTAACCTGTGACAGACACAAGACCTTTTACAAGACTCAACAACAGTGCATGATGATATAGTCACAGCTCAATGTCATCTTCTAGCCATGAAAAAAAGGCATCATCATAGTTTTCATTAACAAAATTGTAAACAGCACTGTATAAATTTTAAAGTTTGACATGATTTAGACATGTGAAACAGCGGCACCTTTGTCTGGTTAGTTGCACTTCCTCCAGCAGGTGGCGCTCTTCATAACTCGTCCAGTGTAAATCGTCGCCCAGCAGCTGATCGTGATGTTCTTGCAGACAGAAGCGCACAGGATCCCAGCCGGTCATGATGTCGAAGGTGATCACGCAGCCCAGAGAGTGGGAGATGATGGACACTTTTCCGCCTTTCCTCTCGAATTCAGGGTTTCGTGAGCAGAAGAGGGAATACAGGCGGTTGAGCTCCTGCGTCAAACCCTTAGTGATCTGGAAGGATGAACATTATCATATATAACAAAATACTTGATGGAACAAATATGAATTATATCTCATGTTTAACCACTATAATCCCCGAAGCACTGGCCGAGATGAGGCTGTTCTCGGCGGGTACACGAGCACTGAACGGCCGCTGACGGCCTGGAGCTCCGAAACTAAAACTGTCAGTAGGTGGCAGTAAATGTCTAATTGAGCTGCGTCTCATTTCGAAGGCTGCGTCCTCCGGAGGTCGCATTTGAAGGCTGCATACGTCAGAGGCGGTATCATTTAAGAAAAATAACCAAAGTAAGAAAGAAATTACAGTATTTAACATTTCACGAGGAATATCAGTCAACTTCATTAGTTACTTTTCTTAAATAAGGCATCCTTGATGACATATGCAGCCTTCAAATGTGAGGACACAGCCTCCGAAATGAGACGCAGCCATTCATTCGAATCGTTCAAACAGCTGATTCATTCAGGAATGAAGTAAATGGCTCTCTTTATGAATGGGCCATTGAATCATTGGTTCACCCAATTGATTCGTGCAAAACGTGTTTATTCAGAAACGAAGCATTGCTGTGTGTTGCTTGGAGATGCAGAAACGGTTCTGCTGTGGCTTTATAGGTAATATTTTCATTGGCAGAATTGAGCAAAAAGACAATATTGTGTATAGTTTCTTAGCATAAAATCAATATCACATTTGCACTCGTGCTATTCAGGACAAAAACAGCTTAACTATATACACTATCATACAAACATAAGGCAAAAACTCATAAATGCCCCAATATCTTGAATTTATGGGTAATTCTAATTGCATTCTATAACACAAGGGTGAGAAAATGATGACAAAATAATCAAACGTAGCGCGTCGTTCACCTCGTCTCTGTAGAGAGGGCTGGTGTAGTACATGATGTCCATGGCGCTGCTGTTGAGTAAATCTCTCAGGCCTCTCACCTTATCTGGTGTGATAGACTCCACTGTGTCTGTGTTTAAAGAGGAAAACGCTATTAAAATATGAACACAAACGGCTCATGTGTTTTTTCACTCATCATTTCGTTATTAATGTTAATGCATGTCATTGTTTGAGCTGCTTTGTTTACACAGCTGAGAGAGGGATGAACTATATCATATGCTCTAGCCATCATCTGAAACAGTATGTGTGTGCTTGTGAACAAAAGGTAAAAGGACAGTCGTGATCAGAGCAGCTGAATGCAGACAGACACGTGTGGCGTCTGTCTTACCGCCGTCCAAAGCAAGTTTAGAGCGCCACTCGACCGGCAGGAACTCCACATGCTCCTCTGTTTGCTCAGCAAAGTGCTTCTCCTCCATCTTCCTCACAGCTTCCCGCAGCCTGAACACACACACACACACACACACACACACACAACATGCACACTTATTATTCAAAAATGGTTATCGTTAACTAAAATTACTAACTATTAACAACCATTTTTGTTAACTGAAATAAAATAAAAACCTTAGACTTAAAAAAAATGAAAATTAGAAATGTTGTAAATTAGAAATGTTAACTAAGTTTAAGTTGAAGTACTAAAATTACCAAAAAATAAGTCAGAAGAAGAGCCAAGTAAAGAGCTAGTAAGCTAAGAAGAAATATTCCACTAATAACTGATAAAAGCACATAACAAAATTACTGAAACAAACCAAAATTAAAACTTAAAATATAATAGAAAATAAAAAATGTATTAATAATAGTATGTAATACTTGATTATCAGCTTAAAAACATGCCATTAGTTTTGAAAATAAAATAGCTACATTTCCAATTTAATATTAATCAGAGATGACAAGAATGTTCTTAAAGGTGCCCTAGAATCAAAAATTGAATTTATCTTGGCATTGTTAAATAACAAGAGTTCAGTACATGGAAATGACATACAGTGAGTCTCAAACTCCATTGTTTCCTCCTTCTTATATAAATCTCATTTGTTTAAAAGACCTCCGAAGAACAGGCGAATCTCAACATAACACTGACTGTTACGTAACAGTCGAGATCATTAATATGTACGCCCCCAATATTTGCATATGCCAGCCCATGTTCAAGGCATTAGACAAGGGCAAGCAGTATTAACGTCTGGATCTGTGCACAGCTGAATCATCAGACTAGGTAAGCAAGCAAGAACAACAGCGAAAAATGGCAGATGGAGCAATAATAACTGACATGATCCATGATATCATGATATTTTTAGTGATATTTGTAAATTGTCTTTCTAAATGTTTCGTTAGCATGTTGCTAATGTGCTGTTAAATGTGGTTAAAGTTACCATCGTTTCTTACTGTATTCACGGAGACAAGAGCCGTCGCTATTTTCATTTTTAAACACTTGCAGTCTGTATAATTCATAAACACAACTTCATTCTTTATAAATCTCTCCAACAGTGTGTAATGTTAGCTTTAGCCACGGAGCACTATCAAACTCATTCAGAATCAAATGTAAACATCCAAATAAATACTATACTTACATGATCCGATGTATGCATGCAGCATGCATGACGAACATCTTGTAAAGATCCATTTGAGGGTTATATTAGCTGTGTGAACTTCGTTTATGCAATGTATTATAGTCGAGAGCTCAGGGGGCGGGGCGCACGAGGATTTAAAGGGGCCGCAGCCTGAATCGGTGCATAGTTAATGATGCCCCAAAATAGGCAGTTAAAAAAATGAATTAAAAAAAAAATCTATGGGGTATTTTGAGCTGAAACTTTACAGACACATTCAGGGGACACCTTAGACTTATATTACATCTTGTTAAAACTGGTTCTAGGGCACCTTTAACAAAAATTAATAATTTTATTCTATAGAAAAATTAAACATCATTACTCACTTCCCAGCTGTTGTCATATCACAACTCAATACTTCATAAAGATATATAGATATATAATATATCTATATGTCCAGAGGGGATATTTAATATTAATGACCCTACAAGTTTGATTAAACCATCAAAATATGAGGATCAAAATATATTATTATTATTATTATTTTTAATATTTTAAATATGAGAGAAGAAAAAAAACACTAAACTTGGTTAAGGTATTTATCTGACAAAATTATATGGCAAAAAAAAAAGGCAAACTACAGTCGGCACAAGACTTTAAGCACAACTTCTCAATGTGATTACAAACTCTTTAACAAATTTGTAATAATATTTGAATAAAGGCTGATGTAAATTACCCCTGAACAGACATAACTTTTGGCCACTCCTGTGTGCGTGACAGACATAAACACACATATTGTGGAAAAACTGAACCAGGAACTCTGAACCTCTTTCATGAACCGGAACAGATTAATCTAAATACTTTCCCAATTCACACACTCCAGCTCATCACAAGGCATCTCACCGAAGACTCACGGGTCATTATCAATAACAGCACTCCTGAGGACTCACATGCCAGTGTTTTTGATGATGCGATCCTTGTCCATCTTCTGTCCAATGCCATGAACCACAAACACAACGTGTGTGGTCTGAGGAGGTTTATCATCCAGCGAGGCCTCCTCCACATAACCGCGGTGCAGTCTGGTGCCACTGCTGGAGGCTGAGGACAAAGACAGGACACAAGTTAAGAGAGACACGGCTGAAGGACACTCTTACCCCTTGTTACAACACCATCATCTAGTAATGCACCGAAATAGTAGTAATGGGCCGAAAGATCTTTACAATGCTTTGAGAAAGCTGCTTGTTAAGATGTAGCTATGTTAGGGCTAGGGGTTAGTATTTATTGTAGCATTGAGTAACTTTCGGCACGCTCATTTCTCTGACCTGTAGCTATCTCTGTCTCGAAATTCCAGCGGCTGAAAATAATTTTTGGTATTTTTTTAAATTGTGACATTAAATTAGCATATAAATCGTCATTCTTCAATAAAGAGCAGTGTCTGTTTCGTAAATATGTCAGGGTTGCCAAGCATGCAGTTTTCCCGTGGAATTGGGCTACTTTTATAATGTTGAAGTTTTATTTGACTGAGATGCTTGTATTGAGATATTTCAGCCATTTTATATTCTAACAATGACACAACTGTGCTAGATGATGAGTTTTGTGAGGAAGGGCATTGGTAGGGAGCTCGTTTATGAAAACAGACAGTGTTTATGAGTATTATTATATAGTGATTTTTAAGATGCATTGTGAAAAACGCATGCAGTGAAGGTAAAATATGTATTTTAGGTATGGAAGTGGCATATTTTGAGTTTTGATACTTGGGATAGGGTCATGGGGATAGTTTTGTTTCACAGACCTGGCAACCCTGAACAACACTGATAAGCTACAACAGGTAAATATGTTAGCTGTGTGGACGCTAGCGCTGGGCTGACAATATCGATTTCTTGATTTCAACCGATCCTTGTTTTGATGAACCGAAATCTTTTAGTCTGTGCTTTCAGTTGATGTGTAAACAAAACTTGTTATTTGTGGCGCCTGCCATCCAATAATCACATTAACCTTTGTGCTTTGTTACTTTTGAGATGAAACAAAGACTCAGCTTTCAAATCATCAACTTCATCAGGAAATTCAAACAATAAATGTGGTTTTGACACTCTTCCACGTGTGGTAACAGATCACTGTAACAGCACATGAAGCGATCATCTCTTCCTCTTTACTACTAGTTACAGCACCAAATAAACATGAATGAACATCAGAAGGAAATATACAGTATACAGTTGAAATATAAGTAAAACTCAGTAAAACTTACTGAGATGAATCATGTCTCATGTAAACGCCACATTTACGTCAGAAAAGCCATAAACTTGTTAGTTAGCTAGAAAACAACTATAGAGAGGAGCATTTTGTTAAATATATGCACTATATTCCATATTCATAACTTTTTTAGTTAACATGTTCTCTTCATTATTTAATGTATGTTTGAATAAATCTGTCATGAAAACAGCCATTAAAAACTTGATATAAAAACTGCCTGAAATTTTTATTTCGTTTTTTGGTAAAAAATGAATTTTGGTGCATCACTACCCTCAACTGTGACTATATTCACAATATAATATGGTCTCTTGTACCTTTATTGCTTTTTATAAAAAGATGACTACATAATAAAAATATTATGGACATTGGCACCATATTATGAGAAAAGCTTTTGATATTTTCTAATGCAAGTCTTTGGAGGTCCATGTGTTTGCATAGTTTTAACAGTAATTTTACAGGAATTATCCAAAAATACAGTTGCAGGGAGATGTATAATGACACAATGAATCTGGTGTATGGACAGAATGATGTGACTGTGTTCATGTACAGTTGTGCAGCTCACCTTTAGAGAACCCCAGCTTCTGTGTGACGGTGCGAGCAATCTTAGACGTGGTGGCGTCACTGTACAGATACACCTCATCATCGCTGTACCAGTCGACATGACTGCGGCTCAACTGCAGACTGTGAATGGCTGTTCGGTGATGGGGAGAAGGACATGTGGACAACATTAAGGAACATTCATTACATTCACTGACATGGCTATACAGTAACACACCTCACAGTTCACAGAGTAAAGGACACAAAACTACAGGAAGCAGTGCTTTTCAGTGCACAGACATGTCCGGTTTTCTCTAAGGGTCTGATTTGAGGTGTTTTAAGAGTGCCACAGCACTGAATGATAGGGATTAGGCAGTAAAGGATCCTGTAAAGAGCACACTGAAAAGCCGCCTGTCATTCTCTCTTACAAACAGAGAGATATGAACAGAGAAATGAATCCGGCTAGTGGATCAAATCAGCTGATGTTCACCTGATGTTAAGAGCAGCCCTGCTTCGCACTTCACATGCACAGAATATAAATTCAGAATATCTCATATTTCTATCCACAGGGTAAATGTTTTTAATATTGTGACATATGTTCCTGGTTCAAAAGACCCTAAGCTATATGAATAGTATCTGTGGCATATTGTTGATTACCACAAAAAATAATTTCATCCCTCCGAGCTTGTGTAGTTCACTTACATTAGAAGTCTGTGGGAAAAGACATTCTGGGCAGTTTTAAATGTGCAGCTTGTATTTTTATTAAAATGCTAATTTTATATATATATATATATATATATATATATATAAAGACATCAGATGCAAAAGCCTCTAAGTGCCATCTGAAATGTTCTTATAAAATGAGCATGTTTATTTTCAGTTATTTCACTTTTTTTTAATGGCAATGAAAAGGATCTATTACTGAACCTAAACATACGAGCTTGATAAAAATGCTAATTTTAGAAGAAAATTTCAGACGGCACTTAGAGGCTTTTGCATCTGAAGTCTTCATATATTTTATATTATATACATATATATATATATATATATATATATATATATATATATATATGTTTATATATATATATATATATGTTTATATATATATATATATATATATATATATATATATAATTTATGTATTTATGTATTTATTTATTTATTTGGTACAAATATTATGCATTGCAATGAAATTCATTTGAGTGGACTTTTCTTCTTATAAACAGTACTTTGTACACCATGTACAGTATTCTTGCATGTAAAATACAAAATTAAACAGGCTTTTCATGAAATATTAGATATGAATGGATTTAAGACATCTCATGTTAACAATTATAAATCACAAAAGGTGATGAGAATAATTTTCGGGATGTTAAAATACTTTCTCCTGTGTCAACTTTCACCCAAACATGAAAATTACTCCATGATTTACTCACCCTCAAGCCATCCTATGTGTATATGACTATCTTCTTTCAGACGAACACAATAGGAGTTATATTAAATATCCTGGCTCTTCCAAGCTTTATAATGGGAGTGAATCGTGCTCGAGATTTTGAAGCCCAAAAAAGTGCATCCATCCATAATAAAAGTAATCCATACATCTCCAGTGAGTTAATAAAGGCCTTCTGAAGCAAAGCAATGCATTTTTGTAAGAAAAATATCCATATTTAAAAATTGATAAACAATAATAACTGGCTTACGGTAAACACTGTACGCAAGTCTAGTTCTGGCGGTTCTGGCATGACACATTGACAAACGCGTGCAGAGGATAGAGCAAAACAAAACACCGGTCACGAATTAGAAGTCTAAAATGATAATTTTTAAAGAGAACATCCTACGTCATACGTCGGGTCAGAGGTCACTCTTCCGCCGCAAATTGATGCGTACGGCCATTTCCGGAAGCCAGCTATTATGGTCTACAAAGTTTTAAATATGGATATTTTTCTTACAAAAATGCATTGCTTTGCTTCAGAAGGTCTTTATTAACTCACTGGAGCCGTATGGATTACTTTTAAGATGGATGGATGTGCTTTTTTGGGCTTCAAAATCTCGAGCCCCATTCACTCCCATTATAAAGCTTGGAAGAGCCAGGATATTTTAAAATATATCTCTGATTGTGTTTGTCTGAAAGAAGATATACACCTAAGATGGCTTGAGGGTGAGTAAATCATGGGATAATCTTCATTTTTGGGTGAACTATTCCTTTAATGCAGAAACAACAATAAGAAAGGCATTTGTATGTTGCGTAACCCAAACCACTGTGGCCCTGCTATAACTGATCAACACTGACGTGTTTGCTTGATCATCCCGACCAGCCTGTTGAGCCAGATTATGTTTACATACACTTTAAAAGTCAAGTTTCAGTTTGATTAAAGCAATAATTAAATCAACAGCATCGTGTAAACTCTTTAGTCGGATTGAAATTGTACTAGTCTGGTTTAAAATCAGACTAGCAGAGACAATGCAATTGTAACTCGCTTTGAACACATATATAGTCTCAGAATTGTGCTCCTGCTGTGAAAGACATTTAATCTTTCAAATATTCGATGTACAGTCAGACTCAACCAATAGCGTGAGTTTGGGGGCAGGAGTATCTCTTGACCTCTTGAGTTCAGGAAACCTCTTTGAAAACAATCATTATTCTCACAATTGCTGGTAAGAAGTATTTTAACACTAAGTTTTCCCCCAGATGTCTGCCATCTGCTGTAAGTGTATTAAGTGTGGTTTTACAAACTGAGGGATGACTGAAAATGATTCTCGTGGTAACTGACGGCATGCCACAGATGTGTTGTATTGAACCTGAACATGTCTTTACTATACAAAGATAAGTACTAATAGTTTTGCACATTTCTAAATTCATCCAGTTATGATCTGTGCTCATTACGATGGGTGGATTCATAAATCTGAGTCTGTTCTCAGAGCTGCTCTTGTGCACAGGTGTCCATGGCTGATGATCGCCTTAGAAAAGCAAACAAAGGCAGACTAGAGGCCTAGATCATCATGCCAAAATACAGAACCGCTAACATCAACAGCATGTCCTCTACAGTGATGGATTTGGATAGGGACAAAGGACAGATGATTGACAGGTTCTGTTCCCTTTAACCACAGTTTCTATAGATTGGAGTCAGGTGAATGTCCCTCTCTCAATCTCATCTGTGTAAGTGAGGACATTCAGAGGACAGAGGGTGATCAAATCTGCCTTCACTGTAAAAAATGAATGTGATTTTAATGGTAAAATATTGTAAAAAAAATATATATATATATATATATTGTAAATAAGTTTTATACTGTAAAATGTACAGTTTGTTCTGTAAATGTGTTTACAGTTTTTCTGTATTTTTTTTACAAAATTATTCTGGTAACCACAGCTGCCAAAATTATTTTGTGATTTTTTTTTACAGTGTTGAGTTGAGTTTTCTGATAGACACACATGTATTTACCATGGACACAGAGGACATCTTTCAATCTGAGCTCTAATTGGAACCTTCAAAGTGACATTTCATAATCACATCTATCATAAAAATGACAAGGCGACAAAAGAGTTTCCATTTTTGAACCAAACATTAAAATATTAATAGAGGGAGACCATATAAGCACCATCTTATTTTAACGGATATGTTGTCTTATGAATGCAACAAAGTGGGTCAGCAGAATTTTTTAAAATATTACTTAAAATAAAATTAAAAAATAGTAGCTATTATAATAAAAAAGTATAAACAGTAATCGACTATATTTTGGTCCAATGGCTGATGTCGATGGTTATTATAATCTAAAGAGCTGAGTGGCTGATATAATGCCAATACATTCACAATCTATTAAATGCACATGGCAATATGACAAAAATAATCAATAATATGACAAAAAACAAAACAAAACTCAAAATTCACCAAAAAATGTAAACTGAAATTAATATCCATTAACCCTCTGGAGTCTGAGGCTGATTTGGGGCCTGGAGAAGTTTTTTCATGCCCTGACATTTGTGCTTTTTTCAGTTGTTCATAAACATATTAATGGAAAAAGTGTCATTACACTGTATTCAGCACAAACTAGGCCACAATAATATGTGAGGAACATGTATGTACATGTTTGTGTTTTTGAAGGAATAACGTTTATGCGTGGTTATTGAAAAAACAAAAGAATTAAGTCACTGAAATAAGGCCAAAAATATATATATATATTAAATCTGTGTTCACAAGACTTCTGGGTATTGGGGGTTGTAGGCTAGAGTTTTTGCTTCAAAATTATGTAAAAATTATAATGCCTACTTGTTCATATAAAACAATATATTGATTTAGTTTTTTGTAAGACACTTTTTGTCAAGAAACAGTATGCGTGGAGGCATGAATCATCATGAATAATGGGTGATTTACACCTGAGAAGACAAAAGAATCGCATAAAGAACCTCTAATGGTGCTGCATATTAATGAGGCCTTTCAGTCAGGTAGGCTGTGAAAAAAACCTCTGTAATCATGTCTCAGCTCAATTTAAAATAATGGTATTCTATTATGTTCTTTAAAATATAATGTATTTCTGTGATGCAAAGAGTCTGAATATAGGTTTTTAGGTTAAAAGCATTCACATTTGGAGAAATTTTGATGGATTCTCATATGTTTATGTCAATTTTCTATACAGAGGAGTTATATTTATTCTATATTCATTGTTATCACTATGAGCGCTGGTGTTTTCAATTCATACTTGCAGCCGGAGGGTGCTCTCTACACCTTTAGTCCACAAATTATTCTAAAGAAGAAGAGGACATTTCAGGAATGGTGTTTTCAATTCATACTTGCAGCCGGAGGGCGCTCTCTGTGCACATTTAGTCCACAAATTATTCTAAAGAAGAAGAGGACATATCAGGAACTAACGGCATGTCTTCCAGAGGTCGCTAACCATGCCTTTTACATACAGATAAACACTTTTCAAGACAATAAATACATGATTGAGATGATGTATGCCTGTATAAGCGTGGCCGCATTAGCGGATAATGAGCTGAAACACGGACTTCTGACATGTGTCTCTTTTCATACAGATTACATAAACACAGAATTTTTGTTTTCGATATGACTTACGTGATTTAAAACCTGACATTTCAATGTGTATTTAGACATAAGTCTAATATTTTTGTGATTAGTATTCACTAAGTTATAGTTCATTTTCTGAGAACTATCAGATTAAACTTTGTTCAGAGGGAGAGGACAGATCATACATCATTTTAGTTTTCTTTATTTTTCAAAAAGCACAACATTTTGTTTTTACTCTGAGTGTATACAAATAAAAGAACATATTCTATAGTTTCAATTGATATATTACTTATGTCTCTATGACAAAAAATGACGGAGTATTTTAAGTCTGTTTTGCTGCAATGTGAAAAAAAACCTGAAAACGCGCCGGCGCGTTTTCAGACCTCAGGGAGTTAACAAGATATTTTGGAACTGACCAATGCAACGATGGTTATCTAAAAAAGGCTGAATAACTGCTGAATAACTGGCTTACTCTCTGGGTCTTGTATGACAATATTGCAAGAGGATCAACATATCTGGGTTTGAAATGACTTGAACAAACTGTTTCCCAGAGAAAACTCAATGGAATCATGCAGTACTACTCTACTGACCTACATACACAACATAAGCCCATTACGGGGTCAGGAGCTGAACTAAAGGCACTCAGGGGGACAGATTACACGTATAAATATGGCTGAAAGATTATTATATATATATATATATATATATATATATTATATATATATAAATCTGTGGAATAAATGATATTGCAAAGAAAAACATCCCCAAAACATAACATGTTGTGTTATATGTGCAGCATAACTGGAGAAGTGGCGTATTAGAGCAGGACCAACTTAACTCCGAGGATTACGAAGCCATCTAAGGTTAACAGGGCTTGTGTTAGAAGGCAGCCTGTCAGGATTTTAAGCAGCAATAGGCACTAGGTTTTCTCTGTGTGTTTTGAAGGTATGCCTCGCTCTAGCCAGGGTTACACTCAAGCTAGAATTTAATTTCTGTGAACAAGAAGCGTTTGTTTAAGAGAACAAAATAAGAAACATTTACTCACAAGATCAACAGAAATTTAAGTTTGGTATTATGTTCTCTTTTTGTTCAATGTAATAAATGACTTGCAGAACACAGACAAAACATCATGCTGTGACAGAATGACAGCATGTTCGGAGTTAACTAACTGTTTAGGCAAAATCTCATGACTTTTTTTGATTCACATCAAATAATTGGTTTGGTAAAGGTGTTTCCACTGTGGTTTATGTTCATGTATTTTCACAGAATATAGAGGGTGTCAATGACTGACATCTGATACCTTGATCTAAAATGACCCGGCGTGCAGCATATCAATGAGGCAGGATTCGCTTTTAGGATATGTCTGTAAATTAATTGTCGAGGTCTGAAATTTTCATCATCAATTCATGCAGGATGAGCGATGTATGAGATGAGTGTGTAATGGACCTAACACAAAATATATTTCTGTACATACGTAATTATGCAGAAAAATTTAAATATGAGCATATATATGGGATTATTATGAGAAACGGATTTGAATACAATATACAACCAATAGCATAACAATAATACTATATTGCATAACATTTTTATGGTTGTATATCATGCATCATAATATCATAATTCATCATATATCATAATTTTGTGTCTATTTTCTCTAGTTATTAATGATATTTGCGAAAACTAAAGATTCAATGAATGTCTTGTTGAGTCTGCATTTGATATTGATGTATATATTTGAGTAAAACAGCTTCTCAAACAAAACAAAAAAAAAGTAGGGTGGGACTTGATTTTGTTGCTTATTTGCTAATTGATGAGATCTTATATGAGTGACAGGAGGAGAGGGAACACGTCCTCAGAGGAGAGATGTCGACGCGAGAGGCACATGAACTTAATGATGTGCAAAAATTAATTCATTTCTTATCAACACTGCAATATTCCCTAAAAAATAAGGATTGTCAATGTCACTTCATGGTGATTAAGTTTGTAAACTACTGGCTTTTTCTTTTAATTCAAACTAGTTGTAAATAAAACAAAGATTATTGAAGTAAATATTATTTCTACTTTAAAATTCAATGTGTTACTTGCCGTTTCTTTGTAATTATTTGTGAAATTTGCTGGAATTTTCTAAGTGAAAATTGTTTCAAACTAACTCCTACACCAAATTGTTTTTTTCAGTGTAGAAATGGGCACAACTTTTGACACACTGTATGTATTCAAAACATTGCTTTAAGCGTTTTGAAAACATCAGATTCTAATAATAGTAACATAATAAGGAAATACAGCAGGGAAAATAGGAAAAGTGAACACTTTTAAAGAACACGAGAGCCAAAAAGCACACTTTTGTGAAACTGGGTTTAAAGCTAATGGGAGGGTTTCTAATGAGCAAAAGGCGGAAAAGGAGAATCAGCATCTACAAGGAGTAAAAATGGAGGGCTGTAGTACCTTGACATCGCTTTCGCTTGTGACTTTTAGCACTCGTCTGATATCCGCTCCATTTGAATAGAAAGGGGAGGTAGAATGGGGGGAAGTGGGAAAGAACTAACAAACCAAAAAACAGTGAGTGGTCACGTTATTGGCAATGTCACCTCTCTATCACCCTACACAACAATATACACAAACTATGTGTTGTACTGCGTAATATTCAGCTCAAAATACAAGTAATACCATCATATTGTGTTAGTCCAGCAGCAGCACACTTAAATCATGCTTTTCACTGGCTCAGTTCTTTATAAGGGTCTTTTTAACGTGAATGCGAGTGATATTACCCAGGACACATTTCTCATATCACTTAAGTTTCAAATCAATGAATGTTGCAATAGTAAAGACAAATGCTGTCACATAAATTACAATGTTTGCATAAACTCTTACATTAAAACCATGATAAATATGCAGTGTAGTAAATGGCAAGGAGAATATCTCCAGTATTTCCATAAGAAAATATCAGAAAAAATTGCTGATATTATACACATATTTTTCTGGCTTAACCTTAATCAGAAAATGATGTGCATGTAAACATGGTCTATTTCTAAATGATTCAGTAAAACAAATGCTATTTTATAGAGAGCAATCACTCCTCTGTGAGGCTGTGTTATATATTGTCCTTCACTCCCTTTATTTCTTACACACAAACCAATGCAGATCATTTCTCTACATGTTCAATAAACTCAAGCACTCACTCCTCTCTCATCAGATTCATCTCCACACACAGTCCAAGCGTCATTTGAGTCATGAAGTTCAAGCAGTCTGCATTTTAAAACCATATTTATTACACTATGATGTCTCAAACACATAAGAGAAAGATGTGTGGCATATAAGGCAAGAGTTTTGCATAATTCTTTCTCATATCTCAGGACTGAAAATAAAAGAAGCCACAGCTGAATGATATTTAGACTGAGAACAACAGAGGTCCCAGTACAGAACCCTGTGGGACTCGGTTTTACAGCTTATTCAAAAAAATCTGCTATCCCGGTAGGACAAAAACTGTAAAAGCCCAATGAAGAGACTTGGACAGACCGTCTGGAGCGGATTAGACAAGTTCTTTTGGTCCTTTACTTGTGATTAAAAGTTAGATTCCAGTGGGAGAAATGAATTCAGCGTCCATGTGACTCAATTTTTAAATACACATTGGATGTAATTGTGCATGACCCACATTCAGCTCCTCATGAGCACTGTTAAGTTCCCTTCGTTTTGAAGAGAAACTACAAGTGTAGTGTAGCTTAACAGAAAGCAGGATAAGGATGGCAGATCTACTTAATCCCCTGTTGTATCGCCTCAAGGTGAAGAGTCACAATGACTCAGCAGCACATTTACATCTTTTTTTTTCTTTTTTCTTTTTGCAAAAGAGTAATTTGAGGACGTTCTCAGTATCAGAATCCTCTCTTCAGCTGTCATGACTCGGCCCTTCTGTCTCTGCCAGTCTAGAGTATTTGTGCAAATTTTCCTTTATCCTCAAGTCGACTTTTGTCTCATTGAAAATCACTAAAGATTCAGTCGTGTTTGAACTCCCTTCCTGTCTACACTCCATTACACTATTCACCTTATTTTGCAACGTGGAAGAAAGCTGATTTCTGTGAATGCACATGACTTTTTGCATATTTATCCTAACTCTATTTAGTCTCATCATTGCTCCCATTCACTTTTCAAAGCTAAATGACAATAAACGTCATGCAAATCTTAATTCGGAGCACTCTCTGTGTGCCGCCATCTTGTCGATGTTCAATCCAGGAGTTTATCTTGCATACATATAACTATAGACATCATTATAGAACATTTTAATTAATTAACAAATTAATTGTTTTTATGGATAGAAAGAAAACTGAAAAAGTACAGAATGCCATTGATGCAAATGTTATCATGATGTGTTGTGATGCATGAAGATCATTTCAGTCACAGTCACAAACATACACACCGTCATACACAAACAGTCAGTATCTGTAGAAAAATGACAATAAGGGCAGGTGTGACCTTGTCACGAACAAAACCTTTTGCTGATGGATTCTTCATTGGTTTCCCGATACTTCTAAACTAACGAACAGCCTCACAATCAGGAGGAATGCTCTCTCTTCACAATTAACCTCTATAGATCAAGCAAATTATGTGGTAGCAGTGAATTCTCTCACCATCTTTCCTGTCCACAGTCTTGGCCAGCGCGTCAGTCTCAAAAGCGTCCTGTACCTGTTGTCCTCGGAAACAAGCCAGGTGTTCTTTCTCTATGAGGTCGCTCTCGTCCTCCTCTACAGGCGTCCATGTGCCGTCAATGAACCACTGGCCTCTCATGACAGGGATGCACTCCTGTTCTGCGGGGTGAGAGATGCAAAATAAACAGTAAAGGACACAGAGAAACAATCAAACATTAACCTTGGGTAAATTGTATTTTAAGAATGACTTTTTTAATTCTGTAAATGAAACAAAGATTATTGAAGCATGCTTTACAAGAAAATACTATTTCAAAAATATGTCATGATGAATTCAATGTGTTACTTCCCATTCCTTTGTAATAATTTGTAACATTTACTAGCTAACTAGAACATTGTTTCAAAGTAAATCCTACACCAAATTTATTTCAGTGTACAAATCTTGTAAAAGATTTACACACTAAATTACTGGCAACACACCTCACCTGACAGACTGAAGTGATTCACCTTCACCTGAGATGTTAATACACTTAAGAATTATGCAAAGAAACTAAACATGTAGCCTTTCAAATTATGCACCAAATAGAGGTCCTTATTCTCTGTTTAAGTTAAAGTAGTCCAAAAAAACATCAACTATGTTACTTCACTTTTACGAACATATTTTTACATTGTACATTGTTTTTTTATATATATATATATATGTTGTAGTCAAGACTATCTAAACCGAGACCAAGACCAGACTAGCTTTTCTCAAATTCATCTGAAAGATCCATATTTACTACCTGAGAAATGTCTTATTTTTAATCAATAATTACATTTAGAATAATAAGACACTATATAGAGTTGTTACCAAACGATTGAAACAACAAAGTTCATCTTTACACTGCAGAGGTGGAACAGAAGTTGCATCTGAATTGAATAAATAAATATAAATAATTTTGAGATTAATGTTTTAAAAATAACATTTTTTGAACATTTGTAAAAAAAAAAAAAAAAATCAATATCACTTTTGCAATTGTGCTCATATTTGTGAAAACAGCCCTCTTTCTTGTGATATTGCTAAATTATATCATACAGTATATAAATATCAAGATCTTATACAAGTACTTTTTTTCAATCATATCTTGAATTTTTTGGGCATTTGTATTAATTTTGGTGACATTTTTTGACACAATCCCCTCTGACCCGGCACAACAGTAACAAAATAAATTAAATTAGAATTTATTGATTGCATTTAAAGCAGGAAGTTTTACATCCAATCAAACATTAACAAAGAAATTAGACAATGCATCGGCAATTTAGCGATATCCCTGAGGTTGTGGTCTTGACCTGTCTTGAAATAAAGTCCTAGAGTCCTTTTAGTCTGAGACCAAGACTTTCAAAAAGTAGTCTTAAAACCGGTCTCAAGTTCTACCACACTAATATATAGTAGTAGTAGTATAATAGTGGATCAAAAAAGTTAATCAAAGTTCTCCTAAGAACGAAGAAGAAGGTTTTAGGTCAACTTTGATGAAAGGTTTTGATCCACTTCAAATGTTGACTACTGTATATATATACACTGATCAGGCATAACATTATGACCACCTTCCCAAGGTTCCCCAGGTAAGAGACGCATATGCACCCGGCCATCCATGTGATGTAAAAGAAAACGTGATTCATCAGACCAGGCCACCTTCTTCCATTGCTCCGTGGTCCAGTTCTGATGCCCACTGTTGGCTCTTTCGGTGGTGGACAGGGGTCAGCATGGGCACCCTGACTGGTCTGCAGCTATGCAGCTCCATACACAACAAACTGTGATGCACTGTGTATTCTGACACCTTTCTATCAGAACCAGCATTAACTTCTGGAGCTACAGGAGCTCGTCTGTTGGATCGGGCCACACGGGCCAGCCTTCGTTCCCCACAAACTCACTCAAATCCTTACACTTGCCCATTTTTCCTGCTTCTAACACATCAACTTTGAGGACAAAATGTTCACTTGCTGCCTAATATATCCACCCACTAACAGGTGCTGTGATGAAGAGATAATCAGTGTTATTCACCTCTGTCAGTGCTCATGATGTTATGCCTGATCAGTATATATATATGTTATAAAGTATATATATATATTTTGTTATAGAGTGCTTTAAAACTATTCAATCCAGACAGGAGAATACAGGTTTGATTTATTGTATTTATTTGCATCAAAATTGTTTGCAATGTTGAGAATTCTCAATAAAAAGAGAGATTACTTCACACCTGACGTGAACAAACCTCCAGGTGTCACAGACACCAAAGAATGTGAATAATTCAGTGGGCAGGGCAGGTGCTTTTCATGGAAGGATGTGCATGTTTTCAAGCACACAAGCTCAGAAGTGTTCACTGACACTAGCAGCGTCTGAGGATTCTCAATAGCAAACTGTGTGTGTTTATTTAATCACGTAACTATTTACATGTATTCATTTTTATTATTTTCCTCACTCTTGCAGTGCATTTTATTGTTGTTTAGAGATGTTTGTCTTCAAGAGTTAGACATTGGAGAATGCCTCCATTTTAAGATTTTTAATGTCACATGATGTGAAGCAGTCACTTTCCATTGCTTTTGCTTTGTTGGATGTGTGCTGGTCAGACGAAGTCTGAGCACTGAAACATATGAAACCATGATTATTCAATAAACTCTACTCATTTTTACCATCACTTCTTCTCTTGCTTTCTGCCATTTCACTGCTTCCACAAGCTGAGAGAAGACTTTAGCTAATACAGTTTTGGGTATCAGACAAAATACAGCTTATTTTTAATTCATTTTAGTTATCAGACAAAACTCTGCTGGCTAATTTAGGATTTCAGACAAAACAGACATCTTCTGATGGGATCTGGTAAAGAGATTGGATCAAATATTCCTGGTGTGGGGATTTAAAGGGTTAGTTCAGCCAAAAATGAATTTTCTGTCATTTATTATTCACATTCAAATTACCACATTTAAGGTCCAGAAAAGTAGTAAAAACATTGTTAAAATAGTCAATGAGACTACAGTGGTTCAACCTTAAAGTTATGAAGAGACGAGAAATCTCTTCAGTAAACTATAAAGTCATTATTTTTGTTTTGCGCACAAACACGTTGCTTCATAACATTAAGGTTGAACCACTGCGTTGATTGTTTTAATGAATGTGTGGTAATTCAAGGATAAAAAACCTCTCAGATTGAACGAAGGTCTTAGGGGTGTGGAACGACATGAGGGTGAGTAATTAATGACAGAAATTTCATTTTTGGGCAAACTAACCCTTTAACAAACTAAAATCTAACTTGCAACACTGACAACATACTAAAACTGATCTTTTGTCAGTAACTAGACCAGATTACAGAGCACATCTGCAGGGATGATTCGAACCTAATTCATTACAGAAATGAAAAATAGTCAGTGCTTGATACTCAGTAATTAGTCGAATGAGGACTAAAACTCAGGACTGGGGATTAAAAGACAATTAATATTCAATAATATAATCGATTTAACTGCACCGACACTATCAGATGAAAACTGAATTAAGCTTGCATCACTGACACTGTAATTGAACTGAATAATGACATTATTGTCTTCTGTAGAGCTGCTTTACAGCTGAAATCGAATTTGTTTCATAATTGCTGAATTTAACAACCTTGAGAGTTTATTAATGCTGCTTTGAAACAGTCTGTACTGTATAAAGAGCTTCAGAAATAAACGTGGCTCGACTTGAACCCATCAGTGATCAATACTTACGATTCCAGTACACTGGATAGCACTCTTTGTTTCTCACGTCCACTTCATAGAGTCCTCCTCGGACACACACGGCTTCTATAGCGATGTCAACACTTTCACACGTCTCCTCGCTGGGCTCACGCGTCTCCAGCCACGGTTCGAGGATCTCCTCTCCGGCACGGCTGCTCTCCGGGTTCGGCTCGCAGAATCTGCGGTACATGATTTCTATCCGGAGAGAGTCGTGTCCCATGAAGGGCTTCCATGTCTTTTTGTCCTCTTTGTAAAACCACCTGACTTCCTCCGGTCCCAGCTCGGTGACCACCTCGAACCGGCGTCTGGAAGAGCCGGAGCGTTTCCGGATGTCCAGCAGACGGTCGTTTTCGTGGTAGTCCGAGGCCGGGCTCGTGCAGTAATTGGTATTGCCGGTGTGGAGGTAGCTGATGACAGAAGTTGTGCTCAGGTCCAGATGGTCTCTAGGAAGGACGTCCGAGGCAGGACTTTTGAGCCTCAGCGTCATTCCGTCCCGTGGTGAGGGGTGTCTGTCCTTGTTTGGCTGCAATCCGTACATCCTTCTCCCAAAGGACTCATCGTAGAGGCTGATGAAGTCATCGTTCCAGTCTCTATTGCCAAAAGACAGTTTATTGCCAGGATTGTTAATAAACCGTGTCTTCTTCTGAGTAAGACTGCTCATAACTCCTTGCTCGTGGAGCCCGGGGCTGTCCCAACCGGAGCTGACCTCTGTGATGTCATTTAACAAGGGTCATGACCTCATATCAAAAGCAGACACTCTATTATTTAACAACTAAAATGACACGTTGTCATGTTATTCAGCTGCTGCTTCTCTCAAATATATGAGCAAATGTTTAACACTAACAGAAGGTTCATTCAAAGTTATCTGGTCATTAATGTTCATTTATTTACACATCATTCAAAAGTAACATTCACAGAATGTTCGCAAAATAGAACGTTCCCTCAACGTTCGCATAAACATTTACAAATCCAGACGCGTTCCAGAGAACATCCAGAAACGCGTTTGGAACGTTAGCACGATGTTACTTTGTATATAGGCTACCTGGCAATATGACGTCATACCACAATTAAAAAGTACTTACCCCTTTCAAACGCACATTAAACGACAGTATGTCATGCTATGTATCTGTTTTACAGCGACCATGTAACGCAGAAGAACCGGTCTGATTCCTGCACTGACGTACCGGATTGTGCTCGCGCAAACCTGCAGTCAACCAGAGCGCGTCATTTCACAGAATCACGCTCTTCCGCTCTGTTTATCCAGAAATGAGTCCGTGTCACAAATAGAAACATAAGTCTGTGCACTATTCCAGCCAGTCTGAGGGCAGCAGGGAAATACACTGACCTGCTGGCTCACTGACAAGTGCAGGGTGTACGAGCTTACGTCACAGTCGACGTAGTGACGTGATGAGCGCATCCCGCACTTGCTACTGGGCAACCAGGGAGGAGGCTGTCCACCTGCCATAGCGCGCACGTACTCGTGAACGCGCTTGGGGGTGCTCGTGTTCTGTGGATTGTTTTGAATTTAAATGAATTTGGCTGAATGTAATCTAATAACAGATATATTTTGTGTATTGTAGTCAGTGTTGGGGGTAACGCATTACAATTACAAATTACAAATTTTCAATTCACAACAAAATATCTAAGTTACTTTTTCAAATAAGTAACGCAAGTTACTTTTTCACATTTATTGACTGACAGCTCTCCTGTCCCCATGTTGAGAGAAATAAAGTGCAGAGGGTGTTGTGTGCGCTGTGTGAACATGATGGTTATTGTAGTTTTAGACTAAATGTGAACATGCATTTACTTATCTCACTTGCATGAAAACATTCAGTATTCCTCAAAATGAATAAAAACAGTGAAATGCAATCTCAGAATTTTTGCAAACCTGTAATAATTAACTATATTAAATTACACAAATATACTTTATGTATTTAATCTCAATTATTAACCAATGTCTTTGCTGCTGATCTTCAATATACCTAATTCAACCATACTAATAAGCAAAAAATACTTTAGATTAGAAAGGTTTGTTTGAGCTGCGCCCTCTACTGTACAGGTGTAAATATGCTTTTCCTTCAGCCTGAGGCTTATTCATTTCACTTTTGGTGTGAAAGGGCCTTTTTGCCAAAAATAGAACTTTTTTGTTGTTATTAAAAACAAACAAACCCAGCCCCAGTGTGAAAAAGTAACGCAAAAGTAATGTAACGCATTACTTTTCATAAAAAGTAACGAAGTAACGCAATTAGTTACTTTTTTAGGGAGTAACGCAATATTATAATGCATTACTTTTAAAAGTAACTTTCCCCAACACTGATTGTAGTTTTTTTTTTTTTAAATAGACCTACAGGTTGGCTGTGATGTGCGGTAATTATCTCAAATTATGAAATATTACATACTGCACATGCTAATGTGGGAGTTAGAGGATTAGTTCACTTTCAAATGAAAATTACCTCAAGCTTTACTCACCCTCAGGGGCGGCGTTAGGGGTGGACTCTCCCTTTAAAGGGTTAGTTCACCCAAAAATAGAAATAATGTCATTTATTACTCACCCTCATGTCGTTCCACACCCGTAAGACCTTAAGATATTTTTGATGAAATCCGATGGCTCAGTGAGGCCTGCATAGCCAGCAATGACATTTCCTCTCTCAAGATCCATTAATGTACTAAAAACATATTTAAATCAGTTCATGTGAGTACAGTGGTTCAATATTAATATTATAAAGCCACGAGAATATTTTTGGTGCGCCAAAAAAACTAAATAACGACTTATTTAGTGATGGCCGATTTCAAAACACTGCTTCAGAAAGCTTCGGAGCGTTATGAATCTTTTGTGTCGAATCATGATTCGGATCACGTGTCAAACTGCCAAACTGCTGAAATCACGTGACTTTGGCGCTCTGAACCGCTGATTCGACACAAAAGATTCATAACGCTCCGAAGCTTCCTGAAGCAGTGTTTTGAATTCGGCCATCACTAAATAAGTCGTTATTTTGTTTTTTTGGAAATGCAGGCCTCACAGAGCCATTGAATTTCAACAAAAATATCTTAATTTGTGTTCTGAAGATGAAGAAAGGTCTTATGGGTGTAAAACGGCATGAGGGTGAGTAATTAATGACAGAATTTTCATGTTTGGGTGATTCTTGATGCTGCTCTGTTGCACTCCATTAAAAAACAGAACTGGCGTCGCCTCAGTAAGCTTTCTTCATAAGTTGAATAAAAAAGGTGGTCTGGTGGAAGCTAGATATTTGACTTCATAACTTGTTAAATATGGATATTTTTTTACACAAATGCATTGCTTCTCTTCAGAAGGCCTTTATTAATCCCCCTGGAGCCGTGTGAAGTACGTTTATGATGGATGCAGACACTTTCTTCAGCTCATACTCATTGGTCCCGCTCACTGCCATTATAAAGCTCAGATGCGTCAGGATATTTATTAATATTTCTCAGATTGTGTTCATCAGAAAGAAGAAAGTCATATACACCTAGAATGGCTTGAGGGGGAGTAAAGCTTCGGCAAATGTTAATTTGAAGGTGAACTAATCCTTTAATGTTATTTAGGTTAATTGCTATGTATTCTATTTTTTAATTAAATATTGTTTGAACCTTTGGGTTGCCATCCAGGATCCTTAAATAATTAAATGTGAATTTTATCAATGATGCATCCACAAAAATGCTTTACACAATTCCATAAGTGATTAGAGATAATGAAAATTAGAGGAAATCTGGAAATGCATTAATGATAGTTTGAATAAATCACTTTTACCAGATATTGAGTGAAATTATTATTAGCTGAAACTTTGGTTGCATCAACCTTCTTTACTATGGTAATAACACAAACGCCCACAAGATGGCGCTGTTGTCTTGCTACTGGCCATTCATCAACTGATTTTGGAGTGTTTCTCAGTTCCTCTGACCAGGTTGGTTTGAACCTGCTGTCCAAGGATGTGCAGACCTAAATTTAGATTTGTGTGCCTCAATATCTTGGACTGTTTACTACAGGTGCTAATAGTCAGCTGCCATGAAACCTACTTTGGGGCAACAACTCGGGCTCATGTGGGAATGTCAAGGGGCCCTCGCGAATGTGTAACCCAACCAGGCCCCTGTCAAGCAGCCGTTGTTCTTATAGCCATGTTTCCAAGGAAGCTAAAGTTATGCCTGTGTTTTGCTCCCCGTATATTGCTCTGCTGTGATTTGTGTTCAGTCACACAAATCTCGTGATTTCCATGCAGAGAACAAAATGGATGTGTCTGCTTATACTGTTTACATGGTCTGTGAGAGCGACTTTAGTTTAGCTAATGTTCTACAAGTGTGCAGCTGTTATCAGACGGCCTGCGATGTTTATACACACACACCATTATTACAACAACAGAAAAGGGCTAGCTTCTGCTGATATATGAGTTAAATAAAGCTAAACACATTGCTTTTGTTTACTTTAATCCCCAAAAGCTGCATTAGGTTACACTAATTGATTTACGATAAATGTCTGGTGCTTCAGGGCACATCTGGTACGAGTCTGCGAACGGAGAGTTTGTGAATATGCAGAATTCATGTTGAATCTTCCTGTTTATGACATGTGCGTGTTTGTGCACGTCAAGAGCATTTGACCGTAGGGAAAAAAAACCTCTTTAATATACAACGAGATCAAATTGTGCGTTTATGAAAGCGGCGTTTTATGTGTGCGATGTTGCATGTGTGCCGGACATCGGATCTGTTGCTTGCCACATTCCACGTTTGCAGGTGGTCTGTCCACGCTCGGGGTCTAGCAGGGGATTTCATATTTCATAGGAACGCAGCATGCTCTGGACAGCATCATTGAGTCCACATGGAAAGCAGAACGTTCTGCTGTGAACACTTGGCTTGAAGCCGCTGCCCGTCGGCCCCCCTCTAGTGTGCACTCGCTCGTCCTCACTATACAAGCTGGTCACACAGTTACAGATGCTGGCAGATGTCTTCCCAGCTAGTATTTTGTTGATGTTCCAATTAAGTTATGAAAATGGTATTTCTATTGCATAAAAGTGAGGGAAAACTTCTCTCAGAAAGCATTACACCATGAGACACAATATAAACAAGATGAAGAGCTACAGATGTGCTCATCACTGATGGAACTAAGTGAAAAGAGCTGTTATGTAATACAGTATATGCTTTGGAAAATTCAGAAAACATGATCTGTACAGTTGATATAACAAGAGGGTGACATGCATATGGTGTTATGTGATCTCTTTCTCATTACTCACAACTGAGGTGCCCTAAAACAGCTGCCCACTGCTCCGGGTGTGTGTTCAATACTCACATTAGTGTTCAATAGTGAAATGCAGAACACAAAATCCGAGTATGGGACACCATACTTGGCTACACGTCACTTCGCTGGTAATGAAAGGTTTAGAGACAGTAAGTTTACATCCACTAATTTTCATCAGTCGGAATAAATCCAATCTGATTTCAGATTCTGAAAGTTCTGTTTATATGAACCCTAAACTTTACAATACGATTCACATATTACATGTATTCTGAACAAACGTCAGCGCACGCACGGCATCCAGTTGTCGCGTTCAGAACTGTCATTTTTGCCTTGATCTAAAAAGAAATGTCGGAAGAGCTTTTAAAGCAAATATTTAGTAAATATCCTCCACTGACCAGTTTGTAAGACGAAAGATGAAAATAAACATAGGCATGTACATATGACGTAAAACTTAGATAAATATATGCATCATCAGTGGGGTTCCTCAGGGGTCAGTTTTAGGAGCCTTACTATTCTCTGTATATATATATGCTTCCTCTGAGCTCTATCATTCAGACAAATGGCTTATCTTACCATTATGTTGAATTTTATTTTTTTCAGTGTACTTGGACAAGAAATCCTCAATTAAGAATGCCAATAAGGCATTGGCTAGCATCTATCTATCTATCTATCACCAGGATGTCCCATCACTAACAGACTGCAAGAAACACATGTTTTGGGTGGGTGTTGGGGTTGCCAGCCATTATTCGAAAAGATCCAGGCACTGTGTGCAGATCTAAACATTCCCAAATCAATGTCATCACCACTCATGAAAGACAATATAAACAGGAAATCAAGTCAAGCATAGTTGTGACATGAAATGTGCCTTTCAAAGTAAAATACTCAGGTTTGAAGCATATTCTTTGTTAATTTATAGCCATGCCATTAGCTTAGAAGGAGGTACGAATGTGGGCTATTCCCTTGGCTGATAGGTAGTATTAAAACTCACTGGAAATTAACTGCAGCCCTTTGTCTGTGATAATGAACTGTGAGATGCCAGGAAAGGAGGAGGGGGGAACAGAGGCGAGCTCCCCACAGAGGTCTATCCGGAGATGCTCCCATGGCTTGGAGGGCCAGTCGACAGGCTGCAAGGGTGGTTGGAGTTTTTTGCCACTAAGCAGACAAGGTGTAAAGTCAGGTACTTCTAGTGCTTCTAGCTCTCTGTTATTCCCTGGCCACCAAACCAAGTCTCTGCATCTCTGCTTCTGTTAACTACCCCCTTGTGTGCCATTGACAGAACCGCTTCCTTAAGTGTTGGAGGAATGACTGCTCAGTGCCCCTATGCAATGCATGACTCCCCCCAACATGTCAGATCTGTCTTAACTCGTGAGTAGGGTTTCAGGTCAGAGCTCACCTGAGCTGGCCAGCCTTTCCAATGTAGGTGCTGAGGGAAATGAAGAGTTACTACTCCCGCTGAAGTTCATCAAGAGACACCGCCTGGTGGTCTGTTCTGAGTGTAACGGATCATCCATATAAGAACATGTGCCAGCGCTCACGTGCCCAAAACCACACCAGTGCCTCTCTCTCTTCCACTGAGTACTTCTGCTCAGCTGTTCTCAGAGCCCAAGAAGCAAAAGCCTTTCAATGCCACCATGCATTTGTGACAGGACTGCTCCGGCCACTGCTGATGTGCCGCAAGTCACCAGTGTGGGACTGGAGAGATCAAAATGAGCTAGTGTTGGTGGTGAGGTGAGAAGGTGCTTGAGCATGTTTGCACTCTGCTTTCCATGCCCAGGGCGTGTTATGTTTGAGCAGATGTCACAGGGGGGCAGTGATTGCAGAAGATTGAGGTAAGAATCTGAGATAGTAAGCAGTCATGCTGAGGAAGGATGAGATTGGCTTGGGAAGGATGGCCTCTACGTTGGACTGCAGTGGTGTGATATCTGAGCTGGTCACCCGAAGACCTGGGGTTGCCAACTTCAGGAATATAAGGGACAAAATAAGGCACACACTCAAAATATTTGTACCGTACCACAAAGTGTATGTCATTTTAGTATCTGCAGTTAAGTATGTGTATAAAAGATTTAAAGGTTCTCAGACAAACACATTTGGATCATTCCATGTCAAATCAAATCAAAATTTGACACACAAACATCACTTTGGCAGAAGATGTTTACTCACTGAAACTTCATCAACAACACAGAATACGATGCAACTGAGAAGCATGTGCACAAGCATAACTTCAAAACAGAAGTCATAAAATGTTACCAATAAATATGTTACCAAAACTCATTGTGGGTGTTTGGCAGGGCATTGCAGTTGCTAAGGTGTCCTGAGTGGTTTCTAGGTGGTTGATTACTGGTTCACATCAAAAGAGTCCACCATCAAGTCTCTTTGATACTCTGGTCTCTCTCAGGTTTAGTAGAATAAATATTGCATCAACGAGACTCCACCAGCTCCTCCTCATTTCTCATTCTGTGAGGGTTTGTTGTGTAAATGCCCTTCTGAGGGACTGTACTCAAAACAAGCAGGTGTTTGCCGATCTCACTGGCTATTTTACATTTATGCACATTATAATTTCTTACAGTGCTGGAATGGTCAGAGCTTCTATGAGCTTTGATGTGTCCTCTGTAACTGCCCCAGTGCCTCTGCTTCCAGCACCTGTGGGTCAGTGAACGCGCCCTTCTTAGTGTGCAACAAGCCCATGAAGCAGTTCAAGTCCTCTTTCTTACACTGCAAACTTCAAACAAAAATGTTCTAAGAATGTTTGCTAGCATTCCCATTAAAACTTCATTTCGGAATATTCTCTAAATGTTCAAAAAAAAAAAAAAGGTAACACTTTACTTGAAGGGGTGTGCATAAGACTGACATGACACCTTCATAATCATGACTTGACACATGTCATGAATATGAAGGAGGTTTTATGAATGTTTATGACAACTGTCATTAAGTGTCATTCGCTCAATTATGTCATTTTTAATGCAAAGATGACATTGTTTGAGATGTCTTTGTTACGACAACTTGACATAAACCAATACATCATAACCTGTCAGTGTCTTTGTCATGACAACTTGACATCATTTAGCTTTATGGGTTAACATTGCATTAAACTGTCATGTGGTTGGTTTTGACATTGGCTGTCATGAGGCCATTATAATAGTGTCATGAATATGTATCTTGAGCTCAAGTACAGTGGTACAAATTGAACTTGTCATTAAAATGTCATTAAGTGACAATACTCTGTCAAATAATTTTATAACAACGTCATGACTATTTTTCATTTCATGTTTTTTTTTGTTTTTGTTTTTTGTTTTTTTAAGTTTCCTCCAACAGAAGGTCAGATAATAGACAATTTCAAATTTCGTAAAAAAGATGACACTGTTATAAAATAATGGTAACACTTTATTTTAGGTTCTTTTAACTAGTTGCTTATTACTATTAGCATTCATATGGCTAAAATATTGGCTATTTATTAGTACTTATAAAGCACATATTAATGCCTTATTCTGCATGATCTTATTCTACATTCTTAATCCAATTAACTATAATAAGCAGTAAATTAAGAGTTTATTGAGGGAAAAGTCATAGTTAATTGTTTATATATGTGTTCCCTATACTAAAGTGTTACCAAAATAATGTAATGTAATGTTAACCCATAAAGCTAAGTAGTTTTTTAAGTTTGATAATTATTCTGCTGTGTCATGTTTATGACAGGTTATGATGTTTTGCTAATGTCACGTTGTCATGACAAAGACACTGACAGGTTATGATGTGTTGGTTTATGTCAAGTTGTCGTAACAAAGACATCTCAAACAATGTCATCTTTGCATTAAAAATGACATAATTGAGCGAATGACACTTAATGACAGTTGTCATAAACATTCATAAAACCTCCTTCATATTCATGACACGTGTCATGTCATAATTATGAAGGTGTCATGTCAGTCTTATGCACACCCCTTCAAGTAAAGTGTTACCAAAAAAAAAAAAAGTTTTTCTTTGTTATGTGAACGTTAGAGAAAACATTAAAGACCCCCTGTGGTGAAAATCAGGTTTTTAATGTTGTTTATATGTCTATGTGGTGTTTTTAATATGCTTTAAGACAAACCATGTGCAAATTCATAAGTCAACACCATTGCTGAGTATTTCATGTTACGGGCGGGCGCCTGCAGGATTTCATCTGAATGTTTTTTTAAATTGGAAAACTCCAAAAAGCAACGAAATTGTCAAACATCCATTTAGCGCTGCTTGTTGAAAACGGCTGCTTGTTCTCTCGATACGGTCAGTTTTACTGAGAAATCGCTTCAGGTGATTCAGTAAGAGAGCAATCCAAAAGAATGCAAGTGGATTCAGACCGTTTTACAAAGGCGTTTTACCAATTCATAATTTAAAACACAATTTAAGCGTCAGAAAATATGAGCAGTTTAATTGCACAGCTGTTAAACTGAATATACGAAGAGAAACAAGCATTTTTCTTAAATATCCACAACACAAACTACAAATTGCTCGTCACTATAGCAACACCAGACTCTCTGAGCTGGCGTGAGCGAGTGGAGGCGGGGCTAATTTGCATATTGATTGATCCGTGTATATTAAATGAGGCAAGGGTGTAGAGTTACATTCAAGCTATTTTAAAGGTGCCATCGAACATTTTTTTACAAGATGTAATATAAGTCTAAGGTGTCCCCTGAATGTGTCTGTGAAGTTTCAGCTCAAAATACCCCATAGATTTTTTTAAATTCATTTTTTTAACTGCCTATTTTGGGGCATCATTAAATATGAGCCGATTTATGCTGTGCGGCCCCTTTAAATCCCCCGCCCACGGAGCTCGCGCTTGCCTTAAACAGTGCCTAAACAAAGTTTACACAGCTAATATAACCCTCAAATGGATCTTTACAAAGTGTTCGTCATGCATGCGGCATGCATGCTTCAGATTATGTGAGTATTGTATACTGTTATATTGTTTACATTGATTCTGAATGAATTTGAGGCTGTGCTCCGTGGCTAATGGCTAATGCTACACTGTTGGAGAGATTTATAAAGAATGAAGTTGTGTTTATGAATTATACAGACTGCAAGTGTTTAAAAATTAAAATAGCGACGGCTCTTGTCTCTGTGAATACAGTAAGAAACGATGGTAACTTTAACCACATTTAACAGTACATTAGCAACATGCTAACGAAACATTTAGAAAGACAATTTACAAATATCACTAAAAATATCATGTTATCATGGATCATGTCAGTTATTATTGCTCCATCTGCCATTTTTCGCTGTTGTTCTTGCTTGCTTACCTAGTCTGTTGATTCAGCTGTGCACAGATCCAGACGTTAATACTGCTTGCCCTTGTGTAATGCCTTGAACATGGGCTGGCATATGCAAATATTGGGGGCGTACATATTAATGATCCCGACTGTTACGTAACAGTCGGTGTTATGTTGAGATTCGCCTGTTCTTCGGAGGTCTTTTAAACAAATGAGATTTATATAAGAAGGAGGAAACAATGGAGTTTGAGACACACTGTATGTCATTTCCATGTACTGAACTCTTGTTATTCAACTATGCCAAGATAAATTCAATTTTTCATTCGAGGGCACCTTTAAGGCATGAAGAAATTTTTTCACTTGGATTTTTTTTGAATATGTCATTTTGGTGATCAAAGAAGAGTTTTAAGGGATAAAATAATTGACTTTAAGGGAACATTCTATCTTGCAAACATTATGGGAGCGTTAGAAGAATGTTAGAAAAATGTTAGACAAACATCCAACTAAAACGTTTCACAAAACAGTTCCATAAACAATGATTAAAAAACGTTTTTGTGCTATTGTTTTGAGAGCGTTATCAAAGACCAGATAACTTTGGAAAAACATTCTATTAATGTTACTGGAAGAACGTTTGTTCATAATATTGAGAGAA
This sequence comes from Ancherythroculter nigrocauda, assembly GCA_036281575.1. Lineage (NCBI taxonomy): Eukaryota > Metazoa > Chordata > Actinopteri > Cypriniformes > Xenocyprididae > Ancherythroculter > Ancherythroculter nigrocauda. The sequence continues at coordinate 7,576,292 of VTFQ01000019.1, read as the reverse complement.
CCTTGCCAGAATGTTCTAGTAATGTTCTCTGTTAGTTGGGCTGAAACGGGTGTGTCTCATACGTTCTGAAAAGTGAAGCCACGGGCTCTTTGATCGCCCCCTGGAGGCTGGATGCAGTACAGGTCATAAACCCCGCCCTCTCAATGCAGTCGAATGAGACTTCAGTGAAAACTTAAAAATAAATTCTGCTTCAAATAAAACTTTCTGAAAGATGGTTTTGGTCATTTAAGGTAGTTGTTATCACACTGATATATATTCAATTGTTTTTTTGTGATGATTTAGATTTTAGCTAGCAATTTGATGCTATAAAAACGGGGCGTGTCGTCATGATTCGAAGTTGATTGACAGCTTGTCTGAGGACTGTCGGAGGTTCGAGGGGAGATTGAAGATGTATTAACTAACTGTTAATTTTCGATTTCTTTGTTATTTAACACCAACAAAATGAGTTGTTCAGCAGTAAACTGTACTAACCGACCTACAGGATCTGATGGATCACTGAACTTTTTTTCTGTAACATCAAATGTGGGCGTTATAAGCTAATTAATAAATGTTATTAGTTAAGATAACGCACCTAATGTTAACCATGTCGGGAAAAAGCAGGTGATCGTTATCTGGCAGTTACTTATTATTTTTATGGCTAATTACAGCAATTGATCTCCTGTAACGTTAGCTGAACTTGATTTAAAATGGCAGGACCGTTTCTGACGATTTAGAGTTGTTTCTAGTGGCATATTATATTGATTTTATCTACTGAATTTGCTGTTTCAAAAATATTATTGCTCTAGAAACAGAATAGTCTATTATTTTATAGGTAGACTTTTAAATTGTGTATAATTTTTATAGTCTATTTAAAATACATGAATGATGACGCAGTCGTCTGGGCGGAAGTTTGATATCGCGACTCCGCCTCCGGCTCCACTGACGATTCCTTCTGCGCATGCCCAGGCTCCAAACTTTTTTTTTTTTTGACGTATTGCGTAACGTGTCAGCGCCCATTCATCAGCCCATTTTGGCTTCAGTTCAATACAATGGAAGGAAGCGGCGTCGCGTCGTCCATCTTTTTTTACAGTCTATGGGCTGAAAGGAATAATTCTCATAAAAATCATTTACACGTTGTCAACTTGTCATGTTGTTTCTAAACATGTATACCAATTTTTTTCTTTCTTCAATGGAATAGAAATGACTGAATGTTCATGCCCAAATACAACTTAAAGCAATGGTTCACATTTTAAAAATGAAAAGTCAGTGTTGTCTGGACTCCAACATTCTTCACAATATCTTTTGTGTTCTACGCAAGGTTTGGAACAACATGAGGGTGAGTAAATGATGACAGAATTGACACTTCTGGGTGGACTGTCCCTTTAAATTTGAGTCACAAATGTTTGTGCTTATCACACAAAAGCTATTGTGTGGCTTTCAGAAGACTTATAACAGTCTCCAGTGTTTCTTACAGTGTCATTCTAATGAAGCATTCAAAATCACAAATCATAATGTAATATTGAAGGTTCAGTGGAGTTCTATATTGAAAGGTTCTGTACAAGGAGAAATGTCTTCAACGATTGCATCTTCTAAGAGTGTGGTGATTGTTGTGGAGGTCAACAGCACTGATGCTGGACGAGAAGCTGTTTAGAGTTGACTGGGAATGCTATATGAGTGCGTTTCCACATGAGGGCAGCACAGTACAAGAGAGTCTGGAGAATAACACACAACACAGAAGAGGAACAGAGCTGTGTTTATGCTCAGTAATCTCCATCTGGGCCACTTTCTCTTTTGGATACAACAGCCAGAGTTATGTTGCTATGAAATAAATTTATGCTGTGTGTTAGACAGTTTGAAAGAGCATCAATGGCCGTCCTGGGCCTCTTCAAACATTCACACACACACATAAACACATGGATCCAAGTTAAGAGGAAGCCATGTATGCTTTTTTTCAAGGGAGGTGAGGGGAGGGATGAGGGGTCCGCAGGTCTGGTGACCACATGTCCCCTGTTGGCTTTGTGTATGGTTATTATTGCTGGGTTGGGTTTCCCACTAAACTTCTATACAAGGTCTGAAAAGAAACCTTCTGAAAACATTGTGAGAGAGGTAGGTGAGGACAGGGGTCTGTCTGGAGACCCTTTTGACCCCTGTATACTACAATGAGTATGACATTACCTTCTCTCATCACCACACACACACACACACACACTCATCTGACAATGATCAACTTCCTCTTTTACCAACTGTAGCAGACAAGACAGGTTTCATTATGGGAAAATGCGAATGGCGCTCCTGGCGTTCAACAGTCAACAGTAAAATGTATAAAGCATAACAATTAAATAATTGTTTTTGAAATAGTCATTTTAGTTTTCAACATTTTTAATAATCATAAATGTTTCTTGAGCAGCAAATCATCATATCAGAATGATTTCTGAAGGATCATGTGACACTGAAGACTGGAGTAATGATGCTGAAAATTCAGCTTTGATCACAAGAATAAATTGCACTTTACAATATATTCACATAGTAAATGGTTATTTTAATTTGTAATAATATTTAACCATTTAATATTAAATAATTTAGTAATTTGATCAAATAAATGCAACCTTGATGAGCAGAAAACATAAACAACATAAATCCATATTAACTTTAATTACTGTTAAGTCATGTCTATCATTGAGAGGTGAGCTGACACAGGAAGTGTTGCGTGTTGTTCAGTGTGTTTAAGTGTGTTAAGTCTGTCCATCTCAGAAACATAAAACCACATCAACATTATTCGTGCACTCTCATTCAGCACACGTTTGCTTGCTTATGGACATGTTAGGAGTCAAAAAAACCCTGGAGGTCGAAGGTCACACTACTGAGTAAAAGTGTGTGTGGACCAAGCGGCAACCTCCCCCAGTTTCTCTTGAAGCCAATACGGAAGTGACTTAAACTGCAATTCATCGACTGGCCGCTAGGGACAGGCTCCAAAAGAGAGCAGAATCTCATTGAGTCCCATGTTAAAATGCCCAACTTTACAGCAGAAATAACATGTTTAGAGCCTGGATCAAATTGTGGTTTTGGTCTATACTGCTAATTTTGGCCTTCATGACAACTCTGAGGGGGGTGAATTTTTTTTCATAACTCATCCGTTTAAATTTTATTAAGCCTTAAAGTTCTGCATAATTAAGGGCGTGGTCACTTGAGTGACAGGTGGATTGCGCTGCTGTCTGTGAGCCGTCACTTTACCTCAGCTAATTCCAGCCGCTGAATTTGGCATCACTGCCATGTTTGAGCTTTTTTCAGGATTATTTTATACAATTATAAAATAATAATATATACAATTATAAAATAATATGGCTTGCTGCGTTAATGGTTGAGACTCGAGACAGATGTGCATCTGTGTAGATGTGCACGCATGCAGAGGATAAACATGGATCGTGGCATTGGCTAAAAGTTTTGTTCGTGAGATTTACTACAATGTACGGAAGAGGATTAGGGCCAAGCAATAATAAAAAAATAAAACCATCTCGAGATTAAAGTTGTTAAATTTCGAGAAAAAACTCGTTAAATTTCGAGAAAAAAGTCTAAATAAAATGTTGAGAATAAACTTGTTAAATTACGAGAACAAATTCGTTAAATTATGAGAATAATGTAGTTAAATTTCGTGAAAAAAGTCGAGATAAAATGTTGAGAATAAACTCATTAAATTATGAGAAAAAAGTCATTAAATTCCGAGAACAAATTCGTTAAATTATGAGAAAAATGTTGTTAAATTTCGAGAAAGAGGTCGAGATAAAATGTTGAGAATAAACTCATTAAATTACGAGAATAAATTTGTTAAATTATGAGAAAAAAGTTGTTAAATTACGAGAACAAATTAGTTAAATTATGAGAAAAATGTCGTTAAATTTCGAGAAAAAAGTCGAGATAAAATGTTGAGAATAAACTCGTTAAATTACGAGAACAAATTCGTTAAACTATGAGAAAAAAGCCGTTAAATTACGAGAACAAATTCATTAAATTATGAGAAAAATGTCGTTAAATTTCGAGAAAAAAGTCGAATTAAAATGTTCACTTTTTTCTCGTAATTTAACGAGTTTATCTTCAACATTTTATCTTGACTTTTTTCTTGAAATTTAACTAGTTTTTTCTCGTAATTTAACGAGTTTTTTCTCGAAATTTAACAACTTTAATCTCGAGATGGTTTTATTTTTTTATTATTGCTTGGCCCTAATCCTCTTCCGTAACAGTGACAATGACGGGAGGATATAAAACTCCGACAGCACTGCTTGGATATTATAACTAAATCTGCTGCATTTTGAAAAATTATATTTTGGATACGATCATATACAGTTTTACAACATAAACAAATTTCTTGAAGAACGATGATGGAGAGCAGATCATTCAGAAGAAATGTGATGCAAACAATGGAAAATATATCAATATTTCATGGATTTAACGCTTTTGTGGACAAAAAGTACTGTTTTTTGTTTTTCAATGGACACTCGTGGATATTTTACCAAGTGCCATGGATTGGATTCACCTTGCGATCACTATTTCATTATAAACGTGTGAAGTACCGTTTGATTTTGCGTGTTGTCAATTGCACACCTGACACACATTGCAATTACTGTTGCTGGAGCATCTGTATCGTTACAAAGACACCGTAGATTGACAGTAAACCTTTATAACTTTCTAATGACATAACTTGTTATCTTTATTAATATTTTTGATAGTGTCTCAGATAGATAGATATCTCCTTGCTAACATGATCACATCGAGCTAGGTGGGTGTGGTTTCAGCATCTCAGTTCCAACCACGTCCCGCCTCTTTGCCCATTTTCAGTTATCCAGGAATGACGCGAGACGACGCGCTGCTAAGATGGCAGCGGCTTTATTTTCACTTCAAAAATGCTCTTCAGAAATCTACGGGTGATGTCATGGACACTACGTCCATATTTTTTTACAGTCTATGGTGTGGACAGGAGGAAATGATCCTCTGCATGGGGTGTGTGGGGAAGTTGTGTCCAAAAATGGCAAAAATTTACAAATGTACTTTAGCCAAGGCCTTAAAGCGGAGACCAAGAACCTTTTCAGCTGGCCGAGCCATTAAAGGGATAGTTCACTCAAAAATGAAAATTCTGTCATCATTTACTCTCCCTCAAGTTGTTCCAAACCTGTATAAATTTCTTTGTTCTGCTGAACACAAAGGAAGATATTTGGAAGAATGTTTGTAACCAAGCAGATCTCACCCCTCATTGACTACCATAGTATTTTGTTCCCCTACTATGGTAGTCAATGGGGGGCGAGATCTCTTTGGTTTTGCATGGTGTCTAGGGCATTTCTGGGCAGCTGGCAGGGTAATCTAGATGGTTTCTTGGCAATTGTTAGATGATTGCTAGGCTGACTTTTTTGGTTATGGTTGTTGAGCATTACAACTCTAGACAAATGACCTGCAGGAAGTCAAATCTTGACATAATATGTATAAAAACATCAAAGCACAACACCAGGTTCCTCTTGATTCATTTACTGTCATGTTGCATAACAATGTCTCAATTCATTCTAACACTTTCACGGCTTCTAGAGTTGATGCTTTCTGAAACAGTTCAAACTGTTTAGTGTAGACAACCATCTATTTCCACTCTGTTATTTTTACTCTCACTTACAGTGGAAAATTCTTGTGTGTTATTATCATCATGTGACCCTGTCTTCATTCAGATATGTTTTCAGGGTCAACCAGACATGCATATTTGATTTTACTTGGACGCTCCAGTCTGACGCTCGCCTGATTCAATCACATCTAATGAAATGTACTCTTGCGCTGACTTTGATCCTCCCTCTCTCTCTTTTTCTCTCTTTCTCGTTCCATCTTGTCTGCATCTCCATTCCTTTATATTTTAAGGACCCAGACGCCTTGACTCTGATATGCTGAATTGATTCACGGGATGCTCCTGTTGTACCATTGTGGTGTCTTGGTAGGTTCAGGGAAGTAGATTAGCCTGGCTGGAAAGCTCTCTCGGCTCTTAAAGGGGTCATGAATTGAGAAATCAACTTTTCCTTGAGCTTTTGATATATAAGAGTTCATCGTACTATAAGAATATCCTGTAAGTTTCAGAACTGAAATCTGACCCAGAGAACGACTGATCCTGGAATGTGTTTATAGATGGTGAAACTCCGCCTCCACAGAAGAAATCAACGCCCACTTCATCATTGCAGTGTTAGCCCCGCCCACTGGTGTGTTAGTGAGATGAGGAGGAGAGAAGAGCGATACAGGACTAAAATAACATTACCTTTCAAAGGATCCTAATGCAGGAATATGGTTATTTATTTTCATCAATGTGAATGTCTCAGTTGAGCTTTATTTATTTGTATTCGGTACATTTCACTGTGGATTCTTTGGTAAATCAATCGCATTTCAGCGCAAACAGACTTTTACGATATGGACTCGACAGTAATGCAACAACATGTCAGTAACTGTGTTCATTCTAATGCCTGATCTGATATTAATGATTCATGTACAGTCACATGATCTTTGTCTGTGTGTCAGTAAATCAAACCAGCGACTAAACGCTCAACTTCACCTTGTTTCTCTTAGTAGGAGGAAAATAATCTGTTATTTAAACAGTGATTAAATTATATATAGAAAGTGATCAAAGAACACTCCCTTTACAACCACTGGAGCTGTCAATCAAACAGAGTTTATCAATGACTGAGTTCTGGACTCGCTCCAAAACTCCCGTTTTATTCAACGAATCTCTTAGTTACATCACGTTTGCACTGTTAGTTACGATGAAAGCATTAGTTAGTGTGCAGAAATTGAGTTTCAATGACGAGATCACTGCTTTCATGAGCTCAACAACATGTCTGTGATCGACTACAATGTTCATCACTGCAACCTTTCATGCCACAATCTCAATATAATGCCATAGATCTAAATGTAATGCTATAATCAACACTTTTCACGATTAGTTTACCTTGAGAGCTGTAATAGTAAAAATGAGCTAAAAGTTTTTTAGAAAGTAATAATTAGTTATTTCAAATGCAAAGATGTCGTTTACACTGAAGTCTCACAGAGACACGCCCCTTAAAACAGAGCGTTCAAAATCAGAGGATAAAATCAGGGTAGCAAAAATGCCTTTTATTTCTAAATTATGACACTTTTTGATGTAAAAAGCATACTAACATTATAAGTGCACCCCAGGAAACATTATAAAACAATAAAACAACACAGTTCATGACCCCTCTAACCTTTAGCTCCACATTGCTATAAAGATCTCGGAGACTCTCTTTGTTCTAGCCCAGTTGGTTGTTTGAACCAATCCTGACATTTGTCTTGGAATCTGAACAATCATGTTTGCAAAGAAATGTACAGATTATGTGCAATACAGAGATGCCATAAACCTAGAAAGAGTCAGAGTTAAAGTCAACAGAATTCTACTTTATACAATACTGATGCTAATTCAATTTTGCGGTTAAAACACAAGATGCATGTCTGTGAAGCAGGGGGAAAAAACTGCAACGCCTAGAGATGCATTTTTTTTTTTTTTTTAAACTGAACTTATTTAAACTTGAACACCATGTTTTCACAAGCCAGAGATGCTGCAAAAGACGCGAGATGCAAGCTCCATGGTCAAACAGGTCCATCTAGCGCTTGTTCACATTGAGAAACAATGGAAAAGTAGCGCAGTGGAATGGAAAAATGTGTTCTGTGTGAAAAAACATTTTGATTTCGGGACCACACTTTATTTATTTAGTATGGACTTTATATCTGCAATATATACTATTAGTTATTTTCATATATATGCAAAAAATAAAGTGAGATAAAAGTTTAATATGTGTTCAGCTTTATGTAAACGTTTTAACTCATGAAACAGAAATGAATGAATTGTTTCAATAAATCTCTTACATGTGAAAATGCATTGCAGTTTATGTCTTCATTGCTATATGCATTTGTATATGTATCAATATATAGCCATACATGATCCATGCATATACTGCGGTATATTGAAAAAAATATAAGCACTAGTTTCCCATATATGGAATTGTATTATGTAATATACTGCATTATATTTTCCAGTATATTCCCTTTCATATTTATTTTGTAAGGGTGACCTCACATCGCTCACCTCTTCCAGGAATTGCACCTGCAACCTTGCAGCGATGCACACATTCACTGAGATTTCCTCATGTGGGCATTTGGCATAATTCAGAGTGTAACCTTGATCATAGTACCGCCAGGTTATCTACACACATAGTGTCCACTGTGGTAGAGTGTGTGGAGTTATAGTTTATAAAGTGCTGAAACTCACTCTCTTCAGTCCTGAATGAGAAATTTAGTAGCTCATCTGATGGCAACCTAACCCTGACTGAGAGGCCAAAGGGGGCGCTGCTCTGGCAATTAAATAGGTGGGGCGTTGCTTACATGAGGGGATGGGCTTCTCCAAATATTTCGGTTGGACAATTCTTTTAAGTCATACATAGCTGGCAAAGTTTAAAAACCAATAGTCAACTCTTTTTTGTTTCTCAGGACACATCAGGTCCCATTTGCTTTTACATTAGCAATTACCTCCGAATGTGGTTTGAGTGAGCGGACCACTTATATTTATTTAGCACTGTCCATGTGATTCGATGACCCTGGATGGATCATCTGTTCCTGGTCTACAATGTTTTCACCTTCTTCTTCTCTTTTTCAGCCACACATATGCACGTGTAGGTGCATTTCCCACGTCTATCAAATCTCTGTGGAATTCTAATCTCTCCCAACTCAAAAGGAGCCACACTTGAGCTGTGACCTCATTTGGATTGCCAACAATTATCCTATTAGTGTGAAGAGGTGTACCTCTACATCTAAGGCAGTACTGGGTGCAGGAGGTGGGCTGCAAAGATCAATGGTCTCTTCTTGGTTGACAGCACCCAGACAAAACCCTCTCTCAGACAGGCCAGCCCTCCTACACCTGGAAAGAGGAATCACTGCAAAAGGAATTGCAGAGAAGCGGCCAGCACTTCAAAGCAGAGCCGACCACCTGCGCCAAGAGCACGCCCAACCGATGCGCCGCGCATAGAGAGAGACGCATACCACAAGAATCACTGTGCAATGTCAAAGAGAAGCGAGATTTTAATCACACGACAAATCTTATCTCAACAAACACTGCAGCACGTCGTACAGTAAAACACCTTAACATCTACACGCAGAGACGATCACTCAAAGGCACCTCAAAGATACACATGCAGCACCAACCGCTGCGCCTGGGAACCTTGCGATATGACTGCAGTAGGAGCTGTTTGAAGCCAGCTGTCACAACCTGACAGGCTGTTGTTTTAGGGGCCTTTGGTATGGCCAAGGGGCCGAGGGGAGAAAAAAAAGCACCAGGAATTTGTGCAAGTCAGGACCCAACAGTAAATCCTTCGTCCACTTCCTGTCCCTTGCTGCAAATCGGGAAAAGCAGGATCACCAGGGGAGGGACCAGGGAGCAGCCCATCCTGCACGCGGTACTCGCATGAGGGTACGGTAGGCGTCACCAAACATTTCTAGAGAAGCCTTCAATTCAACACACTTCTCAGTTGAAAAATATGCTGGTTTGGTATATTTTGAAGCATGGTTTGAGCTGGTTTATGCTGGTCCTTAGTTGGTCATGAGCTGGTTTAAACTGGTCCTGAGCTGGAGCTAGTTGCTTAGGACCAGCACTTAAATCAGCACATGACCAGCTAAGGACCAACTAAGGATCAGCTCAAACCAGTTGCCATGCTTCAAAACATACTAAACCAACATATGCTGTTTTTTTCAACAGGGTTCTCACCCGTCACAAATACTAACTCTGGTAACCACATTTCTAACCATGGCATAGAGAGACCTGGGCAATATCTAAACACCAGAATATCACAGAGACACGAGGGTGGACTATTTTGACTTGGACCTGTAAGCAATTACCAAGCAGAACATTCTAGCAACTATATAGCCATGCACTAAAAACACTGTAGCAATTGCATAGGAACATATTGGCATTGTGGCAGGTAGTTTTACAGACAGGCCTGGCCACTGAAAAGTGGGGACAACTGAACCTGGGCTTGAGGGGTGCCTTAATGGATAGGGTGAGGTGGAAAGCAATCGTGATTTCAAGCAAGGGGCCCAATTCCAACGAGGGTCTCAGTGTGATCACACCAGGGGCCTGTGAGGTATGTTTTGTACCAGGCTCAACAATTTCTTACTGTGGCCCTGCAGAAAGACTGTACAGTAACAATTGCTACAACTATTGTTCCTAACATTGGAGGAAATCGTGGTAATGAACAGTACACTAACAAGCACACAATAAAGGGATGCAATGAGCTCTGAAAGTGATGTAGAAAATTAAAGCACATTTAACATGCCCCAAAGATTATGAGTACATAACTGGAAGCAGAAGTGAATGTTGAGTGCATGGTGTTCCCAGGACAGACTCTGACTCCTCTCTGCTGTTCAAAACACATTAACACTGACAGCTGCTTTGTGTGAGCAGACGCAGAGAGGAAACAAAGATATAAACACATAGACCCATGCCCTGTGCTGCAGAGGACAATCTAAACACAACAGAGCCAAATCCCCCCAACCCACAAGCATACACAGCCACACACCAACTCACATATACAAACATGTAATCTAATAAGACATCATTTGGAATTATAGCCAACAATATCACAGTTAACACAGACTTGACGTTTTTCTAAACTCTTGGAAGAATCTTGAAACTAAACTGAGAAATATATCTGACAATATTTAATGGAATCGTAATGATATAATTAGGACACCTTTAGAAAATGAACCCAAGCCTTACTCAAACACAAACTGAAATGTTCAGCTCGATTTCTGTGGTTTGGTCTGCACCATTGGCACTAGTCAGGCTATAGTATGTGGCTTTTCAGCCGATTGAGTTGCTGATGAAAGAGACCACTCTGATTGGCAGTTCAGCTTAGCAGACCAGTGCATAAAAAAATGAAAGAGAGAAAAGCAAGTAAACATCAAAGTCAAGAGTCACACACAAAAGGCTCTTCTAATTTTACATATACATATTCAAGCATTCCAACATGCAAATATTTTCATAATGACATGGCCATCTGGAATGAAGAAATTGAAGACCTATTGATCAACATTATTCATATTCAAAATGGTAAGCAAGCATTGCTTTTTAAACGGTTTGTATATCCACATTCCTGGTCCCTGTTTCCGTTTCTGAATGACAAATGCCACCTGCTGGTATAGACAGTATTTCCTTTCATGCAGATGCAAAACATACATGCTAGTTGGCCGTTGACTGTAGTCTTTGCAGTGTGTTCAAGGGCACCTTTTATGCGACAACACAGTCAGCTTTGATTGGCGCTAGTTCTTTGATGCCAGCTTGGTGTGCCAGCATTACTGTAGCAGTAACAGCACCAGAAATCAAAGGGGCGATAGAGTGTCCTTCAGATGTCTGTGCCATTAAACTGGGCATTTTATTATTGAGCTTGCGATTTGCATGACAAAATTTTAACTTTGCTTAGCAATATTCTCTTCAAACTTTTGCTTTGCCAGAAAAGCACAGAAAGCCAAACACCCTAGCTTGATATGCATAGCCATAGCCATTTGTAGGTTGATACCACTGAAATGTGTAAAGGGATGGTCACACTAGACTTTTCCCTCTAGTGACTTTCATACACATGATGTGAATTCTGAAGACAGGAAAAGCTTATGCAAAGAATTTGTTTGTTTTGAATTTGTTCAAGTTTGGTGAACCCTAAAGGGTGACATCATGTTAAGCTTGACCTTGGCTTAACACTCTTCTATCCAAACATTAATATGTCTGTATGAGTTTCTCGACCAGCACGATGACATTGGCTAAACCATCTGCTTGCTGACCAGTGGCAAATGGGCAGACTGTCCTCCAAAAAAACATGACCATATAGGTCGTTTCTCAAGCACCTTATTACGACCTATATTTACATTTTAAAGTCATGCACCCTCTAGCTGGCATAAAAATAATGACAGTGTCGTGTTACATCTGTCGTCATGAAATGACGTATGACTGCATTACCAATCAAAATGCGTGTTCATTTAAATGCAATGTGTGGACTTTGTACACCATTTGTCCTATTCCCATTTAGCAAAACTAATTTTTTTTATTAATGACTACACCCACCCCACCCATATTGATTTATAGTGCATTTAGACTTTATGAGCACATGTGTTCTCTAGGATCGAACCCACGATCGCATGATCACATGATTGCATATTGTTTTTGCAATGCTCTACCAATTGAGCTACGCAAAACCAAAATATGATGATGCAGATAAAAGGGATCAATGCATTAAAATGAAAGTGTCCTGTTGTCGATGGGGGCGCAACATTAGTAAACGCTCCTATGGGTCGTATTTCAGGGAAGTGACAAACGACCTATATAGACGTATTGGTTGGAGAACATGTTGCAAATGGGAGTGTTCAGGAACCTATTTGGTGCTTGCACATAAATTACGCACTTAAGCTTTAAATTCCTTCAGATTGAATCAATCACTTTTCTACATTAAATATATATATATATATATATATATATATATATATATTAAATAAATGTGAATGTCTGGGATTACACTGAGACTCTTTGCAAGAGAGACAGACAGAGGGAACGAAGACATGTGGTAGTATCATTTATAGTGTTTCCACTTGCCTACAAATCTCGAGTATTTAGAGCACCAGACGCAGCTGGATTATCTGCAGGGCCTCCACACGCTTCTCTGGCCTCTGACCAGGCCCCGGAGATCAGACCGGGCCCCGAGCGTACTCCTCTATGGCTTCCACCCACAGTGCCTGACAAATATATTTTGCCGAAATTTGTGTCTAATCCACACTTCCATGTAGGGATCCCATTACGGCTTGACTTGAGTGGCCCAGCTGTTCAAACACAGTGATTAATTAAAGGAATTCAGTTTGTAAAACAATCCAACACCCCCCCCACCACCCCTCATGAGAGCCCGGCTGGAAGCATTGCTGCAACTCCAGCAGTGTCCGATTGGCCGGTCTCCTCGCATTAAAGCCGACGCTCCCCGAGGTGTCCCACATTAGCAAGACAAACACTTCAGAGCTGAGTGGGGGAAGGGGTTGCGTGGATGGGTTTGGACAGTTTTAGTGATCTGGACTGGGGCAGGTGAGCTCTCATGTTGCAGATTATGAGCCGAGGTCACTCTCGTGAGCAGTGCAGGTGTGCGCTATTCATCACACTGGGAGTCATGCTTAAAATCCCATTAGACCTGAATGCGTGCTGACCCGCTTTTATAATAGCCTGCGGCACGGCTGCTCCGAGGGCCCCAGCGCACTCCGCATCCTGAAAATATTAAAAGGCCGACAGGCTGCCGCGCTAAACACACGAAGAGCCGGAGATGGGGCTAATGATGTGCACAATTAAACTTGCTGTGTGCCTTCGTAAGTATGCACTTGATTGTGAAGTAGTCCTCTGCTTCCCCTACTAAAGATAAGGTAGAGTTGTTTTTTCTGCAATATTAAATTCTTTCTAGTTTCCCACTTTAATATGTAGTCAATTTTAAGTAAGATATTGGTTGATTGACTTCCTAAAGAGTGTAAAAGCTGTGGTGCTTTCCTTCTGCCTCAACCTGTTGGGGAAACATTCGAGAGGCTCATTGATCGATAAACCATGAATCACACATACACACACAATCACCGGTGTGTTCATCAATTTATTTATTTATTTATTTACTGCATTGATATTAATAAAGTGTTAAAGCACCTGGTCTATTGAGTGTTTTGAAAATTGAAAATTGAAAATTGAGAAAATTGAGAACATTTGCAAACCAGTCTGTCAAATGATGAATAATGATCATTCATAGCACAACCTCTGGGTGAGTGTTTCTATTCTCACAATGTTGTAAATTTAAGTTTTTGATTATTTCTAACCATAAATGGTGTGACACCAAGCCGACAGATGGCCCATGTAGGGTTGTTAAGCATCTGTTGGCCAAGATTTTGTGGGGTGTTCCATTCGTTGGAACTAGTCGGACCCCTGCTGGGTAAATTGAACATGTTGAATCTGTGGCAGAGAACATTGGTGAGACAGACCACTCTTAGCAAACCAGTGAGTGATAAGAAAAACTTAACTTTTAACAATTGCTGAAAGTGGAATCAATTTAACAAAAGTCAAGGCCAATTGGCAATCTAATCTAAGTGGAACACTGATCACCATAATAGTGACAATCAGACTTCAAAAACTTTTGTACACACACTGTTTGTTGTGGTCTTGCTGGAATCCTAGCAGTACCCAAATGACAACATCAAGTGTGCAAAACATACCTATGCAGTTTTTTTGTTTTTGAATGATGGATACAGACCACTGCCATCTGCTGGTATGGAGAGTTATTTCCCTATTTGAAAGGTTAAGAAATATATGTATAAGACTTAACATCTTATGTAATTTTGCTTCTCAAGTAAGTGTATCTTCATTTAAAAATGCTTACACATTTGTACTGGAAAACAAGACAAAAATACTTAGTATAAAAATCTTTTCTTTCTTTTTTTTCGTAGTGTATCCCTAAAGACAAGGGGTCTCATTTATGAAACATTCGTAAATATACGAGTAAATATGTGAGTGAATTGCGCGTAAAGAGACCTTCCCAAAAACTCTTCTCCTGATTCACAAATACTTCGTAAACATCAGAAGTGATAGTGAAATGTGTGTGTGTGTGTGTTAATGAATTCCAATCAGTCGTAAATGGGATGCACGTGCACGCTCATTCTCAATTACCATAAATCCCGCCCATTAAATCTGACTGACAACTATATATGGGCATCATATTATGACACCAAACGAAGGATTTTGACCATTTTATAGGAAACAATTTCCATAACAATTAAGGGGCCATTAGTTTGCCCAGCCCTATTGAAATCAATTAATTATTTGATTAAAGTGCTCCGTTTGAAGATGCTATTACTGGCTCTCACAATAAAAGTAAAAAGAAAAAACGTATGTAATTACTATATATAATATTTTTTCAAAATGCTGTGTAAATATGTACCTTATTAAGGTGAATTAAAATGCAGCCTTATTAATGAGCAAAACGTTTGGATGTTAAACGCACTATTTACGCGTGGCTGGGAGCAGGTGTAGATTTCTTTCGTACCAACTAACATTTGGAAAATACGAACATTTCAATGAATCTGAAAATTTACGCCAGAACCACTTTACACACGATTTACACAAAAATTCGTTCTGCTCGTGTTTCATGAATGAGACCCAAGGAACGTAATAGTAATGGTCATTCGGTTTAATCTGTTGCTTAATAAAGATACAATTGGAATAAATTATTATATAATTAACCTAATTTTATAATAAACCATGGCAACCACACCATAGAAGACAGAAAAAGGACATGATAATGAAACTAAACAGAAATGATCGTGACACTTATGAGGTTGTATGTATTTTTGTCTTAAAGGGGACCTATAATACACTTTTCACAAGATGTAATATAAGTCTCTGGTGTCTCCAGAATGTGTGTGTGAAGTTTCAGCTCAAAATCATTTATTATAGCTTGTCAAATTTACCCCTATTTGGGTGTGAGCAAAAACACGCCGTTTTTGTGTGTGTCCCTTTAAATGCAAATGAGCTGCTGCTCCCGCCCCCTTTCCAGAAGAGGGCGGAGCTTTAACAGCTCAACAACAACAAAGCTGGAGAATCTCACGCAGCCAAAATGAGGATTGTCAGTAACGGTGTTCAGCCTTACATTGTTCAAACCGGAGTCGACACTGATGGAGAGACTCAGGAAGAAGTTACAACTTTTAGAATGAAACTGGATGTTTCTGAATGGTTAGTGGATAAATTGATGTAGTTGCTGTGGAGTTGATTCAACTCATCCACTAGCATGTGTCGTCATGTTCATCTTTTGTGTTGAATTGTTTGTGAAGCAGTCCGGCGTAAAATGACGGCATGACAACAACACTCTACTACAACAACTCTTCCTCTTCTCTAAAGCAGCCCAACATGGCCCCGCCCCCTTTGTTGTGTGTTCTTGGGGGCGGGGTTTATGTAAATTTTAGGGATTTGTGATGTCACCAACCCAGGAAGAAACTCGCTGTAGTCCCTAACAGCCATTTGTTGTAGTCCTTAAAAAACGATTTTTGTAACAGAAAATATCTCTCTTTGCATTGAAATTTGAGTATCGTAACTTTGCTTTCTAACTAAAGTTAAAACAGTGAAATCATAATCAAGGACCCCTTTAATAATGTCTCTTTCAAGAGTGATTTATTGCTCAAATTTCATTTGATTTCCTCTTGCCATTAGGGAAAAACTCTTGTGCACTTTCCACAATCTGTCTTTGCTGTTCCTCTGAGTAAACAGTAATCCCTTCAGGAATCAGGTGACTCTGGTGGTCGCATCAGTCCTGTGCAAGACAGTGAAACAGGCAGTGTGAAGAGAGCTGTGCTGTCAGTCTTAAATGAATCCAGAGGATCCACACCCGACATAATGCAAGCGGGAAGAGTCTGGTCTGTGAATGCTCTCTATCCCTTGCTTTTAATTTTTTGTCCTGAGGTGTGGCTGCATTTATGGCCGCAGTGCTAACAAGATCAAGCTGCAGTTTGACATTTTTGTGTGTAAATATGAGTGTGTTCAGGTTTACATACACAAACAGAAGGATGCTCAGCAACAGACAACTTGTAGACAAAGAGGGAAATTAATGGATGAACTGAAAAAAACACCTCAGATCATCTCAGTTAAAGAACCTGCCACTGATGCGCTCTGAATTGTTTCCATGATTAACCAATGCCATAATGAGCCCCAATAATTGGTTGAATCAGAAGTTGAAGTTGTTTTGTATCATATATATCATATACATATGTATACAAAAGAGAGATGTCATGGGTTAGAGTGCAAATGTGTGAGCACCATGTTAGCAAGATAAGGAATCAGCTTTAATGTTCTTTAAACCGGGTCTGGATGAAATCTTGTAAAAGACCGACCAGCCTGTCATGTGCAAAGTCATTTTGGAGAGCAAATATATTCCAGATTTCTGTGGTTAGTGTTCACATCTCTTCGCTCTCACATATGATTGAGTGTGCAGCAGGCCGGATGAGACCTCAGATGTTCTGTGTTACGTGTTCCTGCATGCAGGACGAGTATTTTAATATATCATTATATATATTCGATTACAAACTCACTGAGAAAAACTTCATTGATGAATGCTTGGAACAGGGTTATCATCAAGTCATCAAGACCATCATCAGACACCTGAACGCATGTCACCAGATTCTAATTGTCTGAAGGAAGATGTTTTCAGGCATTGCGTGAAGCATGGCAAAGCAATGGCAAGTCTCGTTCCCTCTCAGGGAACCGGGTTATATTCATAACCTGAGATGTTTCTTTTCGAGTGGAACTCAATGCTGTGTCATGATGTTGACCTTATAGGAATATTAATACCCACGTCACCATACTGAAAGAATGCCTGACCAATCCAAGTATGCACAAGCACAAACCCTGTGGTCCAAGTATGGTTACCCAAAGGAACCAACTCAATAATAAACATATATGAATGTGTATGGAAAGGGAAAGCACCAACATAAAGAGCTATAAGAATTAAAATACTTCTCCAAGAAGGTAGTCTTCCTAGTGCCTGAATGTGAAGCATACTGTGCACCTTTTAGGCCTGAAAGGGAACTTGACCTGATATAAAGGCATAACTGCTCACAGAAAACACATAAAACAAACATACATGAAAGGGACAACCACAGCACAAAACATTTCATATTGTCCCATTGTGATAAGCTTGGTGACTAAATGCGAAGCATGCTGCACCCCTCATAAGCGGAAAAATAAATAGCCACCCAATAAGGTTGTTTATCAACCTTATTGTCAGTAAAGAAAGGTATACCAAAAGATTTTCTAATCAGTGGGATCAAGACTATTCCAGCTGAAACAACAAACTTGCATCAATAATCCAAAAAGATAACCACTGCTTGGAGAAGGGGGAACCTAACTGGTCGGATTTCAGTCTCAGCAACTGGTCGGATTTATGCCACAAGCCTAAGTGGTCAGTGTAAATCCTCAAAGCCCTGACTGGACTCAAAATGAAGCTTTTCTTGCTCTTGCGATTCAGGAAGCATGACCGGATGGACGGTTGAAATGGCACCTTTGGAACGTAATCTAGCCTTGGGTGCAATATGACCTTAATCAGTCCAGATCTCTCCTAACATCTTATTTCTCTTACTTCTCCTAACATCTTCTTTCTCCTCCAGCCAAATTTAGCTTATCTACAGAGAGAGAGTCATCACCTCAAACAATTCTTCAAATGCACAGGACTGTTCTGGATCCAAAACACACTCCTTGGATTCTGCCGACTGACCATCTGCGATCCCCATGATTTAAGCTTCCGCACCATTTCAGACGCAGCATGTCGCTTTCTCATGAAGTGAGCCAGACATGAGCAGAGCTTCTTCAAAATGAACTTCTCACATTGCTGCAATTGTCTCTCGAGAGCATATCGAGCATGCTTCGCTCTTAAGCAGATGACACAAAGATTGTGTTTTTCATACCTGGTTATATAGCGAGGGCATGGCGAAACAAACTGCTTTTCAGTTTTTTATGCCATTTCTTTCACACAATGACAGTAGACAAATTTCTTTTTGTTTTTGGTCTTTGTTGTTTTTATTTTGAACTTCTAACAAGGAGACAAGACTTCCACACACATGCAAACAAACGGATTCCTGAAGACAAAGAAGCTAGGGATGTGTTTTTCAGGCATCTATTTTATGGTCTTGGTGACATGCTTACACTGTGTCACGTGACCATGCTATGCAATAAGGATTGGCGTCTTTCCACGTGTGCTTCAGACACCGGATCACACAGAAGCGTTCCCATAGAATCAATGTCATGACACAGCGTTGAGATCCACTCAAAAGAGAACGGAAACACTTTACTTAAAGCCTTTATATACTGTATATAATGCATTATAATGTATATTTAATGCAATAATTATTCCTTGTAATGCAACTTCAAATGCATTGTATGATCTCATGAATAATTGTAACCACATTTATAATACATTATAATACTTATCTATTCATCGAGTACAACTTTAGAAAGTGTAATTCGTTAAAACACAACAAACAACCAATTTCAACAAGGAATATGCAAAATTATAATACATTTTAACTTTGCTTACAATTATTTATGAAAATATATTATAAATTACATTATGACTACTATTTATAATGCATTATACATAAAAGCTTTAATTAAAGTGATACCAAAATAAAGATAAAATGACTAAAATGTTATTTAAAATAACTGAAAATACGAAAAAGAAAACTAATTAAATATACTAATTAAATTTAAAAAATAATTTAATAAAAGCTATAATAGTATCTTAATGATACTGTTTTGGAAGGGAGTTTGATCGTACTGGGTCCACATATTGCAATTATGGTGGCCAAAACAGAAGATAAGCCTCACACCGCAGGAATCCATGTCATGCCTTTGTTCACACTTCACAGAGAAACATGTCGTACTACTGGAGGTGGGAAATATGATGCCCATGTTCATCTTGTATCTGTACAGATACCAAAGAGCCAAAACCATCTTAGCTTCAGACACTGTTTTCCTGCATGTGCTATGTGGGCATTTGCTCTTTTCAACACTAAACTTTGATAAGATGTGAAATAATATGCGATGCATGATGATAAGAACTTGAGGAACTTCTTATCAGAAGCATGAGGGCCTCTCCATCCTGGCCCGTATGGCACATTAGAAACATGGAAGGAGATGTAAGGCTGTAGCTGCTTGTTTCATGTCGTGCAAGGATTCCTGTCTTTGTAGTTTTGTATGAAAGCAGTCCAGAGACTGTTTTGGACACAAGCCTTAATTTCTGCTCATTTTGAGCTCGATCCTGGTGTGTGTGTGTGTTACTGTACACCGAGAGTGGATGAATATTCCAGGCCTCTGTCCTTGGGTGCACCTTTTATTTTTGGATGCATGCTCTTCCTAAAATGAGCTAGTCTGAGCCCAGATTTTAAAGGTGGCCAAGGGAGAGCAGATCTCTGACGAACTGCCAGACAGCAGATCAGACTTTATGTAGAAAGCAGGTTTGGTACAGGTGAACTTTAGACTACAAGATTTTGCTTCAAATGCATAAACTATGATAATGCAAATTACTGATTTTGTAACCTTAAAAGACTTTTATGCAAAAATTTTATGCAAACAATATTGTGAAATGTTTTAAATGTTACTTCGTTCTTAACCCTGTAAAGTCTGACTTATGAAATCATAGAGTTTTTTTTTTTTTTTCACGGAACCTTTAGACAAAATATTTTTTTAAAAGTTTGCAAATGTGTTTTTGTGTGTCATATTTGATACATCAGGCTTTTATGGCTCAAATAGTCTGAAAAAGGGAGATTGTGGAGGAAAAATAAGCTCAATTCTATTCAGAGGTCCAAACTGAGCACAAATATGCAGTTTGGTGCAGATGCTGATATTAATATGAACCATAGCAAGAGAAAGATGAAATTCTGATTCTTGTAAATCAATGAGATCTTTATAACAGTATAGCAGATATTTAATAAAATGCATATAAATGTCAGTCGTCACTCTATATCTGCCAGTAATAGTAAGATGATATTTAAAGTTGTCATGAAATCAAAATTGACACTATTTACTATTTATGGTGAACAATTAACCTGTGCAAGTTAATGCACACACACACACACACACACACACACACAAAATTAATTTGTTGTGGTAATCTTTAATGAAAATCTATTCAATCTATTCAATATTCAATATAATACACTACACTGAAGTAAAGTTGGCTACATGTCCAGTTCACGCAGACTTTCAATTATTAGTTTTATGATCAAAGCTTTGTAGTTTTAAATAATATAATGCAATGCAATTATTGAGAGATGAACAAATTAACATTGCGAGAAACCACTTCAAATGACCCAGATACAAAAAAAAATAAAAAAATAAATATTCATGAACTAATTCAGACTACATTTTTTCAACTGATTTCTATGCGTTTTGTTTAACTAATTCATTCAAAACAAAACACTGGCTATTTATACACTTAATATGGCTTAGTGCCATTATCTAACTGCAAAGGCTGCAATTTAATTAAAGGGATAGTTCACCCAATAATGAAAATTACCCCATAATTTACTCACCCTCAAATCATCCTAGATGTATATGACTTTCTTCTTTCAGACAAACACAATCAGAGTTATATTAAAAATATCCTGGTTCATCCAAGCTTTATAATGGCAGTGAATAGAGGATGAGGTTATGAAGCTCAAAAAAGTGCATCCATCCATCATAAGACATACTCTATGCGGCTCCGGGGGGTTAATAAAGGCCTTCTGAAGGGAATCAATGTGTTTGTGTAAGAAAAATATCCTTATTTAAAACTTAAAATAAAGAAAAATAACAAGCTTCTGGCATGACAGCCATATTGTTTTGTTTCATGTTCATGGTTCATGTCTTTTATTTTGTAATTCATGTTGCTTGTTTGTGTCATGCTTCCCTTGCTTATCATGTGCTCCTTTAGTAAATGTGTCATGTGCCGATTGGTTGTATCCTTTGTAACCAATCAAGTAGGCATGAAAGTCTTTGCAAGGCATGTGTTTAAAGTTATATTGTGTTCACCTATGTGCATTTTGGGATATCACATAAAAAAACTCCAAGATGCACATAAAATCAAAAATGCACATAAAAAAATAAAAATAAAAAAAAAACGTATGCGCTCAACTAAGTTGAGTAAATCTTTATGCAACATGAAAACATGCACTTAAACTACAATGGAAACACTTTTACCGAATACATTCCATGATGCACATCAAAAAAGACATATTTGACTTTGCGACGGGACGACATAACTGGACCAACCAGCAGACGGATCTCGTTGCACAGCATCTGAAATGCTGTTTTGATCATTCTGTAATGCCTGAGCAAAATCTGTCGTTAAAATGGTTCAGTATAATTCCCTCCCAGAAGAGTCTCACACGACTGCGTTCACAAACACCAGGCATCTGAATGCAAGATAACATGACAGCGTTTATTGCTTTTCATCTGTGCACTATGAGGTGCGAGTAATTTATTATATACAAAAATGATTATATACCGTGGCTTCTACTGCAGCAACTTCCATTTTTCTTAGTGATATTTAGCGCCATTATCGGGAAGTGACAATTTTGTTCTCTTCGGCTCACTGGATGGAAATGCAAATGTTGTATGCTTTATAAACCAATTATTATTGCCTTTTGTTATATGTATTTTAAGTCATTTTAAAGGCTATTGTTCATTTAGGTCTATTTTTATAACCACAACAATTATCCGATTACTTACTAATTGTCAAAATACAAACCCCATTCCAAAAAAGTTGGGACACTGTACAAATTGTGAATAAAAACAGAATGCAATGATGTGGAAGTTTCAAATTTCAATATTTTATTCAGAATACAACATAGATGACATATCAAATGTTTAAACTGAGAAAATGTATCATTTTAAGGGAAAAAGGCCATGTTTACCACTGTGTGGCATCCCCTCTTCTTTTTATAACAGTCTGCAAACGTCTGGGGACTGAGGAGACAAGTTGCTCAAGTTTAGGAATAGGAATGTTGTCCCATTCTTGTCTAATACAGGCTTCTAGTTGCTCAACTGTCTTAGGTCTTCTTTGTCACATCTTCCTCTTTATGACGCGCCAAATGTTTTCTATGGGTGAAAGATCTGAACTGCAGGCTGGCCATTTCAGTACCCGGATCCTTCTTCTACGCAGCCATGATGTTGTAATTGATGCAATATGTGGTCTGGCATTGTCATGTTGGAAAATGCAAGGTCTTCCCTGAAAGAGACGACGTCTGGATGAGAGCATATGTTGTTCTAGAACTTGGATATACCTTTCAGCATTGATGGTGCCTTTCCAGATGTGTAAGCTGCCCATGCCACACGCACTCATGCAACCCCATACCATCAGAGATGCAGGCTTCTGAACTGAGTGCTGATAACAACTTGGGTTGTCCTTGTCCTCTTTAGTCCGGATGACATGGCGTCCCAGTTTTCCAAAAAGAACTTCAAATTTTGATTCGTCTGACCACAGAACAGTTTGCCACTTTGCCACAGTTCATTTTAAATGAGCCTTGGCCCAGAGAAAACGCCTGCGCTTCTGGATCATGTTTAGATATGGCTTCTTTTTTGACCTATAGAGTTTTAGCCGGCAACGGCGAATGGCACGGTGGATTGTGTTCACCGACAATGTTTTCTGGAAGTATTCCTGAGCCCATGTTGTGATTTCCATTACAGTAGCATTCCTGTATGTGATGCAGTGCCGTCTAAGGGCCCGAAGATCACGGGCATCCAGTATGGTTTTCCGGCCTTGACCCCTCTGAGAAACTTCTTTCTGATATTGCTCCACTATTTTTTGCCGCAGCATTGGGGGAATTGGTGATCCTCTGCCCATCTTGTCTTCTGAGAGACACTGCCACTCTGAGAGGCTCTTTTTATACCCAATCATGTTGCCAATTGACCTAATAAGTTGCAAATTGGTCCTCCAGCTGTTCCTTATATGTACATTTAACTTTTCCGGCCTCTTATTGCTACCTGTCCCAACTTTTTTGGAATGTGTAGCTCTCATGAAATCCAAAATGAGCCAATATTTGGCATCACATTTCAAAATGTCTCACTTTCAACATTTGATATGTTATCTATAATCTATTGTGAATAAAATATAAGTTTATGAGATTTGTAAATTATTGCATTCCTTTTTTATTCACAATTTGTACAGCGTCCCAACTTTTTTGGAATCGGGTTTGTAATCAACCAATTACTTGATTACCAAAATAATCATTAGTGGCTGCACTAGATTAGATAAAACATTTCAAAATGTACCTGCATTGTTTTGCATTTTGTGACTTTCAGTTGAATAAAAGACTATTTTTTCCAGTCATATATTTCGTCATTGAAGATTTCTTAAAAATAGTGTTAAAATATCGTCTCGTCTCATGAGATAAGTGTATCGTCATACCCCTACAATAGAATTATTACAATAGTCATATATTTCTATATTTCTTATTTTTTTTATTAATAATAATCATAAATTCTTTATAATAAAATATTTATTTTGCCTAATTGTACAGCCCTAAGGGCTGTACAATTTTTTTTTAAATTGCATTTTAAATGGCAATCACTTTTTCATAACCTCTGCAAATTTATCTCTTTCCCATGAGTGGTTCCATGAGGGATGTGAGTCCTGATAAAGGTCTAAGTCATTTATCAGAGCTGTGAAACGCCACGCTTTGGCGGATGGACAGCTGTCAAGATTACACGGCTGTGTACTGATGGAAAACCACGATGAAGAGCAAGATTAAAAAAGCTTGAGTTCAAAACACATGAAAACCTACAGACCAACATGAGACAAGATCTTCCTGTAGGTGTTTTGTAATGTGATTCTTATTTCATATCCAGGAAGTTTATCAGTATCAAAATACCTCTGGAGTGATAACGTGGATCATTAGCAGGAACGAGAGAATCTCTGGAGAATCTCAGGACTGACTAAGAGCGATCTGTATCTTCTCTCTTTGCTGGATTTTAGATCTACATTTTCAGATGGCTTGTTGTCACGTAACTGGCTTCATGGTCTGCAGGCAACACTCCCATCTCAAACAGCGTTATCATCCTCAGCAGTCGACAGGTAACGGTATCTGTTTTCATCTCTGACCGCAGTCTAACAGGACCAGGTTTGTTATTGTGATCAGGACAGTGTGTGTGCCTTAGACTCAAGAATGGCTGCTCTTTTCTTCTTTGATTTGTTAGTATGTTATGTTTTCATGTTCATTGCAGAATCGGTTTACGAGGTAAAATAACTCTCAGGTACTTTATGACTTTAATAAGACTGATCATATGGGGAAAATTAAATTAAAGTATGTGAAAGAAAACTGAATAACATCTTGGTGTCAGATACCACAGCACACCTTCAGGGGTCTAGAGGAGTCCATGCCTCGACGGATCAGGGCTGTTTTGGCAGCAAAAGGGGTCCAACACAATATTAGGAAGGTGCTCATATAAATATCAGTTAATGTTTATTTTATTTCAAAGAAAATGTTTATATGGTTTTAGTTTCAGTTACTTATAATAACCCTGTATGCACCTCTTCAAGTTTCAGTACGTGTTCAGTAGAATGTGGGGCAGGTGGGGTGATTGAGGGTTGTTGAGGGGCTGTTGTGCACCTGTGTCTGGCAGGAGTGTGTTTGAGACGCTCCAGACACCTGCAGCCTCTCCACTGCTGCTTCACAGGGTCTCTGTGCTGGAAGGGCATAGCATGTGCACGACTGGTCAAGATTTTGTGTGCTTGTTCAAGTGTATGTGAATAAAAGCCTCCGGACATCGTAAGACGATAAACAGAAACAGGTGTTTAATATTGCTCTAATATGTGAAGCTCTGCAGTGTTCCTTGCATTATTGCTCAAACGGTTAAAAATATATATTTTTGATTTGCACCTCATAATAGTGTCCATCTCTGGTGATCTGATGACAAGTGCTTGAGTGAGACAGATTGTTCTTTACACTGTTTCTCAAATGTGTCATGTGGACGGAAGGGAGTGTCTCCAATTCCATGACTGCACCCATCACACATTACATCAGTGTAGTGCTGCAGGTTGACAAAAAAAGTAAAAAAGTCAGAAAACATTTGATCTCAATTATCTCACTTTGAACCTGAACCTTTGATCAATGTTGAGTACACAAATTGTAATATATATTATGGCTGGGATGATAAATTGATTCATCGCGATTCGTGGATCGATTCTGAGATTTTCCGAATGCATTGCGATTCTCTCTGGAATTGATTCTGAGCTTAGTTTTTAACAGCAGATGGCACTCTAGGCTAGTTTTTAACCGCATGCTCAAATGCTCATGAAGAAGAGCGCTCGTGTGTTCGGCTATGTACTTGCACCTCTGAATGCTTTTATGACGCGATATTAATGTAAACAGCCCACAGCAAACACCCTTGTGATTCACTTCAACCTTTTCGAACTTCATGAATGATTATTTTATAGAAAGTTCAAGCGGTGTGTGTATCGAGTTCAAGTTTGGCTGTTTCTAAAGCACGCAGTGCCATCTACTGTTAAACACTAAGCTCAGAATCAATTCGAGAGAGAATAGTGATGCATTCGGAAAAATCACAGAATCGATCCAGAATCATTTCTCGATTCGTGATGCAACGATTTATTGTCCCAGCCCTATATATATATATATATATATATATATATATATATATATACAGTTGCAAGAAAAAGTATGTGAACCACTTGCAGAATCTGAGAAAATGTTAATAATTTTAACAAAATAAGGGAGATAATACAAAATGCTTGTTATTTTTTATTTAGTACTGTCCTGAGTAAGATATTTTAAATAAAAGATGTTTACATATAGTCCACAAGACAAAAAAGTAGCGGAATTTATTAAAATAACCCCATTCATAAGTATGTGAACCATTGATTCTCAATACTGTGTGTGGTTACCTGGATCTATGACTGTTTTTATGTTTTGTGATGGTTGTTCATGAGTCTCTTGTTTGTCCTGAGCAGTTAAACTGAGCTCTGTTCTTCAGAAAAATCCTCCAGCTCCTGCAGATTCTTCAGTTTTCAAGCATCTTTTGCATATTTAAACCCTTTCCAGCAGTGACTGAATGATTTTGAGATCCGTCTTTTCACACTGAGGACAACTGAGGGACTCAAACACAACTATTAAAAAAGGTTCAAACATTCACTGATGCTCCAGATGGAAACACGATGCATTAAGAGTCAGGGGGTGAAAACTTTTGAATTTAAATATCAAGGTAAATTGTATTTAATTTGTCTTCCAGGAAACATGCAAGTATGCTTCCGAAGGGCAGTACTAAATGTAAAACAACGATATTCGATCTTCATCCTGTTCAAAAGTTTTCACCCCCCGACTCTTAATGCATCGTGTTTCCTTCTGGAGCATCAGTGAATGTTTGAACCTTTTTTAATAGTTGAGTTTGAGTCCCTCAGTTGTCCTCAGTGTGAAAAGACGGATCTCAAAATCATTCAGTCACTGCTGGAAAGGGTTTAAATATGCAAAAGATGCTTGAAAACTGAAGAATCTGCAGGAGCTGGAGGATTTTTCTGAAGAACAGAGCTCAGTTTAACTGCTCAGGACAAACAAGAGACTCATGAACAACCATCACAAAACACAAAAACAGTCGTAGATCATCAGGTAACCACACACAGTATTGAGAATCAATGCTTCACATACTTTTGAACTGGGTCATTTTAATAATTTCAGCTATTGTTTTGTCTTATGGATTATATGTAAACATCTTTTATGTAAAATATCTTACTCAGGACAGTACTACATTAAAAAAAAAAACAAAAAAAACATGCATTTTGTATGATCTCTCTTATTTTGTTAAAATTTTGCACATTTTCAGAGATTCTGCAAGTCGTTCACATACTTTTTCTTGCAACTGTATATATATATATACAATTAGATATTAAATAATGATTAGAATGTATTTAAGGTGTCATGAAGATGTTATTTTAACTTAAAAGTAATGTACCTAAAATGAAAAAAGAAACTTGGTCAACCATTTACTCACCCATGTCGTTCTAAAATGGAACACAGAAAATATGGAATGTATCATTTTTTTCCCCATCATTTTTCAAAATATCTTCTTTTGTGTTCTGCAAAAGAAACAATCCCTTTCATGGTTGCATTACTTGACATTTCATTTAGTTTTCATTTAATTCAAACCTTTATTGCAATGCGTATAAAAAATATGAATTTTGCACACTAGATTTTTTTCTTTATTGTTGACACTCTTTGTCACTGATGTGTTTCTAAGCCACAATATGACTTGAGCGATCTGATCACATAACGTTTTGGACCCAGTTTACACCTGTGATCAGGTCACTCAAAACAAATGTTCATAGCAGGTGTAAACGCGGCCTATGGGGCTGTTTTACACCGTCCCCTCAAACACACACAGATAGAAGAATCACTGTCTTTCTTCACTTTCCAGGTCTGACAGAAACAGCGAGAATGTGCTGATGACTAAAGTGCAGGAATGTTTATCTCACCATCTGTCTAAAACACAGCTCGCTTATTCCTCGCATTCAGTGAAACATGGATGCATGGAGCAGGAATGCAGATTGGATCCACTTCATCTCACTGTCCGGAGTGAATCATGAATGTTTGATGAAACTCACACAGAGCCAATGTAAGCAGAACCGTGTTGAGAAACACCAAATGCTGTCAAACAGTTGAGATGGGCAGTCAAAACTGCAGCTGTGGGTAACATTTTAGCACTGGCTTTCTCTGGACGGGCTGTTTGTCTTTTTTCCCCCATGAGCCCTCTCACGTAACACCCCCTCCCACCCAGGTCAGCGCTTGTAAGAGTTGCATTACCTGCGTCCTAATGCACTCCAGACAGACGCACTTCCTAATGACTCGCTTTGCTCCGAGCCTTTCCGGGCAAGACTGTGGCCACAAGCCACCTCACACATGGTAACCAGACACACACACACACACACACACACACATAAAAGCACCTGATAAGAGCACTCAGGTTCAGATCAGCGGTTCAAACCAACGGCGCAAACTCACAGCGGTCTAAAGCATCCAGAAACTCTCGCGGTAAATCAGAACGGGTGATAATCCTGAGAGAGCCGGTGCCCCTCGCCAGTGTCTGGTCTTCATTAAGCCACATTTCTCTCCACCCTCCGTCTAATTCTGCTCAGCATTACGGGGAAGAGAAAAACAGCGCAGTGACCTTCAAATAAACCTACAGGCGAAAACAAAGAGACATGTCAGGAATTTCCCTCATCATATCCTGCTAATCTGTAGTAGTTCCATACCTGTACACTCTCTTAGTTGTTATTGATCATAAAGGACAAAAACAACTTACTTGTTCTTATGCTCAAACAAAGCACTCGTATGACTTCAGAAGATGTACTTCTGAAGTGAAGCGATGCATTTGGGTAAGAAAAATATCCATATTTAAAACTTAATGAAGTAAAATAACTAGCTTCCAGCATACTGCGCAAGTCAATTTGCGCCAAATGAGTAACCCGTGACGCGATGTATGACGCAGGATGTAGGAGTATCGTAAGCTCAGACGCCTCTCACGGTTCAAACAAATAGGGCTGTGCAACAAACTCAAGCTCCTCTTCTGTTATATTGAAATCCTCTGACATTTCTCTTTAAAAATGATCGTTTTAGACCGTGTTTTGCGTTCGTCATTATCTCATCACTCTTCCACCACAAATCGATGCGTACGACCGTCTGCCAAAAGGGCTGCCTGAACACCGTTACTGACAATCCTCATTCTGGCTGCGTGAGATTCTCCAGCTTTGTTGTTGTTGTTGAGCTGTTAAAGCTCCGCCCTCTTCTGGAAAGGGGGCGGGAGCAGCAGCTCATTTGCATTTAAAGGGACACACCCAAATAGGGGCAAATTTGACAAGCTATAATAAATGATCTTGTAAAGGTATACATTTAAGATTTGAAGTACACTAAAAGTGCATCTTCAATACCACATATTTTTACACTAAACCCTACCCTAAACCTTAACCGACAGTGTTAACAAAAGCAAACGTGGGATAAAAACGCATTTACTCATGCAACCATGCCATGTTAGCTTGTTTTTACAAGATTTTTAGCTCTTTTATCCTGACTTGTGCTACAAGTACAGTGCTGTACCAGCTGGGCTACCGAGCAAGTTTACTACGCCAGAAAAGCCAAACATATGGAGCTGTTTTTGTGATGCAAAAACGTCAAAATAAATTATTTTTAAATCATGCACTGTGGTAAAAGTGTTTTGAGGTCATAACATAATATTGTGCAAGAAACGGCATAATTTGTGTGAAAAGGAATGCAAGTTGTTGCTGTTCTGCCACCTCTGGGGTTCACTTCAGCTGGAAACTGCAGTGAATGCATGTTTTTGTACATGTTTTGGAGGCAAGTTTTCTGTACTAGTCAAAATATCTGATTTCACAACTAGCCTTTTTTTTTTGTATGTTCCTTATAAAGTAACCATTTTGACAACAAAACAACATTTTAAGAGCTGAAACTTTATGAAGCATTGCAATGCTAAACATTTACATGTTCATTGCATCATTAAGTCCATTTGAACTTCTTGATTCCTCAATATCCTGCTGATCAACAGTCTCATACACTATGAAGCCAGTGTATAACTTGTCTATTTTACAACAAATTCTGTTCTATAAATTCTTTTGTTTGTAAGAACGCGTATTGCCTCCTACCACCAGATGGTGCAAAGATCTGCCCCATCTCCAGCTGTTACTGATGCCTGTTGATATTAGCCTGAACTTTCACACATACATGATGTCTCATTCCTTACAGAGTTTCAATAGGTTGCCGTATGTTTTATGTGTGTGGTTGTTAATGGTGCTCAGAGGCCTGGTTGCGTCAGGGTATACATCAGTCCCGTGTTCATCACAGCTGTCTTTCCTTAAACGCGTCCCAACTGATGTTTGAAAGTAGTGGAGTGCTCCTCCCTGCTTTGATTTTTTTCTCATGTAAAATTTTTCACATTTGTTTCATATTTGGCTCGCTCCCACACCAAAGTGAACATCTGCTCACGGCCCTGTGGAGGGATTGGGCTGACCTTTAGTTTGAGCTGTACTGTAACAACATGGAAAGTATATCACTGAATGCTTTTACTGAACATTTATGTGCTCCCTCATGCCACTCCAAACCTGTATGCTTTTTTGTGGAACAAATGGAGTGGCATCGGGAGAAACGGGAGAATTCCCGACGGGCTGCTCATAAATTGCCACTTAGACATAAAGGCAGTTTCACACGGGACTTTATTCATTCACAGGATATCAATTCTTGATATCAGGAATTAGATTTCTACTAGTAACAATGGTAATTTTTAATATCAGCAATAACATCATCGCTCGCAGAAATACAAATTCTTGATATCAAGAATTGAATTTCAACTATCAAATGGCACCATAGGCTGCCATTCAAATTCAATTGTTGATATCAAGAATAGACATTTGCACTAGTAACCACGCAATTACTGATATCAAAACTGATGGTTTTTACTAGTAAGAATTGTATTTCTGATATGTGAAATTGGAATTTCAACTAGTAAAAAAATCAATTCTTGATATCAGCACTTGAATTTGAACGGCAGCTTTAACTAGTGAAAATACAATTACAGATATCAAGAATTATAGTTTTTACTAGTTGAAATTCAATTTTTGATATCAAGTATTTGTATTTCTGTGAGTTGATTGCTGAATTAACATTTTTACTAGTGGAAATGAAATTCCTGATATCAAAAAGATGCCATTGTTACTGCTTGAAATCCAATTTCTCATATCAAGAATTAGCATTTTAACTAGTGAAAGTTGAATTCTTGATATCACAAATTCATATCCTGTGAATGATTAGAAGTCAAAACGGCTTGCCTATTGCCATTCCCAGAATATAAGTTCTTGATATCAAGACTCATATTTTTTTACTAGTTGAAATTTACTTCCTGATATCAAGAATTTGATTTCTGTGAGTAATGACGTCATTGTTGATATCAATAATTCACATTTTTACTAGTAGATATCTAATTCCTGATATAAAGAATTTGCATTTTAACTAGTGAAAATTTAATTGTTAATATCAAGAATTCATATCCTGCGAATGAATAAAAGTCAAAACAGCTTGCCATAGTCTAGTTCATTTTTGAGAGACACACGGATAGCGGCAAGTCGCACATCTTAACTTTTAAAATTTTAAACATTAAAAAGTGTCTTGTCACTTGGCAGAGAGCATACATGCCCAGAGAGAAAGAGTGAATCCACATAAGCATATGTACAGTACAGTACAGATAGTAGTTGTAGGCGGTGGGTTTGTGGGCTGGAAATGGGCTCCTCTCCGGCCCTGGTTCACAGTGCTTCAAAAGGACATATAAGCATGATAAAAGTATCATAAAGTCCTTGTAACTTATATGCCTCTGAAGTCAAATGACAGCTTTAGCCATATTTAGACAGTAATTGTTTTTCATGTAGATGTCTGTAAAAATAAATTTGCATAGCACCTCAGTGATAAAACTAATGCATTCTGTTTAATTCACAGTGGAGGAGCAAGTTCTGTGATCCCATGAACCCGGGAACGCTCTGCTCACTCGGTCAGTCACATGATTATCAGCTCAGCTGTAAACAAAAGGTCATATGCTTGGAATAATATAGATAAATTCATTTTTAATTTAATGATCCAATTCATTTTTTGATTGTTTAAGTATTGATGCGTTGTAGTTTTCTGTCATGCATTTTATCTCCGTTTTAAAATTAGCAGAAATAAGTTAACGCAAACTCTTATTTACATAAGGTAAACATTTGACCCAGCTACTTGTTCAACTAGTAAAATGATTATGTTGTGCTAATTTATATACATGTATAAAAATATTTTAAAGTCTCTTTTTTCTTCTTAACAGTGCCAGTTCACTGTAGTGGAATGGTGATGTAATATTCTTCTTCTTAACAGTTACCAGCATTTCAAAGCTCAACAGTTACCGTACAGAGCTTGGCAGTGGCCAAAAGGCATTTACAGTCTTCACATAATGACTTGATCCCTTCTTGTAAACTCAGGGATGTGGATTCAGACAGAATTAAATTACCACACAAACTCTGTGTTTGTCAAATAACAGTAGGTAATTCAGCCGGGAATATTTATGTGGGTGGTGGAAGTAAACAGATTCCAGATTCGGATGGCAATAAAATGCCTGTAAATGCTGAAATTACCTTACGTACACATGACAAACAATTCCTGCCTGAAGAGGGATTTAGTGTAAGAAACAGACTAAAATGCAAGTTTTTATTCAGTGATAATCTGCCCCTCCAACACGCTGCACCAGGTGTGACATTATTGACACCAAACACAAGCCAAGATCCATCCCTGAACTGCCTGTGTGCCTGGATATGACCACGGACGTCGCACTTGAGCTTCCTGCCAGCCTTGTTACGACCTAACCTCGCCCTAACCTCTCTGTGCCTTCTGTTACAGTTTCACCTGATCGGCTGTGGTGGTCTTCTGCTCCACCGTGGAGATCTTCAGCCCCGACTGTACTGCTGTGGTGGTCATCTGCTCCACTGTGGAGAACTTCAGCCCAACTGCACTGCTGTGGTGGTCATCTGCTCCACCATGGAGGTCTTCAGCCCCGACTGCACTGATGTGTTGGTCATCTGCTCCACCGTGGAGGTCTTCAGCCCCCACTACACTGGTGTGGTGGTCATCTGATCCTCTGTGGAGGTCTTCAGCCCCAACTACACTGATGTGGTGGTCATCTGCTCCACCGTGGAGATCTTCAGCCCAACTGCACTACTGTGGTGGTCATCTGCTCCACCATGGAGATCTTCAGCCCAACTGCACTACTGTGGTGGTCATCTGCTCCACTGTGGAAATCTTCAGCCCGATTGCACTGATGTGGTGGTCATCTGCTCCACCGTGGAGATCTTCAGCCCAACTGCACTGCTGTGGTGGTGTTCTGCTCCACTGTGGAAATCTTCAGCCCCGACTGTACTGATGTGGTGGTCATCTGCTCCACCATGGAGGTCTTCAGCCCCGACTGCACTGATGTGTTGGTCATCTGCTCCACCGTGGAGGTCTTCAGCCCCGGCTACACTGATGTGGTGGTCATCTGATCCTCTGTGGAGGTCTTCAGCCCCAACTACACTGATGTGGTGGTCATCTGCTCCACCGTAGAGATCTTCAGCCCAACTGCACTACTGTGGTGGTCATCTGCTCCACTGTGGAAATCTTCAGCCCGACTGCACTGATGTGGTGGTCATCTGCTCCACCGTGGAGATCTTCAGCCCAACTGCACTGCTGTGGTGGTGTTCTGCTCCACTGTGGAGGTCTTCAGCCCAACTGCACTGATGTGATGGTCATCTGCTCCACTGTGGAAATCTTAAGCTCGACTACACTGCTGTGGTGGTGTTCTGCTCCACTGTGGAGGTCTTCAGCCCAACTGCACTGATGTGGTGGTCATCTGCTCCACTGTGGAAATCTTCAGCCCCGACTGTACTGCTGTGGTGGTCATCTGATCCTCTGTGCAGGTCTTCAGCCCCCACTACACTGCTGTGGTGGTCATCTGATCCTCTGTGGAGGTCTTCAGCCCTGACTGCACTGATGTGGTGGTCTTCTGCTCCACCGTGGAGGTCTTCAGCCCCAACTGCACTGATGTGGGGGTCATCTGCTCCACCGTGGAGGTCTTCAGACCGACTGCACTGATGTGGTGGTCTTCTGCTCCACCGTGGAGGTCTTCAGACCGACTGCACTGATGTGGTGGTCTTCTGCTCCACCGTGGAGGTCTTCAGACCGACTGCACTGATGTGGTGGTCTTCTGGTCCACCGTGGAGGTCTTCAGCCCTGACTGCACTGATGTGGGGGTCATCTGCTCCACCGTGGAGGTCTTCAGACGAACGGCACTGATGTGGTGGTCTTCTGCTCCACCGTGGAGGTCTTCAGACCGACTGCACTGATGTGGTGGTCTTCTGCTCCACTGTGGAGGTCTTCAGCCCGACTGCACTGATGTGGTGGTCTTCTGCTCCACCGTGGAGGTCTTCAGCCCCGACTGCACTGATTTGGTGGTCTTCTGCTCCACTGTGGAGGTCTTCAGCCCAACTGCACTGCCGTGGTGGTCTTCTGGTCCACCATGGAGGTCTTCAGACCGACTGCACTGATGTGGTGGTCTTCTGCTCCACCGTGGAGGTCTTCAGACTGACTGCACTGATGTGGTGGTCTTCTGCTCCACCATGGAGGTCTTCAGTCCCCACTACACTGCTGTGGTGGTCATCTGATCCTCTGTGGAGGTCTTCAGCCTGACTGCACTGATGTGGTGGTCTTCTGCTCCACCGTGGAAGTCTTCAGCCCCCACTACACTGCTGTGGTGGTCATCTGATCCTCTGTGGAGGTCTTCAGCCCGACTGCACTGATGTGGTGGTCTTCTGGTCCACCGTGGAGGTCTTCAGACCGACTGCACTGATGTGGTGGTCTTCTGCTCCACTGTGGAGGTCTTCAGCCCCCACTACACTGCTGTGGTGGTCATCTGATCCTCTGTGGAGGTCTTCAGCCCGACTGCACTGATGTGGTGGTCTTCTGCTCCACCGTGGAAGTCTTCAGCCCCCACTACACTGCTGTGGTGGTCATCTGATCCTCTATGGAGGTCTTCAGCCCGACTGCACTGATGTGGTGGTCTTCTGGTCCACCGTGGAGGTCTTCAGACCGACTGCACTGATGTGGTGGTCATCTGCTCCACTGTGGAGGTCTTCAGCCCAACTGCACTGCCGTGTTGGTCTTCTGGTCCACCGTGGAGGTCTTCAGACCGACTGCACTGATGTGGTGGTCTTCTGCTCCACCGTGGAGGTCTTCAGACCGACTGCACTGATGTGGTGGTCTTCTGCTCCACCGTGGAAGTATTCAGCCCCCACTACACTGCTGTGGTGGTCATCTGATCCTCTGTGGAGGTCTTCAGCCCGACTGCACTGATGTGGTGGTCTTCTGCTCCACCGTGGAAGTATTCAGCCCCCACTACACTGCTGTGGTGGTCATCTGATCCTCTGTGGAGGTCTTCAGCCCGACTGCACTGATGTGGTGGTCTTCTGCTCCACCGTGGAGGTCTTCAGCCCCGACTGCACTGATGTGGTGGTCTTCTGCTCCACTGTGGAGGTGTTCAGCCCAACTGCACTGCCGTGGTGGTCTTCTGCTCCACCGTGGAGGTCTTCAGACCGACTGCACTGATGTGGTGGTCTTCTGCTCCACTGTGGAGGTCTTCAGCCCAACTGCACTGCCGTGGTGGTCTTCTGCTCCACCGTGGAGGTCTTCAGACCGACTGCACTGATGTGGTGGTCTTCTGCTCCACTGTGGAGGTCTTCAGCCCAACTGCACTGCCGTGGTGGTCTTCTGCTCCACCGTGGAGGTCTTCAGACCGACTGCACTGATGTGGTGGTCTTCTGCTCCACTGTGGAGGTCTTCAGCCCGACTGCACTGCTGTGGTGGTCATCTGCTCCACCTTGGCCACCTGCCAAGCCTGCTCCTCTCTGGTCTTCTGCTTTGTCTGCTCCACCTTGGTTTCCTGCGCTACCTCAGTCTCCTGGTTCCCTTCCACTTCATGGACATGGCCCTCCATCCCGCCCCCTGTTCTGCCTCCGCTCCACCTCCCACCTGGACTTTTGTTGTGTGTTTTCTTGGGACTGTCTGGAATCCGCTCTTAAGAGGGGATGTTCTCCCTGTGTGTTTTGTGGACTTTTATACTGTTTCCTTTCTTGCGTCATGTTTTGTAGTTCTTTGTAGTTTGTAGTTATTATTATGACATTTAAAGTCTTTATCTCATAATTATGACTTAGTATAATTATGTCAATTTTTACTCTTTATCTCAGTAAAAATAATAAAAAGTATTTTTGTGTGAATTATTCCTTCTTTTAGGAAGCTGGACAGCAACCTGTTTATCAGTATTTAAATGCTGGCTGTGTAAGGCTGTGTTATTTAGCATGGTTTGTGTGTTTTTCTTGGTCAGGTAACTTTAGCGCAGCCGGAGCAGCTAGCCGTCAGACACATCACAGCACCTCCCAGTCTCGTCCAGCATCACAGCTCAGTCCGTATCCCTATAACCTCCCCTGACACTTCAAAGCCCGGCCTGCCCACAGAGTCACGGTAGGGCCTGGGGAATCATGGGAGACAAAGGAAGCAATTAAGCGATAAAGATCACTCTGAGATATGACATTTCATCCCAGGCGGATCCGGTGGTCACACTCCTTTCAGAGAAGAATACTAGCAGAAAAAAGGAAAAGGGTGGGAATTGCCCCCTCCTCCTCCGACTGCCCTCCCCGTCTGTCTACAAACATGAGAAAAAGGTTGACTGCGGTGCGCTTCGAACCCTTCGCTAACAAAACCGCTTTTAACCCCTGCTCAAGAGGTGACACCAACTCCAAGAAGAGAAACTGTGTTCAAATGACAAATACGACTATAATCATATCAGTGAAGCTCATTTTCTTTTTATTTTCTTAAAGCATCATTTGAAAATCAAAGGAAGTCAAATAAATAAGCATTCTATTGTGGCTCTAATTGCCCCGAGATCGAGTTACGGATCTTGTTTCGCATTTGCGCTTTCAGACGGCAGTGTTCAAAGCCTCGTTCACCTGTCTGTGAGGAGAAAAACATCCACAGAGGATCTCTGAGAAGCGCACGGATTCAAGGCGGCTCTCTGAACGTCTTTTTCCACCACGTATTAACACAACCTCAAAGCTATAACAGTCCTAATCTGTCTTGATTGTGAGCTTTTAAATGAATAGTTCACCCAAAAATTCATAGTAAAGACAACTGTTCAGCTTCTAAACCATCTTTCAAATGTTTGTGGTCAGTTTGTTTGTTTGTTTGTTTTTTAAAGAAATTCATTCTTTTTTTCAGCAAGTACATAATGAATCATGAAAGTCCGTTTCCACCACATAAGAAAAAAAAATTGTGCTTTTGTAAATGATAATAATGAGATGTAAAAGTTGAAATTCTAAGATCAAAGT
Organism: Ancherythroculter nigrocauda; assembly: GCA_036281575.1. Lineage (NCBI taxonomy): Eukaryota > Metazoa > Chordata > Actinopteri > Cypriniformes > Xenocyprididae > Ancherythroculter > Ancherythroculter nigrocauda. Next base: position 7,538,778 of record VTFQ01000019.1, on the reverse strand, counting down.
AATTATATAATTGAGTCTGTCATCATTTTGACTTTTTTATCTCAATTTTGACTTTTTATGTCATAATTATGACTTTTTGCTTCATAATTTTGAGTTTTTATATCAGAATTATGACTTGGTATGCCATAAGTTTGACTTTTTATCTCAATTTTAACTTTTGTCTCAGAATTATGACTTGGTATGTCATAATTTTTCATTTTTCATTTTTATGTCATAATTATGACTTTTTGCTTCATGATTTTGAATTTTTATATCAGACTTATGACTTGGTATGTCATAAGTTTTAATTTTTATCTCAATTTTGACTTTTGTCTCAGAATTATGACTTGGTATGTCATAAGTTTTAATTTTTATGTCATAATTATGACTTTTTGCTTCATGATTTTGAGTTTTTATGTCAGAATTATGACTTGGTATGTCATAAGTTTGACTTTTTATTCCATAATTTTGACTTTTTATCTCAATTTTGACTTTTTGTCTCTTAATTTTGACTGTTTATATCAGAATTATGACTTGATTTTTGACTTTTAATGATTTACCAAATTATGAATTTTTTTTTTCTTTTATTGTAGAAATGGGCTTCCATATTAACTTGATGAAAAGTGACAGTAAAGACATTTTAAAATTATATTTCAAATAAATGCTTTTCGTTTGGATTTTATATTCATCAAAGAATCCTGAAAAAATCATGGTTACCATAAAAATATTAAGAAGCACAACAGTTTTCAATATTGATAATAAAAAGAAAGGTTTCTTGAGCAATTCAGCTTTGCCATCACAGGAATAAATTACATTTTAAAATATATTAAAATAGAAAAATTACTGTAAAAAGAACTGTAATAATATTTCACAATATTACTGTTCTTACTTTTTTAATCAAATAAATGCAGCCTTAGTGAGCAGAAAAGACTTCTTTCAGAAACTCAAACCCCAAAATTTTGAATGGTAGTGTATATGACTCTGTAAGTCATATGATGCTTTATGTCATGCTATATGTGCCCAAATGTAAGCTATTATTCTTTGACAATCTCCTCCATTTAAATCCCATTCTCCATTCCGCTTTTTCAAAAAGTGCCAGGCTGCATTCAGCAAGGACACACATAAGAGCCAGTGGTGTTTTGGCATCAGTGCCATCCATTTTTGAATCTGAAACCAACCACACATTAGATTTCAGAGCTTTGACGTAGGGTAATATTTTCAGTGAATAATGACTTACAGTTTGTTTGTTCCTCACACAATGCATAATGAGACTTCTGAAGGCTTTGAATATTATTGCATACTATTTTTTGTGATACTTTTATGGTGCTTTTTTGATTCTTGACAGATGTGGTCGCTATGATCTGCCATCGTATGGAATGAGGTGTGGGGGAAAAACTCTTTCATGTTGCACCAAAAAAAAAAATCCGACAGGTTTGAAATGGTGAGTAAATAGACAGAAATGTCCATTAGTCAAAATGCCTAAAAACAAGGACTTTTTTGACTGCTGATTGTTGAGTGTCTTAAGCGCCACGGGCAGCGACTTCAAACATGAGGGAAGCACACCTGTTTGAAGGGTTAAGAGGGATGATGGGAAATAAGTAGAGACCAGTGGACAGTCACCAGCGGGGATATCCGAGGGCCATCTTTTCATTAGTTGTACCTAATGAAACTGCACAACAACAGGGAAGAGATCCCCACCGCTGAGACACGCTACCGGCACCAAAATTACACTGAAAACAAAAGGGCCTTCACATCTTCACATCAAAGTGTTTCCACTGAAAGAGAAATGACAGGTCGTTTAGAGCAATCAGAAACAAAGTGCAAGGTACCATAACGTGATCGCTGCCACGAGATCAATCCTTTCAGATCATTAATGTTTTATATACACATTACATGTCAAAAGTATGTGAACAGCCCTTCTAATTAGCTCGTCTGAGTTTTCCAGACAAACCCATCACTGACAGGTGCACAAACCCGACAATGGAGCAGCTCTTCCTGCATCTGAGATCTGAGAATGACCTCAAGTAAAAAGGAGTTTTTGAACCATAAGAAAGAAAATTCATTTATGGGGTCTCATTAATATCTCACTTCTTTCTTCTAGACAGCTGTGAGACCAAACTGAGACTTGTTTGGTAAGTTTCTACTGACAAAACAGACTCAAGCAAACTCATATGTGTCTAATCTCTCTGAATAATTCTCAGAATAATGGAGGTATTACAGCAGAAAATAGAGAACCGGTTCTGTAGTGACACTCTTGAATTTGTCAAAAAAAGTCAAATTTGGCATTCATGTACTAAATAATGGGATATACAAATATGCTAACAACAGTATTTTGGTCTTAATAAAGCTGGTATTAAAGGAACATTCTGGGTTTAATACGAGTTAAAGGGGTGGTTGATTATGATTTGACTTTTTTAACTTTAGTTAGTGTGTAATGTTGCTGCTTGATCATAAACAACATCTGTAAAGTTACGACGCTCAAAGTTCAATGCAAAGAGAGATATTTTCTTTTACAGAAATCACTGTTTAAGAACTACAACAAACAGCTGGTAGGGACTACAACAAGCTTCTTCCCAGGTTGGTGACATCACTAACTCTAAAATTTACATAAACCCCACCCCCGAGAACACACAACAAAGGGGGCGGGGCCATGTTGGGCTGCTTTAGAGAAGAGGAAGATTGAATAGAGATGCTTTTGTCCGTGACTTTTAACTGCACTGTAAAAAAAAAGAAGATTTTTTGATGTAAAAAAAGATTACCATGTTTTACAAGAAAATACCATTTCAGTTTTTCTACTTGAATTTTACGTTTAAATCAATGTGTTACTTGCCGGTTCTTTGTAATTATTTGTGTACTAGCAATTTCTGAGTGAAAATTGTTTCTACAGCAGTTTTTTTAAGAGGTTCCTTTGAAGCAAAGATTGAGTTTTAGCAGTGATCGTTCCCTCTTATCTATCTGTCACATGTGTGCTCTGTTTTGGTTGTGTTTTCATTCCGTTCCTTGTGTTCTTTTGCCTATGTTCACTGTCATTTGTTCCTATGGTTCTTAATTATAGTCACACCTGTTTCTATTCTAGTTAATTATCTTCCTGCTATATATGCAATTAGTTTCCTCAGTTCCTTTGTTCAATATTGTTTATTGTGTGAGTGTTTCGTGGTTGTGTTTGCTATAATCTATAGTATAATATACTATAATCTGTGTCTGGCCGGAAAAGTTAAATGTACATATAAGGAACAGCTGGAGGACCAATTTGCAACTTATTAGGTCAATTGGCAACATGATTGGGTATAAAAAGAGCCTCTCAGAGTGGCAGTGTCTCTCAGAAGTCAAGATGGGCAGAGGATCACCAATTCCCCCAATGCTGCGGCCAAAAATAGTGGAGCAATATCAGAAAGGAGTTTCTCAGAGAAAAATTGCAAAGAGTTTGAAGTTATCATCATCTACAGTGCATAATATCATCCAAAGATTCAGAGAATCTGGAACAATCTCTGTGCGTAAGGGTCAAGGCCGGAAAACCATACTGGATGCCCGTGATCTTCGGGCCCTTAGACGGCACTGCATCACATACAGGAATGCTACTGTAAGGGAAATCACAACATGGGCTCAGGAATACTTCCAGAAAACATTGTCGGTGAACACAATCCACCGTGCCATTCGCCGTTGCCGGCTAAAACTCTATAGGTCAAAAAAGAAGCCATATCTAAACATGATCCAGAAGCGCAGGCGTTTTCTCTGGGCCAAGGCTCATTTAAAATGGACTGTGGCAAAGTGGAAAACTGTTCTGTGGTCAGACAAATCAAAATTTGAAGTTCTTTTTGGAAAACTGGGACTCCATGTCATCCGGACTAAAGAGGACAAGGACAACCCAAGTTGTTATCAGCACTCAGTTCAGAAGCCTGCATCTCTGATGGTATGGGGTTGCATGAGTGCGTGTGGCATGGGCAGCTTACACATCTGGAAAGGCACCATCAATGCTGAAAGGTATATCTGAGTTCTAAAACAACATATGCTCCCATCCAGACGTCGTCTCTTTCAGGGAAGACCTTGCATTTTCCAACATGACAATGCCAGACCACATACTGCATCAATTATAACATCATGGCTGCGTAGAAGAAGGATCCGGGTACTGAAATGGCCAGCCTGCAGTCCAGATCTTTCACCCATAGAAAACATTTGGTGCATCATAAAGAGGAAGATGCGACAAAGAAGACCTAAGACAGTTGAGCAACTAGAAGCCTGTATTAGACAAGAATGGGACAACATTCCTATTCCTAAACTTGAGCAACTTGTCTCCTCAGTCCCCAGACGTTTGCAGACTGTTATAAAAAGAAGAGGGGATGCCACACAGTGGTAAACATGGCCTTGTCCCAACTTTTTTGAGATGTGTTGATGCCATGAAATTTAAAATCAACTTATTTTTCCCTTAAAATGATACATTTTCTCAGTTTAAACATTTGATATGTCATCTATGTTGTATTCTGAATAAAATATTGAAATTTGAAACTTCCACATCATTGCATTCTGTTTTTATTCACAATTTGTACAGCGTCCCAACTTTTTTGGAATCGGGTTTGTAGTTGAGTCAGACCCCAGAGCAAAGGACCAGGCAGAGGCTGTGTGACATGAATAACCCTGCAGTTGCAAAGATGCAAAGCAGCCGCTTCTAGTGTGTCACCCGCTTGGCTCCAGCTCCATACACTTGGGGCCGCGTATGAATACGGCGCAGTGAGTGGGGGAGTGAAACAAGAGGATCTGACCTCCACCTGCACTGACATCAGCCATTACTAGCCAACTGATCCTCCCATCAAAACAAGCCACACATCCACTGCTAAGAAGTGCTGCACGGGTGCATGATGAAACAAGTCTGAGCTGAGGACCGCACAGAGAGAAACTCTCGCTCAACAACACACCTTCAGTCTACTGACGGACAGCACTGTATCTAAAACAACCGCCTCACTACAAGCACAAAAAGAGACCCATTAGATCAGACTCGGGCATTAACATTGAGTACAAATTAATATGGATAATTAGACATTTTAAAAAAGTTACTTTGTCCAACATGAGTTGAAGCTTGCACACATAATTTGTTGAATCAGATGTGTCTGTTGTGATACTGATGATGATGCATGCGAATCGAAAACATTTTTCACTTTTTGGGCCTCTGAATAAAAATATTTTTTAAAGAAATTTTCACCATTGCACCAAAGTTTTGTTGAAGCTGCATCAGGTGACTGTAGGCATCTTTCTGACAGAGTTTGGTGTGATTATGAGCGATGTTATCTTGATGGAGGGAGGCCAGTTGATGTGCATCTGCTCCAAGAAACCTTGGAAAAGCTCATGCTCTGCCCTAAGCCACTTCAAAATGAAATTCCTACCTTCCCTCATCTGACAAACCTGTGTCTGATATAGTCTTCAAAGGAAAAGTGGCAAGCCTCTACCTCCAGGCTGAGGTAATTTGACTAAAGCTTTGCAAAGAGAGAAGACAAATGTTGTGGGCTTTTTACCTCTTCAGAGATTAGATGCGATGCTGCTTCTTTTACATGATAATCGCTGTTATTGGGTCATCTGAGGAAATGTGAAAATGTCCGAATTTTTTCATATCATTTCTTGAGAACTTGTTTTTTTTTAAGGCAAAAGCACTTTCCAAAACATCCACTTTTGTTCAAGGTAATTAAAGGGTTAGTTCACCCAAAAATGGAAATTCTGTCATTAATTACTCACCCTCATGTCGTTCCACACCCGTAAGACCTTCGTTCATCTTCAGAACACAAATTAAGATATTTTTGATGAAATCTGAGAGGTATATGACTCGTCCATAGACAGCAATATAATCAACACTTTCAAGGTGCTAAAGACATGGTTAAAACAGTCATGTGACTGCAGTGGTTCAACCTTAATGTTATGAAGAGATGAGAAAATGCACTGAATTTGTGCTTTGTGTAAAGAAAATACTAGAAACTGTTTGATATCAATACTATCAGTAATTCTATGAATTAATAACATTCAGAAAGTTAGGAAATGTTAATTTAATCTTCAGAATTTAGGTAATGTGTGTTAATATTAATTAGAGTAACGTGTTTGTTGATAACTGATACCTGTTACTCTGAAACATGTTGAGGAAATGGAGAGAATAAAGTGTTTATTTGCATTTCTTTCAAAATATAATAGTTAAAAATATAATGATTAATTATTAATTATAATGAAATTATCATTAAGGCAGGACCCCCAAACTATCAGTATCAATATTGTTATCGGTATCGACAGATATCACTCTGAATAATCAGCTATCGGTATCAGTGGAGAAATGTAGTATTGGTGCATCTCTATTAAAAGCATATTATTTTAGCTAAAGATTTGCCCCGTGTGTCCTGTGGGGCAAAAGGCCATACATTTGTAAGATTTTTAAACAAAATAAACCACTTTTATGATTTATTTTCACACAAAATCTTTTGCTCCATAAATGTTCAGTACATATATATTTTTTCTGCAATCATACATTATGGGCATAGTGAAAAGCACATTTTTTCTTAAGGTGTGCCTTCAGCACTGTTGTATACCCTATTTTCCCAAAATCCAAATTAATTCAATTAAAGGTGCCCTAGAATTAAAAATTGAATTTACCTTGGCATAGTTGAATAACAAGAGTTCAGTACATGGAAATGACATACACTGAGTTTCAAACTCCATTGTTTCCTCCTTCTTATATAAATCTCATTTGTTTAAAAGACCTCCAAAGAACAGGCGAATCTCAACATAACACCGACTGTTACGTAACAGTCATGATCATTAATATGTATGACCCCAATATTTGCATATGCCAGCCCATGTTCAAGGCATTAGACAAGGGCAGCCAGTATTAACGTCTGGATCTGCACAGCTGAATCATCAGACTAGGTAAGCAAGCAAGAACAATAGCGAAAAATGGCAGATGGAGCGATAATAACTGACATGATCCATGATTACATGATATTTTTAGTGATATTTGTAAACTGTCTTTCTAAATGTTTCGTTAGCATGTTGCTAATGTAATGTTAAATGTGGTTAAAGTTACCATCGTTTATTACTGTATTCACAGAGACAAGAGAGCCATCGCTATTTTCATTTTTAAACACTTGCAGTCTGTATAATTCATAAACACAACTTCATTCTTTATAAATCTCTCCAACAGTGTAGCATTAGCTCGTTAGCCACGGAGCACTATCAAACTCATACAGAATCAAATGTAAACATCCAAATAAATACTATACTCACATGATCCGATGCATACATGCAGTATGCATGACAAACATCTTGTAAAGATCCATTTGAGGCTTATATTAGCTGTGTAAACTTTGTAAATGCACTGCATTATAGTCGAGAGCTCGGGGGTGGGGAGCGCGAGATTTAAAGGGGAAGCAGCCTGAATCGGTGCATAGTTAATGATGCCCCAAAATAGGCAGTTAAAAAAATTTATTAAAAAAATCTATGGGGTATTTTGAGCTGAAACTTCACAGACACATTCAGGGGACACCTTAGACTTATATTACATCTTGTAAACACTGGTTCTAGGGCACCTTTAAACAAAAATAATTAAATGAAAAAAGGGCCAATCTTTCGATAATGTTTACAAACATTCTATTATAATTCTGTCAAGTTTGGTAACAATTATGTGAGTGCAATCCTGATAATTACATAAGTAGTAAATCATGTAAAGCAAACATCTCCTGACAAAATAATTATTATTTTTACATTTATTAATCAATTAATTCCTGACACGATTGTTTTGACTGGAGCGACTAACAACCACATGTCTTCTTTTCACACCAGTCAGAAATCCTAAAGCATTCCCATTGGCTATTCCATCATAATTTCCTAATCAATCCTACTGGAAATGCAAAATCCACTGAGACTCTCGAATAAAAGAATCCTATTGGATCCTATTTTTTTAATTCTTAGATATTCTTTTCTTTTATTTTTTTTTGTCCCCATTATAACTGAGTCCAAGTTATGACTGAAATCTTTACAGAATCTCTGACAAGAGCTGTAAGTAACATCAGAGGATCTGATCGATTAACCCTTAAAGATGATCGGACAGAGATGCTTATTGAGGGTTCAAAGCGCTTCCGCTGCTGTTATCGTGGAACAGGGCAGTAAATGAGTGATTAGAGCCTGACAGGCGTCTGTATTCAGTCTGCTGATGGAGACACGCCGTCTCACCTTTGATTTGCTCTCGCGTCGCGACGTGCGCAGCGCCGTGTCGCGTCGCCAGATCCACGCAAGTGTCACTCCCATTCAGTCTCACCGGTGCGCGCGCGTCACGCAGTCTAGACGCTATTATTGCGCGATCACAGACGCGCTGGTGCTGCAGGAGAGCTGTGAAATCATGGGGTCGAGTCGTGTGCTGCGCTTCGACTGATATTATTATTAGTTATGAAATCAAGTAATCATGTTAACGGTTTCATTTAGCTCTCCAGCTTATGTCATGTCTACTAACCACATTTCCCCCTGTCTAATCATATAAAGACCACATATCCATTAAGAATGAATAATAATAAAGATTACTGTGATATGCACACCCTATCTTCTCTGTTTTCCAGCTGAGAGGTGTTGATTCACAGCTCTGACCACATGAACCCCTTCACTGCCCAGTCAAGCTGTTTTTGTACAGTCATCCAGGTTCAATTTCACCCAAAGATAAAATGTGTGTATTTTGCATAAAGAAAAAAATAACTTTTGGCATTATTTTCATGAGAAATGATCATTCTGATCAGTTAATCATTACTGTAATGTAATAATTTTTATTGTATTATTGTAAAGAAAAAAAAAAAAAAAGCATTAAAATAATGAGAAGTGTGGCATAAAATGCACTTAATTGCCATTAACGGGTAAAATATGACCCAGATATGATCTTGATGGATTCTGTGAGTTTTCAGATGGATGTCTTTGTTTCTTGATTCAAAGTAATCACCACTAATTATAATATAAGGAAACTTTATAAAACATTCTCTCAGAATGAATAGAAATTTTGTTAGAAAATATGTTATATAGAAAAATGTTTACATATCTGGAATTTTGTCTGAAGAAGTGAATGTCTTCGTTAGTTTATATATGTATAATATGCAATGAATGATGACTTTTTCACTGAAATCATGTGTATGTATAAATCTTTTGTGATTAAAAGCTTAATTAAACCATCCAAATTATATTTTAAAAGTGTGTAATTTTATCACATATATACAGTAGAGGTTTGAATTGCTAAAATGCAAGCAAATTTGTTTCAGCATAGGCAGTTCATAACAGAATACACCATAATATCAGCATAACATTATGAGCACTGATTAATATAACACTGATTATCTCTTCATCACGGCACCTGTTAGTGGGTGGATATATTAGGCAACAAGTGAACATTTTGTCCTCAAAGTTGATGTGTTAGAAGCAGGAAAAATGGGCAAGCGTAAGGATTTGAGCGAGTTTGACAAGGACCAAATTGTGATGCTAGACGACTGGATCAGAGCATCTCCAAAACTGCAGCTCTTGTGGGGTGTTCCCGGTCTGCAGTGGTCAGTGTCTATCAAAAGTGCTCCAAGGAAGGAACAGTGGTGAACCGGCGACAGGGTCATGGGCGGACAAGCCTCACTGAAGGCTGGTCCGTGTGGTCCGATCCAACAGACGAGCTCCTGTAGCTCCAGAAGTTAATGCTGGTTCTGATAGAAAGGTGTCAGAATACACAGAGCATCAGTTTGTTGCGTATGGAGCTGCAGAGCTGCAGACCAGTCAGTGTGCCCATGCTGACCCCTGTCCACCAGCAATGTTCTGCTGGGAAACCTTGGGTCCTGCCATCCATGTGGATGTTACTTTGACACGTACCACCTACCTAAGCATTGTTCAGACCATGTACACCCTTTCATGGAAATGGTATTCCCTGGTGGCTGTGGCTCTTTCAGCAGGATAATGTTCCTGACACAAAGCAAAAATGGTTCAGGAATGGTTTGAGGAGCACAACAATGAGTTTGAGGTGTTGACTTGACCTCCAAATTCCCCAGATCTCAATCCAGTCGAGCATCTGTGGGATGTGCTGAACAAACAAGTCCAATCCATGGAGGCTCCACCTCACAACTTACAGGACTTAAAGGATCTGCTGCTAACATCTTGGTGCAGATACCACAGCACACCTTCAGGGGTCTAGAGGAGTCCATGCCTCGACGGGTCAGGGCTGTTTTGGCAGCAAAAGGGGACCAACTCAATATTAGGAAGGTGCTCATAATGTCATGCCTGATGGGTGTATATATGGCTGCTTTCCAGTGTGTGTGAGAGACCAGTATCTTTTGTTTTTGAGCTTTTAATAACAGAACAGCACACTAGCCTTTATTAATCTCACATTGTTGTTGGAATGTTTGACAATTTATTTAACAACAAAGTTATTTTGGGAACATGTAAATCACATGCTGATGCAAAACATTAATACACATCTGATTCCTTTTACTGATATAGTAGAAAATCAGTTTTCCTAGGATTTCACACAGTGCTCTATTTTAAGTACACAAACGATGCGTTCTGATCAAATAGGGGGTCGTTTGGCTACGCATTACTATTTCCGTGAATGTATATTGTATTAAAGAAATAAATACTACCAGTAAATAAACTTTTAGTGGCTAATTCTTCTAGCTCATAGAAAAACCCTTATACAGTCTGATATACATTATGGAAAGCTGTACAGCTGCATTATAATTAAAATATGGACACTTTTATTTTTTTTTTTACTTATGTTGATATAAATATAAATTTATATATACTTTTTTTGTCAAAATATATGATCGATCAGACAAGAAATGAGACAAACACACATCTCAACACAGAAGTTATAAATAAGTGTCCACATACGGATATTTGTGTGTGAATGTGGGCCGTGTCTCTGGTCAGCGGCAGCCGCATCCCTCGACCACCATCTCCTGATAGTTTTTCAGCACCACCCTGTCCGTCTCGTCCAGGTAGAGCATAGAAATTGCACTGAGCTCGGTGGGAACGCAGCAGGCTTTGGGAATATTGGTGTTGACCGAGTTAACCAGCGTCTGTACGATAGCGTGATTGGTGGAGTTCAGGTGATCGGCCAATGGAAACGGACACTCGCCGTGACAGTAGTACGCCTGGTATCCGGGCGGCGCCACGATCCAGTCGTTCCAACCCACGTCGCTGAAGTCGACGTAGAGCGCGTGCCGCCGACAGTTGCGGTTGCGCTTTCGGCCTCTTTGCTTGGGGCTGCGCTTCGCTCGCCGCGTCAGCGGGTGACTCTTGCCGTCGTGCCCGAACGTGACTAGCAGCGGGCGAAGCTGGTCCCAGTCTTCATCCGGAAGCGGATGCAGGGAACGGCTTACGCGTACGTGCCGGCCCTGGTGTCGGCGGCTCCGGTTCAGGGGCACGACCTCCACGGCGAGGCCGTGGTTGGAGCGCTTGTCGCGGGTCCAGCGCAGCACGGCGGGACTCACGTCGAAACTCTCCCATCCGGACGCGTTGTGGCGCACCAGCCGCGTGTCCAGGAGCTGCGTGATGAGCTGCCCGGCCCGTGGGGGCTTCAGCACCTCGTATATGTTTATTCGGTGGAGACCCTCGTCTCCCATGTGTGGAGGATCTGAGATTGCATCATCTATTTGTTGCCTGTAGATACGAAGCTCTGCGGTAGAGATGAGTTCCTCCTCGGGGATGCTGCTGAGATTGAAGACGAAGCGCAGCGGAGTCTCCTGTGACCCGTCTGACTGCAACTCTTCCATGTGCTCTAGACGAGAAACATCGGAAAACAGGTCAAGATCAAATGCAAATGAACCCTATTAAACCCACTGCATCGTATTTGATATGAACATTTCAAAGGCCTTTAAATGATCAAATCTTACTGAAAAACTAAGGTTTACTTGATTATCCATACACCATGTTTTCAATGTAAGCATCAAATATGATCATCATCTCTCAATCATCAATGTATTGCATTGCATTAAAACTTTTCAGATTAACAATAATACAGAAAGTAATACTGTAATATTGTTGACATTTGTCTTGTTTCTAGGTCAGTGTTGTAATGGATCATTCATTTTTTCTCAGCAGAAGCTTTAAGATTGTTCTCAAATAATTTAATATTCAAACATTTATTTATTTGGTATTGGTCCATCTAATAATCACTTCATGGTCCTAATCATCCAATCTGGATTAATTTTGTGATAATGACTAACTCTTTATTATCCCATACATCAGCGGTGCCCAGTCCTGATCCTGGAGAGTTCAGTTCCGGACTTCAGTTCAAACCAGGGCCGTAACCACCATAGACATTGAGTCCCATCAATAATTAGAAATGGCCAAATTGTCCCCCCCAATATTTGACATTTTTGATGCTGCTCTGCTGTACTCTATTATGCACTGCTCTGTTTGTTTATCGGATGACAAAAAATGGTTTTAAAAGTTACATTTTTGGGCTGGTCTGCCTCAGCGGTCTAACAGCGCTCATCACTGTCAGAATGAGTGACATTTTCACCCTTTAGAATTAAAAACCTGCTATTTGATTAATATGATATGATTAATTTAATTCATAACTGAATGTGACGAGACAAGAAACGTTTTGCATTTTTTGACATATCAGACATATGATTTAAAAAAATATATTATTTTAAAATAGTTTAAATTGATTACTTAATAACTGAAATAGACTTCACCATACTTATTTCTTTTTCATTATTCCCTTAAATCCCTTTTGAACTTTTAATTATTTAATTCCTTTTAATAAAATAAAATTACAGAACACATACTGGATGTAGCTTTACTGACTGCAGGAATTATTGCATGCTTTATTAATTTTTCTTTTTGTTAGTAAATAACAGCATGCATACTTCAAAAATACATCAGACATATAAACATGAAAGTATTTCAAAGTTGTCTTTGTTTACAGAAAGTAAACTAAATTAATAATGGACTATCAAAATATTTTTGTTTTTCATATTACAGCTATTTTAGCTTTTGTTTATGGTGAAATTAATTTGTAAAAGGCCAAAAATATAACATTGACCTACATATTAAGTAACATTTGGTTGGTGTCTAAATATAATATATTGATTAAGTATGATAGGTCTTTATATTTATTATTTATTTTATATTTATTATTATTACCTTGTATGAATGTTTTTGTATTTGGGAAAATATATATTTTTGATTAATATTAAATTAAATAAATGTAAGGTTTGAACCAATCCAGAAATAAAGTACATGAAAAAAAATATATATTTAGCTGTAACAATTTAAAATTGGTCAAAAGTATCATTTTTAAGTGCAGAATATGTATCTTTTATTAAAAGATTAAACTGGTCCCTGAAATCACTGAACCAACCTACTTACATCAATTTATACCAGCAAAACTATTTTTCTGGGTTAAATCAGGTAGAAATAGAGTTTTAAGGTAACAATTGCAGGTTACCAGTTTTTACAGTGTAACTACGAAGGTTATAAAAGGTTATACTGTATTTTTCAGGGAATCCTGTCTGCCTAAGAGACCACATTGTTAGCAAAAGGAGTTTATTTAGAAATCTGCAGAGTAGCATTAAAAATAATTGCACGTTGAGGAAAAAGTCCCTCAACAGGATCCACATGAAAAAGCATAGACTTTTTAAAATTCTTTTTAAATATTGGGTTGAGTTTGAACTATCCCAGCTAACAAGCAATGTTCTCAGAGCTTATGAACAAGCGTTCTTCCAGTAACATCAATAGAACGTTCCTTCAAAGTTATCTGGTCTTTAGTAACATTCTCGAAATGTAGGCACAAAAACATTATTTATACATCGTTCATTGAATGTTTTTTAAATGTATCAGAGAACATTCAAAAGTAACATTCCAATAATGCCAAAAAATGGAATGTTCATAACTGAACGGAAACATTCTTAGAACACATTTTCGTTCGCTGGGCAAGTGTCTCTGCTGTCTCACCTTCATGATGGAATCCTCTCACAGTGTTTGCTCGACTGGTGGACCTTTCGGGATAATCGAAGCTGACGTCGTGGGCTCCGGCCTCTTCCGCCTCCCCTGACTGCAGTCGATACAGGTCCAGCAGGTACTGGGGCACGACAGCCGAGTAGCTGGGTCGCGGTCGCCTCTGCAGCCCAAACATGTGCAGCAGCGTGGCTTCAAAGTCCCGCAGCAGTTCATGACTCTGACCCAGGTGCTGAGCCGACACTTTCTTCTTCCCTTCCTCAGGTATTAGACTAGCATAGCTGCTCTCTCCCAGTAGGACTCGGCATAATAAAATAACCATCAGCATTCGATTACCAGGAATCATGATGTCTCTGGAGGGCATTTGAACAAGGAGACAGAAAAGCAAGACTTCAGTGACAGATGTTTGCCTCCTCATTGACACGTTCATACCAAAAACATAAAGTTGAGTACATGGTCCCGTTGAACACGTTTAGCATGACCTCCATACTAAAGGGAGCGACAGAGTTTCCTTCAAATAACTGTGATTAGGCTATATGTGTTTTTATAGCTTATTATGAGCATTTTGACTTTTTCATTTTGAGCAAATTTTCTAGTCATTTTAATAGCAATGCACACGGTTGTCAATTTTGCTTGAGGACAAACGATTTCCAGACACAAATTTCACAATGGTTCAAGTTGGTCATATGATTCAATGCAGTGACCAATAGAAATCAGCTTGGTTGTAAAGTGACTACAACACATATCGCTACAATACTGACCTTTTTTGGCTATGAAATTGTGCACCTTTCCACCAACTTAAACTAACTTACTCAGCAACAACTGTTTCTAAAAAACATGATAGTCTGAAATGCATGTTTCAGAATGCAACAACGCACAAAATTAAGCTTATAGCTACACTGAAAAACTTTACTGTAGGAAACAATTTTCACTTAGAAATTACTAGTAAATTTTACAAGTAATTACAAAGAATTTGCAAGTAACATTGAATTAAATGTAAAATTTGGGACTAGAAAGACTGAAATATAATATATTCGCAAAACTACTCAAATAAAAGTACTAAAAAGTACTCTAAAAGTACTCCAATAATCTTTGTGTCGAAGCATTTGGATTCATGTTTGTTTTAGACCTTATTCATTCTAAAAAAATGCCATAACTTGTTTATAATTAAATAGTTTAAAAATCAGTTTTCAGAGAAATGCCATTTTTGGTTCCCCAAAGAACCGTTCTTCTTACTTTCAAGAACATTTTAATAATCTGACAAACCTTTTTCCACCATAAAGAGTATTTTGTTAAATGGATGTTACTTTATGAAGCCATTGATGCCAATAAAGAACCTTTATTTTTATGAGTTTAGGGACAAAAAAAGCACTGAGATAAAAGTCATAGTGTGGAATGACATGACATGTGGGTGAGCAAATGATGACAGAATTTTCATTTTTGGGTGAACTATCCCTTTAAGGGTCAAACCAAACAACAGCTTGGTAATCACAACTGATGTCAAACAAAGATGGCAGCCTACAATTTTTAAGTGCTTAAACCGCAACATAAAACAGCTGAAAGCAAAACTCCTGATTGACCACTGTTTGTTGTAAAGAACAACTAAGCCTTTTAATTTGCTCCAAATATGTAACAACCCCGTCACACAATTAAGACTGGATGGGTGTGGTCTACTCACCGACAGAAAATAAAGCATGGGAAAACAGTCCATGTTTGTCGAGAGGTGATACAGGACGAGTTCCTCAAGCCAATGTTACGTCGTCCTGCAGGGCTGTTTAAGAACTGTGGTGAGATCCTTTTCCTAAAACACAAAGGTAATATTTCATGTAATCCGATTAAAGCACACGTTTCAGTATAAGCAAGGCAGGAGTATTTTTTCACTAAAAGCAAAATGCAAGTTTAAGCCAAACACCTTAAAAGCAACTAAAACGCTGCTTATGCAACACGTCATCTTTGCTCATTTACAAGAGTTCCAGGTGTGAACACCTGAAAGGATGGCAACTCCAATTTACATACAAATAGAGGTTCGTCTGTCAACAAAGGGATCTCAGAACTGCCTCTTTTATTGATGGTCTTTTTACAAATCCCTCTTAAAGAGTCTTTAAAAATCCCCCAACCCAGACCGGGCATGCAAGCGGCACCGTCCCGGTTTGTTAACCCGTAACATCCAAATATGTGCCAAAAGCAGAGTGGATCTTCATTGCAACCGTGCGACTCCACAAATGTGATTTCCAACGAATTATTTGAGTACAGAGTAAATGCACTAATAACAATCACAAGTGCTTGGGAAAGGTCTCAGAAAGCAACGTCATCACTGAAACCACAGCTGAACTTAATAGTTGAGCGTAGCAATGCATGTATTTTGTCATTTCTTGGACTTAGTTCTATTGGATCAAGTCCAACCATTACAGCAGGAATGATGCATTTTAACAAGAACACCGTGTGTGTGTGTGTGTGTGTGTGTGTGTGTGTGTGTGTGTGTGGTCACGAGTGTTATTTCCCTCTCCCTGTCTTCACAATCAAGCATACTTGTGATTCTTGAATGATATACCATTAAAAACATTCATAATGTCTGCAGTTTTAACAACAATGCATCACAGTGCGGCTATTCAAACAGTTCATTATGTCGAGAGCAAACCATAAAAACGAGCGTAACTAAAAGACTTTGATCAGCCATGCCAGAAAACATGTAACAAAGCACAAACAACTGCTTTCTTCAGACCACCTACTCTTGTTTAAAAGCCTACAGATACTGCCCTAAATATTTACAGAATCGCTTTTTGATGTGTTTGAAGATGGAGAGCAATGCATGTGCTTTTGCACAGTGTGGGTTTATAGTCCTTTAATTTGGCAGAGTCATGTAAAGCTCACAGTGCTCGACTTTGCTCTACCCTAACCCTGCTTAATGAGATTAGGTTATGCACATGGTTCTTCGGATGTGTGGGACAGGGTATGGGGGAGTAAGCTACCGCAGTAACAGACAATATTGAGGATTTAACCTCAGAAATCAAATCTGGAAGAACAAGTAGCATCATGTCCACTTGGAAAACTGGACATTTTAAATGCAGCCTATAGTCTTCTGTGCAGTCGTTAAAGTTCATAGGATATGTGCATAGTGTGATCTCAAACTAATTCTCATGAAAACCAAAGAAAAAATTTAAAATATGCATTAAAATGTATGACAACATTAAAGTTCTCATCTAATTGTATCTCTCCCATAAACAAAAAATTACAACGTATACATCTGTCCATCAATAACGAGGATTTGAATGGCTTTGCAATATAAGCAGCATCATAACAAAGCATGCAAGTACAGTATTATAGCACTATAAGCAAATTGTTATATCCAACAACAACCCCTTTCTTGGCCTGAAAACGGTTCGAGACCCTTGCTCTAGAGTCTAGATGACAACATCTGTTGATCTGTAATCATTAGTGGACTGTCTGACTCTTGCAATAGTTCACATATTTGGTATGAAATGATATTTAGATTATCTTATTTCTTCATTTTTTTGCTTTCCACGTCCTTGAGCTGAAGTCAAAGATCCCTGCCAAATGGCTCATGGGGTTGTGTCTCTTTATGTCATAATGTTCCTCATAAAACCTTTCAGACGTGCTCTTATGCTTGACTGAGTGCCACCACTCTTCACTACAACTCATTTAAGTCTACAAAACATGTGTGGAGGTCAAATGTACGAGTGCATTTTACTCTAAAGACTGGTTTCACTTAACTTTTCAAATTAAGAATACAACTTTCTCTAACTTCAGATAAAAACAACAGCATAAATGCTGCATAAGCCCAAAGTGTTTGAATTGGATGCGAGGCCAATTTACGTTCTTCACTGAAACCAGAGTCACACTGATTTGGAACATTTAGAATCTAGAATTTTGTTGTAGATTCCAAAAGTAATCTTGATATGTTGATTTCCCAGCTAACAGGGCCAGCTATCAGAGCTTGGCTAATGTTCTGGCAAAGTTATGAACAAACATTCTTCCACACTCTAAAAAATGCCGGGTTAAAAACAACTCAAGTTGGTTTGAAAATGGACAAACCCAGCCATTGAGTTGTTTTAACCCAGCAGTTGGGTTAAATGTTTGCCCAACCTGCTGGGTAGTTTTATTTAACTCAACTATTGATGAAAAATTACTGTATGTCTGGCTTAAAATGAACCCAAAATATGTTGAAAATGAGAAATCAGACACATAATTACTAGAGGAAACAATAATAATCAAAAGGTGAACAATTTTTTTTTATTAATATGCAATTTAATAAATGTTTATTGTTTAATTATTATTTATTAAACTTATTAATAAATGTCCATTTATTAAACATATTATTTCCATTTCCAAAATATTTTGGGTTCATTTTAAGCAAGCAATACAGTAATTTTTAAACAATAGTTGATTTAAATAAAACTACCCACCAGATTAGGCAAACATTTAACCCAACTGCTGGGTTAAAACAACCCAATCACTGGGTTTTTCCATTTTCAACCCAACTTGGGTTGTTTTTAACCCAACATTTTGTTAGAGTGCAGAAATGTTCAGTTATCTGGTCTTTATTAATGTCCTCAATGTAGTTTTATACATTTTTTTAAATGTTACTACTTGTTTTAGAATGTTTAGAGATTTCAAAAGTAATGTTCCAATAATATTCGCAAAATAATTATATAACATTCAGAAATAACGTTAATGGGATCATTAACAAAACGTTCTTATAACATATTTTTGTTGGCCACTACCATCGTGGTTAGGGCCACATACATCAATTATAATTGTACTAACATGGTATTAGCCACCACCTTAAAACATAAATTATACAAAACATCTGTTCTGTTTGAATGAAATGCCATATTTCACGAGCAGAAGCCCTCATCCGCCCGGCTGGTGTCCCGTGTGTGCGCGCGGTCAGGTGTTTGAACGCGTTGGTGGTTCTAAACTTGCAAAAAAAACATTTACCATAAACAACCCAGAGTGACTGAGCAACATTGCCAATTCGTTCCCAACGCGACAATCCAGAACGCTCCGGTTTTCGTTGATTATAATAATTGCGACCTCTCGACGCGTAAACACAGGTTTGTGGATTATAATGGGAGCGTTTTCGTTAGTCGTGTCGCCTGCAAAGATAGGATTTCCTAAAAGCGTATGAACAGATGAAGTCATAAATCACTTCTTATCATAATGAAAGCTGACTTCAACACGACATGCCGACTTACCATTGGAAGAGATGCGCACGGTATTCCTGATGAGAGTTTAACGGAGTTCGCCTCACATAACAAAAGTCCAACCCTGAAGGGAATGTTTAGGTCATTAGTTCCGCGTCACGTAGAAGAAACGTCCAATGCGAGCGCGGATCTCTGTAGCTCCAGGAATAGGCGAGAACGGAGAACATCACCGACTGATCCCGCATCCAGTTCTCCTGGCAGTTTTTATGTGACCGCCCTATGAAGTTCCTGTGCCTCCTCCCCTACTCTCTCAACCCACCGCGCTTCACCCACACCTCAGATAAACCCCAGAGAACGCAAACACACGGTTTCCTCCCTTACATGCATGCACTGCATACTGTACTGCTGTATCTTCTGGAGTGTAATCAGCGCGCTAGCGAGCACATGCAATCTATTAAAAGTGTTTTACTTTTTCTCGAGATCATCACATGGGTTCACCACACTTGCGTTGAGACGGGAAAGAGCGTGTATATTGCAGTCAGTGACTCCACAGAAGAACCGTTCAGTGATCAGTTCTTAAAAGAACCATTTTTTTTCTTAGTATGAAGAAGAACATTTTAATAATCTAAAGTTGCCTATACTATTTTCCACTACAAAGAACCTTTTGTGCAATGGAAAGATTCAGTGGATGTTTGAGGTTCTCGTAATCATCAATGCCAATAAAGAACCTTTATTATTAGTGTATAATGAGAGAGTTTATTGGGAAAAGTTGAAAAGTTCAGTTTTAATTGGATGTTTTTCTAGTGAGTGAAAAATAAAAATGAAAAACAGAATCTTTGTCTACTTACCTTACAAAGTGAAGATTAAAAGGATGCTGATAATATTGAAAATGTTCAAACCTAACAGCATGATAAGCATCATTTCAAATGTGTTGTTGTGAGCACTGTCATTTAAAGGGTTAGTTCACCCAAAAATGGAAATTCTGTCATTTACTCACCCTCATGTCGTTCCACACCCGTAAGACCTTCGTTCATCTTCAGAACACAAATTAAGATATTTTTGATGAAATCTGATGGCTCAATGAGGCCTGCAATGACATTTCTTCTCTCAAGATCCATTAATGTACTAAAAACATATTTAAATCAGTTCATGTGAGTACAGTGGTTCAATATTAATATTATAAAGCCACGAGAATATTTTTGGTGCACCAAAAAAAAACAAAATAACAACTTATTTAGTGATGGCCGATTTCAAAACACTGTTTCAGGAAGCTTCGGAGCGTTATGAATCTTTTGTGTCGAATCAGTGGTTCGGAGCGCCAAAGTCACGTGATTTCAGCAGTTTGGCGGTTTGACACGCGATCCGAATCATGATTCGACACACTGATTCATAACGCTCCGAAGCAGTGTTTTGAAATCGGCCATCACTAAATAAGTCGTTATTTTGTGTTTTTGGTGCACCAAAAATATTCTCGTGGCTTTATAATATTAATATTGAACCACTGTACTCACATGAACCGATTTAAATATGTTTTTAGTACATTAATGGATCTTGAGAGAGGAAATGTCATTGCTGGCTATGCAGGCCTCACTGAGCCATCGGATTTCATCAAAAATATCTTAATTTGTGTTCTGAAGGTGAATGAAGGTCTTACAGGTGTGGAACGACATGAGGGTGAGTAATTAATGACAGAATTTTCATTTTTTGGGTGAACTAACCCTTTAACCTTTATTGTTGCAGTGATATCAGTGAATGTTTCCTATTAATGTCCCCGTTTGACCTCCTGCCCCTATGATATTACAATTAACCCCCAGTGTGTGAAGAAGCACCCGCAGACACCCTCATTACCATATTATTTACCTGTCTGTCTGGCTCAAGTGCTTTGAGTCACAAGGCAATAAAGTGCCACGCTCCCTCAAACCCACCGTCTGGTTCTTTAGAGAAGGAAATGTCATCACATGTTTGGAGAAACATCTTTTATGGCTGTTACTCTTTGCTAATGCAGTAAAATTCAAAGCTGAACCTGTTTACTTTCTTAATACACATTCCTGGTCTTATCTGTACAAGATTTATCTGTGCTTGTTTTCATAATCTTTATTCAGAATCTCTGAAATCGCTTCCATTTTCAGCAGACATCACTCAGCTCTCTCTCTCTCTCTTTCTTATTTTTTGAATGGCTTTGTCCATTTTGTTATGTTACGCATTCTGTTCCATGTTTACTTGTAGGACATTTATTGTTACATATTTCTAAATATTTCCCCCTATTTCAAACACTATTTCTCTTTGTAAGCCACACTTGTGGACCCTTTGACAACATGAGTGTTTTACACCAGCTGTTTGCTTAAATGAATATTACAAGTTAAATTCAACTGACAACACTTGCTGCATAATGTTGATTACCATAGTAATTCATTTCAACTTGTCTCTACACTCCAAGAAAAATCTGTAAAATTACAACCTGAATTCCAGAAATGTTGGGCCATTTTTAAAATTTGAATAAAATGAAAACTAAAAGACTTTCAAATCACACGAGGCAATATTTTATTCACAATAGAACATAGATAACATAACAAATGTTTATACTGGGAAATTTTATGCACAAAATGAGCTCATTTCAGTTTGATCCCAACTATTTTGAGCTTATCTCAGAATAATTGGGACGGGGGCATGTTTACCATGGTGTAGCATCTCCTCTTCTTTTCAAAACAGTGTGAAGACGTCTGGGCATCGAGGTTGAGTTTCTGGAGTTTTGGTGTTGGAATTTGGTCCTATTCTTGCCTGATATGTTTCCAGCTGCTGAAGAGTTTGTGGTCGTCTTTGACGTATTTTTCTCTATAGGTGAAAGATCTGGACTGCAGGCAGGCCAATTCAGCACCCAGACTCTTCTATGATGAAGCCATGCTGTTGTAATAGCTGCAGTATGTGGTTTTGCATTGTCCTGCTGAATTACACAAGGCCTTCCCTGAAATAGACGTCGTCTGGAGGGGAGCTTATGTTGCTCTAAAACCTTTATATACCTTTCAGCATTCATAGTGCCTTCCAAAACGTGCCCATACTGTATGCACTTACGCACCCCCATACCATCAGAGATGCTGGCTTTTGAACTGATCGCTGATAACATGCTGGAAGGTCCGTGATTTACAACAAGAATGTCAAATTTGGATTCGTGTGCATGATAGAGCTTTAGTTGGCATCTGCAGATGGCACGGCGGATTGTGTTTACCGACAGTGGTTTAGTTGGCATCTGCAGATGGCACGGCGGATTGTGTTTAACGACAGTGGTTTAGTTGGCATCTGCAGATGGCACGGCGGATTGTGTTTACCGACAGTGGTTTAGTTGGCATCTGCAGATGGCACGGCGGATTGTGTTTACCGACAGTGGTTTAGTTGGCATCTGCAGATGGCACGGCGGATTGTGTTTACCGACAGTGGTTTAGTTGGCATCTGCAGATGGCACGGCGGATTGTGTTTAACGACAGTGGTTTAGTTGGCATCTGCAGATGGCACGGCGGATTGTGTTTACCGACAGTGGTTTAGTTGGCATCTGCAGATGGCACGGCGGATTGTGTTTACCGACAGTGGTTTAGTTGGCATCTGCAGATGGCACGGCGGATTGTGTTTACCGACAGTGGTTTAGTTGGCATCTGCAGATGGCACGGCGGATTGTGTTTACCGACAGTGGTTTAGTTGGCATCTGCAGATGGCACGGCGGATTGTGTTTACCGACAGTGGTTTCTGGAAGTATTCCTGGGCCCATTTAGTAATGCTATTGACACAATCATGCCGATGAGTGATGCAGTGTCATCTGTGTTACCCCCATGCCAACTTTTTTGAGACCTGTAGCAGGCATCAAATTTGAAATGAGCTCATTTAGTGGATAAAAGTGTAACATTTCTCCATTTGAACATTTGTTATGTTATCTATGTTCTATTGTGAATAAAATATTGGCTCATGTGATTTGAAATTTCATTTTATTCAAATTAAAAAAAAAAAACGTTCCAACATTGAAGAATGAAGGAATTTTCTGTATTGATTTTTCACGTGCGTTTTACTCGTATTTTGTATTGCATTGTGATAACCAGTACACATTGTACGATTTTGGGCTGTCCCAGATGAAAGATGACCGATTTTTATGGTCATGGTTCCTAAACAGTGGTCGTACGACCAAAGATAACCTGCTGTGACAGTGTGATGTTTTATTCTTCTATACTAACTAGCCTACTATTCAATAAGTGGGATTGGATTTGTTATGATCTTATAGGATTGCTGAAATTGCATAGTCTGCATTAGAGTTAATGGGCCTCACACATGAAACTAAATATACAAACAAATGCTGAGTAATTTTCGCGTAAAATGGACCTTTATGAAAAGTCTCCACCGGATTTACAAACGTTTAATTTACCACGGATTTGGTGCATATTAATGAATTCCAAACATCCATAAATAGGGTGCCCGTGCACGCTCATTCATAATTAGCGTAATCCCCGCCCATGAGTTACAACTAGAATTACACAGAGTTACACAAATTACATTTCCAGGAACTCTGTGGAATCTTCTGGACTTCCTTCTCAGGTTTGGCTCCAGTTTATTGCATAAATGCTAAAGAGACTAATTAGCCATATGCCTAACAATAAATATTCCATTATCGAGTGTCCACTAAAGCATTTTTAGCTAGCTAAAAAAAAAAATGTCTGGTGCTCTTCTGAAAACGGCCAGCTGGTGGCGCTTGAAAGTGCAGTATCTCATTTTGAAGAATATTGCAGAATATAAAAATGCAGTAACCAGCAAATATTAACTTCTTCATTGTTGTTTAGTTGTTGTACAAGTTGGGATGATTGGTCGGTGTAGTATTTGTCCCGCCCCTTCTCCACTGTGATTGGATGGCTGGGTAAAAAGTGACAGAGATGAACGCTGCCTATTACCCAAAGTTGAACAGTTAAACAAATAATAATAATAACAGGGCAAATCAACTCGTGAATATTATTATGGTACAAAAAATGAATGGTACATTGAAATGCAATATTATCAATTTGCCTAAATTAGAACACAGAACGTTCAAATGTTTTACGCACCATTTACAGGTGTAAAGTTCTTTCAAACCAACTAACATTTTGAAAATATGAACATTTTTGTGAATCTGAAAATTTATGTCAGAAAGGCTTTACAAACGATTTACACAATAATTTGTTTGTGTTTCATGAATGTTCGTAGAGGCCCAGTGTTTGTAAACTTAAAGAATAATGTCCTGGCAGAAAATTACCAGTAGGCTACCATTACAAAGCACTAAATGGTTTAGCTCCCCAGTACCTGAGCGAGCTCTTAAAGCATTATAGTCCTTCACGTCTATTGCAATCTCAGAATTCAGGCCAGCTGATAATACCTAGAATATCAAAATAAACTACAGGCGGTAAATCCTTCTCCTAAACTCTGGAACAATCTTCCTAGCATTGTTCGGGAAGCAGACACACTCTGTCAGTTTAAATCCAGACTAAAAATGCATCTCTTTAACCTGGCATACACATAACACATTATCAATTTATATTTTCAAATCCATTAAAGGATTATTAGGTTGCATAAATTAGGTCAGCCGGAACCGGGAACACTTCCTATAACACCAGATGTACTCGTTACATCAGAAGAAGAATGGCATCTACACTAATATTAGTCTCTCTGTTTATCCCGAGGTTTACCGTAGTCAGCCAGATCCAGGTGAGATCGAGGACCTGTGCCTTGACACGACCACAACGCAGCCCTGAAGTATCAGCAGAGATTGAGTCAACTAGATCGTCCACTGTGAAGGCCTCATCGACACGACAGCCAGTGCCACAGTGTGATGAACGTAGTGATCCTCAACTAGATGGAACTGAAATAAATACTTAATCCCAATAGGACTTATGAAATCTGCCTGAATCATAATCATGCACTGTTCGCTGTTGGCCAGAGGAGAACTGGCCTGATTTCTCCCAAGGTTTTTTCTCCATTTTAATACCTGTTTGCCACCTGACGTCACCTAATGGAGTTTGGGTTCCTTGCCGCTGTCGCATTTGGCTTGCTTAGTTGGGGACACTTGACATTTGATATTCAACAATGTTTTTGATCTGCCTGCATCGACACCCTTGTATGAGAACTGAACTGAGCTGGATGATGACATCACTGTTTACTCCAGTGCTGATATTAACTACATTATTACTAAAACTATTGATTCTTACAATGGAATGAATCAATACTGAATTTCTTTAAGCTGGGCAATGACACCATTTTCTTTAAAAGCTGCTCTGCAGCCAAAAATTATATACCAGTTATCACTGTAAAGCTGCTTTGACACAATCTGCATTGTAAAAATCGCTATATAAATAAAGGTGACTTGACTTGACTGACATTATTTTTTACATTTTTCTATAATTTTTTTTTTCTTACAGTGAGGCACTTACAATAGAAGTGACAGATGAAAATATCACACAGATTTGAATAGAAAAACGAATGTAAGTGCTTTTATAAAATTATGAGCTTTAAATTTTTGCTTTCAAATCCTCCATAAATTGGCTGCATTCACTTCCATTCAAAGTGTGTCTCACTGTCATCACAGATTTTTAGTGAACCCAGAATGTTCCTCTAATATCAGTTTGAAAAAAAAAGAAAAAAAAAAGAGATGTGTGCCACACAAAAGGCTTTCAGCACTTGCTAGTGTGTGTTTATGTGTTAGTGTGTAACTGAGACAAAATTGTGTGAGAATTGCATGTGAAGGTTTTGTTGTAATGGTATTGGTCAGTAGACCAGAGCTGGTTAATGACACTCACCTATGAACAGCAGCTCATAATCAAAGACTTCAAACACAGACCCCTGCTTAGTGTCACAGCACACCTTTTCTCTCATCTTCTCTCCTGGTCAGGAGCTATAAGGCAGTTGCTAGTGCAGACACGCACACTGATGATTGATCAAATAGCACTTTCACCAGCTTCTCTCAATGAAGCAGTTACCTTCCAGTATCTGTAATGGTCTGCGCCGTATGCACATCCTAAATCCCGCTAATGCAACACACTGCTTTGAAAGTTTACAAGTGGATTTTTATTTTTTATTTTTTTCGGGACTTGAACAAACTATGACCTGGTATGGAAAAATAGGGAAACATAAATGCCTTTGAGAATTCAGCCAGTATTGTGAGACGTGTGTTGCACTACATCCATGTAATGTATGGTTGTGCAATATAGATATAATTTCCTTGTGCAATAGAGCACAATATATGAATTTATTAAATGCAATGAAATTAATTAGATACAGTTTTCTGTATGTGGCATTCAACAATAATTATGATTTTACGATATTCAAAGGTTATTACAATATCACGTAATGTTTTGAGATTCTATTTTTAATTTTATTTTAAATATATAATTTTTATAATTGTATATACAGTATAATATGCATAAAAACAGTTAATTCAATACATTTTTCAATTTGCTTTGTTTTCTGGCCTTCTAAGCAGAAATCTAATGCCTTGCATCTTTGTGACTGTCAAACATCCATGAAGCCAGATGTGTCTCTCTCCATCAAACACAAACACAGCTATCTCTCTTCCTCTGTGACAGCTGGGCAGAAGATGTGTGGATGGACTTATCAGAGTTGCTTGCTGAAGTGTGTTGGACCCCAGACCTTTTTTTAGTTTGCTCTGTAAGTGTTGGAAGACACTCTTGCCGAAACATTGTCCAGACCCTTTTTGGAGTGCTGCAGTACCTGTTGGACCACCGGAGGTCACAAAGGGGAAATTTCTCAAAAGATTTAAAAGCTTTTTTTTTTTATCAGAAGATGGACCGGCACTTGAGAATGTTCCTTTAATCCCAAGAGTACGCATTGACACTCGCAAGCAGTCATCACTGTTGGTGCTGAAACCCAGAGGTATGTGAAAGAGTTGAATGAAGAGGAATAGAATTAATATTGTTAATATTAAAATGTTTAATTTGACTATATTTCCAATGTTTCCTATCATTTGAATTTTTACAAATTTGCCACCAATTTGCCAAAATGTAGTTAGAAATTGCAACAAATTGCATTTTTGTGGTTAAAAATGTGAGATGTAGGGCGGGGGCATTTTAGAATGCCGTGCAATGGTCAAACACATCAGTCTAGCACATTTACATAGAAAAACAATGGAAAAGAAGTATAGTGGAATGGAAAAACATGTTCAATTTAAATGGCCCCTAATAATGTTCTCAAAACGTTACCCCCAAAAAAAAAAATTCTAGTTTCACAACATTCAGAGACATTTACCCCTCCACGGGCTGCTCCTGAGAACCACATACCCCGATGCCAGGGCCAGTGCCAGTGCCATCCCCGTGGAGCAGGATGATCAGAATGGTTTTGATGGAAGGCTTGAGTGAGGTCCGGATCCAGGATGTCATCTCGACATATCCAGGAGTGTTCCTCTGGACCATATCCTTCCCAGTCAACGAGATACTGGAGATGACCCCTAATGACCCCTGTTGTTCCAAGATTGTATAGGGAGTTTTTTTTGCAGGGCACTCGCATCCTGATGTCACGGGTGGAGAGCCACATCTTCTGTCCGGGCAGGAACTAAGTATCTGGAGATCTATGGACGTCGGCGTGGCCCTTATGACACCGCACTGCTCGCTGCAACTGATGGTGGGCAGCATCCCAGATCTTCTCTCTTTCTCTGGAACCAGTGATTCATCACTGGGACGTCCGATGGTTCCCAGTGATACTAGGGATACAGAGGTGGCTGCTAAGCAAATATGCACTGGAACTGTGTTAGTTCAGTCTCTGGTTGACGAAGAGAATTTTGGGCATACCTGGCCCAAGCCAGGAACCGGTGCCTGAAGTTTTGGTGGCTATGGCAGAAGTTGTGAAGAAAGTGCCCAATCTCCTGGATCTTCCTCTCTGTTTGCCCACTTGTCTGAGGGTGGTATCCAGACGAGAGGCTGACAGTCAAACCTAGGAGCGAAAAGAAGGCTTTCCATACTTGGGATATAAACTGTGGTCCTCTGTCTTAGACAATATCCTCTGGCAAGCCAAAGGTCCTGAAGACATAGTTGAAGTGAAATTGAACCAGGTAAAGAAGAGGGCCCATCTGGCCTGTCATGGATTTAGCCGTTTGGCATCACGTAGATATTCCAGGTTGGGGTGGTCTGTGATAACCAGGAATAGATGATGGGCCCTTTCCAGCCAGTGCCGCCACTCTTCGAGAGCTAACTTGATAGCTCTTGGTTGCTGATGTCATAGTTATGCTCCGGCGGAGTGAGTTTCCTTGAGAAATAGACATGGATGGAGACAGGCTGGATTCCCCTGCTGCTGCAAGAGAACGGCACCCACATCTGAAGTAGAAGCATCAACATCCGCGGTGAAGGGTTTCTCAGTGTCTGCATTGAAGGCATGGATGGCCTCTGGTGACCATGTCTCTTCTTTGAGAAGAGAGGTTAGCGGAACTGTAGATCTTGATGAAGCATCTATAGAAGTTTGCAAACCCGAGGAAGCATTGGAGTTATTTGATGGTAGCCGGAACAGGCCAGAATTTGACTGCTTCAACTTTCTCCACTTCCATCTGGATACCTTCAGCACTGATGATGTAACTGAGGAACTGGGCGGAGCTCTGGTGGAACAAACACTTCTCAGCCTTGAGGTATAGATAGTGATCCCTCAGTTTGGCAAGCACAAGCTGAATGTGGTGGCGATGTTTGGGAGTACACCAGGATGTCATTTATCGACCACAACGAGACAGCAGAGGTACTCCCAGAAAAAACTCATTCATGTACCCTTGGAACACGGAGGGAGCATTAACTAATCCATATGGCATGGCCAGATATTCATAGTGGCCTGTAGGTGTTTCAAAGGCAGTCTTCCATTGGTCCCCACTCCAGATCTGGATCAGATTTTAGGCACTGTGCAGGTCAAGCTTGGTGAAAAGTGTTGCTCCATGCAACAGTTCCAGTGCAGCAGGGACGAGGGGAAGAGGATATCGAAATTTGACTGTGATTTTTTTTTTTTTTTTTTTTTTTTTGAGAGAGAGATCTGTAGTCAATGCATGGCTGCAAGACTCAGTCCTTCTTGCCCAGCAAGGTGGGGTAGAGGTGGCAATCATCTATTTGCATTGGTTCCATTGCTGGTTCTGGAGGAACTGACGAAGCTGGCTGGAGAGTTGGGGGTGACTGCAAGGCAGGATGATCTTCCTGACAATACCTCATGCCACGGGCGACCCAGATAGACAGCTGGATAAATTGCTGTAGGCCCATGGTGTTATCGTATGTCGTAAGTGCTAGCAGCAGATAGTGTTCTGAACTTGAGAGAATAATCAAAAATATCATAATTTCCTTGACGAAATAAAGTACGTTTTTCACTTGCGAGATAAAATGAATTAACAGATTTTGGGCAGGAACACAATCAGTAAACAGGTAAGTGGTGATACTTAAGATCGTGGATGGTGAGAATAGCAGTTTCACGAGTTTGTGTGCCCATATAATCTTAGCGTAAGTGGTAAACAGATTTGGCTTGCTGTCTGCTATAGAGGGGCTCGGAGAGGATATTCTACTCGAGCTCAGATTGCCCCCCATATAACTGGCAAAATTGTACAAAAGGGAGGAGAAGGGGAGGAGGAGGGATGCCGAAAGAACTAACAACAGGAAGAGGTAAGATGCTGGTTTTATACCTTGGTATTAATTGGAAGATTAGATGGGCGTACTTCCTCCCAAAATTTTGTTTAATAACTTCACTTATGATTAAGTTAACAGTATTTTGCTTACAGATCTGGATGAGCACACACAAACACAATGGAAACATGTTGAGGCAGGAGATGACTGGAGAACAACTTGTAGTACTTGCAGGTCTGGAGGTAACTGATAAGACTTGGATGAGGTAACAGGAATTGCGACCGTGGATCAAACGGAAGGTAAGTTACAGGTTAGTAGTCTTTTTACATCAGTCTTTTTACAACGTTAGCATAACCAAGATAGAATTTTTAAAAAACTGTATGTTTTGAACATTCAGAGAACATTTATGCAAACTTGCATAATGTTGTATGCAACTTTTTTGACTGTACTAAAGCATAAAAATACCATATATGTTTGTAGATATTTAGGACACATGCTAAGGTCACATAGCCTACTTCTCTGAAAAACAGTTCTACAGCCAGTTATTCTACTTTGAAATTTGCGTTCTGTGTCAGAATGTCTATTTTTGTTTTGGTCTGTGTGATCTCGCTCCCTGCCAATTTACCCAATAGTATTTTGACACCCCGGGTTGCCAGTTGGCAGAAAACACAGTGTACTGCAGCCATGGATGCCAGTAATCGAACTGGGTGAGAGATCGCAGATTCTCAGCATCCAAAAAAGCCTCAGCATCCATCTAAAATGCTCTATGACCAAAGACACAGAAAAATCAACTCATCAACTTATAGTGTAAAGCTCATCGCCTTCCATTGTTAGTGGCTCTCATACCTGTTTTGTGTTCTCAATCTGGCAACCTGCACATACATAGAATCTAAGGAGGAGGAGCATGTGAAACGACTCTCTCCAATGTTTTGAATTGGGACTGCAGTACCCATTTCAACCACTAGCTGTCAACATTACATCCTGCACCTTTTAATGGCAACATTAGCAAAATCTTCTTCGAACATATTTTGGTTAGCTGCATCCTTAACCATGGAAAACCATGGTAACGTATGGCCAGCAGCAACGACAAATTCTAAAAGACACAAAAAAATTATATTTATTAAAATGAATAATTACACTGATTACTTTTGTACTGTTGTTTTACTGTTGCAGCGCGGTGTATTAATATAAACTGTGTGCTCGCAGGTGTGCGTTTTACATTTTACAGCTCATCCAATCAGAAATTAGAGTCTATTTTGTAATATAAGATCAATTGGAATAAACATTGTGCATCTTGAACTTCCTTGAGAAACCAGATCCTTGAGAAACCTTCTCTGACCAAACTCCAGAACAAGCATTACAAGCCAAGGAAAAAAACCTTGCCGAACCTTTTAAGGAAGGTCAGGCACTTCCTTGCACCCATGTTTGTCTGCTCGAGCTTCTCTACCTTTCTTTCTTTTTCCTCAGCATATTTATTTTTACTGCACATCCATATCCTTAAGCCCTCTTAACATTTCAGGCCATCGAGAAGCTCTTAAGTGGATGAGCGAGTGTTAACTGTGTCTTTTCAAACCTTGACATTTAATACTCAATATAAATCTCTCCAGAGACCTGTTATTTTTTCAAGAATGTAATTACATACTTTCAAATAAAACTTGAAAGGGCCCAACAAGTTTTAAAACACAGTGTGTGCTCTCTGGACGGCGGGAAGGAATTCCAAGCAGTTGGAATATGCTAACATCTCAGTGTGTGTGAACCACGGGCCCTTGGCAGGACAACATAGCATTCGTTGCTTTAGACCTCGCTAGATATACAAAATATAGAGACAATTAATCCACGTAGAATTCAAGTAGCCTTTATGCTGACTAACAAGAAAATGCTGCTTGAATGTTTACAGCGGAAGTGACCGCAGTATGTCATCATCTACAACAGTTGCTTAAAATGACCCAAAAATGATAGTTGCCACACATTATGCACACAAAAGAAAATGCAATGATAAAACCCGGTAACACTTTACTAAAAACTTTATATATATAATGCATATTTTTAATGCATTAATTATGCCTTGTAATGCACCTTATAATGCACTGTATAGTCTCATGAATAATTGCTATAATAAATTATAATACTTATCTATTCACTGAAAGTGTAATGCATTAAAACACATGAAAAACAACCAATTCCAGATGGAACAAGGAATCTGCAAATATTATAATGCATTTTAACTTTGGTTACAGTTATTTGTAAAACAGTAAAATGCATTATAATGTACATTATCAATACCTTTATAATGCATTATACATGCAGGCTTAAAGTAAAGTGTTTCCAATTAGTTTTATGATGATATTTGCATTTGATTTAGGACTTTTAGAAGGATACTTCATAGCCAGCACTGTGTAAGTAAATTTTTATTAAATTAAAATGCACTTGATTAATTATGACATTTTAAATTACACATGATACATTTGCTTAATAGATTTTCTGCCCCCTTTCACCAAGAAATGGAATAAAATTGTTTATGGTGTCAACCCTGTGCAATTTGATATATACCATATAACAACAAAACAAACAAACAAACAAAAAGAACTGTTTTGACATGCAGTTTCCGTACTTTATTTGTATTCATGAGACTTGTGTGTTTAATTTCAGTGTGTGCGATCAGGCAGTTAGATCATTGTCCTGCTGTCAGCAGTTTAAAAACAGCAGTTTAAAGCTCACAGCATTTCCATGCTTATAATTTCTCAGTGGGACACAATGTGTTTTATGTGAAGGACTATGGGAAAAAAACAAACCAGCAAGACCTGAAGCCTTTAGGTCAAACACCAGAAACATAATTAAACAAGGAGGACAGCTCCTTAAAGCAAGTCCCTCCCAGGTTTTTTCCAGCTAGCATGTTATTACCAGACTGAGTGCTGCTTAAACTCTGGGAGTGGTCAGAAAACTTGGCAGGGCTTGAGGCAACATAGTTCTTTGAATGTGCTTTTTGGCCTTGTTGGGGTGTACTAGTTCAGTAATAGAAAAATACAGTTTTACCACAACAAAATGTGTGAGTTGCAGAGTTAACAAATCGAGATGCAGAATTGTGATTTGAACTGAAGATTGAAATTCATACTGCTGAACAACTGCTGTATGTGTAGTTCTTAATGCTGATACTTATTTACTCATTATTAATTACTCATAAACATGTTATCATTTACATTGGAAAGGCTTATTTGTCTGTGATGATGCAGCACTGACCGTCAGCTGTACAGAGCGTTGTTCACGTTTGTTCATGATAACATTGCATTGTTAGAATTGATAAAAATGTTACTGGCCATCTGGTGACTGACACATGCTCGCCATCACTGATTTTTACTCGCATTTGGCGCTTGGCGAGTGTTAAATTTAGGCCCTGATTATATCCCTACAATAGATGTTAATTGGAAGTTGCCATAAAAATAACCAATTTGCATCCCACAACTTTCCCCTGGACGACCAACTTAAGTTTTTCTTGCTTTGTCATTGTGGGTTATTGTGCTTGTGAGGGCATTTTCTGGATGAATTTTTCACTGCCTGGCTAAGCCTTGCTTATTTTCTGCACTTACAGAGACGAGGCTGAAAATCCTCCATATCAGGGCAGTAAGACTGTGTTGAAGTGTCGGCCCTTGACTGTTGCCCTGCAGCAGGTTTAGCATCGCCTGCCATCACCTCCTTTCCCTTATGTGAGTTACTGCACTGGTAATGAACTGTAGTAACACATACAAAATGGGAAACTGACCTGCAGTTCAGAGTCTAAAACAAACCTTGACTGAAGATGAAAGTGGATGCATGAATCAAGGCCACGATGATCTCTCAACCTTAATGTGTGTAAGTACTGTCATTAGAGGCTTTTGCAGATCATTACAGCCAACCAATGCACGTAACTTAAATTATGAGATGTAGATGGAATACATCATGTGGAATATTAGATCTGAATATGTAAAATAACAATAATGAGCAAGGAAACTTATAACAGAGTACTTTGGATGGTGGTATTATTAAATTTAAAATAACAATAACTAAACTCATCTTGCACACTGTCATTAAAGGGATTGCTGAATTTGGTTAATCTTCAAAACACGCCGTTTTTGTGTGTGTCCCTTTAAATGCAAATGAGCTGTTGCTCCCGCCCCCTTTCCAGAAGAGGGCGGAGCTTTAACAGCTCAACAACAACAAAGCTGGAGAATCTCACGCAGCCAAAATGAGGATTGTCAGTAACGGTGTTCAGCCTTACATTGTTCAAACCGGAGTCGACACTGATGGAGAGACTCAGGAAGAAGTTACAACTTTTAGAATGAAACTGGACGTTTCTGAATGGTTAGTGGATAAATTGATGTAGTTGCTGTGGAGTTGATTCAACTCATCCACTAGCATGTGCCGTCATGTTCATCTTTTGTGTTGAATTGACCCTCGTTTGTGAAGCAGTCCGGCGTAAAATGACGGCATGTCAACAACACTCTACTACAACAACTCTTCCTCTTCTCTAAAGCAGCCCAACATGGCCCCGCCCCCTTTGTTGTGTGTTCTCGGGGGCGGGGTTTATGTAAATTTTAGGGTTAGTGATGTCACTAACCCAGAAAGAAGCTCATTGTAGTCCCTACCAGCCGTTTGTTGTAGTCCTTAAAAAGCGATTTCTGTAAAAGAAAATATCTCTCTTTGCAGTGAACTTTAAGCGTCGTAACTTTGCAGATGTTTATGATCTAACAGCAACATTTGACACTAACTAAAGTTAAAAAAGTGAAATCATAATCAAGGACAACTTTATGAATGGCTCAAATATATTGGCTTTGTGTATTTGCGATGACACGTTGGGACAACTGCAGCTATTAGAGCATGTCTACAATGCAATTAATTGTAGTATCTTCTCAAATTACACAGTAAATGTTATTGTGAATAAAATGAATAAAGTGATTTCTGAGCTGACAAAATACAACTTAACATAATAACATAACACAAAAGATAAAAAGAGGAGCTTCATTTTCTGCAAGATATAATGAACTAATTAATCAAATCACAGCTCATTCCCTCCTGACCTCTGCCCACCAACAACTCATTGGTTTTCCCACACAGGAGAAAAAACACACAGGAAATGCTAACATGGGGCCAGACTGTTGGCATGGCAACAGAACAAACACAAATGTGACTGGAACTTGCTTCAAGGCCAGTTTTGTTGCATTACTGCATTGGTTTCCCTGCTGGCGTTCAGCCTGATCAGCTGGAAGCCGGAAAAGGAGGTAAAATAATGCAATAAGACTGGGAATGCCTCAGAGACTCCCACCACCGATATTCCACACAGCAGGGCTTGAGCCGTTAGCAGCCATTTCAAGAACCACACTGGTTTATTTACAACACATGCATCCTACTAGTACTGAAGATTTGCCAGGTTCAGTCTCAAGGTGACCAGACACCTATTCCTGAGTCCCGACCCAGAGTGTGCCTTCTAATTATCTCTCCATCCCCTATTTACTGTTGGGAGCAAAGCCAAGGCACACCTAGTTACGGACTACTAACTACAGACTAGCTACAAACAACAACCTCCACTTCAGTTGCCGTTGTCATATTAAATGGATAGTCCACCCAAAAATCATTTACTGTCATTCCAAACATGAATGATCTTTTTTTTTCTTCTTCTGTGAAACACAAAAGGAGAAAAAAAGGCACCAATTTTATAATTATTTATAAAAAGTAAAGTTACTTATTGTTGACCATCTTATTTAACACTGTACACTATAGCGCTGTATCAACAAAATCCACCTTACCTTTTATATCATTATACCATAATATTATATTATATACTGTTTATTTACACTTACACTGCAACTATGATTCCATAAATAATGTTATGAGACTAATGTTCTAAATATATCAGTTTGAATATGAAATGTTGAGAAAAATGAAATGATAATATTATATATGAAACTAAATGTGCCAGTAGGTGGCGACGCCATAATAGAGAATCATAGAATCATTCATTCAACCGATTTGTTCAAACCGTCTTATTCATTCATGAAAGAAGTGTCCACTGACTTTATGAATGAGTCATTGAATCGTTTACTCACCCAATTCATTCAAAAATGGTGTGTTGCTGGGAGATGCAATGTTTCTGCTTTGTTTGGAACTGTTTTCGTTGGCAAAATAGTGCAAAAACAGTAAAAATGTTGTGTCTAAAAACTGTCAATTCATATAATAATCAGCTTATTGTTTGTTGAAATGTTGTATAAAAGGAATATCACATTTGTCATCATGCTGATATTTGAAAAAAGCACTCTTGCTTGTGTGATATTGCTTAAAGCTGCAGTCCATAACTTTTTTTTGGTTAAAAATGACCCAAAATAAATTTTTGAGCAAGTACATAACCAGCCAGTGTCCAAAACTATCTCCTTACATTAGCTCAATTCACAACGGTAAGCTTGTGGTAATGTATTCTAATAAGAGTGGTACTGGTGGGTTTCCGGTGGAAATTCGAGCATGCAGCCGTTCGTCTTTGCATCATTACATCACGTCTGTTTACATGAAGAAGTGCCTGCTATGGGGATATATCATGTGAGGATGCTGCAGGTGACGGATCATGTATAGCCTTTTCTCACAGCAGCTGCAATAATTAAACTTATCATTTTGATGGCGGATTATATGGTGTGACAAATTAACGTTAGAGATTAGACTGTACAGAAATTGAAATCTTACAGGTAACGCTAACACACACTAAATACACATAGTTACGCAATGCTGATGTTGTTAACATTAACAATTTGAGAACAAAGTATAACAATAATAATAATTTGCATGGTTTGACGTGATCCGAGCTAAGCGATCTTTAGATTTAATCACCATTGGCAGCGCGATTTATTGTAATGCTTTTTTTTCTCAGTTGGTCAGAACAAAAGTGACAGATTTTTTACTTGTTTAGATGACATTCTCCGTGATTCTGAAATACCTGTACATTGTCCACCAGTGCAGGTGACTGACAGCCACACATTCTCCTCAGAACATTAGATTCATCCGTGCCGAGGAGCCGTGCCGATGCACAAGTCACGTAAAGATGATAATTCCACAAATAACTGCAGTTGCAGGTTTTGAACAGAGATGGCGACAAAGAGGCAAAACTTACGGACTGCAGCTTTAAATATATTATGTAATAAACACAAAATACAAAAACTCAAAAAAGGGCAAATCACTCTCTCACTCTCTTCTTCCACAAAAAAAAAAAAAAAAACATTTCCATAACTTAAAATAAAATAAACATCAACTACAATAAACGTTTCAGCTAGTTGCCATGGCAACATTTCTCATTTTCATTTAGTTGAAGTTGAAGCACTAAAATAACTAAAACTGAATAAACTAAAAACTAAAACTAAAAAATACATTATAAATACCTTTATAATGCATTATACATAACAGCTTTATGTTCTTTCTTTAAAGCTTTAAATACAGTTCATACTGAATATTTGGTTCACTTGTTTGCCTTTTTTGTATTGGCATGTTTTGTTAAAAAAATCAAATCAAAACAAATAATTTAGAGCTATACGTTGAGCTGATAAATGCATACACAAACCCTATAACATTTAATCATCCAGCAATAACACATCCTCTTCATACAGCAGTCCCGTATCAGATTCCATACTGTTGCTACACTGAGCCAGACTGATCCGGGTCTTTCCCCATTTCATGGAAGGACAGCGGTATGTTGCAGCTGAGGATGCTGAGGTCTGTCAGCATAAATTTTACTGATATCACCTCCATCAGAGGCCTATAAAGCTGATTTATTATAAATACAGCTCCCTTGTGTTTACCGCACACATTCTTCTGTCTGCAACATCTTTCAAAGTGAAGCACATGCAGGTGCTGAGGCCTGTCTCAGCCGGACACACTCGAGCAGAGAGGTATCACAAAAACGGAAAACTCAAATGCAGATATACAGTGAGCTTCAAACATTTGAGACCACATTGAAAATCTAGGATTGAAATCTGGAAATATACACTACTGTTCAAAAGTTTGGGGTCGGTAAGATTTTGTAATGTTTTTGAAATCTCAACAAAGCTGCATTTATTTGATCAAAAATACAGTAAAAACAGTAATATTGTTAATGTGATTATTTTCAGCATCATTACTCCAGTCTTCAGTGTCACATGATCCTTCAGAAATCATTCTGATATGATGATTTGATGCTCAAGAAACATTTATGATTATTATCAATGTTGAAAACATGTTAATATTTTTGTAGAAACTCTGATAATTTTTTTTTTAGGATTCTTTGATGAATAGAAAGCATTTATTTGAAATATAAATCCTTTGTAATATTATGTCTTTACTGTCAGTTCTGATAAATTTAATGCATCCTTGCTGAATTAAAGTATTAATTTCTCTCTTATTTTTAATCTTATTTACTCCAAACTTTTGAATGGTAGTGTATCACGGTCTCCACAAAAATATTAGGCAAAAACTAGTTTCAACATTGATAATAATAAATGTTTTTAAGCAGTAAATCAGCATGAAGCATGAGAATGATTTCTGATGGATCATGTGACACTGCAGACTGGAGTAATGATGCTGAAAATGTCTCAGTGTCGACTGTTAAAATAATGTGAGTTACAAAATGTATATTTTTCTTTACAGAAACAGTAAGAACTTCTCATAAGGCAAAGTATAATTAAAACAAGAAATTCTTATTTTGTGACTCAGGCACTTTTGTGACATTCATCCACATGTCTGCTTCTTTGCAAGAGATACTTTTGTCTGTCTCAGCATGTAACTTAGGGTATGTTGATGGTACATTATAATCCCTGATAGAAGTGTGTTGGATGGCAGGTGTTATAGATAGAGAAAAAGGTAGAACGTAAGTGGAGGTATTTAAAGTCTTCTCACTGTGTTATACTTCCTCTAAAGTGCATGGTGTCAATGGCAGCTTTTCAGCAAGACGGATAACAACACTATGGCCGGGCTTTTTATCAGTCTCCCAGGAACCAAACACAAAAGATACCAGCCATTATACGGACAACCAGAAGGTGCCTGGGGATATATGCATTTATCTAGATCTGCTGGAAAATGAAAGTGCTTTGGGCTAAAAAGATAGTTGCTTTGCAAACAGCAATGTGTTGTCCAAGCATACAGTTGAGCAGAAAACCAGACCAGGACAAAATAAGATAAACTTAAGGCTACATATGCATGCTAAAACTTTAATTTTGACTTCATGAGAACTTTAATACAATTTTTTACTTCTTTACTTAATGCATTTCCGTTCTGCTCTGCTCCAGCTTACTGAATAGTTATAACACTTTATATTAGGTATATTACACTTTATATTTATATTTTTGATTCTTTGCAGCCTTTAGCTGTTGCCTACAACACGCTGGATCCTTCACTGAAACCAAAAGTAACTCACTCTTGCAAAACGTTTACTCTTTGAATTCTTGCACCCAGGAACAAATCAATAAAGTTGACACCATTAAAACTAAGGCCACATCCACACAAAGCTAGAGTTTTTCCTGTCCAATCTTTTTTTTTTTCTCGTCTCAAGAAATATCTGCGTACACATAAAACCACTGAAACTGATTCAAAACGATGTAGTATACATGCCAGACTAGTATGGTGCTGTAATTCTGCCACAGATATACACTAAAAACGGGGAATAAGACTTGGAGCATGCGCATAAACCTTGCGCGCTGTATACAAACTTTAGTAAAGCTTAGAAAATAAAGCTTTACTTTAGTGAAATGAATAGACTTCGGTACACTCTAAAAATGCTGGGTTAAAAACAACCCAAGTTGGGTTGAAAATGGACAAACCCAGCAATTGGGTTGTTTTAACCCAGCGTTAGGGTTAAATGTTTGCCCAACCTGCTGGGTAGTTTTATTTAACTCAACTATTGTTTAAAAATTACTGTATTGCTTAATTAAAATTAACCCAAAGTATGCTGGAAATGAACATTTATTAATGTTCAATGAATAATTATTAAACAAT
The DNA here is from genome assembly GCA_036281575.1 of Ancherythroculter nigrocauda. NCBI lineage: Eukaryota > Metazoa > Chordata > Actinopteri > Cypriniformes > Xenocyprididae > Ancherythroculter > Ancherythroculter nigrocauda. The sequence goes on along the minus strand of VTFQ01000019.1, from coordinate 7,499,126 downwards.
AAACATTTATTAAATTGCTTATTAATACATTTATATTAATAAACTATTAAACTATTAAATTTATATTAATAAAATATTAAAGCTTATTAATAAACATTCACCTTTTGTCTATTATTGTTGCCTCTAATTGCATCTGGTTTTTAATTTCCCAACTATTTTGGGTTCATTTTAAGCTAGCCATATAGCAATTTTTAAACAATAGTTGGTTTAAATAAAACTACCCAGCAGGTTGGGCAAACATTTAACCCAACCGCTGGGTTTGTCCATTTTCAACCCAACTTGGGTTGTTTTTAACCCAGCATTTTTTAGAGTGTACACACGAAAACACAAGGGTGTCGTTTTCAGGTTAATCCACTCTGGAATTCAAAAATGCTGGATCCGTCTAGATGAAACGCCTATACCATACAAAAATTTTCCGTAAACAGCTAAATGCTTCTCCGTGTGGATGGGCTCTAAATGTTTGCTAAGAAGTATTTCCTACTCAAGCAAGGTGGTATTTGACTCTGGTCAGTCGTATCTGTAGCAGACTGGGAGTGGCTTTGGACGGCAACATGGAATTATCACAGGGAATTATCCCTTCAAAATAAAGTGGGACCATTTTATAAATTTGCAAATCATTTTGCTTTGTACACACGATCTCTTGATTGTTTGGTTCTGTCCTGCATGATCAAATACAGATACTGGCCATATAAAGTGTCTTCTCGTTGAGCTTGATCATGGACAACTTATGTGCTATAAATCTTGCAACATGCTTAAAGACAAGCAGAACCTAAGCTGAAAGTAATAGTTCATATATAGACTCTATATTTGTCTGTTTTTAATAAGATTAATGATAAATTTCAGTAGATATTAAATTATTTTGCAAGTTACAAACAATAGGCACAGAGGATAGATGCTTGCTTGTTCCTTCTGTGTTCAGCTGTTATTGAAAACACATTTTGAATATAAAACATTTGTTCTATGCTAATAAGTCAGTGCAGTTGTGAGTGATAATGAGTGACTGAATGTGTGATATACTGAAAAAGTTATTCTTGTCCCCTTTACAAGCTGACCAAATATTTTCTATCCTTCCTATTTTATATTTCTAGTTTATTATCTAAAACAAACATTTATTTCATTACAAAATGAAAAGGTTCATCATTCATTTCCTGTTATTTCATGAATTTATTAAGCAGTTTATTGTTACAGTTCTGAGTTTATTTAAGTAATGGTGTGTGATTATTCACGCCTATGTATTTGCGTGCTCGCGTTCGATATGTGCTTCATTCACGTTGAATTGCCTTTAAGGGAACATGCACCAGCCTTTTTCATTCTTTCATTATTTCTCTCCTTTTCAGGTACTTGTTAAAATACACCAGATACATGCAGACTTTGCTTACACAACACTGTTCGACTCTCTATGACTCTCAGTATACAATGAAAGTATTGATACTTCACAGTCAATCTGCCCATCTCTAACAAAAAGAACATTTTTGTGTTGTTTCATAAGAGAAAGCTCTTTGATAATAGGTCTGAGGCAGCTGTCCAGATTCCTGCGGAGATGTATAATCATCCTATGATGTGTATAATTATATCTTGGATGTCAAAAAACAGAAGTGTCCAAGAGGGCAGCGAGTAGTGACAAGACGTTTTTATATGTTTTATTTTTTCATTTTGCCTTTGAATGGGTAAAATCGGAAGAAGCCTAATCTCTCTTGCTCTTCCTGCCAATCTAAAAAGCGCTTACTGAAACTAAACTGCAAAAACAGCTAGGGCTGTGCAACTTGGTGACGTCACACACAAGAACGTAAATGACAGCTCTTGCGTGATCAGTAACTTGGCCCATCCTGTCAGGCTGAGGGTAATTTAAACTTTATTGGCTATTTGCAATTAGTGCAAATAGTAATAGATGCTATTTACACTAAGTGTAAATGGCAACAAAAAGTATTTTCTTTGCACTGATTTGAAGTGTTTCCCTCTGTTGCAGCGACTTTCTTTTTGCTTGTTCTACAACATCTTAAGTTTCCCTCTGGACTTTTGTAAAAGCCAAAATATGACCACACCTCAGATTTAGTCCTCTTACCGGGCTGAAAAATCTCCCGAGTGCTGTCACTGCCTTCCACCATGTCTTCTCTTACAAAAAACAACATTGCATGCTGCGCCTGCGTCAGACTGATGCTGGCTGGATAGGATTTACCGCGAGTTTTCAAAATCGTGATAATCAAACATGGTTTACAGGGTTCCTACGCAGTTTGGAACAGTATGGAATTTGATTTGAGGGTTACACTTTATTTTACATCGCCGTAGTTACGTTGTAATTACTCAAATAAGTACTGAGTACTATTAATTAACTACATGTACTTACTATAGAGTTACAATTATGGTTAGGGTTTGGTTTAGGGTTAGTTACTTGTAGTTATGCATAATTTACTGTTATTACTATAGTAAGTACATGTAGTAACGTGTAACTACGGCACTGTAAAATAAACCGATTTGAGTAATTTCCAGGTCTGGAAAAGTATGGAAAAAAGAAACCTGAGTATGGAAAATTATTTGCATTTCCAGACTATTGCCACTATTTAGTTTTCTTTCTTTTTTTTAAATTAAGAATTTAATGAAAATAAATGTATCATTCAAGAAATGTGTTTTCATGTCAGCTGTTTAGGGATTCTTTAGTGATTGTCAAACATGACTGAATGAATTCAAGATGCACTTTTTCATTATGCAAAGATGCAGGTTATAAACATTTTGGGTTTCTTCTCATAATATTCTTAGCACTGTATTACAGAGCCTCGAGATGGACCTTTGCAAAAATATAATGACTTACGTATAGGACAACGCCACTGAGCCACCTATTGCACCATTAGCCCATTTCGCGGTGTGGTTTCTTGGAAGCAGACCTAAGGCCTTGAAATATGCAGACCTAAAAGCAGACCTAAGGCCTTGAAATGTGATGTACTGCCCTAATGAAAGCCAAATTTTGAACATTTATTTACAGTACCAGTTTTTTTTCCTAACCCATGAACTTGACAAATAGGACAATGCACCGCCACAGAGGATGCATTAAATTGGACATTAGGCCTTGATATTACCCTAAGGAAAGCCACATTTTGAGAAAATGTCACTGGGTCTGAGATAGAAAAGTCAGAAATGAAATGTGGTTCAGGGAATACAATGAATAGACAGTTAATTAAATTTATGCATTTGGCAGACACTTTGAAACACTGGTGGTCAGAATATTGACTCGTGGTCGAGTGGACCCACTTTGCAAAATGGGCTTTCTTTTCAAACATCCAGGCAAGCGTACAATGTTTGGTTCTGGGACTTGTGTTTTGTCTCGAATGCATGATTACCTGTCGTATATACTTTGAGCATTACCTTGAGGGAACTGAAACACATCTCCCCAGCTCCAGAGCTTGGATGAAAACTTCAGTTTTCAGCCTCAAAATGGACATAAAATCATTGAGCTGACCTTGCAGATGTTGCAGGTGTCTGGTCGTATTACTCTGATTTATTGCCTTAAGCCTCTGCTATGTAGTATGACCTAGTGTGTTGTTTGAATTCATGGTAACACTTTACAATAAGGTTCATTTGTTAACATTAGTTAATGTATCAACTTACACGAACTAACAATGAGCAATACATTCGTATTTGTTAATCTTTGTTAATGGTAATAAAAATCCAGCTGTTCATTGTTTGTTCATGTTAATTCACAGTGAATTAACTAATGTTAACAAATACAACATTTGATTTTAATAATGTACTAAAAAATATTGAAATTAACATTAACAAAGACTAATAAATGCTGTAGAAGTGCAGTTCATTATTAGTTCATGTTAACTAAAGTAGTTTACTAATGTTAACTAATGAACCTTATTGTAAAGTGTTACCTATTTCATTATGAAGTAGTAAAGGGTTAGTTCATCTTCAGAACACAGATTAAGATATTTTTGATGAAGTCTGCGAGCTTTCTGTCTTTCCATATAGTTCCAACACAACTACCACTTTCAAGGTCCAGAATGTTAGGAATAACAGCATTAAAATACTCGCAAAAAAAAAAAAAACCAAAACAAAACACATAATTTACCATTTCTTCTGTTAATTTTCATGTTTAATACTGTGAAGCTGCTTATTTTAAAGCAATCTATTGTATCAAGTGCTATAAAAACAATCTTTTATTGAGAGGAAAGCACAAAGCACATATTTAAATATTTATCTAAATGCTGCTCTCACCAGCGTTTGAATGTTCGCTAATGGTAAACTGCTGAAAAAAGTATTTCAAACTTCTTTTCACCCTTAATGCGAAGAATTTTGCACTGAGCTTTTCGGGTCCTCTAGGTGTTTTGGGTGACTGCTTACTGACCCAAGTCAGTTGCTGTTGTGTTTAGGGTTAGGCTTGTTAACTATCTTAACAAGCAAGACTTCCTTAGTCTATCAGCATCATGAGAAAAAACATGGTGTTGGCATGTGAAGTTGTGCAGTAAAGTAAAACAACATTAACTAGCCTGGACCAACATGGAAATCCTAGTCTAAGCTGGTCACTTCAGCAAAAGAGACATCATAACCAAAAGAGGTGAAGGTGGAGCACATTACCAGCTTCAAGTTCCTGGGTATCCATAATTCTGAAGACCTTTCCTGGACCCTCAACATCTCCATCCTGATCAAAAAGGTGCAGCAGGAAATTAAGAAAAGCTCATTTATCCCTTTCGGATTCTGCTGAACTTCTTCAGCTGTAACATTGAAAGCATCTTACAAACTGCATCACAGCGTGGTACAGCAACTGCACTGTGTCAGATCAGAAGGTCCTCCAGCGAGTTGTAAAAACTGCCCAGTACATCACTGGTGTCCAGCTATCCTCCATCAAAGACATTATCAGTGAGAAGTATGATTAAAGATGCCTCTCACCCTAACCATGGATCAGTTTCTGGTTCAAACGTATATGGCTGAACTAAACCATTATTTCCACTTGCCATTTTGCAGCACATATTTTGTGTGATTGATTGGAAGTGGGGCTAATTTGCATATGCATAGATCTGTCGATATTAAATGAAGCAAGGGTGTAGAGTTGCATTCAAGCTATTTAAAGGCATGAAGATTTTTCTTTTCTTTTTTTTTTTTTTTTTACAGGAAAAAATTACATTTTGGTGATTAGATGAGATGATTTATGAGTTTTAAGTGATAAAAGTATTGACTACAGGGTGACTTTAAATATTTCAAGTGTGATGATAAGCCGGTCACCGTGATTTTGCCAAGTAGTGGGAAGTGGTTAAAAATAAGCTGTACAAACAAGCGTGGTAATATGTAACATATACAAGATGGCGCTACATTAAGCCAATGTCGGCTGACTCCCAGGGGTGGAAAAAACCCCCTAGGAGAAAAACCCAGCGTGCTAGCACTGGGAAAAAAGTCCTAGGAGGGAAAAAACCCCTTGGAAGATATATATAATATATGTAAATGGATATGGAGATCAAAATCTGAATTATACATTTTATTATAGAGATTAAAAATAGATTATATATAAATATATGTAAGCGGATACGGGGATTAAAAATCTGAACGATAGATGCAGCCAGAACTGGATCTGTAGGCCCATTGTCTCCTGGGCTACATTGTAGGCAGGTCCAGACACAGGTTCTCCATCTGATCTGGATACGGCCTGGATCCAGCACCCGGCAAACCTCAGGATAAGCAGAGAGACAGATATTAGCGTAGATGCCATTCTTATTCTGATGTACAGTATATCTAGTGTTATAGGAAATGTTCTCGGTTCCGGCCGACCTAATTATTGCAGCGTAACAATCCTTTAACGGATTTGAAAAAATGTTAATGTATTGATAGTGTGTTATGTGTATGCAAGAGCAAAGAGATGTGTTTTTAGTCTAGATTTAAACTGACAGAGTGTGTCTGCTTCCCGAACAATGCTAGGAAGATTGTTCCAGAGTTTAGGTGCTAAATAGGAAAAGGATCTGCCGCCTTCAGTTGATTTTGATATTCTGGGTATTATCAACTGGCCTGAATTCTGAGATCGCAATAAACGTGAAGGACTATAATGCATTAAGAGCTCACTTAGGTACTGGGGAGCTAAACCATTTAGAGCTTTATAAGTAAGTAGCAAGATTTTAAAATCTATACGATGTTTAATAGGGAGCCAATGTAATGTTGACAGAACTGGGCTAATATGGTCATACTTTCTGGTTCTAGTAAGAACTCTAGCTGCCGCATTTTGGACCAACTGTAGTCTGTTTAAAAGCCGAGCAGAACAACCACCCAGTAGAGCGTTACAATAATCATGCTCTTTCCAATACATGTGTGCTAAATCAGCAATAAATAAACTGCAGATGACACAGTTATTTTAACAATAGCAAAAACACAGTGAATAGCAAAATAGATTGATACTTTAGTTAAAATCGCTTCCGAAAACAAGAATGCAGCAAATACTGTAGTTATTTTTACATGTCATACAGTATATAACTCTAACCATTCAAACTAGGTTTGTGATGAGACAGGGTTTTTTTTTTTTAGTTAACTTTGTTTTCTGCTCATAATGACAGAATTTTGTATATTATGTACTTTGTTTGTTTTTAGTAGATATTAGCAAAATATAAAAATAGACCAGACTTCAAGAGGAAAACCCTGAACCCCTACAGTATCTTTTATCAGTCACATGGTGTTCTGCCATACGTAATAGCCTTATAAAACATCTGATCTTACCTTTTAATATTGATATCTAATTGGGCTCAACTGATGAAATATTTACATATATATATATATATATATATATATATATTACTTCTCAGAGGCCACTGCTTTGGCTTTCGGGACCTAATATCCTCATCTTTGATGACTATTTTGACTGTTTTTGATGAGGGTTTTATTATTATTATTATTATTATTATTTATTTATTTTTTTTTTTTTCTTTATTATTTATAAAGTACTACTGCTGCCCAGATAACTCTTCCAAAAAAGTATTGTCCGGACCACTGCTGGGAAGGAAATATAGACCAGACCTCCTGTAAATTTAATTTATTTGCCCTAGAGAATGAAAATGAGGATGGAAAAATATGATTTTTTATAAATATTTGAACTTTTCGTGCAAAAAAACTTCATAAGATAACCTTCAGTAGCATAATATAAAGATCTGGAAATGCATTTCATGACCCCTTTAAGTAAAAAGATACGCAGCTTATAGAATACCTGCTGTAAAATCAGGTCTGTCTTGCTTTGCAGTCAAGGAAATGTGACTCAAACTGTTGCAAGGATAAGCTTTATTGCAGAACCTCAGTTGGCCAAAGAAGGGTTGAGGGTGGAAGGCCACAGGGATGCTGGGAGGAGAATGTAAGGAATGTCCATTGCTGTTTACAGCCCGGGACGTTTCACACATGCAGGTCAGGGGGCTGTCATCTGTCTTCCACTCTCTTACGCTCAGCTTCTCGTCCCCCCTCATTACACGAGGGTCAAGCTCAGAGGTGACCTAATTAAAAGCTCATTACATCACAGACAATATCCATTAGCATGCCAGGTCAAGCTGTTAATCCATTAGTGTTGCGGAGGCTGCTTGTCCAAGCCTCACATTTTAAAAGCCCCCTCTTTCCCAAAGTATACACTTGCTCGCACACAGAATCTCTACTTAACACTCTCTGCGTCCAAATAGAAGATGAATTCAGACTCACAGAGTCCTCTAATAGTCATTGTGTGGGGTTTAAAGAGGGATACAGGGTGCCCACATACGACAATGGATCTGTTCCAAAACCTAGTGAGCTTCCTAACTAGATAGTGTTTTAAGGCATCATTCACATTTAAAAATAAAGGTTCTTTATTAGCATCAGTTGGTTTAATGAAGAACTTTTAACATCCATTGCACAAAATGTTCTTTATAGTACAAAATGGTTAATCAGATTATTAATATATTCTTCACACACACACAAGTGGTTATTTTAAAAACTGTTCACTGAAAGGTTCTTTGGGGAACCCAAAAGGATTCTTTTATGGCATAACTGTGAACCCTGCATTTGGAACCTTTCTTATTAATCGTGTTGGCATGCACCCAATGCAATAGCTTTTTTTGCAAAAAATAATAATAATAAAAAAAAAAATCACTGCATTTATCCTTTGTAGAGAGGCCAATACCAAAATGCATTGCAGTCAGCAAACAAATCATAGCAATGAGAAGATTTCAGAAATTTACAAACCCGATTCCAAAAAAGTTGGGACACTGTACAAATTGTGAATAAAAAAGGAATGCAATAATTTACAAATCTCATAAACTTATATTTTATTCACAAAAGTATATCTAACATATCAAATGTTGAAAGTGAGACATTTTGAAATGTCATGCCAAATATTGGCTCATTTTGGATTTCATGAGAGCTACACATTCCAAAAAAGTTGGGACAGGTAGCAATAAGAGGCCGGAAAAGTTAAATGTACATATAAGGAACAGCTGGAGGACCAATTTGCAACTTATTAGGTCAATTGGCAACATGATTGGGTATAAAAAGAGCCTCTCAGAGTGGCAGTGTCTCTCAGAAGTCAAGATGGGCAGAGGATCACCAATTCCCCCAATGCTGCAGCCAAAAATAGTGGAGCAATATCAGAAAGGAGTTTCTCAGAGAAAAACTGCAAAGAGTTTGAAGTTATCATCATCTACAGTGCATAATATCATCCAAAGATTCAGAGGATCTGGAACAATCTCTGTGCGTAAGGGTCAAGGCCGGAAAACCATACTGGATGCCTGTGATCTTCAGGCCCTTAGACGGCACTGCATCACATACAGGAATGCTACTGTAATGGAAATCACAACATGGGCTCAGGAATACTTCCAGAAAACATTGTCGGTGAACATAATCCACCGTGCCATTCGCCGCTGCCGGCTAAAACTCTATAGGTCAAAAAAGAAGCCATATCTAAACATGATCCAGAAGCGCAGGCGTTTTCTCTGGGCCAAGGCTCATTTAAAATGGACTGTGGCAAAGTGGAAAACTGTTCTGTGGTCAGACAAATCAAAATTTGAAGTTCTTTTTGGAAAACTGGGACACCATGTCATCCGGACTAAAGAGGACAAGGACAACCCAAGTTGTTATCAGCGCTCAGTTCAGAAGCCTGCATCTCTGATGGTATGGGGTTGCATGAGTGCGTGTGGCATGGGCAGCTTACACATCTGGAAAGGCACCATCAATGCTGAAAGGTATATCCAAGTTCTAGAACAACATATGCTCCCATCCAGACGTCGTCTCTTTCAGGGAAGACCTTGCATTTTCCAACATGACAATGCCAGACCACATACTGCATCAATTACAACATCATGGCTGCGTAGAAGAAGGATCCGGGTACTGAAATGGCCAGCCTGCAGTCCAGATCTTTCACCCATAGAAAACATTTGGCGCATCATAAAGAGGAAGATGCGACAAAGAAGACCTAAGACAGTTGAGCAACTAGAAGCCTGTATTAGACAAGAATGGGACAACATTCCTATTCCTAAACTTGAGCAACTTGTCTCCTCAGTCCCCAGACGTTTGCAGACTGTAAACATGGCCTTGTCCCAACTTTTTTGAGATGTGTTGATGCCATGAAATTTAAAATCAACTTATTTTTCCCTTAAAATGATACATTTTCTCAGTTTAAACAACTTTTTTGGAATCGGGTTTGTATTATTTCATGGTGGAATTCTTAAGGCCATTACTGGTGTCCAAACAGAGAATGTGATGTTGTTTATGGATGTTAAATGTTCTCTGCTGAACCATTAATGCCAATAAAGAACCTTAATTTTTAGTCTGTAACCAAAATTTGTTGTTCGCCATGACACATCCGCCATGGTTAAACCAAATAAAAATTAAAAAATTTAAAAAATGGTGATTTTTGCAATACCAAGAGAAAATCACTCAACAAAATAGGAAAATTAAAAATGGTCAAGCATACCATTTTTCGTCCACCTGAATTGTATAACTATTAAGTTTGAGCTACTGGGGTGACCAAACAAGATTGGTCAAGCACCTCGTTGAAAAAACAAATGACTGTAACATCTGCGCACATATTTCTGCAGTCTACTTTTGAACTAAGGCTTTCCACAAGATGCCAGGAGACAGTGTGGATTTCATGCATTATAGTATCTCCACCTTCACATAGGCTTCTCCTGTGCCTTGAATCTCCTGTAGCGTCTATTGAAGTTTTTGTTCAAACAACGACCCATGCACCTGCAAGCTGAATGCATGTATTTATCCGTTCACTGGGGACTGAGCCATACAGAAGCACTCTGCTATCTCTTTGAACCTGCTTCCCCTGGTGGCTTCCTAACTATACAGCACTCAATGCTTTGTAAGTGACTCCAGCAGTGGGGGCAGACTGAACAGAATAGAAAGTTAACCGAGGAGAAGAAATAGTAAAACAAACAAAAAGACCTAGGAAAATGTCTTTGATGCATGAGGAGCGCACAGGGGGATCAAAGACCTTCACGATGACCTACGGCTTTTGTCTTTTAGACACTTCATTGAGCTCATGTCTGGACACCTATGTAAGTCACTACCATATTCAGAAAAGGAAAGCCCGTTCCCTCTGTGGGACACTAGATTGTCACCAGTTCCTCTAAAAAAACATCCACTGTCAATGTGCCTTCCTCTCCCACATGGTTCCAGAGTTTCAAGTGAAGGGGAGTGACATCTAAATCTTTACCTGTCAGTTTCTCCACAAAGAAAGCGAGAGAGTTGTGGGTAGATTAATGGAGAGAAGATTTGCCCAGTTTAGAGAAACAGAAACCGACAGTTATGTATTAACAGTAGAGGCTGGAATGCAGTACACAACTTTTGCACAGATTTCCCCCCTGATTTGCCGTCTGGACAAGTCAATGCTAGTCAGAGCCAATTCACAGATTTTGGGCAGCCAGAGTTGACCGATTTTAAATAAAGCTGTGTAGTGTATGATAGGCATAAGATTTGTTTTTACCTCAGGGTGTGGTCACATTTATCGTTGCTCAGTGAAATTTCACAGCTGAAATCCAGTCATTTCAATATGAATCTGCACGTTTGTGAGTTTTGCATTAGTGTGAAAGCGTTTCCCACAAAGATTTTGCTCATGTTCAAGATTGGTTTAAAGTGACTTCTGTAGCTACACTATTGACAATTGGCCTTTTTGATGGTAAATATCACTAATGTGACCGCATTAACTGAGAATTGTTTGGCTTGCTATGTTTTTATAATGGAGAAATGTTAATGCAGATTTTTGACAATAAGTTTTAATTGGTCATCAACAATTGCTTCAGTTTGTGTAAAATCAAACCTACACTGTCAGATCCTACCAGCGGCTGATGCATATAAGTAGATGATGTGACAAAGGAATTAGCATCATAAAGACTATAAGGAATCACACTTTATTTAAGTGTTGTTGTGGTTAATTAAGGAAGGTTGGGAAACTTGAAGTGCTTGAGGGTTGGGGGTGGTTAGGGAAGAGAACTAGAGATGGGGGTTTAAGTATGTTGGGAACGAACGCACACAAATTGTCCAGCTTTCATTAGTGTGGTGAGTGAAGACTCCGCAGAGGGCTTGATTCCCAAGACTCTCAGATAACAAGTGGCTTCTCACACTGGGGCTTTCTGTTTCCTCCAAATAAAACCAAAAAGAGAAAAAAGGAGAGAGATGGAGAGTGAGTTACCACAGAGGAAAAAAAAAAATGGGAGAGTGTTTCCAGCAGCCAACTGTTATCTGCCTGACATTCAGTCAGTGTAGAGTTATTTTGGTTTATTTATCCCAAGAGCAATGAATGGCTGCCGACAAGATATTTCTGATAGATGTGATAAGGGCTTCCATCCTCTAAACATGCCCTCTTAGCTTAAAAGTTAACCTCAACTCTAAAAGCCATTAGTGACAGACATAAAGCTGAGGCGGAGCGTGGAGGTCTTCGCTGAAACATTAATCTGCACACAAGTTATTCTAGACATCTCCAAAAGCAAACAGGAAAATTAAAAAGTCCAGAGTGGAATTTCAGGAATACGCAAGACTGACACCTTTGTTTCAACTAGAAGGTCAATCATCTTCAGCTTTAGCACATCAACCACTAGAGCACTGACAGGTTGGGTCAAATTCAGAACTGAAGAATTCACAATGGTTGTGAAGTCACAATGATTAATTGCTATTTTAATTGGAATTACTTTTACTGAACTGATATTCAAAAAATTCAGCACATGATTTCATTAACCCAAGTTTTGTGCCCACAAGAAATGTGGATAAACTCCAACAGGTAAACATGTCAGCTGCTTGAGGTGACAATATCGATTTCTCGTTTTGAATCAGTCTTCATTTTGATGAACCGACTATGCTGTTTGTCATGTTGATGCATGAACAAAACTTCAGTAAACATTATTTGTATATAATCATAATAAGCTTTGTTACTTCTTAAATTCTCTCAACAATATTCAAACAATAAATGTGTTTTTGACACTCTTTAATGTGTGGTGACAGATCACAGCAGCGCCTCATTTCAAGTGAAGTGTGAACCGATCATCCCTTCCTCTTTACTACTAGTTAAAGTAAACAGTATGTCACATAACATTTACCACAGGAAAGCCATTCAGTGTCCATAACTTGTTAGTCAGATAGATTTAATAATAATTCTATCAAGGAGCATTTTCCTAAATAAATGCACTATTTTACAAATTCATTATAAATTTACCTAACCAGTTGTCTTCATTGTTCAATTTACAATTGAAAAAATCTGACATAACTCATTTAATTACAACCACCATTTAAATGTTTATATTTCAACAAAGAATTGTAGTAGTAACTGCCTTGTGTGCAATTTCTTTATACAGCTTTTTTGTTAATTACTAAATAAATGTGATTAATTCATTATTAAAGGTGCAATATGCAATATTTTTGCAGTAAAATATCCAAAAACCACTAGGCCAGTGTTATATATTTTGTTCACTTGAGTACTTACAATATCCCAAATGTTTCCATCTATTTGTATAATAGCTTTAAGATGCTTTAATATATTACATGTTTTAATAGACAAGAGAACAACTGTTTTGATATATTTATAGACAGAAAACTAATTATTGTTATATAGCTCAACACGTATATTGAATCTAGTTTTCTTGATTTTTTGCGAGTACCATGCTTTACCATGCCTCAGAGAAAAACACTATTTTGTGAAGTAGCTAACATAGCATAATCAGATGCAGCTTTATTTTTAGTAACAGTAATACAGCATTTTTTCCATCATACAATACGTTTTAAAATGAATTGCATGCCATTTATCAACACAAGCCATCCAGCATTTAGTATGATATTGTAAAATCGATCTATCTTACTGCAGTGTGTAACAGTGTCTCACAGCAGCCGCCGAGCGAACGCACAGAGTAACGTTATAACATCATTTTCAACACTCTCAAATGTATCTAATATGATAAACAGAGCTGCGTTACCTCATACTCATGACCGGAAAAGCGGAAGCGGCGCCGGCGACTGTGTCATAATAAAAGTCCCGCTGATCGTGAGGCGTGTGTTGATCAATCGCTCCAGCTCCTCGTTCAGCTCCACAACACTCGCTCCTGCTCTGCTTCACACTACAGTAACGTTAATAATCACATCCATGAACATGATTTCTTCACGAGTCCTATCCCTATTCTTTTGCACCGTCCGTTGAGGTGAAGATCACATGTCCCAAGATTCCGCGCTCAAACTTGGCGTCATCAAGCTACACCTTTGTTTTGAATAGGCCTCTAGCGACCTCTAGAGGACAGAATTCTTACATACTGCACCTTAAAATAACTTTATTTTTGTTTTTTAGCTAAATGAAAACTTTAATTTCGGTTTTAGTGTTTTGATTTTATTTTGGTGCATCACTACCTGGAAACCTTCCCACCTTTCCCCCTTAAAGAGATAGTTTACCCAAAAATTGTCATTATTTACTCACCCTTATGTTGTTCCAAACTTGTATGAGTTTCTTTCTTCTGTTGAACACAAAAGAATATATTTTAAAGAATGTTGGTAACCAGCCAGTTGATGGTAGCCATCGACTTCCATAGATTTTTTTTTTCTTTCTTTCCATTTTTAGTTGAACTATCCCTTTAACAACAGCCCTGGATGGAGCATCTGACAGATGGGCATGCAAAAATTAAGTTTTAGAAAGAACCAGGTATGTTTATATTATGTTGAAGGTCAGTTTGACCCATTTCAAATTTTGAGTTGTCAAAAATAATGGTTGAAAAATTTGACAAAATGGTTGTGAATTTTCTTTACAGGTGTTATCATCCAGTTGGTCTACACAAACTTTCTCATATGTCGGCCAACCTCTAATCAATACTCTTCTGTATTTAAGTGAAATGTTTCATATTTCTGTGCCCAACCATCTGGTCAGCTAGTGATGAGAAGCAGAGATGATGGCTGGTATACAACACTGGCAGTGCTCAAGTTTCTGATATCTTTTGGGAGTCTTTGATGTGCATTGCTCCCACCCCTGGCTTCCTTCTCTCAGGAAATTGCATTCTGTCTGTTTCCACAGCAGATAAATGATCTAGGAAGGGGGCTGCACACTGTCACCAGCCAGTCCTGTAAACACCACGGCCTGTATCGTGTTAACTGCGTGTGGCTTTATCTGCTGCTGGCCAGGTAATGAGCAAACACATTGCATGCATTTCCCAATCTGAAATACTTAAGAACATATTTGTAAGCAAATTGTTGCATTGATGATTGTTTTATCAGAATAATTTTTACTGACTATAAATAACTTTGCAACTACCTGTCAACTTATCCTACTAGTGCTCAATTAACACTCTAATGAAAGTTAGTAGACATGTAAGCACAACTTTACTTATAGTCAACAGAATGTGTAAAACGGACCATCAAAAAAGAGTGTATAACACAAAGTATATTTTGGCCATCTGCACACCATGTACAACAGCACATATGCGAGTGACTTGAGCGATTGAAAACAAAGTTCATTAGATAGTGTGCACGCACCAAATGCATATTTCCTTGCTCAAAAGAGTATACTTTGAAAGGCTTACACACTCAGCTGTGCGCGAGAGTTGGACTAGAATGCAGAAAATGAAGTATAACCGGGCCTTAACCACTTATGCAACTTGAAATGTATTGAAAAATCTTTATTAGTATATGCAGAAATTAGCATGAACCACAGTTAATAAATTATGTAAAAGTATTGTTTATGGTTATTTCATGTTGGCTATTACATAAAAAAATGGAATACTTTACCGAAAAATCATTTACTCACCCTCATGTTGTTCCAAACCTGCATGACATTTAAAAAATAAGATATTTTGAAGAATGTTGGTAACCAAACATTTTAGGTGACCACTGACTTCCACTTTATAGGGGAAGAAAACTGTCGACATTTCTCAAATTATATCTTCTTTTGTTTTATGAAATGTGTCTCTTGAGGGTCTGGTCACCAGCCTAATTATACAGGGGTACTTAAAATATTGCTCTGATCCTAAAAAGAACATCATTGTTTTGAGAGGAGTTACCATGCCATGTGTCAGATCACACGCTTCTTTCTTAATTGCATCTACAGTTCCATGAGGAACTTCTAACATCCATTGAACCTCTCCATTGCACAAAAGGTTCTTAATAGTGGAAGAAAGATTATTCAGATAATTAAAATGGTTCTTTTAGGAACTGTTCTCTGAAAGGTTATTTGGAGAAACAAAAATAGTTCCTTTATGGCATCATAGCAAAACCCCCCTTTGGGAATATATATATATATATATGTTTTTAAAGAGTGCACCTCCATAGTTATAATGCAACAGGTCAAAGGTCTTCCCAACAAAAAATAGCAGCCTTGGCTGTCAACATTAGCATGCAGTGCCCACATTACGGCTCTGGAAAATGTTGCGTCTGCGTTCTGAATCATTCTCTTTGATGACAGACAAGAGCAAGGCTTCCTCAACCCTCCGTCCCATTCCAGACGACTCCCTGCATCTCACAAGGCCTCTGACTGACGGGCCGTGAAGGTTCTCATTTCATTCAAGTACCGTGTCACCCTCCATTCACAACATCATAGAAAAAAACACACTCGAGTATTTCAGAGCAGGAAGTTTCCTGCGGGGAGAAAGTTTGGTTTCAGGTCAGTGTGCTTTAGTCGGAGAGGAGGTGCGCAGGGGGAGGTGGTGGAAACTTGAAGGCAGTGGGAGTGCTAGGCAGCTGGTCGGAAAAGGAAAAGCCGGTGGGCCTTTGGGATCTTGAAGGTGGGGGTGGGCGATAGTGCCGTTGGGTCCTTGGAGGAAACATTAGCAAAGCGCGGAGGAAAAGCTGCCAAATTAACTTCTCACCCTTTCAATCACACCCCAGAGAATTCCTGTCCCACTTCACCTCTGCCAGTCTGGCTCGTTTTTTCAGCCTCTCTTCCCATTCCAAGTTAAGACATTGAACGACCCCTGAACGCCTTCGCTCCCCAACAACCCAGAACACTCAGTAACGTTAACACACCAACAAGCCAATGAGGTCGTATGGCCTCTTTCTGCCCTCTACTTGTTATTTTTCCTTTTGTGTGCCTTACAAGTAGAACTTAGTGAGGCTCCCCCTCGTGTACCTTTTGAAGGAGTGGAATAAATGTCTCATTTGTATCAGTGACACTTGTTCTAAATGGTCCATTTATGTTTAGGCCGATTTAAAGGTGTTATTGGGAGCCACAAGTCTTTTTTGCTTGAGGTATTTTTATTCTTTGCCTTTAATAACATTCACTCAAATGAAAAGCAGATGCGGACCATATTGGACCCGTTGTGTAAAAAAAAAAAAACCTTTTTTTTTTGAGTGGTACTAATTTATTAGACTCTTGCAACATCTGGAATTCTTTATAATTAATGCAGTAACCTCAAGATTTACCCTGTCAGACTTGAAGAAGACAACCAGAGATCCTCCTATAAATGACTACGGGCTGCCATTGTTTTTTGTTTTTTTCCAGATTAAGGAACCTGTACCTACAGAAACAGTTGCACAATGTCTTTTGAATACCATTCAAAAGTTTATTAACTACACTACCGTAGTATATAGTTTGTTTATAGCTTACGTTTAGCTTTTTACTTATGTTTCAGAATTCATAAAAGCTGTCTTTAAAAATTTAATGGGTCGCCTCCTCTTCACCAAAATCAAATGAGCATGATAGGCTCCTCATAAGTTTAGGGTTTTTTCCAAACTCAGCCACCCGGAACACTCTAATAACTACATTGTAACTGTGGCGAGCAGGGCGGGCGAGAGCTGTGAGGGAACGGCGCGAGGCTGGTGACGCAAGAGATAATGAGCTCCACCTGCGAGGCGCACCGGCCTTGAGTCTCTCATGGTGGAGCTCCGGAAGCATAAAAGAGGAGCGACGACAGTGAAGGACGAGAGAGGACCAGGCCTGGATATTATTTTATGTTTTATTATGTTTGTGTGGCTGGCAGACGTCCGCGAGGGTCTGCTGGCATTACTTTTGTTTTGTTCTTTGTTTATTTTATATTAAAGTTTGTTTGAATGTTCGCCGGTTCCCGCTTCCTTCTTCCCGTATCTACAAACTGTGTTACATTGGTGCCGAAACCCAGGAGGAAGGAGCGACATGCTGTCGAAGAGCCCTCGCTGCTGAGTAGGATCATGGTGCTGCGGAGGTCGGGCAGTGTGGGAGTGAAGACCGCGAGAGGGTGACCGATGCGGTGGTGCTGGAGCCTAGTGATAGGTGGGACTGAGAGCTCGATGCCGTGCTCCTGGGACAAGGTGGTGTGGCGGCTGTCCAGGAGGGAGTGGAGGACTTGCTGCCAGCTGCCCTCAGCCGGAGGAGCCATCGCCGGCCGCCAGGGGGCGGATGAGGATCGGGCCGTCCACCGAGCGTCCAGTACCATCGCATGGCACCGCAAGGAAGAGCCTTACTGCTGGCTGAGGACCGAGTGGCAGTGTGTCTGGGAACCAGACCAAGAATTTTTTTTTCTCTCTTTTTCCTCTCTTCCCTTTCTCATTCTGTGACTTCCTGTGCTTCCATCTCCTTTCTCTCGTCTCGTCTGTCCTTACCCCCAGGTGCTGTGGCTGCCGAGACAGGCCCCGGGGGGGGAGTAAGCGCCATCTCGGGAGTATCCCCCGGCCTGCGAGGGGTGATGGGAGTATGTGGCAAGCAGGGTGGGCAAGAGCCGTGAGGGAACGGCGCGAGGCCGGTGACGCGAGAGATCATGAGCTCCACCTGCGAGGCACACCGGCCTTGAGTCTCTCACGGTGGAGCTCCGGAAGCATAAAAGGAGGAGCGACGACAGTGAAGGATGAGAGAGGACCAGGCCTGGATATTATTTTATGTTTTATTATGTTTGTGTGGCCGGCAGACGTCTGCGAGGGTCTGTCGGCATTACTTCCATTTTGTTCTTTGTTTATTTTATATTAAAGTTTGTTTGAACGTTCGCCAGTTCCCGCCTCCTTCTTCTCATATCTACGAACTGTGTTACAGTAACATGTTATAAACCACTCAGAACACCTCAATCAATCATGAAAATCAGTCTTGTTCCATGTTTATATGCTATAATAGGTCCCCGGTGAATCTACCAACCCAGAAAATGTGAAAAAGGACAACCCAGTAACTTTGTTTTGGTAAGCCTTTGGTAAGACTCATCTTCATTCTTATTGAGTCTCTCCAACAGTGTGTAGCTTTAGCCACGTTAGCCGTGCAGCATGTTATCAAACTCATTCAGAATTGAATGTTAGCAAACATCCACAAAATACAAGACATACCTACGTGATCTGATATGCTGCATCACGAACAGTTTGTAATGATCCATTTTGAGAGTTATATTTGCTGTGAGATCTTCTTTTGTATTATTGTCAGTGTATTGGAAACATGCCTTGTTGCAAATGAAAAAAATGTTTTTAACAGTATGCTCATGTTTGATATCCTCTGACTGGATGGAATCAAACTTTGAAGCAAACAATTCTGTGACCATCATACACTACACGATCAGTATTGGCCGATGCTGTTCACTTGAGCAGCACGACACGTGTGTAATGCTGACGCAGGAGCTGACCAATACAGAGTCAGTGTTCTGATGTAAACACAGAAGCTCTGCACCATATTCACTATATCAACTGCGTTGCAGACTGACAGGGAAGAGGAAAAATTGTTGAATATAGTCGTTATTTTTGTTTTGTTTTTGCGCACAAAAAATATTGCTTCATAACATTAAGGTTGAACCACTGTAGTCACATTGACTATTGTTTTTACTACTTTTCTGGACCTTAAATGTGGTAATTTTGTTGCTTTTTATTGGAAATAAAAAACCTCTCGGATTTCATCAAAAATGAAAGAAGGTCTTGTGGGTGTGGAACGACATGAGGGTGAGTAATTAATGGGTGAGTAATTCATTTTTGGGTGAACTAACCCTTTAAGAATTGTTATCGGTTCATCAAAATGAGAATCTCTTAAAATATTGACCCAAGGAAGATCTTGAAGGCAGCGAGTATAGAATGACATCTTGACAGTTTGGCTTATCGAAAACCATGAAGTAACCATGCATATAGAGGTCTCGGGTTACGGCTGTAACCCTTGTTCCCTGAGAAGGGAACGAGACACTGAAGCATGAATGAAACTATTCCAATCCTGATTGGTGTTGCGTCGTGATGTCCTCAGTGACGTGGCATGTGACTGCATACACGGAAGCTATAAAGAGATGCCGGCACACAGTAACATCAGCTTCTGATAGTTCGAAGCAAGTCGCTCTCAGACATACGAAGGCATGACAAAGGGACGCAGTGTCTAGTTTCCTTCTCAGGGAACAAGGGTTACATTTGTTACCCGAGATGTTCCCTTTCGAGAGAACTCGCACTGCATTATTTTGACGACACTTTGGGGATTGTAATGCCCACTGCGCCATGCTAAGTGATGTCTGTCCTAGTGTGAAACTGTCCAGGAACAGCTTAGGATGTGAGGACCTGTGCCCCCGGTGTGGAAAGAAGATGCAGACTATAGAACCTCATGAACGTTTGCGGGGTAGCCCAGCCCGCCGCATCACATATTTCTTGCAGGGAGACCCCCGAAAGCAGAGCTTTAGAAGACGCCATGCTTCTAGTCTAATGAGCTCTTACGGCATGCCGTTGTTAAGTCTGCAAGTAGTAAGCACACACTGTATGTATTCAGAGACCTCTTCTTTATTCCGAACAGCAACTGCACATGTAAACTCTGAGCGCACTTCTCCTTCACTTCTAGTAACTCTCTCCTTCTCTCTCCTATACAGCATCTCTAGCGGCAGCACAAGGAACTACATTATAAGACACAACATTTCCCCTCTTTGTAAAAACATTTCTCTTAACAGCAGCTACGCTAATTATTCTCCATTTGCTTTTCTGTTTTTTTCTGGGTTTTCTTCCCAGTAACAACGATGTGGGACACCCAGGCAGAAGCATCCACACGTTCAATGACACCTGCTTTCAGCAGACGGTCTAATTCAGCTGACACAGAAGCTCGGACTGCAAAAGGTAAGCGTCGTAATTTCTGATGCACAGGTTTTACTGCAGGGTTCATTTTTACCTTGTGGACAAAGTTCTTTACACATCCTATGTCAGTATCTGTCAGAGATGTGGTATTGGTGGCCATGACAGAGGTGCAGATGTTATCACTTTTAATTTGTAGTTGCAGGGCAGAAATCAAATCCATGCCTAGAAAAGCAGTCCCTTTATCCACAACGAAAAAGGTGGCAGTGGCTGACGCATTGGACACATGTACTTGTGCTTGCAGGCATCCGAGTACAGGTATGCATTCCTGGGTGTAAGTCATAAGACGGATGGCAGGTGTAGATAATTGTGTGGCACTGAAGTGGCGTTTATAGATATGGGTGGGCAATATCGACACTGAAGACCCTGTATCCACAACGAATTGTACTGTGGTGCCAGGTGAAGCAGCAGAAGTACTAAAAGTCACATTGCAATGAAGTTTCTTTGGTGCTTCTGCAGAGTTCTCTAAATACAGCACTGTGACGTCATGCACTTGCACCTCGCGCACATCACTCGCTGGGGCTGAACGGCACACCCGAGCAAAATGTCCCTTCTTGTTACACAATTTACAATGAACTTTTGCAGCAGGGCAATGTGCTGAGTTAGCTAGGTGTTTGTCTGAACCACACCTGAAGCATGACTTACGGGCAGATGAAGCAGGAGCAGCAGCTGGCCGTGAACGGTGTTTCCCTCTCGCGTGGTGTGGCTTGACTTGTACAGCGCGCACTGGATCATGTCTATCGGCCGTCATTCTCTTTGCGTGCTCAGCTGCAGCTTCTAATTATGTTGCAAGGTTAGTTGCTTTCTGTAATGTCAGGTCCAGCTCGAGTAACAGTCTCTGTCTAATATCATCACTTTGTAAATGTTCCAGCAATTGGTCGCGAATCATATCGTCAACTTTATCACCGAAGTCACAGTTAGCGGCGAGCGCATGTAAAGCAGCAACGTACTGTTGTATGTTTTCATGTGCAGCTTGTACTCTTTTTCTGAATGTATGCCGCTCCACGACCACATTAACTTTGGGAATGAACTGCCTTTTTAAAGCAGCGACAGTGGTATCATATGTCTCACCGGTGTCCGGCAGTGCGTAAAAGATCCGTTGGCCCTCGGCGCCTAAACAATGAAGTAAAGTAGCCCTCTTCCGAGCGTCAGACCATGCTGAGCCCACTGCGTTGATTACCAGCAAATAGTTGTCGAACATGCGCAACCACATGTTGAATGGCATGGTAGGCTCTCCCAGGCAGGACAGGAACATTGGCGGGACATTCACAGACATTGTTTATCAGTCAATAAAGTCAATTCTCAAAACTTAGTATCCTCGTCGCCAATTTGTTAAGTCTGCGAGTAGTAAGCACACACTGTATGTATTCAGAGACCTCTTCTTTATTCTGAACAGCAACTGAACATGTAAACTCTGAGTGCACTTCTCCTTCACTTCTAGTAACTCTCTCCTTCTCTCTCCTATACAGCGTCTCTAGTGGCAGCACAAGGAACTACATTATAAGACAACAGCCATGCACCTGGTAGGCCAAAGAAATTGCCTCGATAACCCAGTTGCTGATTGTCGGCCCCGAAGCGAACCTCAGGAACTTCCTGTGTGAAGGAAGGAAGGGAATGTGGGGTATGCATCCTTTGGATCTATCGTGACAAACCAGGCCTCAGATCTGATCTGACTAACGATAATCGGGATAGTTAACATTTTGAACCTGAATCTCCTCAAAGAATGGTTCAAATGTCGCAGATCAATGATGGGACACAACCCCTTCGGAATCTTTCTTCGGAACCATGAAGTACCGGCTGTAGAACCCGGACACCCTCTCGGGAGGAGGAATGCGTTCTATGACCTCCTTCACCAAGAGAGAGTGAACTTCCTGTTCCAACACCCGATCCTGCTCTGGGTTTACAGAAGTCCAGACAAGTCTACCTTTTTTCTACAGTTCACAGGACCCACTGAAACATGTTTGGAAGACATTTCCATGCTTCGAGAAAATCTACTAGGGGAATCAGCCTCTCAAGGCCAACTTCGGATGTTTTGTTCACGTTGACTTCGGAATGATCAGCAGGAAATAACTGAAATCAACGTTCGATGTGCGGACACAAGCACTACATAGCCACAAGCTTTACACTCTGTGGAGGAGCGAAACTCGGTCACTCCCCCCTGGGGGGACCGCCCTCAGAGGCCTGAGACTGGTGTCAGGACCTCTTTCCCGAAGCCATTTCGCAAGAAGAATGGTCCTCAGATACGTTTTCTGCGGCTGAGGCTTCGATCAGTGTGTTGAGAGCGCTCATACATGATTTGTTTGCCCATCAATATAACGGACTCACGCGTGCTTAATGTACGGCTTTGATTGCAATCCTCATCTATCAAAACTTTCATAGCAAGAAGCTGATTTGATTTATCCAGCTGAGAAACAAAGTACAGCAATGGGATGTTTCGTCGTTCCGTTCAGACAGGAACAGCACGATGCGGGAGGGCTCGCGCTCTTCAGATACAATGACAGAATATGACAGAGAGTTTGTGTTTTAAAGCGAAACAGACGCTGGAATGAATAATTCTCTCTGCCATCTCTGATATAATCAGCATGGACTTTAAGATCATCTAACTGCACGATGTAAATTACGTTATGATGCAATTTCACATGCTTCCGTCATTTTTTTGCGTTAAATATGCGTTAAATTATTTTGAATGAATCGCATGCAGTTAACGTGTTAATGTTGACAGCCTTAATATATATATATGTGTATATATGTGTGTGTGTGTGTGTGTGTGTGTGTGTGCTTGTGAGAACTGGACAAACGACACCAAATAAAACACAGTTTCACAAAGAGCCTTTGCTGAAGAGCAGAAGCTGACACTACTGTGTGTCGGCATCTCTTTATAGCTTCTGTGTATGCCTTCACATGCCACGTCACCGAGGACGTCATGACGCAACACCAATCAAGACTGGAATAGTTTCATTCATGTTTCAGATGCTGTATGTTAAGGGCGTTCCCTAAAGTGTTGTTAAAACGACGCAGCCTGAGTTCCCTCGAAAGGGAACTTACCATGCAAGTACATTTGTGCCCATAGTGGATAGTATTTTATTATAACAAGGTCCAAACTTAACATGCACCTTTGAGTAAATGAAACAGAATAACTCACCTTTCAGTGAGTCAGAAACTTTTTGAGAAATTGCACCATTAATTGGTTTAAATTGAAGTAATGTGAGCAAATTAAATCAAAGACATATAAAAGGTCTACTAGAGAAATCCATTGTAACTCGCGTCTTCAATATGAAAGACAGAAATGGAGCCAGTAAAACAAGACGTGGTTTGCACAGAAGCAGTCCTTCATACAGAGTAAGAGCACGAGAAACAAGAACAGGAGAACCAGATGACCTATTTGGATCACTAGAAGATTATACAATCATTAGTCAAAATGTTGCTTTAAAGGCTGTATTGGGGACAAGCTAATTAACTTAAATGACTAACTGAGATAATTAGAGCCCAAAAGCCCATTCCTCTCAGAGCAGCAGTAGACAGTCCATTCAAACCAAGGTATTCAGTTAATCTTGTCTACTTCTAACACCTGAAGTGAAATCTTTGACAGATAACCTTTCATGTACTAATAACAAATGATCAACTGCATCCCCACAACAGCTTTTAAAGTTCATTTGTGATATAGAACTTTTAACCTATAAGCAAACATCATTTATGCATGATAAAAGACTATAAAATATAACATATTACATGAAAAGTGGCTAATTTCACAGACCTATTTCTCGACAATTAGTACACTGTTGAAAAAAGCATATCTGATCTAGAAGAAAATCATAATGAAATTCATTTCTAGAAGAAAACAAAATGTTACAGCAATACTAAACTATACTAAATATGTTTTGCATGGACCAAAATTATTATTCCATTTTATATGCATGCAAAACACCTCAAAAAGGAAAATTTAAATGCTTCAAAATATGCTTACTGTGATCCTCAAAAGCTAGCCTGCAAATGTTGGAAACCAAATAACGATGAACATCATGTAAAATAGAAAACAACAACAGAATAAAACTGAGTTCGTGTGACTACAAAATTGATGGATTACAAAACTGCCTGTGTTGACATTATAAATGATGCAGGCCCATAGATGGTTAATTAATAGTTTCCACAAGGCCCAAACATACAAGAGCAAAGATTTATTGTGAGAAGAACGAGGGTGCTCTTCCCGTTACAGAACGCTTTCCTTTGTTTGACTTTATTAATACCAATATATTACTCAAAGAAGCAAGGGTGCATTAGAGCCAGAACATGTACCCTAGGATAATAAATGGCAACATTGTGAGGGCCTAAACATTTTCGTTCATCCCCAGCTGTTTCCTTGCTCATCATGCTGCGAGATAACATGAAACACTCACGCAACAGCTTCATTTCACAGACATCTGTCATCTATTAAGGACAACACACTCAGCCTCTAAGGGGCAGAGTCTGATCTCTGTAGGGTGTGTGTGTATGTTAGATAGAGAATGGGAGGGGTTAGACATTTCTAACGGACAAATTCAGCAGGAAATAATGCTGTCAAAGAGCTTAACAAGAAAAGTTTCAACATTCCAAGACTATTTTTGTCTCTAATTGCTTAGGAAATATTTAGGGATGAACCGATCATGATTTTTCATGGCCGATTCTGATTTTTTATTACGAGCAAATGGGCCGATTCCGATACAGGTTGCTTTTTTTTCTTTCTTTGTTTAAGCAAATGTATTTGTTGTTTATTACATGCCAAACTGGTCTTAACCCTTAAATGCATGACTGTTTCGCCAATCATTATTACATATTCGGGTCTTTATCGACCCGGATCTATATCTAACACGGAAGGATCTCTACCTGTCGCTATAATATAAAACTCCTCTGATATTAGAGTAACAATTACAGAAGAATAAAATAAATCATATTTTGTTACCTTTTGGAGCTTGAAAAGGCTCAGTTTGAGCAGATGTTTTATGCCATCATCACTGTCCTCGTCAGAGCTCATTTCCCAGTAAATTCAGCAAATAATAGGCTAGTTTAATGTTTGAGGTCACGAATATGAGCCCATTCGCGATCTCAAACGTATTCTCAAAACTATATAATTTTCAACATCTTCAAAATCAATATTTTGATAGCTAACAGCTTCACCAGATCCATCCAGTAACAGTTACAGTCATATTTGATTGCGTTCAGTACTTGCTCTGCAGTAAATCGCTGAGCCATTTCATGTTTTTCTTATTATTTCGTTTTCTGTCTGAATGAGTCGTCACTTCAGCATTGTATATCAGACATTGACACCTTGTGGAATAAAGGTGAATTGCACTTATTCCGTAACCTAAGATTCAATTATTGTTGTGCAGAAAAAATATACTTACACTCATACACACCTCAGGTCGTTTGCGACCCTATACAATTTTTACACAAAATTAATACAAAAATAGGCATTGTTTTATAATTTTATGATTTTTTTTCTTGTCATATTCTTTATAATGAATTGATTGAGGAATACCAAGAAGGTTGAAGTCTAACTTTAAAAAATGAATGAGGAGGAGGGTAGTGAATGACGTCCCGGGTCACTAAAGACCCGAGGTATGCATTTAAGGGTTAAACAAAAAACATAGGCTATATATATTTTACTATACTATACTATATATATAGTATGCACTTGCTGTCATGTGAACACAATGTGATGAGATTGCTGGATAAGGATAAAGGATAAGGATAAACTTGTCTGGAGCTTGTAGCCAGACCTTCAGAATGATGGCAGAAGGTCTTGACTCCATGGCAGCTTTCATTGGCCAAGGATTGCCCAAGAGGACATCTGACATATAAAGCAACCGCGTCAGGTTTAGGGCTGTGAAAATGTAACGTTGATGTCCCTACAATAACAGACCCGTGTTTATTGTGTTAAACTCTTGGAGGTATTTTAAAGAGTCTATGCCTCGAACATTACATACTTTTGAAAATCCAGCGTTTAGTTGATCCTGATAAGTGCTCATTGTCACAAATGTAAACACAATGTCTTTCTACTTACATGAAAGTTAAAACCATTAAACCATTAAAGAATGCAACAAACATGTCTCCCAGAAATCCTGTAAAATTCAACCAATTAGATGATGGCTTCGAAACTCCTGAAGTGTGTCCAATTTTGTGTGCATCAGATGTTCAGTCAACGGTCCGTCTGAGGCTGAGACTAACACCATCTCTACTTACATTTGATCATGTACTGGCTCACCATTCTTTGAAGGATAAAGTAACTTTAAAACATGAACATAGAAGTTCAATTTAATTCATCTTGGTACTTCAAGATTTATCCAGCTTGTAATTTTGTACCACATTATGAAGCAAAAAGTATGACAAATGGCCAACAAATTGTCCTTTTTACATCAAAAGCTAAATGAATAAGTTTTAAAGTGCGGCGAATCTGCGTGACCAACTTGAACCTGTTGCAAAATCTGCCTGGGAAAATGTTTCACCCTCATGCGAAATTCCCAATCATGTGGATTTCTATTGAAATGACTGCAAAAATCCATTTAAAGATTAAATGTGCATTAAGTGACCACACCATCAGGCTGAAAGAATTCACAACTGTGCAATAGAGGGCACAACAGGACTCAGGAGAAGCAAGTTCAAAACTTTAATTTCGGCAATAAAAGTAAAATAAACACAGATGGGCTTTTAACTTAAGCAGGGATCAATGCTATGGGTTTTCAGTGGTTCAAATCTTTATATGCCCTGCCAAAATTTCCACTGGCCCCACCACAAAAAAGTAATACATAAATAAAATCAAATAGTTTTTGTTTTCATTTTATTGTTAATAGCATACCAGGTCTAAATGGATCGTTTTATTTTTTGGTCCAGAGCAAAAGAACCATGAGAACCGAACTACAGTGTGAACACACCCTAAAGCTCAAATCTGATTTGCTGGCGCATTTCATTGCCGGATAAAAAAAAATGACACAAACACAAAAAAAATGACATCTGGTGTGAATAGCCCCTCAGTAATCTATTATTTCTATTAAAAACTTATTTGTGTTGAACATTCCTGTCTTTGAAAGTTACGTATTAACAATGAGACCAGGCTGAACATTCACGTTTGGTGTGAAAGGGCCTGGAAATTTTTTCTACTAACATGCTATTGCACAGAACACACTGTCTTGTGGCCTATACTTGCATAAACGCTGCTTTTAATGTGTCACGGTTGGGAGTGGAACATGACTGTGTTAATGAATTATCAGTCAGACAGCATGTACACTAGACAAAATACACGTTTACAGAAAGTGGCAGATGTTCACAAAGACAACTGTTACACGAACAGGACTGAGTGGGTGTTAGAAGAGGTAAGACACAATGAGGGTGGATTTCTTTTACCATATGTGAAAACATTAAGTGGCGTTTAATTACAGCTTAACCCTAGCCGGAGGGCTCGTACAGGGCTTTGCCTCTTATTCATACTGAAAATCAAGCTAAGTCATTTAGGCAAGCATCCCTTAAAGATTTTTAGTGATACCGCTTGTATTCAGGCGGGATTTACAGACAAGAAATTCTTACAATGTTATCACACAACATGGCCGTGTTTTCTGTGTTGTTTTATGTTAACAAGACATCATTTGGTGTCAGTTTATTAAGTAGAATATGTTCTTCACTGGCACATTATGTGCAGCTCAGAAAGAATACATGAGCACTGCATTGCAACATCCATTTTTTTTCTTCAGTATAGGTCTGATAATGTCTCTTGGTCAAAAGAGCCATAAATGTAATCTCTTCAAAGCATTAAAGGGTTAGTTCATCCAAAAATGAAATTTCTTTCATTAATTACTCACTCTCATGTCACCCCAAACCTGTAAGACCTTCGTTCATCTTCAGAACACAAATTAAGATATTTTTGATGAAATCTGAGAGGTTTATGACTCATCCATAGACAGCAAAATAATCAACACTTTCAAGGTCCAGAAAGGTACTTAAGACATCGTTAAAACAGTCACGTGACTGCAGTGGTTCAACCTTAATGTTGTGAAGAGACGAGAATACTTTTTGTGTGCAAAAACAAAACAAAAATAACTTTACTCAACAATTTCGTCTCTCCCCTGTCATTCTCCTATGCTGTTTACATTGAAGACACAGTGCAGAGCTTCCGTGTTTACGTCCGAATGCCAGCTCAGTATTGGCCAAAGCTGATCACATGAGCAGCACGATGTATGCATGTGATACTGATGCATAAGACGGCCAATAATGAGACTGCATTCTGATGAAAAAACTTTTTTTTGAGGTGAACTAACCCTTTAAGTACAAGGTTTCAGTTTATGGCACCACATTTTCCATTTTCACAATTTTTATTTTTTAAAGAATGTGTTATTAAAATCTGTGCTGCATGTGACTTTGCAATCTGGTTTATTTCTTAAATATTTGTTTTGGCTAGTAGAATTTCTGAATGGCCGGTAACTTAATTTAGTAGCCAAATTAGCTAGTGAGTTAAAAAGTTAATTTAAAACCCTGATTAGGTACACAGTGTGACACAGTACAACACCCCCTGATTGAGCATGAAAATGATACTATAGATTACTCTACTGATTCATCAACAGCATGTAATATTGCTTACTCTTCATTGCATTTCTCATATTGTCATGAAATATCTGATGATGTGGTAATTATTTATTCCTTTTTATGGCATCCTTTAATCAGTGGTTAATATTTAGCAAAATATAAAATGCAAGAATTTAATGAACAAAATCAGCAATAGATATGAGACATATATTCTATTTTCAGACGTATGTACACAACATAGAAAGATAGATAACGATATATATTTTATAGTGCTGCTATATTTTATGTGCATGCAATTAATTTTTTTGAACAAACAATAACACAGAATTATGCCAAAATGGCTGTTTTGTGGAGTATCCTCATAAGAGAGGTCTTAAATGAGTTAAATAACATCTTAAATGAACTTAAAGAGTTGTGAGAAAATGAGATGCGCGTCAGATCCGTGTCATGTTCGGCAGCGGCAGCTCTTAAAGTGACAGCAGCCTAATAAACCAGTTGCTGTGATGATATCTGTCATTAATGTTCATCAAACAACAAAGATAACAGAGAAAATTGTAGCTTTAAATAAGGATTAATCTATTTTTTTAATTTATAGTTTATGCAGTGAAGACTGTAAAGTGTTTAATAACTCAATTTCTGTATATTTCCTACCTGTTAGACATATTATTATAATGGGTTTATGTGACGATTGTTTTAAGTTCACTTAAATAAAAAGTTGTTATTTTTTTAAAGCCTAATAAATGTTGAAACTGATATATTTTAGTTATACTGTAATGAGGGAAACACAACATTCCTAAGGCAGTGGAACGAGCAGAACAAACCTTTCCCTCCACAACGGTGTACATTCTTTTAACTTTGACAAAGTTACCAACTCGCACGAAAGAGAATCTCAACATGCTGACAAAGCACAGGGCCAATCCTTCAGAACACAAGCAGACAACATTCAATGAACATCCAAAACAGGGGAAGCTATGGCCAACCATTGGCTAGAACAGGGGTAGGCAAGTCCGGTCCTAGAGAGCCGCTGTCCTGCAGAGTTTAGCTCCAACCCTGAAAAAAACACCCTCACCTGCCTTTAGTAATCCTGAAGAGCTTGATTAGCTTGTTCAGGTGTGTTTGATTAAGGTTGGAGCTAAACTCTGCAGGACAGCGGCTCTCTAGGACCGAACTTGCCTACCCCTGGGCTAGAACATTTAAACTGAAAGTATTAAAAAATGCAGAACCAAATTTACGTTTTATCACCAGCAGAAACAAGTGTGCTTAATAAGGGACTATCCTTCATGCCATTACATCTAGATCTCATGATAGACATACTCTTTCCACAGAGTTGAGCCAGATTCACACTAACATACAAAAGCAGTATATTTTGGAGCAAGAATCGACTCGTACAAGCAGTGCCATTTTGCAATAAATCGACTTTGAAACCCCCAACCCAACAATTACCCAACCAAATTTGGGAATTTATTTATTTATTTATTTATTTTGACAGAAACACCTCCAGTTTTCCAACTTCCATTCCCCGCATCAAACAAATTATACTACATTAAAACAGGGTTACATCCAACGGAAACAAGCGGACTACCTTATAGGAGAACATAATCCATGGCCAAGACGTTTTTACTTATTACCTAAAATTCATAAACCACAGGACAAATGGCCAACCCCTTTTATGCCCCGGACACCCCATTGTTTTGGATTGTGGCAGTGAAACATATAGGAGAGCGGATTAGGCTGTGAGAGATTGTTTTAGTCAAAACACAGACATTTCCAGACTAGATGAAGCAATTCTTCAACTATTGGAAATCAGCCTTACGTGCAATGACTTTGAGTTTGCGGGTGAATATTATCTACAGATAAAGGGGACAGCGATGGGCAAGAAACTCGCCCCTTCATATGCCAACATCTACATGGAAGAAATGGTCTTTCCCAAATGTTCAAAACTACCTTTCTGCTATTATCAGTACCTAGATGACATCTGTGGGATATGGCAACACGGCGATGAAAGCTTTGAAATCTTCCTACAAACTCTAAATAGCTATGATGAATCAATCAAAGTCAAAGTAACTACTCACGCTACCACCATAGACTTTCTGGATACTAATATATATGAAGGCCCCGATTTAGATTGAAACAGATGCACATGCCCTGCTCCACTATAGGAGTTTCCATCCTCGACACATTTGGGGCATGATTCGATCTCAAATCTTGAGATTTTCCAGAATTTTCTCTAAAGAGATTGATTTAAAAGAAGCCACAAAAATTATTTTCAGAGCCCTAAGGATAAGGGGTATTTGCGATCAAGGCTTAGACAATGGTACAAACAACATGTCCAGAACCCTGCCTATACAAATCAGTTTCAAGTTCCAGCAATTGTCTATAATTAATGTTTAAATACAGACATCAGTAGCAGTATTATTATCAGTGATACTGGCCTTCATTCATAAAAAGATGCCATCAAACCAATAATTAAAATATACTGTCTTTAAGTTGTTTCTACTTTAATTTGGAGAGTAACTCTGAAATTATTACAATATATGAATATTAAAAACAATGTGATTAATTACAGAAAAAATGTGCGATTATTATGATTTTTTTAATCGACTGACAGCACTAATATTTTAACATTCATCTTGGTCTACTCTCTGCACCACCGTGCCTTTAACTAACCACTGACTGAACAATATCATCTTAATGGATATATATCGGTATCAAGGATCCATTAAAAAGGTTTTAACATATTTGAATTATAAATAAATTAAAATTGAATAAAACTCAAATTCACTTGTGTAAGATGAGAAATGAGTGGCCTGTTAGTAGAGGAATTGCAATGTCCAGAATCTTAGGTAGGTGAGGTATAAATGTTAATGTTTGCTTCCATCTAGTGGTGGTAGTTTATTGGCAGGCTGGCCAAGAAAGAATCCATTTTATCGTCATGGTAGCATTACAAATAAATTACATTGGTAGGAATAAAATACAAGAAGTTTACTATCCATAAAAATGTTACTTTTAGTTACTTGCATAAATTGGCTTTGGCAACTTTAAGCATATAGTTACAATATTGAGAGAATAATAATAATAATAATAATAATAATAATAATAAAAACATCAGTTGCAATTTATATATTTATTCAGCAGAAAATGTTATATAATTACATATTTAATTTTAAATGCAATAAAACTTTATAACTTATAGTTATAACTTAATATAACCTTATTTTTTAAAATATAAATAATCATATACCACTGAATGCAGAATATTTTAAATCCAATTAAAATCAGATTCAAAGGCTTACAAGACTGATATTTTCCCAAGTAATGGATTAAGGTCTACATCACAGGGTTAT
Organism: Ancherythroculter nigrocauda; assembly: GCA_036281575.1. Classification (NCBI taxonomy): domain Eukaryota; kingdom Metazoa; phylum Chordata; class Actinopteri; order Cypriniformes; family Xenocyprididae; genus Ancherythroculter; species Ancherythroculter nigrocauda. Next base: position 7,466,814 of record VTFQ01000019.1, on the reverse strand, counting down.
TATTAACTAAACTATTAAAAACATTTCTGTTAATTGAAATAAAGCTGAAAAAAAAGGTTAGTAGAAAAATTTAAACTAAATGAAAATTTGAAAGGTTGCCTTGGCAGTAAACTGAAAGTTGAATTTGAAGCACTAAAATGATTAACTGGATATAAATAAAATCTAAATCTGAAATAAAAATAAATTAAGCCTAAATAGCAATAATTTAAAAAAAAAAAATGACAAAAGTACATAAAGAAACTAAAATTAACATTATTAAAAAACTAACAAATTGAAAATATAAGAATAAAAGCTAACTCAAAATATTAATTATACTAAAATAAAAACACTGCTACAACACTCCTTTCAAAACGAAATATATATAAAGTTATTACATGAATGTTTTTCAGTTCAGTTGAGCTACCAGACAGATTATAAATTGATTATTTGGTTGTATCTACTGAAAAAAAAAAAAAAGAAAAAGAAAATGCTCAGAAATTGCTAATAAATTTCACAAACAACTGCAAAAAAACAGCAATAAACATATTGAATTAAACATGAAATTTTCAAGGAGAAAAACAGTAGTATTTTCTTTTATAACTGGTCTGTTATTTAACCACACTCCTTTAAAAAAATTGGCATGGATGGTTCCATAAAGAACTTTTACCATCTTTCACGGTGCAGAAAAGTGAAGAGTTGAGTTGAGGATCTAAGCACAGTAATACTTTTATTAAATAAACAAAAGAAGATAATCCTAGAAGACAGGGGCGTAGCCATCATTTCAAAAGTGAGGGGGACAGAAATGTTGGGTGTAATACCACTTTTTATCTGACCATTGAATAACTGATCAATTTTATTATTTTTTATTTATTTTTCTCATCTCTTGCTTTTAATTTAAAATCATTTAGCTTTCAATAAGAAATCAAATACACTGCTTAACAATAAACAATATCTAATATTTTTCCCTATATTATATGACAATTTTATGATTGGTTTATGCACTACAAACACTTGTGCTTTAAGACCTTATGAATGTTTTACAATGTAAAAAAATATATATATATATATCACAGAATAAGGCAGAACATACAAAAGTTTGTAAACATTACAATTGTACAATTAAAATATGTCTCTTCTGCTCACCAAGGCTGGATTTATTTAAAGCCACAAAAGCAAATGACCTACTTTACTGTAATGCATACTAAGCACTTTGTTACACCTGGAAGCAAAAATGTTTTTTTTAAAACGGCGTTCACATGTGCCTGTTGCTTGTGTAAGCACTCTTTGAATTTGACTCATTCCATAAAAGTTACTCTACATCTCTTAATACTGAACATATGTACTGTGACTTTGCTCTAATCTACCCAACAGATAGACAAAGAAACATTACTAAAGGAAGGATATGTTGACAATAAAATGAATCTATTGCCTATTGTCACAAAAGTGCAATGTGGGATTTGGGCTACAAACACTAATGCACCGTCATCCTTACGTACAGTATGTGTTTTGTAATTTCATCCTTAAGATTCTGTCTGTAGAGCAATTGATCCATGTACAGTGTCTTGTTACATTTCGGCGTTTTCCCAACCATACAGTGTAGTCCTGGGATAACCTTAGATACATATCCAAACATTTTGGCATAAACAGCCCCTCCTGCAGTAGAGTTGTGTACTTTCTGTGGGGATTGATTGTCTTTTAAGTCAAGTCACAGTTATTTATATAGTGTTTTATACAATACAGATTGTTTCATAGCAGCTTTATAGTGATAAACAGGAAAACAATGATTCAATAATGCAAATAGAGTTCAATTTTCTAAAAAGAAAATAATGTCATTGTTCATCTGAAGTCCGTTCAGTGTTGATTCAGTTTCATTCAATAACTGCGTAAAGATCATTAAATAAGTTCTGTTCAGTTATGAAGCAGGTCTGTAGAAAACAGTGATGTCATCGTTCAGGTCAATTCAGTTGTCATCCATTAGTCTCAGTACAGTCAAATCAATGATATTGCTAGTGTCCTCAACTAAGCAAGCCAAAAGGAGACAGTGACAAAGAACCCAAACTCCATCGGTGACTGAAAAAAAAAAACTGAAAAAACCTTGGGAGAAACCAGGCTCATGCGGAGGGCCATTTCTCCTCTGACCAAACGAAACATGGTGTGGTAATGATTCGGGCTGCATCGCAAGTCAGATTGTAGATTGGTATCATTCAGAATATTTCCTTCTGCTTGAAGATTGTGATACATCATGGTCATATGGTGGGGAGGGCTTATTGATTATGAGATTATGGATGCCTAGTGCCTTCCTAAAACTGGGGTTAGGATTATTGGAGTACATTTTACAAGAATATACAGTCCCACTTTATATAAGGTGGCCTTAACTACTATGTACTTACATTTAAATTAATCATTTGATACAATGCACTTATTGGGTACATACATGTTTTTACATTGTACTTATATTTTGAAAACACCTGCATGTAATTACATCTGTAATTAATTTCTGTAATTACATTTATAATTACACTGTTGACCCATCCCTTAACCCTTACCCCTACCCTTAAACCTACCCATACCACCAAAGCTTTCCCTAACCTTACCCGTATCCACCTCAATAGCAGCAAAAGTGTTTTGCAATTCAATATGAACCCAATAAGTACATTGTACTTATTTTTTGATGTAAGTACATAGTAGTTAAGGCCACTTAATATAAAGTGGGACTGAATATACAATCAAATCTTTCTATGTTGTTACTTTGTACTTGTTTAATTCAATGTGTTACTTGCCATTTCTTTGTAGTTATTTGTGAAATTTACTAACAATTTCTGAGTGAAAATTGTTTCTACACCTTTTTTTCAGTAATGACAATCTTACTGTATCACTTCACAATCTAAAAATATCTAAACAAGGTTCTATTTAGTATTCATTTGTTAAGTCTGACGTCACGCTACAGCGCTTCCGGGTCCAAACGCTCTATCTCATATCACAAGAAAACAACAAATGGTGCTTATATACACACGCACGATGTGGTGTAATACTACCAAAAAATTATAATCAAACCTTTATCTCCATACCAAAATCCCAGATGGCCAGACAGTGATTTATATTTTATAAATCGTTAAAATATTAATGTCTGTGATGCTGTGAGCACTGATGTATAGACTGTAAGTATTTTAAATGTTTAACTTTAAAATGTTAAATGTTTAATATGAATAAATAGCACCCATAAATGACTGCGGAGATGCCATTCTTAAGTGAAACGAGTCAAGGCTTGGACCCAGAATCGGCGTTCCTTACGACTTAACAAGCGGATAGTCTCTGATGTCATTATGTGTCATAAGCTCTTCTGAACAGCTCTGTTGGCCTGAAAATGGCAGGGTACAGGAGTAACGTGAACTATTAAATTTCAGATCAAAGATCATGATTAGAAGATCTGCCATATGTCATATCATCAAGTATTAAGTGAGATATAAGGAACGAACCCCTGCCAGGGCATCTTATTAATCTGATGTATAATTTACATTCACAAAATTCACCATCCATTTATCAACAATGAATCATAGAGTGCAATGAGCAAGTTCTGTGGTTTTGAAAATGGACCATCTACTTAAGATTTGATGAGCAAAGCCAGTAATTTTCTTGCCAGCAGCAACATCCGGTGAGTGAACTAGTAAGGTAACCAACACAAGCAGTCCAACTGAAACTATGCAGTGTCTAACGCCCACTCTGAAGTAATGGACTCCAACTGCTCCTTCTAATTTATATGATTTCACATAGGAAAATGACATCATACTGTGTGCAGCTGATAGTTTAATTATATTGTTTAATTAGGATACATACCAGCAAGAGCTATTCTAGACCACAGCTTGGGAGAAAATGCCTTTGCTCACACCGACAATCTCCTTGGTTTCCATAAGGGCTCATTATTATCAACAGGGAACCTGCTACCTTTCAAGAGTAAATGTGTATATAGTAACAAAGGAGTATTCACATTATCACTGCAAGACTGACAGGAGGCTTTAAAGATTTTGTACCATTGTCAAATTTCATAGCTGCTTTGGACTGCTGGCAGTAGAAGGTGGCAGGCAGGGGACTTCAAAAATATAGCACCTCAAGTTGTTTGTCAAAGCTATGGGCTATAGTTGCTTCTCTCTATTTCCCAGTGTACAATTCTCTAATACTTTTTATGTGTACACTCACACAAACAATTGTATCTCAGAATTCTCAAAAATACACCAAAAACCCATTTGTTTATAGTATTTCAACAATTTGCAAAGACATAAACTCCTATGCATGTCTTCTAAATACACTTAAGGCCAACCTAATTTGACTTTTACCTTCTTTAAATATGAAGTGTCTAATTTTTCAATATTTACATACTTTCTCCTGTCCCACTTTAATGTGCAGTGAACTACAGAATTGTTTGGGTCTGATTCAACAACGCAAGGATCTTTACGACACTAAAGCAATATCAAACTATTTTCACACAGTGCTGGTTTAGGTCCATAGTGCACACTTGCGAGTGTGATATTGCTTTTGTATGTCAGTTTAAAAAACAAGTACAAATACAATTAAGTATGGTACGAAAAACCAAACGAGCACCCCAAAATCCCAACCTTGCACATCAGAACTTTAATATTGAGTAACTTATAATAAAAACGTAGTAACTTCTAACAAACATAATTTCAAACAAATTCACAGATGAACCGTTACAAAGCAAAGCAACACAGTTGTGTATTGTTCCTGAATGAATCAGAGTTTTGAAAAAATCAGTTGAATTAATTATTCAAATAATTCTCTCTTAGACTGTCAATGTCACCACCTACTGACACCTAAGTGCAAAAAGAGTCATTGTACCAGTGGTGGGTAAAATACAAAGAAGCCCTGCTGATCTGAGCAAAAACATTGAATCATTTAGAATGGAAGGGGAGAACCGATCCTGCAGGAACTCTAGCACTGTACCAACCAGGCAGTTAACTGGGTCCAGCTGACAATTTCTGCACCATGAAATGAACACTCTCCACTTCAAGGCATACAGTTTCCTCTTGGAGGGAGCTCTGAAGTGAGTACCTCAGTTGAGAGACCCGAGTCTATGAGTTGTGCCTCCTCAGAGGCCAAACCCGCAGCTTCTATAACTCTGGGCAGGGGCGTAGGTTTGAGACCCCTGCCTGAGACAGAAGGTCCCTCCTGATTGGAATCTCCCATGGAGAGCCATCTAGTAGTAACACAATATCTGAGAACCTGGCAGGGCTGGCAAGAACGGGGCTACCAGCAACAAACAGCCCCATCCTGACGGACTCTCTCCAGAACTCCAGGAAGCAGAGCAATCAGGGGAAATGCATACAGACGCAGCCTCGGCCACATCTGCATTCAACCCCAGAGGGAAGCATGATGCATGAGGGAGAAACAGAGTAGACAGTGTGTCATTTCCAGAGATGCAAATATGTCCACTTTCGCCTGGCTGATCTCCCTCCATATTTGCTCACCACCTCAGGTGGAGGTTGCATTCAATGGGCCTCAACCTCAGCCTCGACAGGATGTCTGCCTTCATCTCCAGGAAATTTATGTGCCATGAAAGATGATGTCTCCCCCATGGAACTTCTGTTGATCGACCATTCATGATCACTCCCTAGCCTATGAAAGATGCACCCGTCGTAAGCCTTACGTGATGACAAGGAGCTCCCAGCAGAACCAGTGTTTCTTCCACATCACCAAGGTACAAAGACATCTCAGCATAGCCTAGATCAAAGCGGAACATGTTGCCCCTTGGGGAAAACCCCTTGGTCTTAAGCACCATTGCAAGGGTCTCATGTACAGCAGGCCAAAGGGTATCACGTTGGGTCCTGCTGCCATCAGACCCAATAGTCTCTGAAACTCTTTGACAGTGAGTAACTGACCCAGCTTCATGTTGTTCACAGCTGCAAGGATCGAATCGATGCAAGTAGGAGGCAGATGTGTCCTCAGTTCCATTCTTCATGGTGATCAGCCTTAACCCCAACTCTTTCATATGGGCAAGAACGACATCTCGATCCCAAACCGAACTGCCCAGATTAAGCTAATATCAGCTAATCGTCTATATAATTAAATATGCGAATGTCCTGCAGTTGCAGGTTGACGGTCGGTGCTGCTCCTGCCCAGCAGCCCCTAGAACTGAGCCTGGTGATTGAGGGAGTGCTGGAACACTACTGCTTGCCTTTTGGTCTCCTGGAACCTCTCAACAATGGTATTAATGCCATTGCCAAAGAGGCCAGAAGGAGACAGCGGAGCATCCAGCAAAAACAATTTAAATCTTTCTTTCAGGGTGAACAAATTCAGAAGGAGAGATATCTCTCTATAGCCACCAGGGCTGCCATAAAGGACCGATGGCTGTGGCCATCTCTTTAGTGGCCCAGAGAGACAAATCTGTGGCCCAGCGCAACTCCTTAACTGTGTCCGGACCCACTCCTTCGCCTTCGTCTAAGACTCAAAGCAGGTCGGCCTGTTACGCCTGCAACAAAGCCATTGTGTGCAGACACACACCAGCCTAACCTGCTGCCGTATACTGTAAGCCTTACCCACCAAGGCCTAAATTGTTCTACATGGCCTGGTGGGTAATGTCGGGCCTTGAGGGAAGATGCCGTGTCAGGGGACAGATATCTTGCAAGTGTATGTTCCACCTTAGTCATTGCCCCATACCAGTGCTCTTTCAACCCCCTTATATTGAATAATTGGGGACTTGGTGACTGAAGAGTCAGGATGAAAACAGTCTCTTCCAAAAAAAAAAAAAAAAAAAAAAAAAAAACAGCAGGCCCCAATGTGGAGGTTGTGATTATATAAGGAAACTAATTTGCTTTTGGGATGAACATCCTGCCTCTCTGCCAGCTAGTCGATGTATAGCTAGGTCATGGAATGACTTATAACCTCCACCAGCTCCTCATAAGCAAGAGAGTGAGGTGGCGAGTCCTCAATCTCCCCTGCCTCAATGCTGAGCACATCCACCTTGGATAGCTGCAGTACCGAGCTCTCACTCTGGGTGAATGAAACCGCAGCCCGTGCCCCTGAACAGAATAGTCAGAGACAGTTTCACACAGAGCACCTTCTGAAGACACAGAAGCTAACAAGTCAAGTCAAGTCAAATTTATTTATATAGCGCTTTTACAATTGGTAATTGTTTCAAAGCAGCTTTACATATTAGAAGCACAGAAAAAAGGGAAGTGGTTAAAAATAAGCTGTACAAACAAGCGTGGTAATATGTAACATATACAAGATGGTGCTACATTAAGCCAATGTCGGCTGACTCCCAGGGGTGGAAAAAACCCCCTAGGAGAAAAACCCAGCGTGCTAACACTGGGAAAAAAGTCCTAGGAGGGAAAAAACCCCTTGGAAGATATATATAATATATGTAAATGGATATGGAGATCAAAATCTAAATTATACATTTTATTATAGAGATTAAAAATAGATTATATATAAATATATGTAAGCGGATACGGGGATTAAAAATCAGAATTATAGATGCAGCCAGAACTGGATCTGTAGGCCCATTGTCTCCTGGGCTACATTGTAGGCAGGTCCAGACACAGGTTCTCCATCTGATCTGGATACGGCCTGGATCCAGCACCCGGCAAACCTCAGGATAAGCAGAGAGACAGATATTAGCGTAGATGCCATTCTTATTCTGATGTACAGGTATATCTAGTGTTATAGGAAATGTTCTCAGTTCCGGCCGACCTAATTATTGCAGCGTAACAATCCTTTAACGGATTTGAAAAATGTTAATGTATTGATAATGTGTTATGTGTATGCAAGAGCAAAGAGATGTGTTTTTAGTCTAGATTTAAACTGACAGAGTGTGTCTGCTTCCCGAACAATGCTAGGAAGATTGTTCCAGAGTTTAGGTGCTAAATAGGAAAAGGATCTGCCGCCTTCAGTTGATTTTGATATTCTGGGTATTATCAACTGGCCTGAATTCTGAGATCGCAATAGACGTGAAGGACTATAATGCATTAAGAGCTCACTTAGGTACTGGGGAGCTAAACCATTTAGAGCTTTATAAGTAAGTAGCAAGATTTTAAAATCTATACGATGTTTAATAGGGAGCCAATGTAATGTTGACAGAACTGGGCTAATATGGTCATACTTTCTGGTTCTAGTAAGAACTCTAGCTGCCGCATTTTGGACCAACTGTAGTCTGTTTAAAAGCCGAGCAGAACAACCACCCAGTAGAGCGTTACAATAATCTAGTCTTGAGGTCATGAATGCATGAACCAACTGTTCCGCATTTGTCATTGAGAGCATATGTCGTAATTTAGATATATTTTTTAGATGGAAGAATGCGGTTTTACAGATACTAGAAACATGACTTTCAAATGAAAGATTGGTATCAAAGAGCACACCCAGGTTCCTAACTGAGGACGAAGGTTTAATGGAGCACCCGTCAAGTGTTAGAGAGTATTCAAGGTTTTTTCGTGAGGAAGTTTTTGGTCCAAAGATGAGGATATCAGTTTTTTCTGAATTTAATAATAAGAAATTTCTTGTCATCCAGTTTTTAATGTCAGCTATGCATTCTGTTAGTTTTGTGAATTTGTAGGTTTCGTCAGGGCGCGAGGAAATATAGAGCTGAGTATCGTCAGCGTAGCAGTGAAAACTAACACCATGCTTCCTAATTATCTGTCCTAAGGGTAGCATGTACAGAGTGAAAAGCAACGGTCCTAGTACTGAGCCTTGTGGTACTCCATATTGAACCTGTGATCGATACGACATCTCTTCATTTACTACTACAGACTGATAACGGTCAGATAAGTACGATTTGAACCATGCCAAAGCAGTTCCACTAATGCCAATATAGTTTTCAAGTCTTTTTAAAAGAATGTTGTGATCGATAGTGTCAAAAGCAGCACTGAGATCTAATAACACTAATAGAGAAATACAGCCACGATCGGATGATAGGAGTAGATCGTTTGTAACTCTAACGAGAGCAGTCTCAGTACTATGGTATGGTCTAAATCCTGACTGGAAATCCTCACAGATTCCATTTCTTTCTAAAAAGGAGCACAGTTGTGTTGAAACTGCCTTTTCTAGTATCTTTGACAGAAAAGGTAGATTCGAGATTGGCCTGTAATTTACTAAATCTCTCGGATCTAGTTGAGGTTTTTTAATAAGAGGTTTAATAATAGCCTGCTTAAAGGTTTTTGGCACGTATCCTAGTGTTAACGATGAATTAATTATATCAAGAAGTGGACCTACGACCTCTGGAAGCATTTCTTTCAGTAGTTTAGTCGGAATTGGGTCTAACATACATGTCGTTGATTTTGATGATTTGATAAGTTTAGATAATTCTTCCTCTCCTATAGCGGCGAATGATTCTAGTTTTACCTCAGGGACACTACAATGCACTGTCTGAAGCGAAACTGTAGACGGTTGCATGTTTATAATTTTCTCTCTAATATTATCAATCTTGCAAGTAAAGAAGTTCATAAAGTCATTACTGCTGTGCTCTATGGAAACGTCAGCAGTTGAATCTCTGTTTCTAGTTAATTTAGCCACTGTGTCAAATAAATACCTAGGATTATGTTTGTTTTCTATTAAGAGATTTGAAAAATAAGTAGATCTAGCATTTCTTATAGCCGTTCTGTACTCAATCATTTTTTCTTTCCACGAAAGGCGAAAAACTTCTAGTTTTGTTTTCTTCCAACTACGTTCAGCTTTTCTCACAGCTCGTTTTAGAGCCCGAGTGTGCTCATCATACCACGGCGTTGGATTAGTTTCCTTAATCTTCTTTAGACGTAAAGGAGCGACTGCATCTAATGTGCTGGAAAAGAGAGAGCCAATAGTTTCTGTTGCAGCATCGAGTTCTTCTAAGTTGTCAGGTATACTAAGGCGATGAAACTGCTCGGGGAGATTATTTATAAAGCAATCTTTAGTGGTAGACGTGATGGTTCTACAATATTTATGGCTGGGTGGTGGTTTTGTAGCCTTGGCTAATTGTATTATACACGAGACTAAATAATGATCTGATATATCATCGCTCTGCTGTAGAATTTCAACAGCATCAATATCAATTCCATGCGACAGTATTAGATCTAGGGTATGATTACGATAATGAGTGGGTCCTGACACGTGTTGTCTAACTCCAATAGAGTATAAAATGTCTGCAAATGCCAATCCAAATGCGTCTTTGTTATTATCTACATGGATATTAAAATCACCAACAACAAGGACTTTATCCGCAGCTAGTACTAACTCTGATAGAAAATCAGCAAATTCTTTGATAAAGTCAGTATGGTGCCCTGGTGGCCTGTATACAGTAGCCAGCACAAATGTCAACTTACATAATGTTACATAAAGCACCATCACTTCAAAGGAATTATATTTGAAATTCTTTTGAATGATTCTGAATATATTACTATAAATTACAGCAACACCTCCCCCTTTGCCTTTCTGTCGAGGATTGTGTCGATAATCATAACCTTGAGGACTAGATTCATTTAAAGTAATGTAATTGTCTGGTTTTAGCCAGGTTTCTGTCAAACACAGCAAGTCTAGTTTATTGTCTGTGATAATTTCATTTACAATAAGTGCTTTTGAAGAAATAGATCTAATATTCAGTAACCCAAGCTTTATCATTTGTTTATCTGATTTATCTGTGATTTTCATTTTTTGAACATCAATTAAATTTTTACCCTTAAAAGGTTTCGGAAATTTTTTGTATTTACTAGTTCGAGGTACAGACACAGTCTCTATGTGATAATATCTAGGTGTAAGTGTTTCTATGTGCTGTGAATTATCTGAGTTCTGTGACGTGAGGCGGCTAGCAGACGGTCGGTTTAGCCAGTTTGTCTGCGTCCTGATCTGGGCCCTGGTTTGTCATGTTTCAGCTCTAAGACTATTTGCCAAATTTCTAGATAACACTGTTCCGGATGAACTTTCTAGCTTCCTGGTCATGACGTCACCCACCTGTGACATTCCACCTTGCCATTGGACTGATTTCACATGTGGCCCAATCACGCAGAGGCGTTCCCACAGCATGAGTTCCCTCGAAAGGGAACATACGAGAGAAGGGAGTGTAAAGGTAGTGGTTGAGTTTTATATGACGACCTATGAATTCAGATAAAATGTCTAGATTGCATTTCATTTGGAATGAGATCCAATCACAATGTGTTGGACACACAGATCAAATAACATTGTTGTGCATTCTGAACACAAATCCATTTACACTTTTCAATGCATACATGGACAATGTTCAGATACAGGTTGCATGTTTATATGTAATATGTAATCTGTCTGAAACAAGCAACACACAGACAAGTGGAGAGATTCAAACAATCTGAGTGTCATATCAGCACTCAACTAATATTTGAAGACTGGAACGTAGGTTCAAAAAGTGGATTTTCGCAATTATGCCATAGATTAACCTTTCCGCCTTTCAGTGAACAGTTCTTAATTCTTCATCAATGTCAATAAAGAACCTTTTTTTAAGAGTGTAAAACAGCAAAATGATATTTATCAGTCATGGGGATGCATGAAACTGGCTGCATACTGGCTTAGGCCCAGCATTGTCACAGGGCCCAGCTGACCAATAGCATGTAAAAACAGCACAGGAATAGATTAGTGTGATATACTACACCCCAGTCAGATGGTACACCCATAGAGGCACTGGAGCACAAAGAGATTAGGATAATAAGCCAAAGCCAAGAAAGAGCTTTCAAGAGAGAACGTATAAGATTGCAACCTGCTATCAGGTTGGCTCTGGTTCGCCCTGGATGACATTGTGAAAGGTGTCAGTCTGTAGACTGAGTTACATGCTCATTTATATTTACTGTAACCTCAATTCTGTAACCTCATTTTTTGGAAGCAAATCATGCAAAACTTTTAGAACAAAAAGAAAGAATAAAAGTTATATACAGTGGCCAAAAGTGATGTCCAGAGTGTGTATTTGTTTTTAATGACCCTACAAGTTCAATAAAATCATCAAAATATGAGGAAAATATTTTAGATTTTTTAAAATATTTTAAATATGAGGGAAGAACAAAACACTAAACACTAAAAAAGGCAAACTACAGTTACAGATTTAATTTTACTATGCACAAATAAATGCATAGAAAAACAAAAGGCTGAAAAGCATCCATTGACTACAACATTCAGTTGTGGTCAGAATTATTGGCACCCTAGGTAAATAAGATCAAAGATGGCTGTAAAAATAAATCTGCATTGTTTTTCCTTTTGATCTCTCATTCCAAAAAATTGCAAAAATCTAACCTGTTGTAAGTAAAAGAATTGAAAGTGGGGGAGGGGAAATCACATTATCGTCACACTGTCACCGTCATGTTCTGTTTGTTTTGGTTTTCATTCGTCACATGTGTTCCTTTGTTCTAAGTTCCCACCACTCATTAGTCAGCATGGACACTAACTCATCATCACAGCTGTTCATCATTGGTTCCTCTTCTACTCTGTGTATATCAGTTCCTGCTTGTTTTCAGTTCAGTGTCCGGTCTCGTACATGTCATGTGTGTGTTGCTACCTGTTCCTGAATTATTGTCATTAAACTTTGTATTGGAATTACCTATCCACTTCTTCGTCTGTTTGCCAGCAACCACGCGTTACAATTATGAAAAAAAATAAAAATTCTACAGTATACGTTGGCCACAATAATTGGCACCCCTACAATTTTTTATAAGTAAAATATCTCTGAAGTATTTTCCCATTCATTTTTACATTTTTTTTAGCACAACAGGGTGACTAGGAACATGAAATTGTCCAGCCATGACTTCTTGTTCCACAGGAGTATAAACATGAGGAAACACAAAGGCCAAATTCCCTTAATCATCCATCACAAGGAGTAAAACCAAAGAATATAGTTCTGATGTGCAGCAAAAGATTGTTGAGCTTCACAAAATAGAAAGTGGCTGTAAGAAAATAGCTAAAGCATTGAAAATCCCCATTTCCACCATCAGGGCAATAATTAAGAAGTTCCAATCAACTAAACATGTTACAAATCTGCCTGGATGATGACGTGTGTCTATATTGTCCTAATGCGCGGTGAGGAGGAGAGTTTGAGTGGCCAAAGACTCTCCAAGAAATACACAGCTGGAGAATTGCAGAAATTAGTTGAGTCTTGAGTCTCAGAAAGCCTAAAAAAAAATAATCAAACAGCACCTACATTACCACAAGTTGCTCGGGAGAGTTTAAAAAAAAATCCTCCTCGCTCATGCATAAACAATATCTTAAGCATATTCAGTTGTCAGACAAGGCTGGAACTTCAAACAGGACCAGCTTCTATGGTCAGATGAAACTAAAAAAAATATATAGTTTTTTGGCAGCAAACCCACCAGATGGGTTTGGTGCACACATGAATAAAAAGTATCCCACAGTTAAACATATTGCTGGATCTTTAATGTTTTAATTTTGTGGGCTTATTTTTCTGCTGGATGTCCTGGACATCTTGATTAGATACATGGCATCATGGATTTTATCAAATACCAACAGATAAAAAATCAAAACCTGACTGTCCTTGCTAGAAATAATATAATGGGCAGTGGTTGGATCTTCCAGTGGTTGGACCTTCCTTAAGACAATGTTCACATCAAAATCAACACAAAAATGGGTCACTGAGCAAAAAAATTAAGCTTCTGCCATGGCCAACCCAGTCCCCTGACCTGAACCCTATAGAAAATGAGTGGGGGGAACTGAACAGAAGAAGCACCAATATGGATCTGGGAATCTGAAGGATCTGGACAGATTCTGTATGGAGGAATGGTCTCTGATCTCCAAACTCATCAGGAATTATAGGTGAAGACTCAGAGCTGTTATCTTGGCAAAAGGAGGTTGAAAAATGTATTGAATAAAAGGGTGCCAATAATTGTGGCCAAAGTGTTTTGGCTCATTGATGCACGTGGGGAGCAAAGCCTGGCCCATGTGGTCCAATCCAACAGACAAGCTACTGTACTGAAAGTGCCAACAGTGGACACGTGAGCATCAGAACTGGACCATGGAGCAATGGAAGAAGGTGGTCTAGTCTGATGAATCACGTTTTCTTTTACATCACGTGGATGGCTGGGTGCGTGTGCGTCTCTTACCTGGGGAACACATGGCACCAGGATGCACTATGGGAAGAAGGCAAGCCAGCGGAGGCAGAGTGATGCTTTGGGCAATGATCTGCTGGGAAACCTTGGCTCCTGCCATCCATGTGGATGTTACTCTGACACGTACCACCTACCTAAGCATTGTTGAGACCATGAACACCCTTTCATGGAAACAGTATTCCCTGGTGGCTGTGGCTCTTTCAGCAGGATAATGCTCCTGCCACAAAGCAAAAATGGTTCAGGAATGGTTTGAGGAGCACAACAATGAGTTTGAGGTGTTGACTTGGCTTCCAAATTCCCCAGATCTCAATCCAATCGAGCATCTGTGGGATGTGCTGAACAAACAAGTCCGATCCATGGAGGATCCACCTCACAACTCTGCCTCGACGGGTCAGGGCTGTTTTGGCAGCAAAGGGGGACCAACACAATATTAGGAAGGTGGTCAAAATGTTATGCCTGATCAGTGTATTAATCAGGAACACCTGGACAAAATAATTAACTAAAGAGTAACCAAGTAAACAGTGAATTCAGGCACAGCAGGAACTAAACACATAAACTCAACCTACACAGCATGACCGTGACAATATGCAAGACACATCATGGCCATATTCCAGGATGACAATATCAAGATTCATCAAGCTCAAATTATGAAAGAATGGTTTGGAGGCAGCATGAAGAATCATTTTCACACATGAACTGGCACCTCTCAAGAGTCCAGACCTTAAATTCACTGAAAGTCTATGGGATGTGCTGGAGGAGACTTTACAGAGTGCTTAACTTGACACAACTAATGTTGTGATGTTATTTCCATTAAATGGTGCATACATTTTTATGGCCATGATGTGTCTTCCTACATAGTTGTTTAAGAAATGAAAAGCTACACGCATATAACATGCTAGAAGCATAATAATGACTGCAATACTAATCCAATCAGACTCTTAAGTATTTGCCTATTTAAATCCAAACATTTTTTTTTTTGCCAGTCTGTGTATGTTTCAACTCCTTTCAACCACATGAGACTTTGATGACAGCAATGAAATCATCAGTCATAACAATAAACCACTCAAAACCTCTAATAGGCACATTATTAGGACACAATGTCCACTGCATTACAATGACACCATAACATACAGTTTGATCTGTATTCAAAGAAACATGAATATTTCAATACATAAAGTGTTTAGGTTATGCAAAAATGCAATAGAACATTAAAGAGGAGGTCTTATCTACTGTATTCTATATTCTACTGTATATACAAAAACCTTATACAAACAAAACATTGTTGTAGAACTTTGTTTATTCAACATATATGATTCTCTTTCATTGTCTAATGATGCATAAATGTCTGTCAAGACAATACGAATGAAGCTACCTCATTGTGGATGACGCATGCAACACTGATTGGCACCACTTAATAATTTATACCATTTCACTGGATACAGGCAACTTTAGACTTAAACGTATACCTTACAAACAGCATGTCTTATTTATGAGCTGATTACTTTAGTTTGACTTTTCAAAAGCGCTTGTATTATGTACTGTCTACTAAAGCATTGTTGATGGAAGAGACACAATGCAGATGTTTTCGCTTCCACATTTTATCATTTTCAACATAGTAACAGAAGGCATCAATTAATGCATCGGTGAAATGTAGACGTAGACCAGTAGAAACTGACACACATTTTATCTTCAAAAATATGTTTTTTGTATTTGTATTGTTATATTTCTTTATAATTTACCTAAATTAATTTCAATATTTTTTAAACAATTTTTTTTCTGGAATTTTCTGAATAAGCTGAACCAGTATCACATTTCAGTACATTTGCATTGTAGATTACCACATGACACTGCTGGGTTGCCAAAGCTACATGTCGTCAGCTAGTCTGCAAGTTGCAGTTGGAACAAGACATCATCAATTATTGAAGCCAGAGTCAGTTTGATTTGTATCCTGACAATTACACATGCTTCTGTTCAAGCATCTTACAGTTGATGCAGACAGTTTTGAGGCAAAATTATATTTGAAAGAATGATTCCTGAAATCATGTGTGTTGTTGAGCAGAGTGTGCTGTTACTAAGTGATCAGACCCACCATTGTCACCTTGTGGTTTATATAACAGGATACTTTTCTCAGTGCAGATGAGGATATTACACTCTCATGCTCGATTATAAAAGCAATGTGTTTGCAAGATAATACATTGTATTTAACTGTTCTGCATAGACTGATTTCCAGTTATTTTCAAGACCCAGCTCTTGTGTTTATAGGTTTAAACAATGATATTTTTAATTGAAAAAATGTACAAAGTGAGAGACAAAAAAGGAGTAGAGAATCCTTGGTTACACTATTTTAAGGTGACTTTGTTAAATACATGTATTATACTTTTAAGTACAGAGTAATATTAATTAAAACCTGTACTTACTAAAGGGTTAGGGTTTAGTTGTTATTTAGTTGTTAATACAGTAAACGCGGTAATATTGTGAAATATTATTACCATTTAAAATAACTGTTTTCTATGTGAATATTTTGTAAAATGTAATTTATTCCTGTGATCAAAGCTGAATTTTCAGCATAATTGCTCCAGTCTTCAGTGTCACATGATCCTTCAGAAAAATATGAAGCAGCACAACTGTTTTCAACATTGATAATAATCAGAAATGTTCCTTAAGCAGCAAATCAGCATATTAGAATGATTTCTGAAGGCTCAGACTCCGAAGAGACTCTTTCAAAAAACATAAAACTCCTACCAATCCCAAACCTTTGAACAGTAGTGTATATAAAAGTAGTGTATATCAATACAACATGTTGCTTCTGCAGTTTACTGTTTAGTTGCTTTTTACCTGGTTTGTTACTCTGAGGATATGGCGTTATATAGTAGTGGCTTGTCAAAGTCCCACATGATCTCTCTCATCAGGAACTAGTTCTAGTTACCAGTGTCTCGGGTTCAACACTCATACACTATTCATGGCCATATCACATCTCTCCTGACCATCTTCAGGCTTAGACCAAACCAGACTCTTTTTGAGTTACTTTTGTGGCCTCTCTGTTTCTGTCATCCAAATGTCAATAATGAGTATGTAGGCAAGTTATTTTAAAAGCATCTCAACATTGGAATCAGTTTGTTCTTCCTGCAAACTCCTAGATGTGATTCAGAAGAATCGAGAACCAGCTGCATTGGACGGTAAGTTTGCAGTCTCTTCAGACTTTACATGTGAGACGTTTGTATGTGCGTTGTGTGTTGTGGAAAACCAAACATTGCAATCCTAATGGCTGTAACTTAATGACAATGGCTTTCAGATTTGGCATACCTGTTTGTGGTGTTGGTGTATTAATGAAAACATTAAACATAAAGGGAAATGTATTCGAATAAAAAGTTAATTCACATTTTTAGGATTCACAATTAGGATATTTCAGTGAAAAACAGTAATATTTAAATGTATCCAAAAATGCCTTCATATTGCAAAATCTTAATTTATAATTGGTGTTTAAATTATTAGAAGCTATAAAAAAATCTGTAAAAAGTATTGGTTTGTTTATCACTCTAGCTCTAAGTATCCATAGTTCTCAGAGTTGAATGTGTAGTTGCTAATAATCTTTGTTGTTCTTTCTGTCTTTCTTGCTCATTTACAACATTCAGCATTTTCATTGTTTGTTTTAAAAACATTAAATTCCTCAGGTATCTGCTAAATATTGATCAGTTAGTTGGGGTAATCAACTTTATTGAATTACTGAAGGCAAATTACCTTTTTCTGGTTATTGCTGTTGTAAGTTAAATCGAAATGGAATGCATGAGAGAATGAAGCAACACAAAGTTCCTAAGAGATTAACGTTACATTTAAGATGTTTATGACAGATGTTTAACTTTTATTTTCCATTTCTTATGTTCAATACGATCATATATCCAGAGGATAACTCAAATTCATAACAATGAAGCGTAGCAAGCATCGTGCCTCCAAGGATGATGGCAAAGGTCAAGGTGAAAGCTTTTATTAACTGAAAATGTTAAAATTATCATGAATTCTTTAACATTATTATTTAAGTATTATTTATAGTGGATAATGAATATATTGATATCATTATATAATATTTAAATAGTAATATATTTAATAGATTATACTAAGCATTTTATGTGTGAATGTAGTAAAAACACGAAAACCATAGTGCTGTTCATAACGACATTTCATCATGTTTGACTTGTTAAGATGAACCGGCCATTCTTGAGACCGAGGATATGAGGATGCCAGACCCGGATACCATCTCACTAGCATCAGTAACTGCTGTCACGACCAATGTCTCCAATAAGAGGTGACCAAAAATTATACGGATAAAAATATCAAATATGATATTCTACATTACATTTATATATTATTTATGATATGTTCTAACATGATATATTAGTATATCCTAATGTAGTAGGTCAATCAAGACTGTATTTTCTTCATCCAAAAATGCTCTAAACATTTTAGATCAAAGCCTGACATCAAGATTGAACCTAGTGCTGGAAGACCAATGGATTTCCAAGTATGTAAAACAGAAAGAGAATGAAATAAATCTCATCAAACACCCAATTAGCCACTCTTACAAATGTCAGTTACTATTTATTTTGATGGTCCCCTTTATACATTCTGTCGACTATAAGTAACGTAGCACCTACAGGTCATCTAACTCATTAGTGTATTAGTTGAGCATTAGTAGACTGTTGTACTTGCAAAGTTACTCATAATCAGTAGAATGTCTGTTGGGGGACCATTTAAATAAAGTGTTCGCAGATATTTAGCACACAGTCTACTAATTCTCTAAGGAGAGTTAGTTGACGTGTAGTAGAAGTTGAATGTCTAAAGGGGACCATCAAAATAAAGTGGTACCCAAATATCGTCTTAGATTACAACTGTAACCATGGTTCCCTGAAAAGGGAGGGAGGTGATGGGTTGGAGTAGCATCACAATGGGAACACTGCTGCATGTTTGCGTCTTGAAGCATGTGTGAAATCACTCCAATAATGTGCCGAGACGTGTGTGACATCATGACCAGAAAGCTCTATAAATTGCACCTGGGCCAAACAATTGCAGTTTATTATAGGCCGAAGCATGTCGGTCACAGCTATGCAGGAAGTGTGGTTGGGCGATGCAACATTTTGTTCCCTTCTCAGGGAACCATGGTTACAGTCGTAACCTGAGCTGTTCCCTTTCGAGGGAACCCACGCTGTATTGGAGTAGCAACACAAAAGGGACATTAATACCCTCTCCACCATATTAACAAGTGCCCATCCCAGCGTGGAGCCCATATCCAGGTCATAAAACCTCACGAATGTGTGTGACGAGGACCAACCCGCCGCATCACACACTTTCTGCAGGGATACTTCTGATCATAAAGCTTTAGAAGCTCCCATACTTCTGGTAGAGTGTGCCCTGACAGCCATAGGTGAAGGCACACCTCATAAGCAAGAGAAATAGCATCGACTATCCACTTGCTCATAGTTTGTTTGGTCACTGGAGAATCCTTCCTAGGCGACCCAAAACACACAAACAGCTGATTAGATTTTCTCCACGGAGCAGCTTTGTGGACATACACATCTAGTGCTCTCACTGGGCACAAAAAATTCAGCTTTTTCTGGTCTGACATCTGAAATGGAGGAGGACAAAAGGCTTGCAAGGTTATTGATCGTGCAAAATTGGTAGGAACATTAGGTATTTAACCCAGTCTAGGGTGCAGAAATGATTCTGGTGCCCAGGGATGTACACTGCCCTCAGGGAGAGCAGATTGCCACAGGAGGATTTATGTGCCAAGAGAGATGATGACCCCTCCACGGACTTTGTGTTCCCTCTAGGATCGCTCCCCAGCTCAAATACCAAGCTGTGACCTTTACATGGCTTGCAGGCCTCAGCGTCATGACACCATGTGGGAAAAGAGGGTGTCTTTCCAATGACTCACCACCCAAAGGTACGTGGTAAGCAGCTATGGCCTCCACGTACACCTTCAGAGTGGAGCCCTGCGGAGAACCAATCCTGAAGGAACTCCAGTTAACTGGGTCCAACTGGTGATTTCTGCACCACGAAGCTGTCCATTTCAAGGCAAATAGTTTCCTCATGGAGGGAGCTTTAAAATGTGGAAACAACCTCAGTTGAGAGATGAGAGTTTAGGAACTGGTCCTCCTCAGGGGCTAGACCCAAAGTTTCTACAGATCTGGGTGGGGGTGAAGGATTGTGCCCCCAGCCTGAGATAGAAGGTCCCTCCAAATAGGAATCTCCCAGGGGGAGCCATTGAGGAGAGACATCAGATCAGTGAACCACACTCAGGCCGGCCAGAACGAGGCTACTAGGAACTCTGTCCTGAGGAACCCTCTCTAGAACTCCCGGGAGCAGAGCGATTGGGGGAAAAGCATACAGACGTAGTCTCAGCCATGTCTGTACCATGGCATCCAACCTCAGTGGGATGCATGAAGGAGAACCAGAGCAGACAGTGGGTTGTTTCTTGAGATACAACCCACTGTTTCTTCCACCTGGCCAAACTCCTTCCAATCAACTCCACCACATTGGGCCTCAGCCCCTGCCTCAACAAGATGTCTGCTCCCTGATTCTGGTGCCCAGGGATTTACACTGCCGTCAGGGAGAGGAGTTTGCCCTGAGCCCACAGGAGTAATTATGTGCCAAGAGAGATGATGACCCCTCCACAAACTTTGTGTTGAGCGACCCTCTAGGATCACTCTCCAGCCAATGAGGGCATCTGATGTAAGTGTTCTGCGATGACAGGTTTGCCCCGAAGATCTAAAAATCGGATGCAACACCCTTCATTTTTTTTTAACAAAGAAATACCAGCTGTAGAACCAGGACTCTCTCTTGGGTGGAGGAACACGTTCCTTCCCCAAGAGAGCTTTGACTTCTTCCTCCATTACCAATGCCTGCTCAAGGCTTACCACTGTGGGTAGGACAGCATTGAATTGAGAAGGATGAGAATCAAACTGCCAGATGGTCTACTAAGGGAACCAGCCTCTCAAATCTGGTCTCGCCGCCCTGAAGTGGATGACCAGCAGAGAACAACCGAACTGACTCCTCTATAACCCTCCTCGGAGGGAGCAAGTCAGTGGCGCAACGTCTTTGGGTAGACACTGACAACCGAAGTCGCTGGAAACCACTGTGCCCTGAAGCACCAAGGATGGCAGGGTAGGCAGAACAATCCCCTGAGGGCACTGAGGAGAAGCAGGCACCGTATGATGAGGTGTGAGCCCTCCAGAGGGGGCTGCCCTCAGAGCCATGACACCACTGGCGTCAGGACCTCTTAGCTGAAGCCTTCTACTGATTTCACACATGCTTCAAGACACAAACATGCAGAGGTGTTCCCATAGCATCACTACTCTGACGCAGCGCAAATTCCTTTGAAAGGGAACTGCATGTCATTGCATTAGATATCAAAGCATATTAAAGCAGGGGGAATTTATTGTAAATAAAGAGAAGAAGCCAAACATTTCACAAAAAAGTTTTTTCAGTTTGAAATGCTAAAACAATAGATGTAGTGCTGAAAATTGTGTGATTTTTGCATTGGTGAAGTGTTAGTGGAATATATTTATAGTTAATGTGATTAAAAAAAAAAAAGTGATATACTACACCCGCAGATACAGACACTTGCTTTAATATTTTGTATGTTTCTAATTGGTGGTTTGGGGCCATTGTATATGTAGATACAATATACCACATACAGTATTTTGTAAATTTGTGTTATGCCCCACTTTCCAGGTTAGTGTCACTGTTATTGAGGCTAGACAGCTGGTGGGATTGAACATGGATCCAGTGGTGTGTGTGGAAATCGGTGATGATAAAAAATACACTTCAATGAAGGAGTCGACCAACTGCCCTTACTACAATGAGGTATGGGATTGTAATATTGTCTTATGGAAATTTAATGGCTAAAGCAATAATTGGTTTGTAAGTAGTCTACTGAACTGTAATGGTTATCTAAGCATTGCAAATTAAATGTTTTGAGAAAATTCATACTAAAACATTATATTATATGCATACTTTTTTTTTGTAGTATTTCGTTTTCGACTTCCACGTTCCTCCTGATGTCATGTTTGACAAGATCCTGAAAGTATCAGTAAGTATCGTAGAATAACAGTTATAGAGTAGTTAAAGCCTCCCCTTGTGAAAAGACAACGAATGAAAGACTAGAACTAGAAGCAAAATGGTGACTTAAAAAAAAAAAAAAGACTGAAAGACTGAAAAACTAAACAAGACCAAAACTGATTATGGTAAACTAAAATATAATTTAAAGTAATTTTAATTAAAACGTGTATGTTATGTATTTAAATATTACACATTCTTAATAATGAAGTTGCAATTTAATACATTTAAAATATGTTAACTTTAAATGTAATATTGAATAATACACAAATACTTTACATGTGCTTTAGTATGTTAGTCAATATTAAAATAAATGTACTTCTTTATAGTATGACAAAAGATTATTAAAACAATGATTTAAAATGTACTTTAAAGTCAAAAAGTGCACTTTTTAAAAATTGTGTTAAAACATAGTCATGAAAGTGTACTCTCTTTAAGTGCACTTAAGTGGCCATTTATTTCATTAATATATTATCTGCAAGAACAGTTTTTTAAAATATATATATATATACTTCTAAGATCTGAAGTACACTACAAGTGCACCTTCAATACAATTAAGCACACTTCTTTTTCACAAGGGTGAGCTTTTTCATAAAACATGATATTTTTCGTTTAGCATTAAGCTTCAAAATAATGTGTCCTTTCAGGTTATTCACTCCAAGAATCTTTTGCGAAGTGGCACACTGGTTGGGAGCTTCAAGCTTGATGTGGGCACAGTATATTCACAACCTGGTAACTGGTTTTACATGTTTCTATATGAAGCTCTCAATTTCAGTAAATACTACAGATTTTCAGCATTTTTGTTTATCCTTTACAGAACATCAATTCTTCCACAAATGGGCCACTTTATGTGATCCTGATGACATCACTGCAGGATGCAAAGGTTACGTCAAGTGTGACATCGCAGTTGTTGCAAAGGGTGACACAATCAAAACTCCGCACAAAGCAAATGAAAGAGATGAGGATGACATTGAGGGGTAAACACCCTATCCTAAATTGTTAATGTTATTATTAGTGTTGTTTTCTAAGGCAAGCATCACTGAACAGACTCTAAACTCCAGTATTCCCAACTTCTTTGGACAGTCCTATGAACTAAAAATTTACTGCAGTACTATTTTATTCATATATCATTTTAAACATACATTTGTATTCAATTTAATTCAGCTTTGGCCATCAGTGGTGAAAAACGTTCAGAAAACCTTAGCAATGCCCTGGCAGTCATGGCAGTGACTTTTTCACCATTCACAATTTCTGCAGGAAATGTGAAATACAAGTTTAGTATAGTATTGTATCTGTCATACAACAATAAAAATACAGAGGCCTCCAAGATATTTCCATATAACAGTAAATTTAAAGGCAATTCTATTTGCAGAAATGCACATCACTTCTTTTATTAATTGTTCTTCTTGTTCCAGAAACCTTCTGTTGCCGGAAGACGTCCCAGCTGAGCGGCAGTGGGCAAGATTTTATGTCAAAGTATACAGAGCCGAGGGGTTACCCAAAATGAACACCAGCATTATGGCAAATGTCAAAAAAGCTTTCATTGGAGAAAATAAGGACTTGGTTGATCCTTATGTCCAAGTGCTATTTGCAGGACAGAAGGTGGGCAGAATTCTTATTAATATACAGTGTATATACACACATTCAATTCTGTATTTTTTCCATCACAGCTGATTCACTATGTCCTTCTTGTTAGTCAGGTGGTATTAGAGGGAGGGATATTCTTATTTTAGAGAACATTTGATTGAACAACAACCTAGTTCAAAATGACCCTTGTGAAAAAGAAGTACGCTTAATTGTACTGAATCTGCACTTGTAGTGTACTTCAGATCTTAAAAGTATAAAACTGTACTAGCAGATAATATAATATTAATGAAATAAAGGCCACTTAAGTGTATGTAAAGAGAGTACACTTTCATGACTGTTTCCTAGCACACTTTTAAAAAGTGCACTTTGTAGTAATGTAAAAAGTTTTAATTGAAAGTACATTTTAAATCATTGTGTTTTAATAATATTTTGTCATGCTTTAAATAAGTACACTTATTTGGATGTGTTGACTAACATACTAAAGCACATGTAAAGAAATTGGTTATAATTTTAACTGTATAGCATGTTATTTGACTACATTTAAAGTTAAGGTTACACTTTATTTTATAATTACATGATGTACAGTGTAATTAAACATTTAGGTACTGAGTAATAATTAACTGCATGTACCTACTATAGGGTTAGGATTAGGATTGGGGTTTAGTTTAGGATTGGTTGCATGTAATTATGCATCATTTAATGTGTAACAAGGACATTGTAAATTTGGTAACACTTTATTTTACAGTGCCGTAGTTACATTGTAATTACTCAAACAAGTACAGAGTACTATTAATTAACTACATGTACTTACTATAGAGTTACAGTTAAGGTTAGGGTTTGGTTTAGGGTTAGTTACTTGTAATTATGGCATAATTTACTGTTATTACTATAATAATTACATGTAGTAATGTGTAACTACAGCACTGTAAAATAAAGTGTTACCCTTTATTTTACAGTCCTGTTCCCCATGTACATACTATGTACTTATTATAGTAATTGCAATAACTGGGTAATAACTAGGTACTAACCCTTAAACCTAACCTTAACCAATGTAGTTACCTTATATTACCCAGTACTTTCTTAGGTAAGTACACTGTAAGTACATGTAAGTGCACGTACTGTAAAATAAAGTGCAACTGTAAATTGTAGTGTTACCAAAGTTAATATATTTTAAATGTACTAAATTGCAACTTCATCTTTATAAATGTGTAAATACATGCCATACAAATTTCAATAGAAATGACATTAAAGTATAATTTAGTTTACCATAAATATTTGAGAGTACATTTGACAGTATGCTTTAACCAAATTTCAAAGACAATAGAAGTAATTATGAAATTACTTATAAAAATGTACTTAAGTCCAGCTTAAGTGGGACAAAAACACTCCTTTTACTTCTTTTCACAAGGGGAGGCATCAGTATCATTGGCCCATTGTCCTTTGAGAGAAAGACTACATTTTAAGTGTGCATATTGGCTAAAACCTAACTTTTAGAAGTACACTGATATTTAGATGACATCGAATCTAACAGACAGTTACAAATCTCAATTTCATGGGGTCTTTATTGGGCCAAGTAGACACAGGTGATGCAGACATAAGAACTGATGTTTTTATCTGTCCTCAATGCAGGGAAAAACTTCAATTCAGAAGAGCAGCTATGAGCCGATCTGGAATGAGCAGATCGTTTTCACTGAGCAGTTTCCACCACTGTGCCGGAGAATGAAACTCCAGATCCGCGATTCAGATAAAGTGAACGATGTGGCCATCGGAACGCACTTCATTGACCTGCGGAAGATTGCTAATGATGGAGACAAAGGTAACAAGTCAGCAGAAGTCTGCAAAATAATATTTCCTTTGTCTTTCTTATTACATTTTGCTTCAGATGCTCAATCACAGAAGCCATCGCTACACTGCCGTTCATTATAAAATTATTGTAATGCAGTAAAAACACTGACACTATCGGATGAGAACAAAACTGTATTGAGCTAAATAATAACACTATTGTTTTCTGTACAACTGTGAAACTGTGTAAATTAACTGGTTTTATTCAAGCCAAAATATTATTTAATATTGCTGAATCAACCTAAATACATTCATTTATACCAACAAAATTGATTCTTATGGTTTAAATCAAGTAAAAAAAAAAAAAACCATCTATTTACAATAACCGTTGCAGGTTACCACTATTTGCAGTGTAGCTGAATCGAATTAGTTTCATAATTGAACTGAACTGAATCAACATTGATCTGGATTGAACTGAATAATAGAGCTGCTTTACAGCTAAACTGAACTCATTTTATAATTGATGAATTCTAGTCTAGTTATTGAACTGACAATACAAAAGGTGACTTGACTTGATTAACATCTAGACAAATCATTGAATGTTATTGATCAAGAGGTCAAAGATACAAAAGGAAATATTAATCCTGCTTCCATTCGTAGGCTTTCTTCCAACTCTGGGCCCGGCTTGGGTCAACATGTACGGTTCCACACGCAGTTACACGCTCATGGATGAGTACCAGGACCTGAATGAAGGACAAGGGGAAGGGGTGTCGTTCCGGGCTCGTCTGCTGATCAGTCTGGCTGTAGAGATACTGGACACCTCCTCTCCTGAAGTAATGACCTCCACCGAGGTACAGGTGGAGGGGATATCCAACATCTCAGATGTAAGTGATCCACTGACGGGGAGGTTCGACAGGCCAATTACAGTGAATAATTAATTGTCTTTATTTATCTCCCTTCATTATTCATTTAGCAGTAATACTCATAGTAGTTCTTTGTGTGTAAGATAATCATCTGCACAGCCAAAGTTAGGCTTCATTCTGCATGTGACTTGCTGTTAAAAATTAATCATTCGGAGAAAAGTTTCACAACTCCTCCAGAATTATTTATGAGCACAATGACTTTTTTTTTTTTTTGTCTAATCTTAGGAAGGCCCTCATATGCACAAAACATTATTTAATCAATTGTTTGTTGCTTATATCTAGAATGCCACGGGAAAAATTGAGGAATTCTTCCTCTATGGATGTTTCCTTGAGGCTACTATGATTGACAGGAAGATTGGAGACAAACCCATCAACTTTGAGGTTACAATAGGTAAATCTATGATAGACTAGTTATCAGCCTTTAAAGTTATATGTATGAATTTGGCAGATTTACATTGAATTGAAGGTCTATACTTTATCAGTTAATGCATTCCCTAGGAATCAAACCCATGACCTTTACGTTGCTAGCGCCATTATCTACTCATTGAGCTACAGGAATAGCTATTGCAATAAACTGCAGTCAGAGTTGACTACCATTCTGAATGTTACTGAATTGAGCTAGTAAACAGGATGCAGAATTAAACAGAAAGTAGAATTAAAAAGGTATTAATTATTTAAACAAAATTTAGTTTATGCAGTTTATAGTCAATATGAATGAAACAATCTTTATGTTTTGGTTTATTCAAAACAAATTCAAAATCATGAATCTAAAGTTGCGTCCCAAATGACGCACTATACACTATGCACTTATACACTATGTACTTGTGCACTATGCACTCATCCATGTAGTGCGTGAATTGTATAAGGTTATTTTGTCATTTAACAACGGAGTCAGATCCTCCCTCCCCCTCCACTACGTAATTAAAGCTGCAACAGTTGAGTGCACGAAGTGTCCAACATTCCACACTTCATTTTTTCCGTTAATTTAGTGCATCATCCGGGTATTTAAAGTGCACTTTTTCTTTTTGGAATTTTCAGTGTGAAGTGCACTACTCGCACTATTTATACTTAAAAACGTCATAGAATAGTGCATAAGTACGCGAATTGGGACGCACCTAAAATTTTTACATGCAAAGAGCATTAATTGGCACTAACTAAGACAAACTAAACATATGCATTGTTGTTCATCCAGCTTATAAACAAATTTGGAATGTCAATGAAAATGCTACCAAATATCATCCAAAACTATTATATCTAGTCACTTATTTACTTGTGAGAAATATTGCCCATGTTAATAGGGAGAAACTAAGAACAATAAGTTTGTCTTGATATCTAGGGCCCTTTTTTATCCACTTAGGGCATGTCCAAATCCTCTTTTGCTAGTTTAACGATGGAAATTTTTTTTGACGTGCCAGGTGCATGGTTCAAAAGGGTTGTACCTATTATCTTAATGGGTCATGGGTGTATTTTGGGCATAATGTGCAATAAATCAATCAGAGTCTCATTTCTCATTCCCTTTAAAAGCCAGTTGCGCTCGCACCATGGCGGATTCGCTATTTACATGGTGGAATATAGACACTCTCAACTTGATGAGTCAGTTTAAATACATGTGTGTATTGCCACGATTGGTCAAATAATCAGCCAATTTCATTCATCATTACTGCAAATAGGTAATTCTGATACATGCAATGACTATCCATTATGACATGTAGCCATTTTTATCTTTATGTACACAATTATAATCTTTTACGTTGTAATCCTTTTATTTTTAATATTTGGCATGTTTGTGTGTTGCTGTGTGTAACATCAGAGTGTACGCATGTTGTGCACCTGCCTATAGGCACATATTACTAATGCACTCTTTAAATAACAAAAAAATACTGGGCCATTGACTTTAGAGCAGGTTTTTTTGGTCAATGGTGAAGTCGTTTTTCAGTTCCTCAAAATAGCAACACGCCAACAATGCACCTGAACACACCTCGTTTTCAGACCAGCACGCCCATGAGTGAACGAGTGCATTTGCTATTCATTTGGCTGAAACTATCAAAAAACACTTGCATTGCGCTGAGTGTATGATAGGGCCCTTAAACTTAGTTAAATTGAATAGTTATATTTGATATAATGTATCACCATATTTTTTGCATGTCAATTCCCAGTTTAATATACAAGTCAGCTATAAGTATTACAGTATGTACACTTGTAGTTTGATCCCCCCTGCTGTCTACACATTGAGCAGTTTGACTCAATCGAAGACATTAAATGGCTGAGTTTTGGAGTGGGAAACCTGTTTGAAAACAATCATCATTTTTAGTGGCACAGAAATGATACACTTCACCTTTATGCAAGTAATGAAATGAATCTGGAAAATGTGTCAGATACCTACCTCATTAAACTATCGTCTCAACACAAGGAAACTACGGCAGTGACCTTGATACTCCAACCAAGCCAAAAACAAAGAAGAAGAAGGGTGGCGATGGCGATGAAGAGTCGGAGCTCATTCAGGGCTCGAGTGACGAGGAGATGGATGATGGTGAAGACATCTCTTCAGTTTCCTCCACCCCTCCAATGAAACCAGTCATCACCGACAGGTTTAGTCACTGATCCTGCTAATCCAAAACTCATCTATTTTATTTTGCCTTTTGTTGCAAATTCATGTGAAATATCCTGTTTATTTATTCTGCAGAAATTATTTCCACCTCCCCTACTTTGAGAGGAAGCCCTGCATCTATATCAAGAGCTGGTGGCAGGACCAAAGAAGACGGCTTTATAATGCAAACATCATGGACAACATTGCAGACAAATTGGTAATAAATCAATGAATATGGGTTATATTAGTTGCTGAAATATTGATATTTTTACTGTTTTTACTTTTATTTTAATCTTAAGGCAAGCCTCTAAAAGACTAAAAATATTTAACTTAACTAATTTTACTAATTAATATCACCATACTTACGTGCATAAAGAAAAGTTTTGTATTACAAGTTTTCTGAAATATGTTTAAAATGCAAATTAGACACTAAATAAATATGCAATAAGTTTCATAATATGTATAAATTGAAATCTATAGATGCAAATAGACAGTGTAATTAAATAAACATTTAAATGTGTATTTTTTTTATATGTTTTCTTTCCACTAGTCATAAGGAAGACATGTTATGGAAGCAAAATCTCAAACTTGACCAGTGCATGAAAAAAACAATGGTTTTGCCTGTGGTGTCTTGCCTTAAATCTAATTTTCATTGTAATATATAATAATAATCCTGGTTACAGTTGATCTGTGAAAATACATCCATATGTTTACATTGCAGCCTTGCTCTGTATCATTTTATAGGAAGAAGGGTTAAATGATGTGCAGGAGATCATCAAAACAGAGAAGGCCTATCCTGAACGCAGACTCAGAGGAGTCCTGGAGGAGCTCAGCAACGGCTGCAGGTTAGCAAACATGTTTTTCTGCAGATCATGAGCCAGTTATGAGTTGTTCTCTGGAAATGGTGTCATTTGTGCTTCATTTGTGTCCCTGTGACATATTGCATGACATGTGGACTTAATAAATTCTTATCTTGAGCAAAATAAGCAAGCTGACATTCAGTACAATCTATATATTTTATTTTGAATATATACAAATGAGATTTAAAGTCATTATGAAATCAAAACTGACCCTATTTACTTTGTTAGTGCATATTACTAGTCTTGTGGTGAACAATTAATCTGTGCAAGTTACACCGAAAAAAAAATTTTTGTCATGGTAATCTTTAATCAAAATCTGCTTCCGATCTGGAATGGCGTTTCTTCTCTGATGACGTCAGTTTGACGGCTTGGGTTGAAAATGCATTTTAAATTGTCTTTAAAAACTCTTTTGTGAGGAACTACTTCCTTCCGCCATGGATTCAGATCTCAAGTTGACAGTTTAACAGTTGAGCCCAAGCCTCTGTTACTAATTCTAAAACGTCACTTCATTGAAACTCATTGTAATATGTAGAGTATTATGGGAGAGAGATCACCTGAATGAGTGCTTTACCTGCATCTAACTGATATTCTTCAGGTCAATCTTATATTCATAATCACAAAATAAGTTTGAATGTCCACTGAGGAAAGCGATATCTTTGTCTTTGTCCTTTTAACATTTAAGAGGATTTCCCATGATAGCGCTAGTCAGTGCATTTGTCAGTTGAGTCTCGTAAGATGTTTAAAGTAAAAACAACATCCTTGTTTCCTTGTTTCAGTCCATTTCAATATAAAAGTCTTTGAGACTGACTGACTCGCTCATAAAGACAGTCATTGGCTCCATCTAATGGCGTATTAATGAAACTTTCACTGAAGTCGAAATCACGAACTCTTTCTCAATACCAAAAAATACGGCATGTTATTTAAATAAAATATTATTTACTGAACAATAATATTTAAATTAACAATAGCCATTATAACAATATAAGAAGTAAAATAGGAAATAAACGCAAGCAAACAGTTCAGTCAAACGTACAAAAGCAGCGCTTTAGTTAGTACAGGATTTAATTTCAATGTAAATAAAGTTATGAAACTTAATATAGCCCTTAAGCCAAATCTATTAGCTCTGGAACAAGTAATAGATTAATAAGATCAAAGATTGCCCCGTTTGATACACCCAAAATGAATTATACCTCATGTTTAACTACTATCTACATAAGAGCAAAGGGGTGGATGGCTGGAAAGCCCACTCAGCCAATCAGATTTGAGAACCAGAATGAAATGTTGAATAAAAATAAATAACTAATAGTACTTTGCATGGCTTTAACCACATATTTATGATTGGCCATTGGAAAACCCATATTTGTTGACCACAAATCTTGGGTCAGCTATATTGAGGATATTGCCTCCCTATATTTTTACATATACAGTAGGGCTTACTTGTGGTTTTCTTTGGTACATTTTTAAATTAAATCCTGAAATTTTGAGGCACAAATGGCACCTGATAACATTTCCTGAGAACTTTATCATTGCACCATTTTTGATATCTCTAGAGGAAGGATGCATTAATAGTGAATTTCATTTCTCTTTCAGTACCTTTGTAACTTTGGCAAACAATGACCAGAATCAGGCTGGGAAGACTAAACTGGACAGGGAGAGGGTGAAATTATGCATGCAGGAACTGGTAAAACACTCAGCAGCTGTTAAAAATAAATGCTATTAATAACTAATGTTAAAATATGACTCTGATGGCTTTTTTCATGTCTGTTGCTGACAGGAAAATATGGGCCAGCAAGCAAAGACCATGCGGTCACAAGTGAAGAAAAGCAACGTGAAAGACAAAATAAAACTTGCACAAAACTTTCTCCACAAGCTGAGATTCTTGTCCGATGAGGTAGTGCACAAAATGCTTGGTTATATGGGCATATAGATGAATTCAAATCACTGTAAAAATATTAATGTAAATTCTTCTGGTTTTTCATCATAGCCACAACATAGCGTTCCAGATATTTACATATGGATGATAAGCAACAACAAACGCATTGCATATGCCCGCGTTCCCTCCAAAGACATCCTCTTCTCTTCTGTCGAGGAAGAAACCGGAAAGGACTGTGGGAAGGTCCAGACGATCTTTTTTAAGGTTGGTATGAATGCGCTCTGAACATGTCTTAAAAACTGTAGTTACCACATTATTATGCCAGAACACTTATCTTGAAAGGGGCCATATCATGGGGAATCCAGTTTTCCTTCATGTATTATGAAAACAACTCAAGACTCACTCCCCTATTGAAGCTAAGCTTCCAAAACAGCTTTTGATGAATGTATCAGTGTTTGACTGCATTACAACAGGAATCAGGTGATCAGAAACGTGTCCCATTCAATCACAGTGAGCTAATAATGAAGAAATATGTTGCACAGTATTATTCTTTAACAACTGATACGAGTGAAATGAGGTAAAGAGTGTGAAAGCTTGTGATGTTCCCGTCTATGTGAGCCGCTGCCGCTCTGTAGATCCTTCTGAAGAATTCAAATGTTACAAACCAGCGACTCGAGTGTATTTGCAATAAGATTCCTGATCATTAAGTGAGTGTGACATCACAAACCCTAAAATGTACATAAACCCCGCCCCCGAAAACACACAACAAAGGGGGCGGGGCCATGTTGGGCTGCTTTAGAGAAGAGGAAGAGTTGTTGTAGTAGAGTGTTGTTGTCATGCCGTCATTTTACGCCGGACTGCTTCACAAACGAGGGTCAATTCAACACAAAAGATGAACATGACGACACATGCTAGTGGATGAGTTGAATCAACTCCACAGCAACTACATCAATTTATCCACTAACCATTCAGAAACGTCCAGTTTCATTCTAAAAGTTGTAACTTCTTCCTGAGTCTCTCCATCAGTGTCGACTCCGGTTTGAACAATGTAAGGCTGAACACCGTTACTGACAATCCTCATTTTGGCTGCGTGAGATTCTCCAGCTTTGTTGTTGTTGAGCTGTTAAAGCTCCGCCCTCTTCTGGAAAGGGGGCGGGAGCAGCAGCTCATTTGCATTTAAAGGGACACACACAAAAACAGCGTGTTTTTGCTCTCACCCAAATAGGGGCAAATTTGACAAGCTATAATAAATGATCTGTGGGGGATTTTGAGCTGAAAAACTTCACACACACATCCTGGAGACACCTTGTAAAAGAGGCATGATAGGTCCCCTTTAATATTTCTTTTTATCAGACTTTATAACTCGCAATTGGAACTATTTCTAATTAGACTATTACTAATTCTGACTTTATTCTCAGAATTGAGATTTGACTTTATAACAAAAAAAAGTCAGAATTGTGGTTTATAATATTGCAGTTAAGGGAAAAAAGTCAGAATTGTGACTTTATTTCTCGCTTAGTTTATATCTCACAATTCTTAATGAAAAAATCGGACTTTTTCTCAGAATTGTGAGATATAAACTTGGAATTGTGCAATAAAAAGTTGCAATTACCTTTTTTATTTATTTATTTTTTATTTTTTTATTTTGTGGAACAATCTTCCATACAAGGCAGCATAAAACAAGCCATTTAAATGTAAAGGGAAAACAACATAAAAAAAAAGGAATAATAAAAAAATATGATATGATGCCTTTAATTGGCTTTTACTGAACTTTTACTTGATATATGCCTGGTTTCACAGACAAGGCTTAAGCCTAGTCCCAGACCATCAAATGCTCAAATTTGAGTTGTCTTTACTGAAAGCAACTTGCATCGACAGATCTTAAAATATGTCAGTGACATTGTTTTGTCTCAAGATGCACACCAGTAATGTTTTTTTCTAAGACATGTTTATAAGAGCTAAATGTCCTAATTGAACTAAAGCCTAATCCTGGCTTAATCTAAGCCCTGTCTGTGGAACCAAGCCATACCTTAGCATCAAGTACTAATTTACTCTGCTCTTCCTCTTTCTAGCTTCCTGGTAAGAAAAGTTTTGGACCTGCAGGCTGGACCGTTCAGGCTAAAACTGAGCTTTACCTGTGGCTCGGCCTGAGCAAGCAGCGCAAAGACTACTTGAGCGGGCTTCCTAATGGCTTTGAGGAGAACAGGGTAGTAAAAGGGCCCGGCGTACAGTCCTCGCCCCCCATCAGCCTGATGTACACCAGTAAGACACCGATGCATTTATATGACTGGCTTCAGATTGTCTAGGTAATAGATAGTTGATGATAACTCTTTTATTTTATCCCAAAAGTGAAGCAGATCTTCCAGCTGAGGGTTCACATGTATCAGGCTCGAAGTCTGTTTGCGGCAGACAGCACAGGCCTGTCAGACCCGTTTGCCAGGGTTTTCTTTTCTACTCACAGTCAAGTCACAGAGGTGAGAGAAAAGATTCATGGCAATTTGTCAACATGCTATTGACATTTTACCTTAATGTGCAAATTTAAGAAAAATGTGAAGCACATCTGAAAGACTTGTTTGGTGAGAATTTATTTTACAGTACATGCACTTTCAGTGTACTTATCACAAAACTACTGAGTAATATAAGGGGAAGTGTTAAACGCTGTATGATAAAATGAATATTAATAAAACTACACTTAAATTACAATTCCACATCGTGTTTGCTACGGTACATCAACTCAAGTTTCATATTCAGGAACTGAAATCGAAAAATACATTATCAATTATGTTCCTAATGGTGCGAAATTGAACTGTTTGAGATTTGATGTAGTACATCACCACACCAAGTTTAAAGACATTCGAAGGAAGATGTAATAGCTGATTATTTCTCTCAGATCCTGAATGAGACGTTGTGTCCTACATGGGATCAGCTGCTGGTGTTCGATAATGTGGAGCTCTATGGCGAGGCTGGTGAACTGAGAGACGATCCTCCTATAATCGTCATCGAGATCTATGACCAGGACACTGTCGTGAGTGTTTTTCATTCACTTCTGCTTTTCATGCTGTAACGTTTATAAATGTGCTCCAATCTCATTCTGCTTCTCAAGGGAAAAGCCGACTTCATGGGTAGGACATTCGCTAAACCTATGACCAAGATGTCAGATGAGCATTACGGGCCGCCACGCTTCCCTCCTCAGCTGGAGTACTACCAGATCTACCGTGGAAACGGCACTGCAGGAGAAATGCTGGCTGCCTTTGAACTGCTACAGGTGCATCTCACAGTGCCAAGAAACCTTAGTCTGTGTGTGTGTGTGTGTGTGTGTGTGCATATATATCATGTACTGTGGAAATCTTTCAGATTGGACCAGCTGGAAAAGCCGACCTGCCTCCAATAGATGGACCTTCAGATATCGATCGTGGTCCAATCCTGCCTGTTCCTATTGGCATAAGACCCGTCTTGAGTAAATACCGAATCGAGGTGAGTTGCTCGTAGTAGTACAGCTACTGTACAGGAACCATTCAGAATCTATTTCTAATTCTTAAATATTATTTGTACACATCTTATAAAATTTAAAATGATATTGTAAAGAGGTGCACAGTCATGCATGACCTAATTTCACCAAGTACATCATGTTCCTGGAAAACAACTTTATTGATCCTGGAACAATATTCCAAACAACCAATCAGATGCGAGGGACAATTCTTAGTTTATGTCAAGTTTAGGTTTACAACCAGGGTTAGGTGCTCCTACTTAAGTGTTATTTACCTATAATTTCCATGATTTTAGGGATAACTTATGGGTATGGTTAACTTTAGGGGTAGGGATATGGTTAATACTACATTTTTGGAC
This sequence comes from Ancherythroculter nigrocauda, assembly GCA_036281575.1. NCBI lineage: Eukaryota > Metazoa > Chordata > Actinopteri > Cypriniformes > Xenocyprididae > Ancherythroculter > Ancherythroculter nigrocauda. The sequence continues at coordinate 7,431,214 of VTFQ01000019.1, read as the reverse complement.
AGGAATGTTGTTCCAGGATCAACAAAATATGTTGACCCAACTCAGCATAATCAAGATGTGCCACAGTTACCATGAGATGGCACACTTTTTACAATATATATATATATATATATATATATATATATATATATATATATATATATATATATTAGTTAACGTTTGTAATGGATGTGCCCTCATACTGATCACGTATATGTGACACTGTCATCCATAAATGGATATAAAAACGATTCGACAGAAAAACCAAGTGATTTGTGTGTGTATTTCGCCTCCTAATAGTTTAATAAAATTTTCCGGTTATCATTCACACAAATAGCTGCACCAACATATATCTATATATGTGAAATTTCGAAGCCTAGTCAACTTCCAAAGGACAAAAAATACATGTTATGTTACACGATTATAGGTGCAAAATTCATCGCCTTTTGGTGAATTTCATCAGTTTGAAGCCAAAATATGTCAAATCAAGTAAAAATGATCTGTGTAGCGTTTTTTTCAATACACATTGCTTCAAAGTAGCTTTATAGAAAATCATGATGGTGAAGTCAGCATAAAACGTCTCAGTTACAGTATGTATGTAACCCTCATTCTATGAAGGAGGGAACAGAGTTATGTCAGAACCGAACTGACGAATTGGGATCTCAAAAGAGGATCATGATGATCAGGTCATGCTTACCCTCGGATTTACAATCTACTGCAGTGTGATGTGCGGCAATTGCGGCAACATACACTTTCAGGGTGGACAGCCTTCGCTCCAGCTCTTCCTCCAGAAAGGAAAGCACAGCTCTAACCAAGCATTTTCAGTTGTCTTCTCAGTGAGAAGAACATCACTTGATGGAACAGGTTCCCCTTAAAGGTGTAAGCGTGCCTCATACAGGGCACTCTTGCCGAAGTGAGAGTGTCTACCACCGCATGGGGTCTACCACTAAGTTCTCCGCATCGCATTCAGAGACCAGACATGGAGATTCAAGAGGTCTGGACGCGGGTGCCATAGGGTGCCCCGTCTTTAAGAAAGTGGGTCCTTCCTCAGAGGAACGCACCAGCGAGGGGCTATCGCGAGGATCATGAGTTCTGGAAACCAGGTCTGGTTGGGCCAACTGGGCACAACTAGCAATACCTGCTCCTTGTCCTCCCTGACTTTGCACAGTGTCTGTGCAAGTAGGCTCACTGCGGGAAACGCATACTTGCAACAAGAGTCCCATCGGTAAGGGAGTAAAAAAACTGGCAGTGGGACACCTGGTCTACATGTGTGGCTCCAAAGCATCTCCATATCAGCTGGGGATGGAGTCTCCATTCTCCCTGAAACATAGGCTATCATGAGAGCTCGTCGGCTCAGCACTGGTGAACCGTCACTGGTGCCCACTCAAAAAAAGCGAGGTGCACTCATATAGCTATAGAAAAAAAAAAACATTTTGGATATATAAATGAGCAAAATCTTTGTGCAGGTTCTCTTCTGGGGCCTGAGGGACTTGAAGCGGGTGAACCTGGCTCAAGTTGACCGTCCCCGCGTGGACATCGAGTGTGCAGGGAAAGGCATTCAGTCAGCGCTCATTCAGAACTACAAGAAAAATCCCAACTTCAGCACTCTGGTTAAGTGGTTTGAAGTGGTGAGTTTTCACACTTTTATATCTCGGGATTTTCATAATGATGTTGATTGCACTACAAACATTTGATAACACTGATGATTTTTCCCTAGGACCTGCCTGAGAACGAGCTTCTCCATCCCCCTCTGAACATTCGGGTGGTGGACTGCCGGGCGTTTGGCCGTTACACGCTGGTCGGCTCTCATGCCGTCACATCTCTACGCAAATTCATTTACAGGCCGGCGGACAAGAGTGTCAATAGCTGGTCTGCTATGGGTGTGTGTGCAGGGCTGAGATGAGAGCTGTTAAATATGCATCTTTAGTTGATAAGCTTATAGCATCCATGGCATAGATGTGAGCCTTCGTCTAAGAGCATTTAAACAATAATACATTTGTCATGTTTGTTTAATAATGGAGATGGAAAAATGTTTGAAACTAGATTTAGTAACTTCTGTAATCCACTACAATCCAGGATATGGACTGTGAAACAGGCTAAGGCTGCAGATCCAAACTAAAATACACTGATAAATATGTGCCCATATTTAACAAATGAATATATACTAACAGTTACAAGTTTGGAATAATTAGGATTTTTTTTTTTATGTTTTTAAATTAAGTCTCTTCTGCTCACCAAGGCTGCATTTATTTGATTTCAAAAATACAGTAACAATGGTAATATTGTGAAATATTACTACAATTTGAAAATAATTGTCTTTTATGTGATATCCAGTGATCAAAGCTGAATTTTCAGCATCATCAGTCTTCAGTGTCACATGATCCTTCAGAAATCATTCTAATATGATGATTTGCTGCTCAAGAAACATTTCTGATTATTATCAATGTTTTGCTGCTTCATATTTTATGGAAACTGTGATACAATAACGTTCAAAGTTTGGGGTAAGTAAGAAAAAAAATTAATTTCAATATATTTCAAATAAATGTTGTTTTGAATCCTGAAAAATATATATATTTCACAATATTGCTGTATTTATTTAATGCATTTTTGATCAAATAAATGCAGCCTTGGTGAGCAGAACTTCTTTCAAATATATATATATATATATATATATATATATAAATAATTATTCCAAACGTCTGACCAGAAGTGTATACTTTTATATTCTTTATTTCTCAGCTATACCAAGCACAACTAACATTGTTTTTCCTCTACAGAGGAGGTCGTGATCCACACAGAGCCAGAACCTGCCATGAAGAAGATTGAGACAGTGGTCAAACTTGACTCAGTAGGAAACTTTACAAAATATGTCTATTAACTATCAGTCAAATATTTGGACACACATATAAATGTACTTTTTTTAAGGCGTTGGATTGAATAGTGACACAAAAGCAGCCGAGTTTGCAGTGATGCATATTTCTTCTTCACTATTGTTTATACCATCAAATAAGAGAGTTTTCATTTGTGTCACATGTTTTCATCACTACATCATGCAGACTATTTTATTTGTTTTTTTTTTTTTTTGTTTGGTTTTTTTTTTCATGACTGCACTATTAGATATTATAAACAATAAGTAGTTGTTTCCAAACTTTTGGCTGGTACTGTAAATCATATTCTGACATAATAGGGATTTAAAAAAAATATTGTTTATATTTAAAAAGAGATTATGCTTTTGAACTTGTTCATTTTATTGAATCTGTTTCAGGCGTCTGATGCTGTGGTTAAAGTTGATATGGTATGTATACAGATATCAGATGTCTTTCTTTCTTTCTTATTTTCAGTGCCTTTAACATCATACCAGCTAACAAATATATGTTCAAAGAACATTTTTCTAATGTTCCCATTAAGTTATGAAAACATTATTTCTGAAAACGTCCAGTTTTCATTTCCATTTTATCTTTTTGCAAACATTATGTGAACGTTACTTTTGAATGTTCTTTAAACTTTCTGAAACAAGTAACATTTAAAAAATGTTAGAAGAACATTCAACTAAATGTTTTTGTGCAAACGTTTTGAGAACGTTATTAAAGACCAGATAACTTTGAATGAACATTTTATTAATGTTACTGGAAGAACGTTTGTTCATAACTGTGAGAGAACCTTTGCCATGAACATTCCCTGTTAACTGGGAAAACATTAACATTTATAAATTCATTATTTTTGTGTGAAAAGGGCTTTTTGAATTTTGTGTCTTGAACATTGTGACAGCCAGATGATGAGAAAGGTGGGAAAGGGAAAAAGAAGCGCAAGAAGGGTGAAGAGGTTGAAGAGGAGGAACTGGATGAAAGCATGCTGGACTGGTGGTCCAAATACTTTGCCTCGATTGAAACACTGAAAGAGGTGAGAGCTATAGAAGAATGACATTATTATAAATAAATTATGAATCCATAAAAATGCATGATTCCGTTTTTTTAACTGAGAAAACTGTATACTATTTTATGAACGATTTAGATCATTAAAGCACAAGAAGCAGAAGCTGAAGAGAAGGAAGAGTTTGACTCTGGAGAGGGTGGAGGTAACTGAAGCAGTGTCACTGATTATATCTCTAACACAAGACACCTGTAGAAATCTTATAACATCCATCAACTTGCACTGTATCAAGTTTTTTTTTCTTTCTCCTAATGGAACAGTTTATCAAACCTTTAGACAAAATATATAAAAATATATATTAAAAAAAAGTTTGCATGTTTATATTGGTCATACTTTGTTGAGTATCATATTCATATCAGGATTTTATGGCTCATATAGTTTGATATAGTGAGAATATGGAGGGGGAAAAAAAACAGCTCAGTTTTATTCAGAGACCCAAACTGTGCAAAAATATGCAATTCAGTGCAGATGCTGATATTAATAGGGATAAAAAGTAAGATGAAATTCTGATACTTGATAGTCATGTGCCTCAACAAGTAAAGACATAACATAATGATACATTTTCAAATCATTAGTTAATGATTAATTAAAGCAGACAACTGAAAGTTGAAGTACATGGCTAACACATTAAATTACACTATTAGTTAATAAAATATGTTATTAAGGAATTAATACATTATGACACATTTAATTAATAACAATTCATATATTACTTAATCTATTAATCATATAGAAACTTTATTAGTTGCTGATGCAGTAATCATTAAGTTCTTCATGAGTCTTACATTACCACATGATTATCTGTGCATTAGTTAAGCATGAATTAATGCATATTAGTGCACCCCTATTGTAAAGTGTTACCAATATATTTATGCATAAGACAATTTATTCTGTAAGACATATCTACAATGAAGAGGCAACTTCCATGAAAAAATATTTTTTTATAATTCATAATTTTTTAGTACTGCCCAGATATGTTATTTGACAGATATTTACATATAATCCACACTTACTACATAAATAATCCTGTAAATAAAAGTTTGCATGCCCTCTATTGAAAATCAATGCTTGTTTGTTCTCTTCTGTTCTTTACACTGAGGACCAAATATGTTCTTATTGCCTCTGATTTGAAAGGCAACAAGAAGAAGAGAGGAAAGGGAAACAAGAACAAAGCCATGCCTGGGGAGGGTGCACCAGAGAAGAAGAAGCACAAAATAGAAGAGCTGAAGGTACATTTGTTGTTAGGTCTTTAAAAACAAAAGTACTTTTGAAAAGAGAAGGCAGAGGTGAAGTTGTTACACTTATTCAAGGACATGAATTTAATGCATGGATGGTGCAAGAACATAAAATCTTCTAAAGTCTAAAATGCATGTGCACAGTTCAGTTTAATGATAAAGACATCTATTATGTCTTCATGTAGTCTGAGCGACTTTCAAAACCTTCAGTTATGGACAACATAAACCAGTTTCACCACGTAACACTAAATCGTTGAGTTTGTTTCCTTTGTTTCCTCTACAGGTGTACAACAGAGAGCTTGAATACGAGTATGACACCTTTGAAGATTGGCTTCACACCTTTAACCTGTATCGAGGGAAGTGTTCTGATGATGCTGATGTTGAGCAGAATGCAGCAGATGAAGACAGACTTATTGGCAAATTCAAGGTTTGTCATCACCCATTGCCCAGTGCCATCTTTTCATTGCTATTTCTCCATGTACATTTAGACACATCTACTGCTTTATTATTGCTGCTGATTTCTACATGTTAGTAACTTAAACGAAACTATGAAATAACACAGAATGGAATTATGTAGTGACCAAATCTAATCAGAACAAATGTTTTATTTGAGCTTCATCAAAGTAACACTTTAAAATATGGTCTCATTTGTTTACATTATTGCATTAACATGAACCAACAATAAGCAATACATTCTTACAGCATTTATTAACCTTTGTTCATGTTACTTCACACTACTTTTTTGATCTTAAAAATGTATTAGTAAATGTTGAAATTAACTAAGAATAATACATTCTGTAGAAATACTAAATATAAATAATGTTCATTGTTAATTACAGTTACTAGGGATGTGCACAATTTCTCTGCAATGACACTAATAATCGGTAATGTAAACAATGATCAGTGATGTGATGTGACTTTTGCTGAATTCAAAATTCAGTAACAACTACAAAAACGAGTCAAGATTTTCTTCACTTGTTTCTCAAGAGAATCTCTGTGAATCTGGCCCCAGATGATTTCAATTTCAACAACATGAACTGTATATCAATGGTCTATGAAACAGGTGTCTTTTCCAGTTTGATACAGTAAATGTCAGTCAAATTTTCATACGATTTGTAGTTCATTCAGTTCATTCTACCGTACAAATAGCGTGACCCAAAGAGTGATCTGAAGCTCATCTCTGAGTTTATTTGCTGTGTTTACCTTAGGGCTCCATGTGTATCTACAAAGTCCCTGTATCAGATGAGGTGTACAGAGAAACGGGATTTGATTCCAACATGGGCATGTTCCAGAACATTCCACATAACGATCCGATTAACGTCCTTGTCCGGGTCTATGTCATCAGGGTATGTAGTACCACAGACCTCAGAGAAGTGCATTGAGTCTTTTTCTGTTTGGCCATTTGAACAAATTGTTATGTCTTCGTCTCAGGCAACAGATCTGCATCCCGCAGACATCAACGGGAAGGCCGACCCATATATCGCCATCAAGCTCGGAAAGTCAGACATCAAGGACAAAGAGAATTACATCTCTAAACAACTCAACCCTGTGTTTGGAAAGTTAGTACTGTTGATTTAAAGTCTCCTCATTTATTACTAGGTAACATTTAAAGCTAACATCAAATGCCTTCAAACTCCCAGGTCATTTGATATTGAAGCGACACTCCCAATGGATTCTACCCTCACTGTGTCCATCTATGATTGGGATTTGGTGGGAACCGATGACCTGATTGGGGAGACGAAGATTGACTTGGAGAACCGTTACTACAGCAAACACAGGGCAATATGTGGTATCAGCTCCAGCTATGCAATGTATGCAATTCTTCTTTTAAACACATTGACACTTGGTGACTACTGATGGGAGTTGTGTTCAGAGGTGTTTTTATATTTTTGGTTTAAAGTGTTTGTAATTTTGTTGTGTTTTCGCCATTTTAATTCGTTTTTTTTTTTTTTGTCTATAAAGTTCTATATTATTTTAGGGATGCACCAAAATTTTGGCTACCAAAAAGTTTTGGACAAAACAGCTCTTTTCGGTTTTTGGCTAAAATAGCTTTGGAGGATGACACAGATGTTTAATTAGCACTTAATTAGGCATGTTTTGACTGTGTTCAGTATCTATTTTGTGCACACAACGTGGATAAGCTACAACAGTTAAGCATTTCAGCTGTTTGGACACTAGCTCTGGATTGATAATATTAATTTCTCAATTTTAATCGGTAATAATATGGTTTCTTAAACAGCTGTAGCGCCTCAGTTCAAGTGACAGCACGGATCATTGCTACTAGTTACAGCACAAAATAAACATGGGTGAATATCAGAAACAATCAGCGTTTCAACTGGAGAAAGACGTCAATAAAACAGCTCGGAGACTAGACTGTCATTTAACATCACATTTACCTCAAGAAAGCTATTCAGTGTCCATAAACTCATTAGTTAGCTGGAAAAAATAAGTCTATGGAAGAGCATTTTGCTAAATGTATGCACTGTATTACATATTTATTATATTTTTACTTAACCTGTTAGTGATGTCTTCATTAGCCTATTTAATGTTTGAATGAATCTGTCATGAAAACAAACAAGTTATTACAGTTTATTCTTGTTTAAATGTTTATTTCACCAACAAACAATTTGCAAAGAATTGTATCCAATTTCAATATATATAAATACTCAATGAAACTCAATTATACTAAAATAACTCTGTAATAAATCTTATAAATCACTTATAAGCATTATTATGAATGGGAAAATGTCATGATCTGAGGTAGCTAGAGGTAACAATATTGCTTCAAAATAGGATGAATGGATAAAACTTTGCCTACTGTTTTTCTTTTAGTCATGGCTATAATGTGTGGAGGGACCCATTGAAGCCAACGCAAATCCTTGCCAAACTCTGCAAAGATGGAAAAATGGATCCGCCCCAGTACGGCCCAGGAGGAAGAGTGAAAGTTGCGAACAGAGTTTACACAGGACCCACTGAACTCGAGGATGAAAATGGTATGTACGTTTTCACAAAGCATTTCGAAAGGGAACAAGTATAATGGTGGTCATCTTGGTAGATTAGCAACAATCACCTTGTTCTGAATCACTGAGTTTCCATCGGAGAGCAGCACATCAGAACAAATGCACATACTTTTCTACGGCAGGACTGAAGAAACAGACGGACGAGCACCTGGCTCTTGCTGTACTAAACCGCTGGGAAGAAATTCCACGAATAGGCTGCAAGCTGGTTCCAGAGCACGTGGAGACAAGGTCTCTCCTGAATCCTGATAAACCTGGGATTGAGCAGGTCAGGAATAATGTCCCAAAAGCATCGCTGTCAGATAACGAAATGACGATAATGAACCGTTAGTGAATGTGAGTGCTTGTGATGTAGGGGAGAATTGAGATGTGGGTGGACATGTTCCCGAAGGATATGCCTGCACCGGGACCAGCTATTGATATTTCACCTAGGAAGCCAAAGAAGTAGGAAGCACTTGGTGAAAGTTTTTGGCCAGATACAGATGAATATTTTATACTCAAAATACGTTTTCGTCATTGACAGATTTGAGCTCAGGGTGATCGTGTGGAACACAGATGAAGTCGTTCTGGAGGACGATGACATTTTCACAGGGGAAAAATCGAGTGACATATTTGTTAGAGGGTACGGGATCTTTTTCTCCTTTTTCTCTGAAAAAAATAAAAGAGCTGACTGGGACTTTTTATTCATAATTTTAACTTTATTTCTTGCTATTCTGACTTTTTTTTTTTCTCAGAATTGCAAGAAAAAAGTCTGAATTGTTAGGTATAAACTCACAATTATATTTTTTAATTGCAAGTTTTCAGCTCAGAATTTTAAAAATTAATTGCAAGAAATAAAGAATTGCGAGATATAAACTCGCAATTCATAAAGCTAATTGTGAGCTTATACATAACATTTCAGACTTTTATCTCGAAATTCCAAATTTTTATCTTACATTTCTCACTTTATTTCATGCTATTTCGACCTTATTCTATAAAAGTCTGAATTGTTAGGTATAAACTCACACATTTTTAATTGCGAGTTTATATCACAATTCTGAGGGAAAAATAAGTAAATTATGAGTCAAAAAGTAAAGTCAAAATTGCGAGATATAAACGCGCAATTAAAAAAGCTAATTGTGAGTTTATACCTACTAATTCAGACTCTCTTGCAATTCTGAGTTTATATCTCAAAATTCTAACTTTTTTCTTGTAATCACCAGTTTATATCTTGTAATTCTGACTTTATTTATTGCAATTCTGAGTTTCATTCTCAGCATTGTGAGATATAAACTCATAATTGCAAGAAAAAGTCTGAATTGTGTGAGATAAACTAGAATTTAAAAAGGTAATTGCGAGTTTATTTCATGCAATTCTGAATGTTTTCTCAATTCTCTTATGCTCACCAAGGCTGCATTTATTTGATGAAAAATGCAATAAAAACAGTAACATTGTGAAATATAAATGTCACGTGATTCTTCCAAAATATATATATAGCGTTTATGATCAGAAGGGTACCAACTAACTGTGCCATCACTATGCAACTTGTGACCAACAGATGGCTGAAAGGCCAACAAGAAGACAAGCAGGACACAGACGTCCACTATCACTCGCTGACCGGAGAGGGCAATTTCAACTGGCGCTTCGTTTATCCCTTCGACTACCTACAGGCTGAAGAGAAGATCGTCATCTCAAAGAAAGAGTCCATGTTTTCTTGGGATGAGACAGAGTATAAAATTCCTGCCCGACTGAATTTGCAAGTGTGGGATGCGGATCATTTCTCTGCAGATGACTTCTTGGGTGTGCTGTTGTGTTTTACTTTGTCATGTCTTTTTATATTCAGGCTCAGTCTTAATGGCCTTCATTTATATGGTCACATGTGTGTTTGCTTTTTGTTTCAGGTGCAATCGAACTTGACCTGAATCGATTTCCTCGAGGTGCAAAGACAGCGAAGCAGTGCTCCATTGACATGGTCCTTAATGAGCAAGATATGCCCATGGTCAACCTCTTCAAACAGAAGAGAATTAAAGGCTGGTGGCCGTTTGTGGCTCGAGATGAAAACGATGAGTTGGAAATTACAGTAAGTGACCTGCAAATAAAATGGCTGCACATAGACAGGTGGTGCTGGGGAGGAGGAGGATGAAAGTGATGTGAACACAGTGACACTAGTACTAGACAATTTAAATGCATGCAAGTTCATTGGCTGAAGGATCACTCATCAGGACCCATAACACGAGGCAGTTGGTTGGTAGATTTCACATGAAGTATGACTACTATATGTGAAATATTTCTTGTTAAAATTTTCCCCTTCCATGCTTTCAAATGCCAAATCTTACACTTCTGCATATTCAAACTCAATTGCATGATACACAACATTCTGAACAACAATGCAAATCATATGGACTACAGTAATTATACTTTTTGACATTTTTGGAGCTTAGTAGTAAAAATCATCTTTCAACTGTGCTTTGAACATCCTTCACAGTATCTTGCTTTGTTTCAGTAAAAGAAAGAAAATCATACAAATTGCAAACGCATGAGAGTGAGTAACTTTTTTTCCCACCTTTTTTGCATGATATTAACCTGTGAATGATAAAATGTTACTCCTAAACCATCAGTGGGCACTGGCAGCATTTTTTGCTCAGCTCTGATGTCTAGTTTAATGGGTTTTTTATCCCTTAAGGGAAAAGTAGAAGCAGAGCTTCACCTGCTGACAGGTGAGGAGGCAGAGAAGAGTCCTGTTGGCGAAGGACGCAATGAACCAGAGCCTCTAGAGAAACCAAAGTAAGATCAGCATTTACACCAACTTTTACATCTACATCTACAATATTTCAGTCATTTGCCACTGACAATTTTTCACTTTCACTAGTCTAAAAACTTTTTGTTTGTTGAACTACACATTATACATCACTTTATATTTATAATGCTGAAATATTTTATCATACAATTTCTTAAAAGAGATTTTTTACAACATCCCCCACCCCCCAAAAAACAGTCATTATAGTTTGTCAATTGCAAAGGTTTGATGGGTTTTGACTTATTTTGATGAGCTAAAACATTATGTATGACCAGTCACAGGTGAAGCAAATATCGTTGATCATCTTCTAACAGGGCCACATATTAAGGTCTGGTTAGATTAGATGGTCAGCAGACAATCAGTTCTTGTAATCAACATGTTGGATACAGGAGAAATGTGCCGGAATAAAGATCTGAATGACTTTGACAAGGCTACTGGGCCAGAAACGGCAAGGCTTGTGTGTTGCTCCTGGTCAGTGGTGAGAATTTACTAACCGTGTCCAAGGAGGGAAAAACCACAAACCACCAATCATCATCGATGCATGAGGCCACAAAGGCTATGCCATCTGGTCCGAGCCAACAGAAGCTCTACTGTGGCACAAGTCACACAATATTTTAATGATGGTTATAGGAGGAATGTGTCACAACAATCAGAGTGCCTATGATGACCCTGTCCACCGTTGACAGCACCTACAATGGGCATGAGCGTTGGAACTGGACCTTGGAGCAGTGGAAGAAGGTCGCCTGGTCCGATGAGTCCCATTTTCTTTTACATCACATGGACGGTCGTGTGTGTGTGCTGCATTTAGCTGGGGAAGTGATGCACCAGGATGCACTGTGGGATGACGACAAGCCGGTGGAGGGAGTGTGATGCTCTGGCCAATGTTCTGCTGTACATCCTTCATGACAGTGGTGTTCCCTGGTGGAATCCTTTCATCACACTGCACTCATTGTTTAGAAATGGTTTGAGGAAAATTAAGACATCAAGGTGTTGCCCTGGCCTCCAAATTCCCCAGATCTCAATCCATCTGTGGGATGTGCTGGACCTACAAGTTCGATCCTTGGTTGCTTCACCTCACAACCTACAGGAATTGAAGGATCTGCTGCTCATGTCTTGGTGCCAGAAACCACAGGACACCTTCAGGGTTCTGGTAGAGTCTAGGCCTCGTGAGTCGGCAGTGTTTTGGCAGCACGCAGTGTTTTGCACCAACAGCATTTTAGGCAGGTGGACATAATGTTTTGGCTCATCTGTGTATATGTTAGATTAATGTTTTCCTGTTATTAGCATGCATCATCATCACGTCGCATGAGCAGCTATGGCTGGTAGCACTGATCTCGTCATGCGAAATGAATGACCACGGCCAATGGCAAGGTTCCATTCATTTAGGAGGGAGGAGATGGATCCGTCCCCAATCTTATAAGGGCGACCAGGTGGTCTGCTTCAGCTGGTGGGAGCATGTCTTTTCGGTGTGGCGGGCAACAGTGCTGGCTAGGTCAGCATGGGCAGGAGTATGACTTTCAAGCCGGGCCACATCCAAACAGAGCCATGTGGCGACAAGTAATTATGTCTGTGATTGTTGACAGACCGGTGCGTAGGGTGACAGCCGCATTTGTCATAAGGTCGAACCAGCGAACACAAAGAATTTGATGTTGGCAGCACATATGAAATGACTGTAGTCTTCTGGCGTCTTGCAATTGAAGAGTCCAAGTCTCGGAACCGTACAGAAGGATTGGCAACATGCAGGTAGAATAGAACTGGAGTTCTGTACTAAGCTGGGTCCTCTGTTGACACCAAAGGTTCTGAAAAGACCTCATTGCTGAAGCAGCCAGACTGATTCGACGTGCAGCCTTGCACCTTCCATCTGATTTTTGTACGCTACCTATATACATGAACTGTGTGACATTTTCCACCTGCTGACCCCAGACAGTGGTATTCCCAATATTGGATCCACTGCCCAAGCTCTGCAGTTTAGTTTTTTGCCATGACATGTGTAGACCCAGGTGGGAAGCCTTTCGCTTGAGATGCTCAAGAGATGTTGCCAGTTTTGATGCAGACTCATCTAGCAACAAGACATCATCTGCATAGTCTAGGTCAGTGAAGTCATGCTCTGGCAGCTTAACAACCTTCCGTGATGCTATTCGCTCAAGGATCCAATCCATGGCTCTGCAGAAAAGTGCTGGAGCCAGAACACAGCCCTGCCTGACTCCGGAGGTGGTTGTGATTTCCTCAGAAAGTGAGCCGTTAACCCTCACTCTGGCAGTAGTGCCTGAATGGAGGTCCTTGAGATCTAGCAGGAAAGTTGGCATACCAATGCCCCAGTGCGCTCCACGGTGCTTGATGATCAACAGAGTCACCTGCTGCCTTAAAATTGACATAGGCTACTATGAGTGGATGGATGAACTCGCGGTGTATTTCTGATAGAAACGAGGATAACGTCTGCTGTAGATCTGCCTGAAGTAAAACCTGATTGTTGAGGGCAGCGCTGAGACACAAGAATCCTTGCTAACAGGACGTGAGCTTTCCCGGAACTGACAAAAGTGTGATGGGTCTATAACAGAAACATTCATTCCTTGGCCCCTTACCCTTGTTCAGAGCCACAATAATTCCTTCTGTCCACTAAGCAGAAATATGCTAAGAAGATCACACCTGCAAAAACAGTTTTTTTGGAGAGAGATGATGCCGCATTTCAGTCGTTCTGGTGGAATTCCGTCTGGGCCGGCAGCACAGCCATGACGCAGCTTTTGAATAACTGTGTGGACCTCGTCCAATGTTAGAGCGTGAGGTGATATACTTGAATCATCGAGAGCTGAATTGGATTCAGTGGTCAAATCGAAACAATGGTATAGCTGGTGGGTGATTGGGTGCATTTGAGAAGTATTCCCGCCATTGATGCAGGATATCGGATTGACTAGAGCATATTGAGCCATCTGCTTTAAGGATCGAGGTGGTGCCTTGAGTCCCATGTGAACCCTGTATCTCGCTGATGGTCCTGTATGCTGCTTTTAAATTGTTCTGATGTAGCCCATCCTCTACTGTGAAGCATATTACCAGTCCCTAGCAAATGAGGCAGTGTATTGCCTTGGCCCTAAAGATTCCCTGAAGCCACTCTGCCTTGTTACCAGCTAAACGGACTCAAACTTTCACATCAATTGTATCCATTGCTTCATGGGATAGCCACAGTTTCCGATGAGATCTTCTGTAGCCAATGATTTCTTTGGCAACTCTGCGGATATGAAATGACTGTAGTCTTCTGGCGTCTTGCAATTGAAGAGTCCAAGTCTCGGAACCGTACAGAAGGATTGGCAACATGCAGGTAGAATAGAACTGGAGTTTTGTACTAAGCTGAGTCCTCTGTTGACACCAAAGGTTCTGAAAAGACCTCATTGCTGAAGCAGCCAGACTGATTCGACGTGCAGCCTTGCACCTTCCATCTGATTTTTGTATGCTACCTATATACATGAACTGCATGACATTTTCCACCTGCTGACCCCAGACAGTGGTATTCCCAATATTGGATCCACTGCCCAAGCTCTGCAGTTTGGTTTTTTGCCATGACGTGTAGGCCCAGGTGGGAAGCCTTTCGCTTGAGATGCTCAAGAGATGTTGCCAGTTTTGATGCAGACTCATCTAGCAACAAGACATCATCTGCATAGTCTAGGTCAGTGAAGTCATGTTCTGGCAGCTTAACAACCTTCCGTGATGCTATTCGCTCAAGGATCCAATCCATGGCTCTGCAGAAAAGTGCTGGAGCCAGAACACAGCCCTGCCTGACTCCGGAGGTGGTTGTGATTTCCTCAGAAAGTGAGCCGTTAACCCTCACTCTGGCAGTAGTGCCTTAATGGAGGTCCTTGAGATCTAACAGGAAAGTTGGCATACCAATGCCCCAGTGCGCTCCACGGTGCTTGATGATCCACAGAGTCACCTGCTGCCTTAAAACTGACATAGGCTACTATGAGTGGATGGATGAACTCGCGGTGTATTTCTGATAGAAACGAGGATAACGTCTGTTGTAGATCTGCCTGAAGTAAAACCTGATTGTTGAGGGCAGCGTTGAGACACAAGAATCCTTGCTAACAGGACGTGAGCTTTCCTGGAACTGACAAAAGTGTGATGGGTCTATAACAGAAACATTCATTCCTTGGCCCCTTACCCTTGTTCAGAGCCACAATAATTCCTTCTTTCCACTGAGCAGGAACATGCTCAGAAGACCACATCTGCAAAAACAGTTTTTTGGAGAGAGTTGATGCCGCATTTCAGTCGTTCTGGTGGAATTCCGTCTGGGCCGGCAGCACAGCCATGACGCAGCTTTTGAATAACTGTGTGGACCTAGTCTAATGTTAGAGCGTGAGGTGATATATTTGAAATCATCGAGAGCTGAATCAGATTCAGTGGTCAAATCCAAACAATGGTATAGCTGGTGGCTGATTGGGTGCATTTGAGAAGTACTCCTACCATCGATGCAGGATATCGGATTGACTAGAGCATATTGAGCCATCTGCTTTAAGGATCGAGGTGGTGCCTTGAGTCCCATGTGAACCCTGTATCTTGCTGATGTTCCTGTATGCTGCCTTTAAATTGTTCTGATGTAGCCCATCCTCTACTTTGAAGCATATTACCAGTCCTAAGCAAATGAGGCAGTGTTTTGCCTTGGCCCTAAAGATACCCTGGAGCCACTCTGCCTTGTCACCGGCTAAATGAACTCGAGCTTTCGCATCAATTGTATCCATTGCTTCATGGGATAGCCACAGTTTCCGATGAGATGTTCTGTAGCCAATGATGTCTTTGGCAACTCTGCGGATAGTATCACTGATTGTTGCCCATGCAATCTCAACATCATCTGATAGGTCATCCAGCACTGAGAAATTATCCTTGATGGTGACATTATAGCGCTGGGCCATCTCGAGCTTGTCTGTCAACATCTGCACACTGAATGTTGGCTGTGGCTTATGCTTGTATATGGGTCTAAAAGGATTGCAATAGCCACAATAAGCAGGTGGTGATCACTATTTGCTGGCGCCTCGGAAATCTCGGTAAGATCTAACAATGTCGAGAGGTCATGCCAGGATGCGATCCAGTTCCTTCCTTGTGCAGCTATCATTGAATATCCATGTAAACCTGTGGATATTTCGTCTTCGAAACACGACCCAGTGGCCATTATGCCTTCGGAGGAACATAGAGAAAGAAGACGGCCTGAATTGCCATTTGAAGGAC
The DNA here is from genome assembly GCA_036281575.1 of Ancherythroculter nigrocauda. Classification (NCBI taxonomy): domain Eukaryota; kingdom Metazoa; phylum Chordata; class Actinopteri; order Cypriniformes; family Xenocyprididae; genus Ancherythroculter; species Ancherythroculter nigrocauda. The sequence goes on along the minus strand of VTFQ01000019.1, from coordinate 7,415,066 downwards.
CCGGCAGTCCATGGCCCTGGGTTTGCATTCATGTCGCCAAGAATGAGCAGTTCGTCCTGTTTTGGCAATAACTGTATTGTGGAAGCCAGCTGATGGTAGAAACTGTCCTTTGCCATGGCATCAGCATCCTCTGTTGGGGTGTAGGCAACTATAAGTGATAGTTGTCCCTGCCGATGGAGAAGCCGTGTATACAGGAGTCCCGCAGGACTAATGCCACTACCTTTGTGTGATCAATGCCGCACGAGAGCAGTATGGTAGCGCCATTGACCATTCGCTGCTCATGGCCTGCTAGCCATGCCTTGGTAATACCGGCTGTGACAATGTTGTACTTAGCCAGTTCTTTGACAAGTGCCACCTGGTAACCAGACAGTTCAGGGTGATGATGTTCCAGATTGCAAAGTGGGTTGGGTAACTGATTGCAAATCATGGTAGAACTGCCATCCCAAGAAGGACTTGAGATGGTCCTCTTCATAAAGGTGCGATCTTGCAGAATTGATTAAAGAGTACAATAAATCTAATAAATAAATAAATAAATAAACAAATAAATAATAAATAAATAGAAATATGCCAAAAAGCCAAAAATATGGCTTTGCATATTCTGATTTAAATGTAATCTCTCCTGTCATTAAAGGGTTAGTTCACCCAAGAATGAAAATTATGTCATTAATGACTCGCCCTCATGTCATTCCAAACCCGTAAGACCTCTGTTCATCTTCAGAACACAAATTAAGATATTTTAGATTTAGTCTGAGAGCTTTCTGTCCCTCCATTGAAAATGTATGTACGGTAGACTGTCCATGTCCAGAGAGGTAATAAAAACATCATCAAAGTAGTCCATGTGACATCAGTGGGTTAGTTAGAAGTTTTTGAAGCACCGAAAATTCATTTTGGTCCAAAAATAACAAAAACTACGACTTTATTCAGCATTGTATTCTCTTCCGGGTCTGTTGTCAATCCGGGTTCACGACTCTGCAGTGACGCTGCTGACGTGTTATCCGGTGCGCCTGAGCTTCGTTTAGTCTGAGTGAGACGCACACTGTATTCAAGCTATTCTACATTGTCTGTATTTTGGTATTGCTATATTTTTTTAAATGGTGCGTAAGTGTGCATGTCGCGGATGTCCTAATCGCCAAAAACAACGACATTACCAAAAGTGCATTACCAACGCCGACAGATGAAAGGATTCAATTGAATCAATTCAATGGAAAGGATTCCGGAAGAGAATACAATGCTGAATAAAGTCGTAGTTTTTTGTTATTTTTGGACCAAAATGTATTTTCGATGCTTCAACAAATTCTAACTAACCCACTGATGTCACATGGACTACTTTGATGATGTTTTTATTACCTTTCTGGACATGGACAGTATACCGTACAAACACTTTCAATGGAGGGACAGAAAGCTCTCGGACTAAATCTAAAATATCTTAAACTGTGTTCCGAAGATGAACGAAGGTCTTACAGGTTTGGAACCACATGAGGGTGAGTCATTAATGACATAATTTTCATTTTTGGGTGAACTAACCCTTTAACACCTTCAAGAAAATGAATGATACTCCACCTTACATTAACATGCGTGTCCTGTTTATTAAAACAAAATTAGAATCATACCCCTTTCAGGTTTTAAATGATAGATCCCATTTTCTTTCATTTGTCACAAAATCTCTAAAACATGCTGTTTTTAAGTAAATTCTGTCTCCCCAGATATCAGCCTGCTACGAAGTTTGAAGCATTTGATTATGATGTACTTTAAAACCGTTACCTAACCCTAACCCTAACCCTAACCTTCTACCCAGAATCTTTGAGAAGCAGCTGCCAATTTAATTAAATTCACTTTACATTCCAGTTTATTTGTAAACCTGATTCTTAAATGGGAGGTAAGTTTATACAGGAATCTGGGGCCTCATGTATAAAACGTTGGGAAGAAACCATCCTAAATTTTATCTTACAATAATTTCTCCGACGTGCGTACATGTAATTCATAGAATGAACGCACACACAGAAAATGAGTGTACGCCTCCCTTTTTAGATGTGAAATCTATAAATCACAAATGATCTTGAACTTGCGCGCAGCTGAATGTTTTCAGTTCTCTGCGTTTTAAACAACACCTAATTAATATCATTTACATATAAAAGATCACCAGTCATTGTCCAAATCCTTGGCGAGCTGCAAGAATAGCTTAGATTTCCAAAAACCTGCAGTAATCTGACCAGGAAAAGTGTGTACGTCTGCTCAGACCCTGACGTGGCTCTAAGCACTTTTCCACGTCAAGGACCGTTTTTATAAATATGAGCGTTGGCGTTGATTTAAGTGTACACACACTCTAAGATCAAATCTGTGCGTACACACGCTTTATAAATGAGGACCCTGGTTACTATATAATGTGTCTTGTGATCAGAACAGACATGATTATTTTTGTTTTGTGGGTTAGCAAAAGAGTTTTATTGGCAGTGAGTATAATGACAATTTTTTTTTTAAAGCTAATATGTGCTTGTTTTCAATTTTTATATTCATTGATAAGGCTTTCAATAAATTTTGGGCTAGAGGGTAAAATGGACAAATATCTGAATATTTATCAAATGACACTAAACGTGTGGACAGTGTTAACTGTCTGTGCATCATAAATATTATATAATATATAAATAATATATTGGAATATATCACTGCCATTGTTTCGACTCAAGATTCACACCAATAATGTTTTTTTAAAGGCACATTTATAAAAGCTACTTAAATGTCTTAATTGAACAAAGGCCTAATCCTGTGAAACCCTGTCTGTGAAACTTGGCCCTGATGTACTTAAATCACTTTAAGTAAATTAAACATTTCAAGGGGAGCTGTCTGTGTTGATAAACCATTTGGTTATGCTATTTACAGAAACATTATAATAATAGAAATATTAAATCCCCCATTAAACATGTCTGAATAAGTTGAGAATAAATCCCAACACGTAATGACAGCTAAAGTTCGCCCTCTGCTGTGCCGCAGACTTTTACCATGAGTTTTTCTTTGTCCCACCAGCCGCCCTGACACAACCTTCCTGTGGTTCCTTAGCCCTCTAAAGGCAATCCGCCATCTCGTCTGCAACCAATACAAGTGGCTGGTCATCAAAATTGTGTTGGCGCTGTTGATATTAGCAATGGTGGGCTTGTTTCTGTACAGTATGCCAGGTTACATGGTGAAAAAGCTTCTAGGTGCTTAAGGTGCTGCAGTATTTGATATTATTTCAATGTTATTTGACCTGGAATGATGTATTTGTTTGTTGAAGTCATTTGTTAAAAATCATTACTGCTTTAATGGGCAAAGCCCAACTGAGAACAAAGTTCATCAAACACTTTTTGAAGACTTTTTTTGGGAAACGCTATAAAAGCATTTGCAGTTTTGGCTTTTCAAATTTTAAGTGTTACTTTCCAACCATAGTTGTTAGCTGTTTGTGTTTCAAAAAACTTAAAAAATCTAAAAACGTAGTTGTCTCATTTGACTGCATAGCCAATGCTGATGTAAAATGTTCTTTTTGTTTTTTTTTTTTTGTTTTTTTTTTATATCAATTCGTTCGTTTATGGGGTTATCAGATTGTTGGAAGTTATTTCTTCACTGAAAGATGTGTTATTGTGTGCTTTGGCTGCTACTAATAAATCAACAATAAAAAAACTAAAAAAAACTAAACGTGCCTTTTATTTATTAACAGTGAAAATCTTGCCACTTTTCATGCTACATTTTCTGCACCTATACTCAAACCAATCCAATCGTGAATATTTTGCAATAAACGGGCACATTTAAAATCCATTTGTAAGCATAAATTGAACAGCCATCCTTGTTTTCCATTTGAGATTCACCACTTTTTTTTGTTTCATTGAACAGCTACTCAAACACTCGAGCTTATGCATGAGCACTAATGTGCACTATTACACATGAAGGCATTTTAATTACTGATTTGAACCTGCCAAAAGTGCATGCCATCAGTGAGACATGTAAAAATTGCCTATGTCCACAATATTTAAAAGCATGTTCAATGGTTTTGTCCCACCAGCCGCCCTGACATTGCATTGCTGTGGTTCCTTAGCCCGCTAAAGGCCATCCGCCATCTCATCTGCAACCAATACAAGTGGCTGGTCATCAAAATTGTGTTGGCGCTGTTGATATTAGCAATGCTGGGCTTGTTTCTGTACAATATGCCAGGTTACATGGTGAAAAAGCTTCTAGGTGCTTGAAAAGCTTTCTCAATGCCTGCAATATATGATATTACTTCAGTGTTATTTCACCTAGAATGATGTATTTGTTTGTTGAAGTATATATAGGGTGAATTCAGGTTGATTGGGGCACTTTTTCCAAGTCATCTCAATGGCAAAAAGTGTCACAATCACCCTGAATTCACCCTACTTATTTTGTTAAAAATCATTACTGCATTAATGGGCAAAGGCCAACTAAGTTCATACATTTTTGGGAAACGCTATATTTGCAGTTTTGGCTTTTCAAATTTTAAGTGTTACTTTCCAAACATAGCCGTTAGCTGTTTGTGTTTCAGAAAACATACACAATCTAAAAACATGTCTCATTTCTCTGCATTTCCAATGCTGATGTAATTTTTTTTTTTTTTTTTTTTTTAAATATCAATTCATTTGTTTCTTGGGTTATCAGATTGTTGGAAGTTATTTCTTCACTGAAAGATGTGTTATTGTGTGCTTTGGCTGCTACTAATAAATCAATAATAAAAAACGAAACGTGCACTTTATTTATTAACAGCTGGCGAAAATCTTTTCATGCTACATTTTCTGCACCTATTGGAAAACCAGTCCAATCATGAATCATCTGAGCGCAATTCCTGTCTATTCAATATTTTGCAATAAACAGGCACATTTAAAAAGCCATTTGTAAGCATAAATTGAACAGCCATCTTTGTTCTTCATTAGTAATTCAACACTCGAGTTCTAGGCGGTTTCATTGAACAGCTACTCAAACACTCGAGCCCATGCATGAGCACTAATGTGCACTATTACACATGAAGGCATTTTAATTATTGCTTTGAACCTGCCAATAGTGCATGCCATCAGTGAGACAAACATGTAAAAATTGTCAATGTTCACAATTTTTAAAAGCTTGTTCAATGGTTTTGTCCCACCAGCCGCCCTGACATTGCAATGCTGTGGTTCCTTAGCCCGCTAAAGGCCATCCGCCATCTCGTCTGCAACCAATACAAGTGGCTGGTCATCAAAATTGTGTTGGCGCTGTTGCTTCTGGCCATTCTGGCACTGTTCCTCTACAGTATGCCTGGTTATATGGTCAAGAAACTCCTGGGGGTCTGAGAGGAGAAAACCGTAGATTCATTTAGTAGCTTAATGGAATAGCTCCCCCAAAAATTAAAATTATCCCATAATTTTCTCACCATCCTAGGTGCATATGACTTTATTCTTTCTGATGAACACAATCTGATATATATCCATATCCATCCTGGCTCTTTCAAGTTTTATAATGGAAGCCCAAAAAAAGTGCATCCATCATAAAAGTAATCCATACTGCTCCAGGGGGTTAATAAAGGCCTTCTAAAGCGAATCGATGGGTTTTTGTAAGAAAAATATCCATATTTATAACTTTATAAACTAGAACCACAGGCTTCCATCCGTGAGTTGATTCCAGTGGAAGAGCGACCTCTAACCTGATGCATGATGTATTGACGAATGCAGAAGGGCAGAGGATAGAGCAAAACAAAACACCGGTCACAAATATCTATCAGTCTCTAAAATGAAAAATGTTGGAGGAGCTTGAGTTATAAATATGGATATTTTTTATATAAATGCATCGCTTCAGAAGACCTTTATTAACTCCAATTGCGTTTGGCTGAAAGAAGAAAGTCATACACCTAGGATGGCTTGAGGTTGAGTAAATCATAGGATAATTTTCATTTTTGGGTGAACTATCCCTGTAATATCTTCTACATCATACGTTTGAAATGCATTAATTGAAACATGATTTGTATGTCTGCATTCGGCAAAATAAAGACATCAGTTAACAGTCTTCAGTCTTTATTGGCACATTGTGTTCATTGTTTTAGGTTGGGGTGAGTTTGTCTTATTTTCAGTGGAGAAACTTTATCATACACAACTCACATAAGTTTGTTACAAAATTGCCAAAGCAATCCAGTTTGTAACAATAAAAAAAGAGATGTTACTACCATTAATGAATAGGTGAATAAAGTACAATTTTAAACAATGTATTTATTTTATTTTGTATAAGCTTAACTGCATCACTGTAAACTTCCCTAAATCTGTCTTAAAGTCCCCCTCTGGTGAAAATCAAGTTTTTAATGTTGTTTAAATGTCTTTGTGGTGTTTTTAATATGCTATCACAAACTACCTTGTAACCAATCACGTCAACATGCCGACGGGCATTAGCATATCATTAACTATGCCATGAGGCAGGGGAGTCTCAAGAGAAGCCAGGTATATTTTTCTGTTGATATGAAAAATCGTGTACATTTAGCAACATAGCGGGTGAATTACGCATATGATGTATATAATACGATGTTATGATGAACTTTCTCCACTGATGTTCTAAGTTTTTCAAAGTGTTTCTAAGGATACTGATTTGTAGAAGACAGACTGAGATGGCAAACAGGAACAACACATTATTAGGGGAAACTGCGAAAACGCAAGTAAAACAAGCGATTATGCTAAAGGTTGGGCTCGAAAGTGTTCCTTACAACTTGTCAATGCAGCCAGGAATCGTGTTTCCTGACATTTATATTTGCCTTATATTTGCAAATTTGCCTTTTAACAAATTCATATAAATACAATATAGGTAGGTCTAAACCGGACGATCACTTATATCAGTATTATACTGTACATCATCCAGTCCTAAAAACTGTATAGTTTATGTCACTGTTTATTTTAAAACACCCAATTATATGCAGAATATAAGATGTTATACATTGTATTGACAACTAATCAATTAAATATTTACCAATACAATATATACGGTATGATTTTTTCCAAAAATCCAACATTTTGACAAAATGATAACTGCAAATCCACATTTCGCTGCTTGGAGTCCAGTTGTTTCTGTGAATTGCAGCGATCCATTTGCTTCTTTTTTCTGTAGCTTTCGGCAGTCTAAAATTATACCTCAGATTTCTTGTCAAATCTATTTATACAGTTAATCGCAAAGCTCTTTCTCATTCTGGATTTGTTTTGTGTGTTTTTTGCGGCATTCACACTGAAAACCAATGCTGCCACTCAGGCTTTTTGCCACTCAGTGGGAGTAACTACAGTCACAACAGTGATGGTGACGTCACGTGCACACCCTCTATTCTGAGCTGGTGTGATTGAGTGGAGGCGGGGCTAATTTGCATATGCATGATTCAGTGTACTAAATGAAGCAAGGGTGTAGAGTTACATTCAAGCTATTTTAAGACATGAAGAATTATTTTTCACAGGAAAGTCCATGTAAAGCAATATAAAAATGTGTTCTGAGTTTGACACACCACAGCAAAGAGTTGCATTTTCATGCTAAACATAGTCATATGTCCAACTCATGTTTTGAAACTTTGGCCGAGTATTTCTGTGCCAAATACACTCCTTCTGGATTCGGATAAGTTTCTGAGAGTTTTTTTTCCGAGCATGGCCCTGTATCACGTAATAAAGGACGGAATTCCTTGTATGAGCACTTCTCCCTGATAAGCGTGCACACACATCATCCAGAGCGAGAGCAAGATCGCCCATCAACGTGCTTCGTTCAGGTTATGGAAGCTAAGAGATTTTTCAACAATCTCACCAAAGAAGTGTGTTTCTGGTTGTGAAGGAAAGATAACCTTTTTCAGCTTACCAAAGAACCCAGCATTAAGGGGACCGGTGGATGCAGTTTATTTTTACGGGGCAGCAACAGAGTCGTGCACGTATGTTTGTTTGTTCCTGGAATTTCGGTGACAAATGTTTTGTAAACAAGCCCCAGTTTGACGCTGGATTTGCAGATTGTGGGTGGGGAGTAAAACTGCATCAAATGTCTGTGTTTTGTTGTCAATCGGCATGCAAGTGCATATAATGTCAACACAATTGTTTTTGTTCCTTTTTTATTTATAATGATATTGCAGCTTGCAGACGATCGCTACGCAAAAGCTGCACATGCTCATCACTCTTTGGCATATCTCTTTTATAAACATGATAAAACTAAAGACTTTTCTGAGATTTGAAGAATGCTATACTACTCTATAGGTACTCAAGATCAACATGAGACTGGCCGAAACCAGTCTCACCAGTGTGTCATGTACCCTTTTAACCACCCAACCAAATTTGAATAGTTAAAAAAAACTTGCCAAGTAAATAAGTTAAATTCTTGAAAAAAATAGGCAGTATTTTTTGCTCTCAAACGCTGGGAGTGTGTCCGCTCTCTGCGCTGAAACCACACCCACTCACGAGAAAGATGCCGTCTCTCTCAACTCACTTGTCAAACATATTGATGCATATAAACAAAAGAATCACATTAGAGGGTTGCAAAATTTAGTAGAGTTACTGTGGACTACCTACTTATTATAACAAACACACAAGGCAACTTACACTCATTGGTGGGCATGTACTGCCGACTGTGGCACCAGATGTCGGCGCCACGAGACGGGAGGATGAAGGCCAGGATGGGAGATAGTCGGCTCGGCCCCATTCACCAATAACAGCGGATTATCAGTGAATCCCAGCAGTCTCTGATGAAAGTTTGTAAAACTATTCGGTGTTAAATCATCATTGCAGAGGTGGGTGTTGGTGGTGATTGTCAGCTCCCCATCAAGATGTCTCTTCACAAAATTAATTCACCTCTTCTTCATAACGAGCCGTTTTGTATATCGTCGGAACCAGGTAATATGCATTTGCGTGACGAAGGCATAGCTATAGCTAGCAAAATGTAGTCTGTAGTAACTAACGGTAATGAACTGGAAATGAATTGAGTGGGTAGTTATTATAGTGGCTCCAGTGCATCATCAAGCCACCATTTTAGCCCCGCCCAAACATTCCTGAACACAGAATTGGTGAAAAACAGTAGGTTACTATCATAACCCCGGTTCCCTGAAACATCGAGTGGAGAGATCCACTTATGGGAAGGGCATCCTTACCTGACCTCTGCAGAAGCATCCAATTGCACAAAGTCTGGCTAGATAGACAGAAGCACTCAGACAATGCCAGGTAAGGCCCCACCCCCTTACCTGAGAGCATATAAGGCCTGCACACGCTGCTATTCTCCAGTAAGTATATTCGCTTCTCGTGCGGCAAGCGGGGCAAAGCTGTTGGATCTCTCCACTCGATGTTTCAGAGAACAAGGGTTACGACAGTAACCTATTGCTCTCTTTCACCATCTCTTGTTCGAGATCCACCTATGGGAAAGACATGGACAGCTCCCTGATTGCCCAATACACTCACAGTGAGGTTCTGTAAGCCAGAGAAGGACGGTTGGCCCAAGGGGGCGGTGCCTGACACGTCCCATAATCATGCACCTGGCAGCCCTGATGCACACACATGATTGCGGTGCACAGGCATGACATGAAACATGAGGCCCACACATGTAAATTAACCCAACAACACATATACACACCCAGGCAGAAATGTAAATGCATGCTAGGTGACATGAATGTGCGTGGCCTGCCGGCCCATTCACCCCTTGATCCTTTATTACAATGTGTAAATGGGAAGGGAGAAAGGAAGATAAGGAGGGGCTATGAAGACCCCACCACTAAAACAGAATGCGCTACCGAGGTTCTGGTGACATCTAGTAGGTAGTAGTGCACAAGCGAGAAGCCCAGCTGGCAGCAGAGCAGATGTCCTGCAGTGACACTCCCCTGAATAAGGCCCAAAAGGCACCTAAGCCCCTTGTGGAATGAGCTCTGATGTTCCCTGGGGGCTGCACTCCCATCGATTCATATGCCACAGCCATAGCTTCCACAAGCCAATGTGAGAGGCGTTGCTTTGATATGGGACTTTCCTTTGTGAGGGACGCCAATGAAATAAAGAGCAGGTCGCTCTTCCGGAAAGCACTGGTCCTGGTCATACACTGTAATGCATGAACAGCCTCTTGAACAAGCATTCAGCCTCTGATCATCCTTGGAGGAAAAGGTGGAGGGTGAAAAGCAGATGGCTCCAACACCGCCGATGTGAATGCAGGGAAGCACTTGGGCATAAAAGCCAGGTTAAAACCTTATCTCCACTAAGAGAGAATTTAGTGTAGAAGGAATGAACTGAAAGTGCATTTAGCTCACCGACACGTTTAGCTGAAGCCACGGCCGAGAGCAAAGCCATCTTGAAGGACAGCAGCTTCAGGGAAATACTTCCCAGGTGCTCAAAAGGGTATTGAGACAGGGCCTCCAGCACCATGGAGAGGTCCCATTCAGGAACAGTTCTCCTGATGACTGGCAAAGAACGACGGGCACCCTTCTAATTGACAATGTAGCGCTGTTGCATTAAAGTGACAGCAGGACCAAAGAAAGCCTAGCCAGGCTCAACCTGCTTCAGCGATGTGCCGCTCTTCACTATTGGGGAGACCAGATAGATTTAACCTACAGTTCACATTCTCTTCACAGAGAGAGCCATAGAACGCCCGCTAGCTTGGACAGCTTGACAAGGTCATAAACAGAGATGTGAGCACATGTCATTATCTCCAGCTGTTCTCCCATGTCGACCAGGAGCTTGGTCTGGTAAGCGGAAAACATGTCTGAGACATTG